>JALBWW010000013.1:11689856-12322356 GCA_023212625.1 Styphnolobium japonicum
ACTCAATGCCCTCGTGTCTTTTCTACTACTAGAAAAGAGAAGAAAAATTACACACTAATTACGTTTGTGCATGCAAAAAATAGAGAAAAAAGTTAAAAAATAATAGGAAAGTAAAGAGATAATGTACTAAATGAAGAAAAAAAAAAGAAAAACAGATCTAGAATATCATAAAGTTTATTTCTTGTGGGTTTTTTTTTAAATGAAAATATTAAAATTACATATATGTGTTTATTTTAAATTACTTATAAGATAATAATATTAAATAGTTAACGGTTATGGTATTATAATTTGTACAAAAAAGTGAAGATGAAAAATTGTAGAAGAACTCTCTTTATTAATATAAAGATAATCCTACTTATGGCAGTGGCTGAAAATTTTAAAAAAGAAAATTTTCATAAACAAACATTACATAATTGCATGTTTAACCAGTGCGTAAGAATGTCATGGAGAGCTAACGATAATTGACTCAATTGAAAAAATCAAATTGTATCGACTAAAAGGCTTTGAATTTTTTTACTGATAATTTTTCATTAATAAATCATTTATAAATATTACTGTAAGTCATTATTGAGACTTGTAGTATGTCCTGACCTTAGAATAAACGACCTTCCATCTCCTAATCTTTTTGCAATCAAAGAAAAAAGAATGCATGGACAAATTGAATCTCAGACTCACCTATTTGTTTCCTGCTCAAAATCACAACAAACATTATTCTAAATTGCAGCTACGAAGTACTGATTGGCACTATTCAAATTTTAAATAATGGTGGTTATATCTATTAGGGATACTCTTGGCATAGGATAGTGAGAAATATATTTTAGGATGTGCAGCCTTGTTTGTAAAGGCACGAAATAATATGGTTTTGAGGGAGTGTTCTACTATGCATCTATAGTCAAATGGAGGATTGGCACTCTATTAAAATTACTTATTATAACTGATTTTGTTTTATCTTTTGTTTAATGCTTAGCTCTTTATTTTTTTGTACTTTAGTCTATGATATTTTTATTTACTTTTTTAGCTGCATGACCGAAAAATAATTTTATTAATAGTAATAATTATTTCTCATTTATTTTTGTTTAATACATGAAAATTAAATATATTTTTTGTCTGCATAAAATGTTTGTTACTATGTCATGCAAAAATTAGTTTATTTTTAATTTAATTTTAATGAAAATTAAATTAAATTTTGTTTCTTTCATGACCATCTTGATATTTTGTTTTATGTTTAATGTCTTTTATGAAAATAAAATTTAATATATAAATAAAATTTTTATTTTTTTATATGTATTATTTATTTTTCATGAAATATAAATATAAATTTATAATTAATAAAATGTTTATTATTTATTTTTATATAATGGATATTTTATTATAATTCTTATAACAAAGGTTAAAAAACATAAAAAAATATATGTATGTTGATGGCAGGAATGCCAGTGCAGTGGCAGTCGCGCCATGGATTAAAAACTAAAAGGAAAAACTAAATAAAAAAAGGGGAAATGACAAATGCTGTTGGTTTGGACTAACGGTGTTGGGAGTAGCTGGTGGTGCTCATTAGGTCTGTGTGAGGTGCTTGGGTTGGAGAATTGACTGAGTTGATGGGTCTCTGTTTGTGGTGCAGGTGCAAAATATGAGGGTGTGTACTTGTGAGGTGATGTGTTTGGGTGAGTGGTGCTATCGTGGGAGTATGCATGGAGCGTGTATGCTGTGAGAGCATGCAGCATACATTGAGGATGAGTGTGTTACAAGAGTGAAGAAGTGTGTTCTGCTACAATGACTTGTTGCAAGGGATATTGGGTGGCATTGATGATGGATGAAAGTCGTCTGGGATGCTGTTTGGAAGTTATTCATGTCCTTGGAAGTTTGGTGTTGATGATGGGTTCATGGGGTCTACACATGAAGGTTCTATGTTGTAATGGAGGCTCACAGAAAAAAATAGAGGAACCGATCGACGACAATAAGTTTAGCCTGAAATACCCACTAAACTTGAGTATAAAGAATATCAATCGGACCAAAAAACAATAGATTGTGTTGAACTCGGACCAAACAAAATACCTACACACTCAGCAAACAACCTTGGTTGTTAGAAAAAATGGAAGTACGTTGGCAACATGGCTTTGTACAGCAAGGCAAGGCGAACAACTGCAAAATTAAGCAAACAATTAATGTCAACGGCTTTTTTTACAAATGATTTATGTGGTAAAGATATAACATGTTCAACCGGTACCCACATCATCTATTAACCGTTAGATTAATTCATGTGCTTTGTTATTATTAATAAGCGATTATTATTAAATGTTCAAGTGTATACTAGACGTTGCCGGTTTTGAGTGGTAAAGAGTGGAGAATAAGGATATCCTTTATACTACTTCGTTGCAACAATATTGAGAGAATCAATGCTGAAAGAACTCTACGGAGGAATAATGACCAAGTCTTGCGTTTGTGGGCATTGCCACGCTATGTGAATCTTAAGAAAACGAATAGTCTTGAGATGCATTTTGAGAATATTGTTAAGTTTATGGAAGATTGCTCATTGCCTAAATCACTTGACGTTGAGGAGCCACTATCCGAAAGCAATTGATGATTTTAATGTCATGTAGTTAGGTTTTAATAAGTCCAGATGTTCCTTTTCAAATTTAAACCAAATGTGTTGTAATTTAACTGTTGGCTTATTGGATAAGAAGGTAGCTCATTGTCTTGATTATTTATATTCGAATCTTAAATCGGCATTTATGATAATTATTTAATTATTCTAAATGTACCATTTTTATGTAAGGGGTACACTTTTAAAATTGTTTGAGAAGAAAAAATCGATGTTAAACTATAAAAAAAATAAAATGTACAGTGTAACTTAATTGACTAAAAACCTGACTGATTTACATTTGAGGGCATGAAATGGGCGTGTGAAGAACGTATATCTTAGTCCACAGTTTTTAAAGCACTTTTATAAGGCCTTTTCCCCAACATCCGTTTGCGTCACCTAACATAGCATATTGTTGCCTATCATGGCTATGGCATGAAAATATTTCTAAAGATTGATGATTGGTAAATGTCTAAGGATGAATGGATGATTAACAGTACATTTATAAAATGAATAATGTTTTATCTTCTTCACAAATTTTTATAATATTATTTTAATAACTTAAAAAAATTATTTAATAAAAAATAAAAAATATTTAATATCTTAGAACCTAAAAAGTATTTAATTATTTTTTAAGTTATTCAAATAATTATTAAACTCATTCATTATGAGATTATGTAATTATTCTTCCAAAATTTCTATTGAAGGATCCGTGCACGTCTAATATGCAAGGTTCTGAAAACCGAACCGGTGATTGAACCGGTCAGGGGACTGATTCAAGGTTCAATGGTTCAACCGTAGTTGAACCGTGGTCGAACCGGAGTATAATTAAATATATTTATATATATATAAATATATATTATATACTAATTAAACAAATTAAAAATTATAAAAAACAACACAAATAATAAAAAATAGTTTACAGTTTATTTTTTGAGAGTCCAAAGTATTATGTAACAGTATTATAACTTATTTTTGTTTAAAAAAATGTTAATTTCAGTTCAATGAGATATATAATCAATTATACATTCAGTTTATAAGCTTTTATACAATTTAAGTTTAAATATTTTATATAAAATTCTTTTTAGATTGACTTATATTCAATTTTTAGATCAAAATGACATTATTTGAATTAACAAAATTTATTAAAAAAAAAAAAAAAAAAAGAGGACCGGTTGGACCGGTTCGGGTCGACCGGTTCACCGGTTTTTGACCGGTTCACCGGTTTTTGACCGGTTTTTGACCTGGCCGGTTTTTAGAGGTGGACCGGACCGGCGGGGTGACCGGTTCCCGGTCGAACCGGTCCGACCGGCCGGTCCGGTCCGGTTTTCAGACCACTGCTAATATGCATATATTTTTAGTCAGATGTGGAGGCAACTGATTTTTCATCTCTTGATAATTTCAAAGCATCGAGGCATGTTATATTTGACTTATTTATGATCGATTTGATTGAAAGTTGTATTTAATCTTATGTAAACTAACATAGTTACGTATTTATTAAAGAGTTTAATTTTGATCTACTATTAATGTAAAGTTTTTTTACAGTCACTCAATTATGTATTGCTAACTCATTAAAAGAGTTTAACTATTATAACAACTACTTCAAAAGTCTAACACTTTTAATAATGTGTCAATACATAATTAGATAACAGTGTAAAAAAATTTTACATTGACAATGTACCAAAATTAAATCTTTTACTAAAACTCGAATTAATTAAATGTCATATTTTATGGAACATCTTTTAGTTAAGCCTGTTTGTGATTACTTTTATGTTATTAAACTTTTATAAGTATTTAAATATATTGTAAATTGTGATAATATATAAGTCTTGTATGTGAATTTTCTATAATGAGTAATTTAACTTATATTGTAAACATAAAGAAGCACTGATATTTTTATCTTTTATGTATTATGATTGCTTCATTCAAATCATAAAACTTGTAACCATATGGAAAATGAGAAGAGCTTCTCTCGTTTACACATCAAGCTTCCGAATAGATTTCTCTATTCAACAGGCAAGTTCAGTAATTCGGCTTTCTAAGTATCATATAATCTGTTGTTTTGTTTTATTTTTAGCAAGTTGACCATCTGCTGCAAACCATGGAAATCAACCGATACAGATAAGGAACTAAAAGGGTCACACTTTCTCAAAACTTGTTCTAGCCATTTTCGGGGATAAAGTTAAATCAATCTCGCGAGTTTTCTATATAGCCAATTGAGCTTGTTTGAGTTTAATTTTGATTTAGTGCTAGTGTAAAAAATTTTTGTATTATTATTTAATAATGTGTTAACATAAGAGTTAAATTTTTTAAATAATTATTATGATAGTTAAGCTTTTTTAATGATTTACTAACACATTTTTTTTACATTAACAAAAAATCAAAATTAAATCCTTAATTCATAAATATTAATAATTTGGAGTATAGAATAAACTAATTATTTCTTTTAAAAAAACATTATAATTGAGTAGTGCTGCATAGTAAAAAAAATTAACCACATCAGCTAGATTTTAAGGATAATTGTTAGATAAAATAAAGTGATAATGATCACTCATTTATTTAAGAGTCAATAAACATGCAAACTTAGCTAGATTTAAGGATAATTATTAGGTAAAATAAAGTGGTAATGACCATTCATTTATTTAAGAGTCAATAAACATGCAAACTCATATGTCAAAAATTCTTATTATCTAATATTTTCCATTATAATCTCCCAAAAAAAGATTATAGGAAGAATAAAAATAAGGTGTTGTAGATTTTGATTAAGATTTAATTTTGATTCATTATTATTGGTGTAAATTTGTTTACTTTCATCTAATTATATATTATTAAATCATTAAAAGAGTTTGACTATCATAAAAGTTACTTATAAGATCAAAATCTTTTAATAATGTATTAATATATTATTATATGATGGTGTAAATTTTACACTAAAAATATATCAAATTTAAATTCTTTTGATTAAGGAACTAAAGGTTGTGCTGAAATTAGATGACAAGACTTGTTGGACCAAAATGTAATAACATGGGGGTGGTGACAATTGGGCTAAAGGTCCAATTAACATTCAAAAAGGGTTAATTGAACTTCTTTAACTATCAGTTCAATTACTTAAATTTTTCGACAAAAAAAGAGCGGGCTTTCATTCGATCAACTCTTTCTCCTAAGGACTAGGCCCATAGCCCGCATCTAAATTTCATCTCCACATGGTCTATATCGTTCATTTTGAAAAAGATTGTTGGAAGGAGCTTTCAGCTGGATTGGCATCGGCTTTTGTATTTAACATTAGGGTGTGATGATGATTCCAGAACAGTTTTTTTCATTTTGTAGGCTTCTATCTCTAAGGTTAGGGTGTGATGATGATTCCAGAGCAGTTCTTTTCATTTTGTAAGTCTTAGTACCGTCAATCAAGGGACTAAACGTTAGAAATTGAATGCCGCTGTAAACTATTAATTGATTTAATTCCATTAACAACTCCCACTAATTACTACTATATAGCAACCGCCGGAGAATTCATAACCTGATAAAGATGGAGTTTGATATAATATTATATGTTTCTAGTACAATTAAATGGTAATTAATGACTTGTCACATCCACATGTTTACCAAATACCCCTTGCAAAGCCATTTCAATTCAACTCTTTGAACATACTTGAGATTTCATACCAATAAATTTAAATGGGTCATTGGTATCTGAAAACAAACTTGTTAACGTAAATATAGTTGGCTATGAAAATTACAATTACATCAAGAGAAACCATCAAACCATTCTTGCCCACACCCAATGAACACAAAATCTTCAAACTATGTCTGTTTGATCAGCTTCAACTCGTCACCTATTTACCAACAATTTTGTTTTACCCCAAGAAGGAAGACCTCCCAGAACCCTCTCATATCTGTGCTCAATTGAAAAATTCTCTGTCTGAGACACTAACAATTTTCTACCCTTTAGCAGGGAGAAGAAATGACCACACCTCTATCACTTGCAATGATGAAGGTGCTCTTTACTTGGAAGCCAAAGTGAACCATAACATGGCTGAGTTTCTCACACCACCGAAGTTAGAATTGCTAAACAAATTGCTTCCATGTGAGCCTAATAAGATGCACGCAAATAGGAAAGCGTTACCCCAAGTACATGTGCAAGTGATTCAGTTGTGGTGGAATAGCTGTTGTTAAGAGATATAATCTGTTACATTTAGTTTTATCCTTATCTCTTGTACTTTGTTGCTATCTGTTGTATCTTTAGAGAATATTTTGTTAAGATATACTTAGAAGTTATTCTTAGCTTATCCTATTATCTTGTACTTTGTATATATATACACATTCAGCCTCAATGACATCTTACGCAGCTTTCATTATTTTCCTCTTCCACATTATCATTTAACATGGTATTAGCCTAACTCACGTTCCTAGGACTTTTCTTCCTGATGGCTGCTCACGATCAACCTGATCCTTCATCCCCTTATTACCTTCATTCCTCGGATCAACTGGGGCAGCTCCTTGTCACTCAGCCTCTCAATGGCGATAATTATTGAACATGGAGCCGTGCCATTACCATGGCCTTAGAGGCCAAGTACAAACTTGGTTTCATTGATGGTAGCATTCAAAAACCAGAACCTGATTCTGCATATTTCTCTTATTGGGTACGCTACAATAGTATGGTCCAATCTTGGCTCGTTCATTCCACTACACCCACCATTACTAATTCAATCCTTTGGATCAAAAGTGCACGGGACATATGGCTTGATCTCCAACCGGACCAGAGGACGAAGAGGACTATTGTGATGGGTGAGCAACATGGAGGTCTTTATACCATGGACAATTCCCCCATCGCTTTTTTATCTGCAGCTTCCTTTGGTTCTCACTTTGACTTATGGCACTGGCGTTTAGGACACCCATCCCTTTCCTTCTCTCCTCAGCTCAACGATTTGGATTCTAGTATTACTTTTTCCAATAAGTGTACTCGTACAGTATGCCCATTAGCAAAACAAACACGTTTAGCATTTCCTTTAAGTTGCATTTCTAAAGATAAATGTTTTGAATTGGTTCATTTTGATGTTTGGGGACACTATGCAACAACTCATTTTTCTAGTGCCCATTACTTCCTTATTGTTGTTGACTACTTCTCTAGTAGCACTTGGGTTTTTCTTATGCAACATAAAAGTGAAGTCAACACATTAATTCCCAATTTCTTCAAAATGGTTGAAAAACAATTTCATACACAAATTCAAAAAATTCAATCAGACAATGCACGTGAATTCTTTAACTCCACTACCAATACTTTTTTCCAAAACTTAGGTATTCTACAACAGTCAAGTCGTGTTGCTACCCCAAAACAAAATGGCATTGTGGAACAAAAACACACGCATCTGTTAAACATTGCAAGAGCTTTACACTTTCAATCTAATTTGCCTTTAGATTTTTGGGGAGATTTTGTGTTAACTGCTGCATATCTTATTAATCGTCTACCTACTAAAGTTCTCCAAGGCAAGACACCTCATGAAATATTATTTCAAAAGAAACCAAATCTTTCTCATCTTTGGGTCTTTAGTATATGGTAGAAACATTCATATTCATCACAAACTTGATAAGTGTGCCTCTCTAGGCATATTCTTAGGGTACCCACATATGGTCAAAAAGGATACAAAATCCTTGATTTACACTCACGGAAAATTTATGTCACCAAGGATGTTATTTTTCATGAATATATTTTTCCTTATCAGATGCTTAACATTGAGCCCCGTAAACCCTTCTTACCTCTCCTACAGGTAAAAGATACCACTTCACCTACCTTATCCCATAATACCACCAACCCACTCAACACCCCATCTACCCCCACGTCCGTCACTTTTAGTATCTCTTAAATAACTCCATTACACCTCTCAATCCTGTTCTACCCATTCCACTAGACATAGATATTCCAAACCCAGCTCCACCACCCTTGATGCATCATGACCCTCCATTGGCTGTTCACGGACACGACAACGTCCACGATATCTTGATGATTACTAGTGTTCACTCATCTCATTAGAATCCTCCTCTTCGCTAGCTGGTCAAGGTACACTTTATCCCCTTTCAAATTATTTATCTTATCATTGTTTTTCTCCTTCCTATCGTTCTTTTCTTTCTTCCTTGATTGCTACCACTGAGTCGAAATTATACTCTGAGGCAAGACAATATCCAATGGTGCAATGCCAAGCAGTATGAGATTGATGCTTTTGTGATAACAAGACATGGTCCTTAGTTTCTTTACCACTTGGAAAGAAACCAATTGGTTGCCGTTGGATTTTTAAGATCAAACACAAGTCAGATGGAAGTATCGAGCGATATAAAGCCCGCCTAGTTGCGAAGGGTTTTACACAAATTGAAGGAGTTGATTACTATGATACCTTTGCACCAGTTGCCAAACTAGTCACGGTTCGAGTCTTGCTCACTGTTGCTACTGCCAAGCATTGGCCTTTATATAAACTCGACGTGAATAATGCATTCTTAAACGGTGATCTTGCTAAGGATATCTTAAACGGTGATTTGTAAGTTACAAAAGTCCTTGTATGGTCTCAAGCAAGCATCAAGGAGTTGGTATTCGAAATTTTCAGATGTCCTTATCAAATTTGGATTCACACATAGTTCTGATGATCATTCACTCTTTTATCTTCATCGAAACTCAGGTTTAGTTTTTCATTCTTCTATACGTAGATGATATTTTCCTTACTAGTTTAGACCCACAACTCATTCATTCATTCAAACACCTTTTACACATTAAGTTCAGAATTAAGGACTTAGGAAGATTGAAGTACTTCTTGGGCATTGAGGTTGCTCGATCGAAACAAGGTATATTTCTATCCCAACACAAATATGCACTTGACATTATCTCTGATAGTGGTTTTATTGCTTCCAAACTAGTAGAGTTTCACATGGAACAACATTTGAAATTAACCCCTTCCGATGGTGTTACATTCCTTGATCCTTCTCCTTATCGACGTCTTGTTGGGCCACTCATATATCTCACAATGACACGTCCAGATATTGTCCATTATGTGCATATCTTAAGCCAATTTATGCATGCTCCACATCAACCCCACATGGATGCTATAATTCGCCTTATACATTATCTAAAGGGTACTCTAGGACAAGGTTTATTTCTTCCCTCCAACTCACACTTATCCTTTCAAGCTTACTATGATTCAGGCTGGGCTAGTTGTCCCACCACTCGACACTCCACTTCTGCTTTCATGGAAGACAAAAAATAAGCAGTAATCTCTCGATCATCTACTAAGGTGGAATACCATGTAATGGCCAATGCCACTTGTGAAGTCACTTGGCTTTCCTACCTCTTACGTGACATTGGTCTACCCCTTTTCAACCCAACAGATTATTTTGTGATAACCAATCTGCACTGCATATTGCTTCCAACCCAGCTCATCATGAAAGGAAAAAGCACATAGAGATTGATTGCCATGTAGTCTGCGAAAAAATTGCTTCTGGTCTCTTCAAAACAATTAAAGTTCCCTTAACAGATCAAATTGCTGATTTATTTACCAAATCACTCGGACAAGACCAATTCTTACGGTTGAAGACCAAGATGGGTGTTTGTACCTTACACACACCATCTTGAGGGGGAGTGTTAACAGATATAATCTGTTACATTTATTTTTATCCTTATCTCGTTGTACTTTGTTGCTATCTATTGTATCTTTAGAGAATATTTTTGTTAAGATATACTTAGAGTAGTTATTCTTCGATTATCCTATTATCTTGTACTTTGTATATATATACACATTCAGCCTCAATGAAATCTTATGCAGCTTTTTTATTATTTTCTTATTCCACATTATCATTTAACAGCTATAAGCACGTGCAATCTCCACACCTTCCTTGATGGTTGCTCTGGTAGTATCTTCCAAACTACTTGGACTTCCATTTGCCATGGCTCTAGGGAGGAAGTACGAAGCCCTAATTTTTGTTCCGCTTCTTCTTTCTTTCCACCAGTAAATCATTTGAGTTTGCATGATCAGAATAATGAGGACTCGGACATAAAAAAAAAGTGCACCATAAGAAGATTTGTGTTTGATGCCAAATCCATCAACACTCTAAGAGCTAAAGCAAAAGGTGATGATGAAAGCTTGAGAACCCCTACTCGATATGAAGCATTGGCTGCTTTCATTTGGAAGCATATGACACTTGCCTGCAAGATGGATGGCAATAATACAAGACCAGTGGTGGCTATGCATATTGTGGACATGAGGTGGAGGATGAGTGAGCCTTTCTCTAAATACACCATGGGCAACATTTTGTGGCCAGTAATGGTAATTTGTGACACAGTCAATGCAGACACTGACATTAGAGATTTGGCTAGCATTACCAGAGAAAAATTTGGAAAGCTCTCAAGAGAATTGTTTTTAAGAGTGCAAAGTGATCCCAATATCTTGTTAGGATCTGCCTCAAGTCATAGAAACAAGAAGTCCAATTCCAATTGTGTTGACAAGTTGGTGTCACTACAACAAAATTGACATATAGCTACGGAGGATTTTATGGACAGATATATAAAAATATTTTTACTTGTAATTTATCTTTTTTACCTTTTCACGCTATAAGATTGGTTCCCCTAAACCAAGTTCCCTTATTAACTTATTTTCTTTCCTATACGCAGATTTTTCAACCAGCCAAGAAACAGATAGAAATTTCAAGAAAATTTTCAGTTCCTTGTTTGGCAAAGATGAGTATTTAAATAAAAAGTATAATATATATAGGATGGATCAAATCGCCATGCTTGACCCCTTTTATGGTTTAATTGAATTGTACGATGACTTTATAGATGATTGGGTAAAAATTGGTTTGCCTGCCAAAGTTAAGGTCCTGAAAGAATATGAAGGCTAAGATTTTAAAGAACAATGCAAATTCTATGAAAATGTTAGCTCAGCTGTAGTTATTTATTTTAAGAGTAAATACTTATTTTAGTTATCAAAATATACAAGTGACATCAATTTGGTCTTTTAAGATTATTTTACATCAAATTGTCCTTTTGGAAGACAAATTTAATGTAAAAAATGACATTAAAAGACTAATTTAATGTCATAAAATGACATTAAAGGGATAATTTAATGTAAAAAATTGACATTTAGGACCATTTTATTGTATTTATTACTATAGGATCTAACTAATGACACTTGTATTTTTGGAAGATCAAAATAGATATTTACTCTTATTTTAATTTTCATTTAGTTACCATGTAAATATTAATTACCATTTCAAGCTGTTCAAGATGCTTTAATGAATTAATAACATATAATGAAGCTAAGATGATGACTTGTACGTGCAGGAGTCAATGAATATCTCGTTAGTGAACCTGTAGGCATATCCATATGTTGAAAGAGAAATGAGGAAGAAGAGCTTAGGGATGCTGGGTGGTTACTATGATTTTGTGAAGGGAGAATTCAAGCTTCGGAATTTAGTGACAGTATGAGTATACAACAATTTTTGGGTGGTTACATCAGCAAGTTTAACTTTCCCATTTTATATTTGGGTATACAATATGAATATTCATTAATAATATTTTTTAGATTTTAATAACAAATATATATATATATATGAATATCCATTAATGATTATGAGTCTTGTTTTATGATTTCATGATATTATGAATTTTAATAATTAATATATGATGATATTTAATAGAATAAGATAAGCATGAGAAAAGAAAAACTTTTACATACGGACTACTTTTATAGGAATTTTGTAATAAATTATAGCAATATAACAATTCTTAAGATTACATATAGCTACGGATAAATTGTCATTATAGATCATAAGTTTATATCTACGGAATAATAAGATTGTCACTAAAGCTTATACTTACGGATATTTTCCGTCACTAAAGACATATATACCTACGGCATTAAAAAGCATGGACAAAAGTGCTGTAATAATGGCTTAAAATAGACTATAATTACGGATTTTAGACTTTTACCTACAAATTTTGTCCATCACTAAAAGTCAATTTTGTTGTAGTGTGAGGTATAAATTTCAATGAGCTAGATTTTTGTTGGGGTAAACCTTTGTGGGCTAGTGTTAGAGGGGGTGATCAAGAAACTCTTCCCAACGTAGCTATTATCATGGAAGCATATGCAGGCATGGAAGCTTGGCTGACAATGGAATAACAACATATAGCTATCTTGGAAAAAGATATGATATGGACTTTCTTATATTAGCTTTGCCTAATCCTAGTGTTTCAAACATATAGTTTAGTTTGATATTGTTGACACCCAAATTTGTCTTGAAATTCTTATTTTCATCTATGAGTATTGTACCAATAAATTTGGATCTGACCCATGTACCAAGCTCAAACCCATTGAATTAAAAGGATAATGATAAATAAAATAAAAAGAAAATTAATTTTTATCTGCCATGTAAAAAGGGAAGAATCCTCACCAATACAGTAAAATTTTAAAATAAGGAAAAAATTTGATCGGTCATAAAATTAAATAGTAAACAAAAATCAAAAAATGGATTTCAGGAAATAAATTTGAATTGAAAAATAAAATTAATGCCTTATTAATGGTAATTTGGGGTTTGAATGATTAATTGATTTTGATTTATTCTGAATGCATAAATTTATTTTGATTTATTATGATTGCACAAATTAATTTTGATTGATGAGAGAAATTTATTCTAATTTGTCCTAATTAATTGAGTTGATTTAGGTGACGAAGATAATTATTTGGGTTATAAATAACTAATAGTAGGAAACCCTAGGGGAACAAGTGGAGGAGCTGTAACATTGAGAAAAAAATCAAAGAATATAAAACTGACAACTCAAGTGGGGCAACCAGTGCAAGAAAACCATGTGTAGGAAATAAGGAAGGTGAGGTACAGGCTATGATAAATGATAAGAGGTATGGGGAAAGTCCAACTCAAGGAGAACCTATCCATTCACCCGCAATACCTCAACAATCACTCCAAACACCCTACACACCTTACCCATACATCGCCGCCACTTCACTTGCTTCATACCCTCAACCTTACCAAGCACCCCCATCTTTTCAGCACCAAACACCTATAGTGCCTTCCCAAACCACTCAATCTTGGCTCAAAATTTGAATGCTAATCAAAGAAAGACCCAGAATAACCAGGACAAGAAACCCATCCAACATGACCTTATTCCCATATCCTATACTAAGTTGCTACCTCATATATTGCATAATGCCTGGTAGCTCTATGCCCCGTGAAGCCAATGGAACCCCCATACCTAAAGTGGTATGATTATAATGCACGATGTGATTATCCTGCAAGAGCTATAGGTTATTCTACTGAAAAATGCACCACTTTGAAGAATAAGGTGCAAGGTCTTATAAAAGCCAAATGGTTGACCTTTGAGCAAGGAACTCCAAACGTGAGTCATAATCCTTTGTCTGACCATGGAAATCATGGGGTTAATGCAGTTGAACGAGTACCCACTTATGACTCGTGTTAAGGCTTTTGAAGCTTTATGATGACATTTCTAGTTCAAGTATCTACAGTTGAAGATTATCCTTCACTAATCATAAAGCAAATTTGGTGTATCATTGCCATCAAGCTCAGCAATTGAGAACTTATCAGGCTTCTTCCAACTCTAGAGTTTCATTATTAGTAATTCTTGATACTAATCCTATTACTTTGCCCAAGGCTGTAGGGTGACATTTGTAGAATGAGCTCATATGTTTCCATTTCAGTATTGTTATCAATAAATGCATTTTCAATTCCAAAGAAAAATGTTCATAACATCCTCTCTTTTATGAAATTAGCCTCCATCCATATTCATTCCTTTACCCTTATGCAATTTGCCTTCATTATTCATTACATGTGCCAATATAAACCAATGCTTGTCTGAAAGTGGTATTCTTGAAAATAACAATGGTATGAACCCAAGTTGTGATTTTGATCACCCCATTAATGGTGCTGATAAGGACAATGATGCGGATTAATAGTTTTCCATTGAGCTACTAAGGAGCTTATGATACTCAATCTTATAAAATGTCCATTAAAACGATTAATTTGGAGACAATGCCTCAATGAAGGAAAACAAGTGTGAAAAGGTAATCATAGGGTACCTTGTTGGTATAAAGTAGTGGCATGCTTTGATGATGAGTTACTACGCATGTGCAGCCAAAATGTGTCATGCTCAGAGATATACATAGGCATTTTTTCCCAAAAAAAAAGAAGCAAAAAAAAATTAATAAAAGGAAAGCGACTCGCTAGGTTGAAAATCTAAAAATGAGTGGCCTAGGCAGAAATCGGTGTACAAAAAATAAAATATAAAAAAAAAGAAAAAAGAAAATATAAATGACTCGCGAGGTCGAAAACCTAAAAAGAAGACCTAGGCAAAAATTAGAATGCAAAGAAAAAAAAAATAAATGGCATGGTAGGTTGAAAACTCGAAAAGAGCAACCTAGGCAAAAGTTAGGGTCAAACAAAAACAAGATGAAGGCTTTTGCTGCGTCAAAGGAAGTGATGGCACCTACTTTATCAACGAAAGTGACCTTTTCAAACAATTTGAAGACAAAGAGCCTGACTAAACCTCAAAGTTAGGGCAATGAAATTCTTGGATGTCAATGAAGTTCACAAACCGGGCATATCAACTCTTGGAGGATAATGGTTCTCATAGACATTAAAACTATGACAATTAAGATTCTCAAAAGCCGATGATGCCCACAAACTCAAAAGTTGTGGCAATTAAAATGTACTGAAGGCCAATCATAAAAAGTACAAGAACTTCAAAGTTATGGTAAGTCATATCCTTAGAAGATAATAGTGCTCCTAGACATCAAAATTGGGGAAATCAAATTCAAGGAATTCATCTATGAGGAGTGATCTGCTCACTAATCTTGAAACTTGGGCAAATCAGATTCCAAGAAATCAATTATGAGGAGTGATATGCTCACAGACCTTAAAGTTGGGGCAAATCGAATTCATGGAAGTCAATGATGCTCACGTGCCCAAAAAATAGGGCAATTAAGATTCATGGAAACCAATTATGTGGTGTTTAAGATGATACACAAGGGTGACTAACATTGATCATTCTAGAGAATACCATTGGAAAACCCAAAAAAAACTCTCATTTCATCATTTTCTCTTCCAAACTATTCTCCTTCAAATGACAAATTTCTGTCATGATTCTCTCCCTATATCATTTCCATTCATTAATCTCACTTCTCTTTGCAAACTATTGTCATGCATTTTTTATGGTAACATATACTAAAATGTGAAACCTGTATTAACACTACGAAGTGTATTGAGAATTACTTTGATGACCTCAAAAGGACAAGAGGAGTATTGTGAGTTCTTGACAAGTTTATACTCAACAAAAAAAGGTAACCAGGTCACTATACTAGAGATATGATTACCACAAGAACAACGTGCTTATGAAACCATTTTAGGCGAGGCCCATAAATGCAGAGGTTGAATACACAAATTGTGAAGCTGATCATCAAGTCTCGCTCTTGTTCATCCTTGAATCCATTTGGAAGAAAGCCCAAGGGCTGTGGAATTAAGGGTAACATTTTCTATTGTTTTAAAAGACAGTTTACTCAAATTGACTATACGAATCCCTATGTTGGGGGCATGCATTGCATTGTGCATCATTTCATGAAATTAACTAAGAAAAAAATTGTTTTCAACCTTGACCAAATGAGGTCTATTTATACTTTCAATCCTTGACCTACTAGGGTCGCATTTACATTTATTGTCACAACCAATTGAGGTGTAACTTTACTTTTTTTTTTTTACTTATTTAATTTTTGGTCATGTGCCCATTGTCGTTTAATTTTTGGGTCTCGCATCAATTGCCTTTTAATTTTTGGGTCCTACACCCACTGCCTTTTAACTTTCGGGACTCGCGTCTACTGTTTTAATTTCTGAGCCCCGCGCCCTTGCCTTTTAATTTCAGGGTCTCGCACCCACTATGTTTTAATTTTTGGGCCCTGCGTCCACTGTTTTTAATTTTTGGGTCTCACGCCCACTACTTATAATTTTTTGGGTCCCGCACACACTGTCTTTTAATTTTAGGGTCCTTCACCCACTACCTTTTAATTTTTGGGTCCTGCACCCATTACTTTTTAATCTTCGGGACCCGCGCCCACTATTTTAATTTTCGGGCATCACACCCTTGCCTTTTAATTCCAGGGTCTCGCACCCATTATGCTTTTAATTTTCAGGCCATGTGCCCACTGCTTTTAATTTTTGGGTCTTGCACCCACTGACTTTTAATTTTTGGGTCTCGCGCCCACTTCCGTTTAATTTTCGGGTCCTACACTCACTATCCTTTAATTTTTGGGACCCACACCCATTGTTTTAATTTTCGGGCATCACGCCCTCTGCCTTTTAATTTTTGGGCTCCACACCCATATTGTTTTATTTTTTGGGTCCTGATACCCATTACATTTATTTTTTCGAGTCCTGATATTCCATCACATTTATACTCCGGGTCCTGATACCCATTACATTTTTGTTTGGGTCCTTGTACCCATGACATTTACAATTCGGGTGTTGATACCCATTGCATTTACCTTTCGGGCACTAATATCCACTGTCATTTATTTTTGGGGTCCCTGTACCCATTGCCACTTACCCTCTCGGGTCCTTGTACCCATTGCAATTTATTTGTTACAAATTTTATGGACAAATTTGAATCAACACATTTGTTTTCCATTTATTTTATAAATGGAGAAGCAAATTGAGGCAACTGTTGATACCTAAATTTGTCCTGAAATTCTTATTTTCATTTATGAGCATTGTACCAATAAATTTGAATTTGACCCATTTACCAAGTCCAAACCCATTGCTTTAAAAGATTAATCATAAATAAAATAAAAAGAAAATTAATTTTGATCTGCCATGTAAAAAGGGAAGAATCCCCACTGATAAAGTAAAATTTTAAAATAAGGAAAAAAATCTTATCGATCATAAAATTAAATAGTAAACAAAATCAAAAAAATGATTTCAGGAAATAAATTTGAATTGAAAAATACAATTAATGCCTTATTAATGGTAATTTGGGGTTTGAATGATTAATTGATTTTGATTTATTCTGAATGCATAAATTGATTTTGGTTTATTATGATTGCACAAATTAATTTTGATTGATGGGAGAAATTTATTCTAATTTGTCCTAACTAATTGAGTTGATTGAGGTGATAAAGATAATTATTTTGGTTATAAATAAATAATAGTAGGAAACCCTATGGGAACAAGTGGAGGAGCTGTAACACTGAGAAAAAAATCAGAGAATATAGAGTTGCGACATTTAAGAATTGAGAGAGAGGAGAAAGCAAGAGAAATACACACACATATGATACATGAGAGAAAATGGGATACACAAGTGCACCTAAAAAGGGGTTATGTAAAAGAGAGCAATTTCAAATGTCAGGAGAATGTAAAAGATTTCATTCCATCCTTTAGAGTTCCTTCGTGCACCTATTTCGATCTCAACCGAAGCTTCAAGTATTTCACTAATCTTCAATTCAAATTCTGCAATTCATCCTTTTGCTTTAGAAGGGTATATATATAAGTCCGAGATAAAAATAAGAAGGCAAAATAAAATGAGGTAAACCCAAAAGTGATGCCCATGTCCCCTCGATAATTGTTAGCCATCCCATTTTTACATCTTCATCAAGGCTTTACCACGTGTGAATGAAGCTCACTTTTGTATATATATGTATATATATCTGTCTTAAGGTACGAGGGCAACTTTTGATTGGCGTTTATTATCAAGATGAATATATTCAAGGACAAGCATTTGCTTCATGTAATAATCAATTGAGCCCGTTTCTTATAATTGGATCATTATCTTGGGCTGAACTGGCGTTGGTGGATTTCTCACCCATTAAAATGATTGAGCAATGGTTGTTTGACCATTTATTTTATGTTGCTTTGGTTTTTTCTAATTTATTTATTCATTTACACATATCACATGATCAAGTCCTACTACTTGTGGATTTAAGATATCCGATGATGGAATAATCAAAATTAGCTAAAGTGACAGCGACATTTTGACTTTCCTGAGGTGAGGAGTTTTCCTTTAGTTTTGTCAGAAGTGCTGGCGGAGTTTTAGACGATCTCCAATATAAATATCTCTCTTCACACATTAATTTCATGCTATAATCGTATGCTTGTCACTTTAGTCAAATATCATATTAACCCTTAAATTTTGCCGATGATGGAAAATAAAAGATGATCGAAGAGACGATCAACTAAACTCTTCTCAATATTCTTGAGGCTATTAATATTAGATTTTGCCGAAACCGCTGGCAGTGTTTAATTTTCAAAATTAAAGAAATAAAATATTTTAAAATAAAAAACGAATACGAACAAGTTAATATAGCCTTAACTTTGTGATGATGGTAAATTAAAATTTCATTTTCTAAAAATCATTTCACAAATCACTTTGTCTAAAAATTTCCTTTTATAAAAATCATTTAAAAATCTCATATTTTATTTAGAAATATTTTCTTAAAAATATGGGCTTACATTTGTTTCATACAATAATGGCTATTTAGTCACTCATTCCCTGTCTTAATCATTTATCATTTTTGATAATATGCTGACAAAATGGGACATGACAAAATAAAATAAATAACATTTTTAAGATAATAAATGACCAATTTAATTAATTTAGCAAGATAACACTAGATTAAATAGGTAACCATTCTTAGAATGGATGGTGTAGGGTACTAACACCTTCCCTACCCGTAATCAACACCTGAACCTAAACTCTTAACACCTTCCCAAGAGTCTCCACCAATGTGATATCACTCGTCGGTCACCTAAACGAGCTACGTCTCCACCAATATGTTATAATTTGTCTGCCACCTGACTGAGCCATGTCTCCACGAAAGTATTACTGCTCGTTTGTCATCTGACCGAACCATGTCTCTATGAAAGTATTATTGCTCGTTCGTCACCTGACTATGCCATATAGTTACCGTTTGTTCTTCACATAACCAAGCCACATCTTCACCAACGTGTTACTATTCATTTGTCACCTGACCGAGCCACATATCCACCAACGTGTTACTACACATATCCACCGTGTTACTACTAATCTTCACCTGACCGAGCCACATCTCCACCAACGTGTTATTGCTTGTTCGTTACTTGATCAAGCCACATCTCCACCAATGTGTGCCGCTCATCTCACTTTGCTGAGTCACATCTCCACCAACATGTAACTGTTCATTCGTCACCTGACAGAATCATGTCTCTACTAACATGTTACCGCTTGTCTATCGCCTAATTGAGCCATGTTTCCACCAACGTGTTACCACTCGTCTGTCACCTAAGTGTGCATATTCTAATGCTCCACAACACGAGCTGGAGCAAACCCGTTTTTCATAGGAGTCATGTCTTACCACTCCACTTGGGCTTTTGTGCAACCATCGTTAAAGCTTGGGAGATATCTTTGATGGACTTTAACGAAAGAACCACACCACTTGTTTGTCACCTGACCAAGTCATGTTTCCACCAACAAGTAACCATTCATTCATCACCTGACTGAGCCACGTCTTTGCCAATTTGTTATTACTCATTCATCACCTGACTGAGCCACATCTTTGCTAATGTGTTATAGCTCATTCGTCACCTAATTGAGCCACGTCTTTAACAAAGTGTTACACCCATTCATCACTTAGCCAAGTCACGTTTCCATCAACATTTTACCACTCGTCTGTCATTGAAATGTGCATCTTCCAATGCTCCACAACAAAGCTCTGTTTTTCACAAGAGCTATGCAATGTCAGGGAGATATTTTCAATGGACTTTAACAAGGAACCGCATCAATAGACTTGACATCACATCTTAACAAAAAACCTTAATGTATTATGTTTATGTGTCATTCCACTTATATGTTCCTCACTTTGTCCATTCATTACCAATGTGAGACTTTTCACCGACATCCCATTCACACTTGAATTCTCAATACTTTATACCTGAATTAACCTTTTAGACTCCATCTATATTTAACCTCCCAACAAAAAATAAGTATATATTGTGCAAGTAATATTACTTCTGTCACGACCGGAAAAATCGCGAAAGGGGAGTGCGAGAGAAAAATAGTTTGAAAACAAATGGAATCGGCACCAATTGTTTATTGGGTAAGGAAAATGAGTGGAAAAATCCTTTAAAAATAAATTTGAAATAAAAACACAAACAAAAAGGTCCACGAAAATCAGGCAAGGTTCAGGAGTCGATTATACACAGGGAATGGTGGAAACTTAATCCCATAGCACCCTGATACATCCGTCCTAAGACGGTTACCTTAAGCTACTTGTGTAAACTTTATAACATAAGCATTATCTATTTTACCCCTTTTAATACATAGAGAACTTAAACAAGTGCAAACAATTATTTACAGACAATGAGGAAACTAAATTGTAAAAATTAAAAGTTTAGCTTGACTTGCATGCCTACGTATCCCCCGGTGCAATGGAGAACTCAAAGCCACGTAATTCTTTCTATATAAACTGATTGTGTGTTAATTGATTTTAATTAAAGAAAATATTGCTTTAAATTAATTGATTAAAAGAAAGTTGTGATTTAATTTAAAAGATGATGGATTGATTTGATTTAAAAGGAAATTTGTTTGCGCATCCTAAACAGGATGGAATGCAGTACTAGACCCACTGATCCACCTTAAGAAGATTGTCTAGTGGATACTTGATCCATGAAGACAACTAAAGCGATTTGTGGCATTGGACCACTTATTTAGAAAACTTATAAACGTATCATAAACGGGATGGAAGGCGGTATTAAATCCACTAATCCACCACAAAAAGATTGTCTAGTAGATACTTGATTCCTGAAGACAACTAAGCGCAAACATTGTGGCATTGAACCACTTATTTTATTACACAATGTTTTTGACATAAAGGGAAGCAATTACCAAAATTGAGAATAAAACTGTTAGCTAGAATGTAAAATAAAACACAAATGGCCCAAAGGTTCAAGCATCTCAGGAAGGATCCGACCAACCATTAAAAACGCAACATGAAACACGGTCTGGTCAGTCGGACCTGATCAAAAATGGGAAGGGGTACTCGGTGGAAACCCTAGATCGGTAGCCTATCGAACTCAGGGGAGCACGAGGTCGGACTGGATTAGATTAGGTAGATTCAATCTGTTAAATGGTTAGGCGAAGTGTTTAAGGTTGGATTGGACAAGGGCAATTCAACACGGTCGGTTAAGGATGAGAAGTGTTTAAGTTCGGATCTGATAAGGGTAGGCTCGCTCGGTCAAGAAAATGGCTGAGGGAAAGTGCTTTTAAGGTAGGATCGGGTGAAGATATCTCGGCTCTGTTAGGTCGGCTAAAGGATGAAGGAAATGTTTTTAAGGTCAGATCGGATGAAGTTACCTTGGCTTGGTTGGTTAAATGGTTAGGAAAAATGTTTAAGGGATGAGATCGTTAAAGGTAGCTCGACTTGGTCGGTTAAGGATAAGGGAAAGTGGTTAAGATCAGATCGGTTAAGGTAATTGATAAGGGAAATTGTTTATGGTCGGATCGATAATGGGTGGCTCTGCTCGGTTATGGTCCTGGGCAGGGTTTTGGGTCGAAAAGTGGCTTATGAGACATGATAATGGGCTAGTGGTTGGCCAGATGGTTAAGGGGAAAGGTGCTTAAGGAGAAAACGATTTTGAGTCATGTAAAAAGACAAGTGGTCGATCGGTTAGGAATCTTTGGCAAATCACATGCAATCTAAATCTCCATAAATCACACAACTTTGAACACTTCTTCCGGCAATACATGGTCTGATACAACATGAACCAAACATTCCCAAACCATACCAATTATAAACATATCTAAATGAATCAAACTCCCTCATAAAGCAATACACAACTCAACCAACATTACCTCAAATTAACCATCATGCATTAAGGACTCTAAAGTTCCAAACATGGCCAAAGCCCAAGCAAAAACACACTTACTGCTACATTCATCACAAACCAAATTCTCATCCATATTAATATTTCCCATGCCAAAATAGTTAGCTATAGTCATTAGCCCAAACATTCCAAATTAAACAAACTTGCAAATCAAGTTAGACTACACCAATGGGCTCAAAGATCAAAAAAAGAAAAAAAAATCTTTAACATCAACCAAATACTTGGTGCATGGTAGCACCACCAAGACACATAGAATTAACCATTCCACCCTAAGACTAAAGAATTAATCACATCCTCAAAAACATGCCCAAATTTGCATGTTGTTGAGGTGAAAACCACAACATTTAGAATTCTAATTAAAGTCTATTTTGATCATGACCGATCAGAACCTCAAGTAATCCATTCAATTACAATGCAAGAACACACCCTATAGTCATCATGCAACCGATAGCATGTGATGAGTCTTATTTAGTACTTATATTTCCTATCTTTATCATATGATTTTGTGGGATTTTATCTCCTAATTGATGTTTATTTGCTATTTATTTTAGGAAAGTTGATCTTTGAACACATCTACTGCAATTATGGTAATTTGTGCAAATAATCATCAAGGGATGCTAATCAAGGAGACTCAATCAAAGGCTATTCAAAGAAACAAGGAAACTTAATTAAAGGCAAATCAAGGAAACTTTTGCTGTCAAATCTTTTGTAATAATTTGGGCATAACTTTCACTCCAGAAGTTCAAATGACATGATTCCGGTGAATAAGAGAGTTAAGAAAAAGATCTACGAATATTATGTTGACCACTATCACTGATTCAACCAGATTTGATGAGATATGTCCAGCCCAAGTTAACGCCTTTTATGAAGAAAAGTGGCAGCAACATTCAATTGCTTTATGATTTTCTAAATCTTATAAAAGGACTTATTCTGCCATAGAAGAAAAGGGGCCAGAGGGGGGAAGAGGGGACTTTGGGGGAGAGGGCTTCCAGCCCTAGGAGAGCTAAGGAGATCATCATATTCTTGTTATCTTGGATTCAGTGGAGTTTACATTTTCCTATCTTTTGTTTTCCTATTTCTTGATGTTTTTCTAAACTCTTCCTAGCTAGAGTGATGATGTAACTTGAATGGATGATTTATTTGAATTTATAATTCTTAATTTAAGTTTCCTTTCATGATTGAGTGTTCATCTCTATTCTTAATGCTTTTATGACTTGATCAACCATAAATTGAATTGATGGTCATGCATAGGATTGGGAAATTCATGTGTGATGTTGCTTCTTGAGATAAACACCATGATTAAGCAATAATCTAGGAATAGATATTGTTGATTGTGTGGTGTTACTTGGGATTTTGTTCATTCATGCCTTGTTCTATTTGGAATTAGACTAAGGAATTAGTTAATTCTAGATAGTTGAAGAGAATTAATCTACCAAGGAATTGGGTTTTAATTAAATTAGATATCCCACCATCAATTCTTGAATTTGAATTTAAATTAAGAAAGAATCCAAATAATCAGAAAATCAAGTGAAATCGGATTTCTAGCATCTCACTCTTTGTTTGCTCAACCCCATTTAACATAGTTAAAATTTTAGTTTTTTTATTTTATTCTCTTCTTTAATTTGCATCGTTTAAATAGTATCTAAATTAGTAATTTGGTACTTGACAACACAATTCCCTGTGGAGACAATAATTTACTCATCACTTTATTACTTGTGCAATTTGGTACACTTGCCAAATAGCTATCAGCATGCGAATTAGATGCATATGGTCAAAGATGTGCATGGAAGGGTGAATGCTGCCTAAAACAGAAATTGTGCAGAGCAAAGCTGAGGTCAAGTGAGATTTGGGTATTGAGTTGCAACAAGTGATGGACTGAAATTTTAATGCACAGTAGGCACACCTAATAATCTTCCAAATGCAACAAATGACGCATACATTAAAGGCACATAATCTAAGTTATGATCAGAACATCACATGCTGCTAGGAATACAAAATATGTAGAAAACAATAGTGACTTGGCATGCAAACTAGTACTGATTGGCACAGAGAACAAATCTAAAAATTTTACAGTTAAAGGCTCTGTATGTTAGCTTTCTAATGCAACAAACAGATCCCAAATCCAGCAAGTACAACTAAGTTATGCAAGGAAATGCATATGCTTCCAAAAACAGAACTTATGTAGAAAACAACACTGACTTTGTGCAAACTGGTGTCAGTTAACAAAATGAAAACACCTAAAAATTTTACTCATGCAAGTCCTATGTCTTAGTTTTCTAATGCAACAAACGGAGATTGATTTCAATATATACAACCTGATTTATGCATGGAAATGCATATAATACCAGAAACAGGACTCAAGCAGCACACTACTGACTTTGACAAAAAAACTGGTATTGATTAGTGATAATTTAAAAGCTGAAATTTTCACAATTGAAAGCATGGTATGTTATCTTTCTAATGCAACAACCAGATTCCAATTTGGAGTTGTATAGCTCATTTTATGCAAAGAAATGCAAATGCTTCTAGATGAAGGAATTATGCAGAATGCACTGAATTTGGACAAAAACTGGTATTGATTGATGAGGGTTAAAAATTTGAAATTTTTATACTTGAAAGCTCTGTATGTTATCTTTCCAATGCAACAAACAAATTCGAATTTGGAGTTGTATAGCTCAATTTATGCAAAGAAATGCGAATGTTGCCAGACCAAGGAATCATATAGAATTTAACTTAAGCCCATGACACTAAAAGAGGCATATACATGCTTAACCATGGTGGAGACCCACAAATTTCAACACAATGTAATCCATTATCAGTCCAAAATCTCATTAGAGAACATCAACACACATCACGCCTAACATCCATTTTCATATTCGAGAGCCAATGCATCTAAACCTTAAGTACATGTTCAAAGAGTATGTAGTTTAAGTGTTAATTAGCAAGCAAATTGTCTCTAAATATGCAAGCCTATTCAACTTATCCAATGACAAGAAAGTGACTGAGAGAAACCAAGCAAATTCAGTTAACAATATTAACACTAATTATGTTGAAATTCAGAGAAACCTAACAAGCCAAGTTAATAGTTTATGAGGTTGTGAAACTGACACTACAAGACCACATGGCGTAAAACGAAAATACTTTCACCTAAATTGAATTTCATGAACTAAGCAACAGTCCTAAAATCGTTCCGAAGTTTTACCCGAAAATTAGCACATGACCCTCCCCAACCAACCATATCACAGAAAATAACAAAGTATAAGAAACAACAAATGACTTCACCAAACCGATTATTCCTGGTAAAAAAAAAAAACTCTGGCTCAATTCACCAAATCATAAAGGCAGAGAGTCTAACATATATAACGTTACATTTATAGTTTTCAACAGCTCTACCAATCATTACCCATCAAAGATAGAAGCTTAAACTAATCCAACCCTTAAACCACATTCTAATTATAAGGATTCATCATGGTTTGGCAAGAAATAAGATAAAGGTTGCTTGTAAATACAAGAATGAGTTATTGGAGTGAGCCTTTGTAAATACAAAGAAGCAGCCTCCTCGGTCACCAAGCTCGGTTACTCTATCCTTGTTCATGATCGAGCTCCTTTTGGTATCTCCAACCTCTCGATTCTCTCACTCTCCTTTCAAATTAAGAAAATCAGAACCCACAAGCTCTCTCGGTAACAAAAGATTTCCCAACCCTTTTCCCAGAGCCCTAGCCTCCTATTTATAATCCCCCTCTAAAAAATGAAATCCCCTGATGATCCCTCATGCTAATCCCCCTGGAGCAGCATCCTCCAGTCCAAAGCTGCATCCCTTGATGATGAGCATAAGGGATTAACCCAACCGAAGACCTTGTCCCCTCTGAGTGAAGATGCAGTTCGGGAGATGACGTTGTGTGTACAGTGTGCGCGTGCAGCAGACATGGGAGAAAGAGATGGGCGTGGAGCCATGTGAGTGTGTGCGTGCAAAGTGATGTGTGTGCAAGCAAGGCAGCATTGGGGGGACATGGACTTTGTGCGTATCTATGTTGAGTGAGAGGAAAAAGTAAAAGATGGGATGAGGGGATGAGGGGAAGGGTAATAGGTTATGGGCAGAAGATTTGGGTCAAGTGAATGGGTCAGGGAGGATTGGGTGAAATGTTGAATGAGTCCTGGGTTAGGTGAAAAGAAAAAGGGTTATAGATTAGAAAAAGAATGGGCTCAGATGAACAACAAATTTATTTTATTATATATATATATTTTCATTTTTCAACTTTCTTTTTATTTTTTAGATATATATATATATATATATATATATATTGAATTTTTCTAGTATGATCCCGATAAATTGGGATGTTCACAACTTCTATTTCTGAATTAACAGTACATTGCCAACTAATGTGGACAACATTGCCTTGTATGGCCTAAAATTATTATCTAGTTTTATAGCATTGACCTTATAAATAAATATCAATGTAACTTTCGACAATAGTCCCTATTTGCCATAAACATCAATGTAATAGAAAGTGTTGACCACAGCCACAGATCATGGAACTGTGGATAGAGTCACCACTGTGTGCAATTGTTGGCCACCGCCACATAATTTCAGTGGGTGAATTCTGTGGGTGGAACAGCCCATGATAGATGGAGTTTTCTTCCATATATTGGAGTGGCTTGTGAACTCCTTAATTATAATGGAGAGGTATGGCAATCCATACAGGGGCAAGCGAGTCAGAGAACCAATCATGAAAAAAATGTGATGCACACAGTTTACGTTAAAGTTCTTTTTCTGTAAGTTAGAGTGTTTAGGGCGTAAAAAGTGACATATACTCAGGTACCTTTTAATTGAACAATACTCGATTATTGTTTCAAAAATATCCTACAAGAGATATGCAAATTTTCATTCCTATGATGTACTATCATTCCTTCCTACAGAGTGCAACAGAAAGAAATAGAAATATCATTATTTGTTTGGATTTGAACCATAGAACAAATCTGTATGCTTCTCATCATAGCCAATAGACTTCTGTCATCTTTACTAATATCTCAACCATTTCATGACATACTAACGTGTGGCACGCATATCGATCCCGTTGCCTTCCACAAAAAGGAGCCACATGCTGGATCCAACCAATTTCTCAGCATTCATACCATATGAAAGGTTTTAATAATTTCATATATCATTTTCGGCGAATGCTACTTTGACGTAATATACGTCCACTGCATTGTCAAAAAAATTATATAATTTTGACAAAAAAATTTATAAATTTTGAGTTATGTTGTTTATTATAAGTTCTATAAATTTTATATAAAATTATAATAGTTTAAAGATGTAATTTTTTCATCCGAATATATATTTTTATTTTTTCTGGGTTTTTTTTATTATAGAAAAACTTCCCGGATTAAAGAAATAACCAATTGCCCATCATTTTCATGTTGGTTGTCACTGATCTTATTCTTTATCCTTTGTTCATGTAAATGAATCATGCAACGTATAAGTCAAAACCGAGCTCGGCGGCTACTTAGGAGGTACTTTATTATGATAGAGAAAGGATCTAAACACTATTCAGTAATATTCGCATTTTTTTCCCCCTTTTTCACTCCACTTTGAAAGCTATTGTCAAAGAAAAAGTCTAATTTTTCACGTCACTTTTTTTAAATCACTTTTATAATACTTCAGCTTTTACACAGAGCTTGATTCAATTCGTGCATGCAAAATTTATAGATATAAATCCGACGAAGGAATCATTTGGCATATATATAAGATTTTTATATAAAAGCAAAGGATATTAGATAAATAACTCCTTTATTTTTAAATTTGTGCAAAGTCACGTCAATAAATTTCTACATGAATTTATATAAAATCTAATGACTTTATATATTAGTTGTACTTTTTTTTAATCTAAGTATCTTCTTAGCATTATCATATTTTATAAAATAAACACTCATTTTGATTTTTTAAACATACAAAAGTCATCAGTTAAGTTCTCTAATGATGAATACACCAAAATAATATTTCAATATTAACTTTTGACATCAAACTAGTCCTTTATGTTATTTTTTTACATTAAATTGATCATTTAATATTAGTTTTTACATTAAATTAGTCTTAAAAAATGATTAATTTGATGTCAAAAATTAATAAAGAACCAAACTGATGACATTTGTTGTTTTTGATGACCAAAATAAGTGTTAACCATATTTTATGTTTCCATTACATTGTTCTAAATAATGTAAGTGGACACAACTTTTAAGTAGACAAAAAATACAAGTTGCGTGTATAACCATTAAACTAATTCATAAAAGAATATTGAAGTGATTATATATACATAGATCTACTAATAAATCTAATAAGAGTTTAATTTTTATCCAATGTCAGTGTAAAAAAAAGTTACACTGTCATTCAATCATATATTGTCACATCATTAAAAGTTTATTATCATAACAACTATTTAAGAAATATAACTTTTTAATGATGTGTTAAAACATCATTAGATAACAGTGTAAAAAAAATTTAATTAAAATTAAATTAATCTAATAATACAAAAAAAAAATATAACATTTTGTGTAATACACATACACACATATATATTATCCGATTAAATAATATGCAAAAGAATTCATTTTCTTAAAAGAAAACTCGAGACCCTTTAAGGGGTCTACCGAGGTTTATTAACTACTCTATACATCTCAAAGTTTAGAAAACAAAACTCAAAGTTTAGTAAATGATAATTAAATCACATCAAGTTACAAATTAATAATTTAATAATAATAAAATATAGTAAATAAAAAATAAATAAGTGGCTCGCGGGTTAATAGAGTAATCTAAAAAAGCTTGCGTTTATATAGATCACTAAAATAGAGACTTGATTAGCATAACTTAAGTGGTTAAACGAGTTAACCTGACAAATCTGACCCATTTTGACAGCATGTGGGGTAGCCTTGGAACTTAAATTTTCTTGCTTAAGTGATCAAGAGTGAGAGCCTCAGAAGAATTTATTTTCAATTCGGAAATTCTAAATATTGGGTATATTACATGCAGATTATACAGAATATGACACATTGCAGTATTAATTTTTTTCTAAATATGTTATTTTTTGTGTGTTATACATATATTTTATTTCCTCGCTAATAAATCACTGAACTTTGAAGCCAAGTATTATAATATTGACTGTCTGAGGAGAGCTTTAGTTGGTGGGGCATGACACCAACCAAACCTAGCCATATTCAGTGGTTCATAGAACTTAGTTATCAAAATCATTATTTGGGAATGGCCTTGTAGACTAGTAGCACTTCACTTGGTCGTGAGAGGTTGTGGTGTTCAAGGTTGGGGTTCAATTCTCTCACACTCTATTTCCCCAATTCCCTACCTAAATTCCAATAAGGGTTTCCTACTTTAAAAAAAATTCAGTATTTGAGTAATTTGTTGTTTCTTGGGGGCGTTTGTGTGACAAAGTCACACGCATAGAGAGTTAAACAAATCAATTTCCTTTATTTTGTGAGAGTTTGAATTTCCATTTTAGTAAAAGTTTATAGTACTAATTACTATCAAATATTAAATCAGTGATGTTATAATCTAACGGGTTAGGTTAATTATTAAGGAGGTGTATCCCATACTTTAATTATTTGAGTTTAAATTTTAAGTCAGCACATAACAAAATTAATTTACTAAATGTACTAAGCAGATATATGTGGCGGTTGAGCCTTAAGATTGCTTGACATAAGACTTAACATTCAATATTAAAATTCTAGAATGAAAATATTTATGCTTAGTTTAAATAGTTAGATAAATGAAAATTTTGAATAAATATTTTTATAAATACTTAATATATCAAAAAGAAAATGAATGTGTTGTTTTTTCTAATTTATCAAACAAGGAACTTTTTATTAAATTTTTTAAACGACATTATGAAAGTTAAAATTTAAATTTTCTTATAAACTATTCAAATTGCTCACTTTTAACCCCCATCTAATAACACGAATGTTCATCTATACATCTAAATCCGTATGTCCTCCTTTTGATTCCATTATGAAGACTTCACTTCATTCTATAAGAATTACCTCAATTTTTAACTTCACTCTTTAGTGAAATTTTTAGATAGATTAAGTCTATTTAAATTCCCACGTTGTGAGAAAAAGATTTTGCTATTGTTGTTGTAAGTCTACTTGAAATAAATGATTTAATGGTTCAGATTTAATATTTTTACAGTAAAATTCATAAAGTTTATTTAAAATCCATTAAATATTTGAACCGTCGAGCCTACCCAGACCCAATCTACATAAGAATTATGAAATACAAGATTAACTCATATGTGATGGCTGTAAAATCAACTAGTTTCATGACATGTTAGGCCGATTTTTCAACTTAGAAAACTTTGTTTTTGTAATTGATTTTATAATAAGCTTTTTTTAATATCTATTTATCGTATGAAATTTATAAAGTTTTAGCTAAAAGTTATATATCTCTTAGAGAAAAAAAAAAGGAAACAACCTTGTTACATACAATAACACCTAGCCGTTTCTTGTTTTTCAAATTTTCATAAAAAAAATTATGTGTGTGTAGGACGTTGATGACAATTAATAGAGTAGCAGAGGTAATAACGTTCACGTTAATTATCTGTTAAGTTCTGCGTCTTTCTGTGGTACTAGGTGGTCACCACCTCAAGTACATATTATGTCTGTGTTTTTCTGCCTATATAGTGAATTCACACAGAAAAAGAAAGATTTGACTTTAATAAATTCATACAGTAACATTATCAATACACCCCAATCAAATTTGTTACCAACAAACATTCTCGTGTCCTTTTGCATACACGTAAAGCACGGCCTCGGAATTATTTTGCGAAGTAAAAAAGAAAAGAGAAAAAAAAATGTTAACCCCTCTTTTTAATATAAAATTAGGATTAAAAATAAATTAAGTTAGATTAGGATTTACTTTAAATAAATTTAGCATATTTTGTAAAATATTGGCCTTTACTTGACATATTACTTATTATAGGCTTTTTTTAAATCTAGTCTAATATTTTTTGTGAAAATATAAAAAAGGTATACATTACATAAATGCTTTTAAATAGGCCAATAGACTCAAATATTATAAGTTTCAAATATAACTAACTTTTAACAAAATTATTGTATTTTATGTCAAATAAATAAATAATATTTAGAATTTAATTTTTATTTACTGTTAGTGTAAATTTTTTTTAAATTATCTTCCAATGATATTTTAACATATTATTAAATAGTTAACTTTCTTAAATAGTTACTGTGATAGTCAAGCTCTTTTAATGATATAACAATATATGATTTTTATGACAATAAATTTTTTTTTGACACTAATAGTATATCAAAATTAAACTCTTATATTAATATATAATTAATAAATTATATAAGTATTATAAATTTTTAATTATATGTTTATATAATAAATAAATAAGTCCTTATTATGCCAAATATACTTTTTTAAAAGCTTAGACCTTGTCCTATTTAACTAAATATACATTTTTAGAAATCTATAGTCACTACAAGAAAAAGCTAGATTTGCTACAGGATGTAGCTAGGAAATTTTTAATTCCATAACTAATCTTTATTTAATTAGAAAAATAATCCATCACTAAAATAATAAAATTGAAGGAGAGAATTTTAATAAGCAAATAACAGAGGATTTACTACAGATTAGCTACAAAAATTCCATAACTAATTTAATTTTCACAGTTAAATCAATTAGCAAGGGCTGTTTTCCTCGTTAAAATATCTTTTAAAGTAAGCTTTTATTTAGCTAAGGATATATCCGTAGCTAATCCCAGAACTAATCCCTAGCTAACGCTCTAAATAAAAACATTTACACTCACCCGACTAGAAGACCCAAGCCTTCATCATGACTCGAGTAATTCTAAGAGAAATCAACTTGGGAAAAATTTCAACTTGACAACAAGAACACAAGTCCTAGACCTGAAAGTCTCTGCGGTAAATAACCATAAAGAAAGCATATATGAGACCACAACAAAATGAAATCGCAACTCAGCATAACAAATCCAAACAAATTTACTGAATGAACAAAACCTAGCATAACCAAACACCATAGGAATCCGAGAAAAGGGAACACTCAACCTGAGAAAGAGGAATCGGAAATCAGTGAAATTAAAGGCACTCCAACGGCGTGACCAGCCACGCCATGCCTAGCGGTGGAGAAAGGTTGGGAATGACGTCGATTAACCACTCAGTGTCCCCAATTCGATAGTTAGAGCCTTAGAGGTTCATGAGCTTCAGGATGACCTTGGAAAGGGATAGCGATTACTTTTTATACATTTAATTATATTTGCCTTACAATTATGTGCTGTAGAGGAAATTATTGTTACAAGCATCAGCACTTTTGTCTTAGCCAAGTAAACAGTAAATGAATGGGCAATGGATGTGTATTTATCACAGGCGAGGAATGACATGACATGCTGACATTTTATATCTCGGATCGCAATTGTAGGCTAGCATATTAAGTATAATGTGCTGATCATAACTGGAGCATTTTTAATTTAGTCTCATTTGCATTTGATTATACTTTTGTAGGTGGGTATGAACTTAGTTTGACAATTGGAAATGCTGGTGGAAGATTAGCTTGTGGAATGAAGAAAAATATGAATTAAAACAATTCTATCCTTTTCAAATTCATTTATCTGTCCATTCTATAATGGTTCAGTGAATGTAAAAACATCAATAATGGTTCAATAGATAAACCAAGTTTCCATGTTAATTTTTCCTGAGGCTTTTCACATTTTCTTAGAAATTTTTTGACTATTGAAATTATGGTTCATTAAGAGAAAATGCTATAGGAGAAGTCATATGATTTGAAACACATGGGCATAATGAAGATGATATGTGCCTATGCATATTGGATACGAATCCGCTGAGTGGCAATTTACATGGTATTTATAAAATGAGCATTATCTTTTTGTAGTTTCATCATCTTATTTTTTCAAGCACATTAAATGGGGTCTTAAAATGCCTATATATGTTGTATCGTGCAAGATAGGTATTGACGCTGACTTGTAATCAAAGCTTAAGCATCAAAAGACGTTGAAGAATTCACAAAATGAAATTTGATATTAAACATAGTGATAATGAAAAGTCCTAGTTGGGTTCAATGAGTTTAGTCTAGCAATATTGAGTTCAACTGCACCTCATCATGGGCCGTGATTGACCCAAAGCATTACAAATTTAATTGCTGACTTAAATCTTACAGTTAAAATAAAAATGATATGTGAAAAGCTTCTTGCGCAAAATATATTTCTTAAAGATAAATTGCCATTCCATACATTAATTTCTTCAAATTATATTTAAAAATGGGGTTTTCTTTTAGAAAATATAATAATCTCTTTAACTGGACCTTTGTATTTGCACAATGTTTTTTCTTGTAGCCTTGAGACAATTTCAGGATTCAACATAATTTCTAGAAATGTTGTTTGTTTGTGCTTGACCTGTTGCTGACTTCTAGAAATGCTTGAGCTGCAGATGGATATAGATGTTTGAATCTAACTTCCTTTGTAATCACTTGCCTTTAGAACACTTTCAAGATTCAGGTTCTAAACTTGTTCTTCTTGTGGTTTGAATTAAATTATTTGTAAGCTTTGGTTTCCCCATTTGTGATTTTCTTTTTGCTTCTAAATTTTGTCCGTATATGAGTTTAGATCTGCGGGCTCAAAGTCAGAGACTCTTTAGTTTTAAAGTGAGAAAGAATCACTAAATTTCATGATTATAAGGTTTTTGTTTAATGTTGGTACAAGCAAATCAATAATTCTCGAACTGATGTCGGAGTCCTCTGGTGTGGTTCAGTATTGGCTTTCTTTTACTGGATGTGGGTATGTCAGGCATTGGGGGAGATATAACTAGCTCATTTCATCAGCTAGGGATGTGGTTAAAGATATATATCTGTTCTCTGTGATGATCCTGTGTATTGTGGTTCTTGTGATGCTATTAGTCATTTTGTTAGTTTGACTTTGTGTCATCTCGCAATATGCTCGATACAAGGTTCGAATGATAAGTCCCTTGGTTCGTGTTGACACATTTTAATGGAAGCTGCAAAAGTTATATTTGTTGAGCACGTCATTGATAGCTGTAAAACTAGGGATGGCCGGGGCTTTGATGAATATCCATCTCCTGTCTCGTCCCATAGTGCACGGTTATTTATTTTTAATTTTTTTTAAGTAAAAAAGTATTTATGGGTATATGTGGATATCTGTTAAATTATTAAAAAAATTCAATTTTTTATTTTAAAAAAGAATAAATAAAATAATTTCTAATATTATAAATTTTCATAATTTGTTAATCATAAACTAACTTAGTTTAATAATTTTAAATAATTAAAATAAAAATAATAATATAATTTTCTTGAATAAATTATAGACACTAAATTAAAGAAATTTTAATAATTTCATATAAGAATACCCACAAAGATAAGAAAAACAATTATCACTTTCACTCCATTTAATAAATGAATGTGAAAAAATTCATCTACACTCTCTAATGAGAAAAAAAATTATCCCCCCAAACTCACCACATAACAGATATTACTCCCGAGTATCTACCTTTGCAGATAAAATTGTAATCCCTATGTAAAACATGGGTTTTGACTTTGTGTACAAATGTGGTTTTACTTTCAATAAGCACGAATATGTATTTCTTTGAATTGTTCCTTTAATATTATTATAATAAAGAATGGAGTTGTGGATTTGATATGCAATGGATTTGACGTCTGGAACATTTATCCTTTTTCTTTATTTGAATTATATTTGTTATCTTTGTCATTTTTAGATTTAAATATTCAACGATGGCATAATTAAAAATTAGCCAGAACGTTGGTAATATTTTAATTTCTTTAAAGTAAGGAAAAATTTTATAATTTTGTCAAAGTATTTATGAGACTATAAATAATTTTTAATAAAAAAATTTATTCTATTATTAGTTTGTTGCATTTTATTTTGTTGATAAAAGTCATATTTCATTTGATAAATTGCCTTTTCTTTCAGCTTTTTATTTTTATTCCTTTACTTAGGCTTAAATCAATTTAAATATCATCCTCACATGCAAAAATTAAAATAATTTAAAATTGGCCGATGATAAATTTTTTTTAAAAAGAATCATAAGTTTGATTAACTAAATTCTTTATAATATTCTTAAAACATTTATATTAAATTTTGCTAAGAGTGTTGGTATAACCTAATTCTTACAAATAAAATATGTAAAACATCTTTTTAAAAATATAAAATTAAATAATACAAAATAATTATGAATAAATTCACATAGCCCTTATTTTGTGATTATGGTGGATTGGAATTTTTCATTTGACAATTTATTTAGAAAAATAAAATAAAATATTTCTTTTGTGACAATCATTTTCAAAATTCATCTATTTTGTTATTTGATATTTTTCCTTGCAATTAAAACTCATTTTCAATAACCATTTCATTTATTAAATATATTTTTCTAGAAATCACAATTTCTAATTCACCATGTTCACTCTTGATAAGTTGTAATCTTATAATTTGTTTTCCAATAATGGTTATTAAGCTATCCATTTCTTGTCTCTGTCATTTATCATCTAAGATAGTATGCATGATGTTTAAGATAAAAAATTGTCGGATAATGTATCGACGAAAACTTGGCTTCAACATACTAATTTGTCAAATATGAAATTTGTCAATGTCTTAATCGACAATATTGCAGTTTCAGTTATCAATATTGGAATAGAACCTCCTCCACTAGATTCTTACTTTCAAGTGATTGAAAAATGTTGGTTTAATCAAAAATGTAAAAAGAAGATGAAGATAAAGACGAAGATAAATGAAAATTAAAGATGAAAAGCAAATAAAGAAAGCAAGTAAAGTAAATCAAAGGAAAAGAAATGCAATAAAGAACCTGAATGTAAATTGCAAAAATGAAAGTGACATTTAAACTTGATTAAATCTGTTTATCCTTTGAGCGTCGCAAGAACTTTAAGATCTGTAGGATGTTTCAAGTTATAGCCCTTTTTACATTGTTTTAAGTGGTATTTATAGAGAAACTTCTTATGTTTAAATCCCTATAAACTTGTCATTTGTTGGATAGGTGACTTACATGCAATTAGTACATGTTTATTCTTTACTAATAATAGCTTAAAACTACCAACAACTAACTACCATGAGTCAGTATCAACAGTTTCTTGATTTATGGATGCAACTGCTACTTTAAAATTTAAAACGGTAACCACCAGCTCCTGAGTAATATCAATGGTTTTGTCGGCGCACCAACTTCGTCAATAACTCACAAGTCTTTTTGTCGGTCAAGTGTGTGCTTGGAACTTTATTGACTTCACACATTACTCGAACGAGACTTTTGTCGAACATTTTTCTAGGCCTTGATTTGTCAAATGCAACATTTTTGTCGGCTTCACACATTTGTCAAATTAAACTTTATTTGTCAAACACCCTTCTTAACCTTGATTTGTCGAATGTAGCACTACGTACTAAATGGCAGCTTAATCTTTCTTCACAAATTTTATCCACTCAGTCTTTAATATTAATTCATAATTTTAACTAAGTATAAATTGTCAAACAGTACATCTACTTCATTATGGACTTTCACATTTTCAACTTCAACTATATAAAATTTTTCAATTTGTCTATTACTAATTTTGTTGAAAACTTAAATTTTGGTAGTAACACCCAACAAAATGGATCATGAAAAATAACAAAAATAAATTTTTTTTTCTTAAATAAATAAAAGACCAATTTAATTTATTTTGCAAATAACTTTAGATTAAATAGATAATTATTCTTGAAATAGACGATGTAGAGTGCTAATACATTCCTTACTCGTAATCAACTTCTAAACTTAAACTCTGTTATGCAAACTTTTTTTTAGGTATCCAATCATACTATTCTATTTTTTAATGAAAAAATTAATTAATGACAACTCCAAAACAAACATTTAGTTTTTGTTTAACTTAAATATTTTTAGTTGCCTATTTTGCGACAACCTTTTTGGGACAATTGCGACGCACATTTCATAGGGGTTGGTAAACAGAAGCCATGCATGTGTAATTGAATTTGACATTTCATTATTCAGGGGATAAATCTTCATGGAATTAGTAAACAGAAGCCACGTACGTGCAAATATGCTATTATCTTAACATGGGTGGCACTTTTTTTTACTCAACTAGTAGTACACTACTTATTCAAAGAACATGTTGCAACTTAATTTAATAAATAACTGGTAAATTGACCTAGTCTATATTTTTACACTCATCTGATTCAGCACAAAAAATTCTTTCATTTTGTATTGATGCTCAAATGTTGATGGCCGGTCATATTTACCAGGTCAAGGTTGCTTCCTTTCTATATTTGGTACTTGATTTTTCTTGTTGCCTGGTGCGTGCGTGCGTGCACGTAAGTGTAGTTTTTAATACGTGATTTTTACACGCGTGCATACACACCAAATTAATATATACATACATATCCATTGTATTCAGTAGAAGAGGCAATGAGAATTTGTTTTCTCCAAAGATCTTTTATTATTAGAAACAAACTGCTAATCCCCAGAAAGAACAGAACAAAATAAAAGTAAAAGGGCCACTGCCCAAACACATCTAAAGAAGGTGTCAACAAGCAGGACCTAGATCACGAAAGATTAGACAGATTCATTTTATTGTTCCAAAATCCTTGCGATAGAGCTTCTTTCGGATTATTCCTCATATTGGAAACTCTTACATTCCTGTTTATCCCATCCAAATATTTTTGGGAGTTATAAGTTCTTATTTGATATTATTATATATTGCTGATCAAAATTTTGCCTAACATTTTGATGACCTTGAAATATAAGCTGTTAATTGAACATAATAATTTGTTTCGGAAAGACGTGTAAAAAGAAAAGAATAACATGAAGTGATGAAAGTTGCAAAACAACTTTCACAATTTGATAATTTATCAGTTAAGTATCTGAAATAAGTTTAGCTATGGGATCATAAAAAATTGAAAAGATTCAATTTTAATTTGAAAGGGAAAAAAAAAGCGAAAGTAAAAGCTACATATATATAGAAGTCCGGCACTTTTTTTTTGTTTCCTTTCTCGGTTGAATAAGTCTGACGGAATTAGCTTACATGGTTATAACTGGGACTATCAAAATGGGTCAAATTCGTCGGATTAACTCGTTTACCCGTCAAAATTATGTGGACTAAGTTTTAAAATTATTGACTCATTTAAATTAATTTATTTTTTTTCTTATCTTGTTTATCTTGTGAGTTATGGGCTAAACCCGTTTATTTAGGGACTGGCTCATTGGCCCATGTATATTTTTTTTTCATTTTTTTAAATCAGCATCCTACATGGATATCGCCAGCTCAAGATTCAAACATTATATGATAGTAGTATTACATATTTTAACATAAGATTTTAATTTTAGACATATTATTTAGTTATTGATACATATATAGTAAATGATCCTTAATTTTTACATATAGTAGATAGATAACATACATGATGAATGTTATGATTGTGAAAGAAGCTTGCAATTTTGTAAAAGGAACATGTTTTGGAGTGAGCATATTTTGATTTTGAAATTTGGATTAGATGCTTATTTTGGATCTATGTAATCTTTATTTTTTTTTAATAAATTTTGATACTTATAATTGTTGATTGATGTTTGTTTGGATTTGGTTATTTGTATTATGTATTAATGTCTGACTGAGTTTGTTTTTGATGATGATTGACCTTGTTATTGAATAATTTAAGAATTTGATTCATATATTACATTAAAGATTTAAAGTTAAAAATGAATAAATTAAATGAGTAACCCTTTAGGCCTATGGGTTAACATTTTACAGCCCGTCAATCTTGATTCATTTTTTTGCTTGGCATGTTTAACAGTTATAAACTTATTCAATCAAATATTTTCATCCCAACATAAAAATACTATATATATATATATATATATATATATATATATGGATCCACTTACTCTAAAAGTAAGTCTTGGCATACTTACTCCATTAAATAACTCTTTATTTAATTTTAAATTTCATCAATCAACCAGTAGATTGAAAGTTCTCATTAAGTAGATCAAACCTATAAAGTTTTATAAAATTTTAAAATTAATTGATATTTCATTTAACTACTTTATTTTAAGTAAATGTCGATTATAAAATTAGATACTTATGCATTTCTAATTTATTTTAAATTTGGTATATATAATCTTCATGATAATGTTACATGATTTAATGGTTAGATTGAAAAAATAATAATTTCATGAAAAGTTATTTAATGGAATAAGTGTGTAAAAACTTACTCTTAGAATAAGTGAATCCTCACTTACATATATATATATATATATATATATATATATATATATGTGTGTGTGTGTGTGTGTGTTATAATAGCAAATATGTCAATTTTTGGCTTATCTTTTTATAATGAGAAAAATACGACTGTGCTTACAATAGTGAACAGAGGAGACAAGAATGTAAATATAATTTTTTGTTATTCGATATGGGAATCTTTGGGTTGATGTTTGCATCAATTGAAATTAAGTCTCTTGTCGAGCGATTTAAATGGTGCATCTCCATATTAATCTGATACATAATATAAACATAATTTAATTCTGCATATGGGTAAAAATAAATAATGAAGAGAAGATGAATGTACTAGACTCAGTGAGTGATACAGATCTTAAGTAACTTTTTTTAATGTAAACCAATGTATCATCTTGTTTAGAAGGTGAAAAATCAATCCTATGGAGTACGGTTAAGTACGTGAAGCGGGGACTAAACCTGAAACAATATACTTAGGGGACTTTTGGTTCAAGGTTTGAAAAAATATTCCCAGGAATAACATGCCTAGGAATGATATTTTCAGGAATGGTATTCCCAGGAATGATGATTTCTACGTTTGGTTAACTAAAAACTTTCCCGGGAATGACTCCAACCGCCAACCACAGTAGCCGATGTCGCTTGCAACCGTCAACCTCTAGTGGTGGCAGGGGTGGTTGGATTCTGATAATCAAGGCAGTGACTAAAGTCATCGAATTCCGATGACCGGTGTGGTGGTTAAAGTCATCGGTCATTATCAACTGCTGCCAGCTTGCGGTGGCTAGATTCCAGTGACTATCGCGGCGGTCAAAGTCGCCAGCGGTGGCAGGGGTGTTCGAATTTCAAAGACTGACACGGTCGCCGAAGTTATCAGCCACCGTTAACTGGAGGCGTTGACAGGGTAGTCGAATTCTGGTGATTGACTGTCGTGGATGGTGGCCGATGACGGTCACTGACAATGACGTGGCAGTTGTTGGTTAATAACATATTAATAGAAGGGTAAATATTTTAGACATTTCACATGGCAAAAATATTCCCATATTATGGTAATGTTGCAAACCCACCTCCTCCCATGGGAATGAAAGTGTGAGAATATTGATTAAAAATCGTTCCCGGGAATCATTTTAGGATGAGAATGTTTTTTCAAAATTTGTACCAAACATGAGAATCCAATATTCCCATATAAGGATTCCCAGGAATGAAAAAACAATCCGCAAACCAAACGTCCCGTTAAGGTAACCAAATTCCTATATACTCAAACTAATACAAGTTGGTACATATCTTCAGGAATTGCAACGTATCTGATTCAGATGAAAGTTTGTCTATAAACTGATAAGCACAAATACATTTGAAGTGAACTCAAACAGTACTCCAATATCAATTAGTCATCAAGTTTGCGAACCAATCCGATTAGTTTGAGAAAATTGTTGTAGAAGGACCTTTGCTTTAGTGTTATAACCAATATATAAGGATCTCAACTTTTAAACTTAGAGTAAATACTTATTTTAATCCTCCAAATATATAAATAACATCAGTTTAGTCCTCTAATAATTGGTGACATCAAATTGATCCTTCATTGACATAAAATAGATGATCAATTTGATGTCACATAATTATTAAAGGACTAAAATGATGTCACTTGTATCTTTAAGAGATTAAAATAAATGTTTACCCTAAAACTTATCAATTGATGGATTAAATTTATTAAAAGAATATTGTAGTGATAGATATTAATTAGAAAATAATTAAGACATGTATACCAAGTGTTTTGCTCATGTTATAAATTATTTTGATATATCGAGTTGGACCTTTCTTTTTTTGTCTTTTTAAATTTTTATAAATAATAAAAAATATTTTTCAATGAAGTTAAGATATTTAATTGGTAATAATAAAAGTTTAGTTCCTTAATTAGGTTATTATATATAAAAAATTAGGTCTTCAAATGATAGTTCACTTGATTAGTTAAATACATGGATTTAAATCTTTTATCCCTTTTTCATATCCTATTTTTTGTCCTCTAATTAAATGCTAATAACTCAAAATAAAAATATATTTTTTTCTTAATTAGTAATAACTTCTCTTTTAGCTGTCAACTATTTTTGCTATATTATCACCATTTAATTAGAAGGGGAGAAATGAGGCAGAAGATTCGGTTCCTAAATGCATTACTTGTAACTGAAGAATCAGTCTTAGTGATGAGCTCTCTAATGTGCCTATCTATCCAATTCCTATATATCATACCACGTACCAGTTTTAGATAGCATAAATAAATTCCAATATCTACTTCAAACGTACATACACTTTAGCTTAAAGTATTTCCAAAACATTCATACTAATTATATGTGATCGCCAACCTTGTTTCCCTTAATGTCTCTAAAACCTTGATATTGATCTTATCTACCATTCAAAGTTGCCAGAAATTTCCGAATTATAAACAAGGTCAACAAAATCATACAGTAAATTTGTCATGACGGAACCATTCCTTCATATCATATAGATGATGGTATTACGGCCATCTCATCTGGATATATGCACCTAGGACCATTTATCACGTGTGGTGACACTCTAACCCATTTGCTTCAATCATCTCCCTTTCCTTATTTTTTTCTAATATTTCCACATACAAAAACAATTTTAATTGATAGTGGATTTAAATTACATTTATTGTAATTAAGGTTAAACCAACGCTCGAATGATTAATCTTACAACTCGTGGTCATAAAAAAATTATACTCATTTTTAATCTAATACCATACACAACCTTATCACGAATTACATCTATCTATCTACTATAAACTAATTAAATTACAAGGATCATGTTCAAAAGAAGAAAGTCCAACACTTACAAACACTTAACTTTCAATTTTATCATTAAATAAACACCCCCATAATGTATTGTTACCCATAGTGGGTACTTACAACCAATTATACAAGTTGTAATTAAGTTTGAAATTCTGGTATAATCTATCGTCAAACTTTAAGCCACCCACCTCTCCGAACCGGTCGCATGGTTGACTGTTAGAGTTGGGTGGGAGAATGAGATCCTAAGTCTTCCTCTAGCTCTACCCTTCTATTTCATGCATGCATGTGTGCCTTTGAAATCTACTTATTCAGTCAGATCTTGTACTCATCCAATTCTAAACGAGATATATATTTAGAAATCCATTGACTAAAGGGAAAAAATAAACGAAGCTGTGTGCTCCCCTGAATATGCATGGTCAACAAAAACTGCAATTTTAAATGTTGTTTAATTAAGATACACTTATTTCTCTTATAATTTCCTTTCCATCTATGCAAGAAAATGTTGGCTTTGCGAGTATTACGTTGTTCTCTGAGAGTGAATGAGACAGTGCAAGATAGTCTGAGGAACCATAATAAGAAAAGCAAAATCGATAATTCTGTGTTACACCAGATCGAGAAGCCCCCATAACGATTGATGACTATCAAAGTCTACAACGCACAAAACTTGATTATCGTTAGAGAGCTAACTTAATGATTGATACACTATCAATATATGAGAAAAGTATACACTAATGATATATAAAAAAAATTTATGGTAGATTCAAATAACATTAGCAATGACACTTGTGATGTGAGTCTAATTAGAAACGGTATAATAAAAAAAATATTTTAATACTTGATAATATGATCATTTATATTTTTAAATTTATATTTAAATAAAAAATTATAATTTATAAAATAAAATCATTCCTTTAAATTATAAATTGATTGAGAAATAATGACGACGGTTAGATGAGAAGAATTTGGATTCTTTAAATTGCAGTACATGTTAAGAGAGCACAATGTAAGTGGTTAGAGAGCACAATGTAAGTGGTAATTGCTAATGAGTATATCAAGGGAATGAGTTCTAACAAAATTTTGTTTCTATCTATGTATTTATATTTTATCAAAATCTAAATCATTGATTTTCTCATCAATTATTATCAATCAAGCATTTTACTCTCTAAACTATACAATATTGATCCAAGTTTAGGTTAGTTTTGGTGATAGTTATATATATGTTGTTAACTAATTAAGGTGAGAGACCATGGGAGTTGTTCTCTCTTTTTTTTTGGTTTTTGGATGGGAAGAGAGCCTTGTGCTATTTGCTTGTTTTGTTTGATCCAAATTCTTGTTTTGATAATGATCATTAGTTTCTTACTTTGAATTGTAATTAATATCAAAATATATGAGATATTTGTTTTTAACAAAGAAAAAGCTAGGAAAGTCCTTATTTAATAAGTGTGTGTAATGTTTGCTTCTCAAGCAAATTTCTATGGGTTATGAATACTTATATTGAAAAATTGTTTGGGTTATATGAGAAAAGGTATGAGATTGAATGGTTGTAGTAGATATGTAGGGATAATGGTGAGGTAGTTGTGGGGTAGATGGAGATTGAAAGTGTCCACAAACAGTATCGTGAAATCTTGATATGATAGTTGATTTGTTCTCTTCTCATCCATGGATGTAGGCGATCTATCCTCATATTGTAATAAATGAAAACATTTAAACTTTTAGAAGAATTTAAAAGTTATAATTCAATTACGGAATCTATTAACTTTTGATACGATTGACCATATCCACAAAAAGTTACTTCAAGTAGTTAAATAAGTGCCTTCCCCAGTGTTTGTAATTACTAATTACTACCAATTATAAACATTGTAATTGAGTTTGAAATTCTTGTATATGATATACGGTCATGCTTTTAGCCGCCAGTTTTGATTCCACCTCTCCGAACCAGTAGCATAATGTGATCCTAATGCTTCCTCTACCCTTCAACTTCAACTTCATGCATACATCTGTGCTTCCGAAACCTACTCATTAAGTAGATCTTGTACTCATCAAATTCCAACCCATGTATATATATAATGAACGAATATGTGCTCCTTTGAATCTGCATGTTCAACGAAAACTGCATTTTTTAGATGTTGTTCAAAATGCACTTCTGTCTCTGATGATTTCCTTTTCATCTGTGCGAGAAAACATTAGCTTTGCGAGTATTACTTTGTTCTCTCTGAGATACTACAGGATAGCGTGTGGAGCCAAAATGGGAAAAACTAAAGAGAGAAAGTCACTTTAGTGTAGCTTGTAAAAATGTATTTTATTTTGGTTGGTGAATTGAATTAATTAAGTATTAAATTAACTTAATTAATAATTTATTTATAGTTAATTATATATATAAATATTAAAATGAAGATAAATTATTAATTAATTATATATAAATTATTAATTAATTTAATTTAATATTTAATTAATTCAATTTATAATTAAAATAAAATATTTTTCTGTCAAATTACACTAAAGTGTCTTTCTCCTAAATCAAAATAGATGATGCCGTCCCACATTCGAGAGGCCTTCATGATGATTGATGAGTAGAAAGTGACTGAGAAATAATGATGATTAGGTGAGAGGGATTTGAATTCTCTAATTGCATGTACTATTTTAGAGAATAAAATGTGAGTGATAATTACTAATAAAAAAATTAGGAGAGATGATTAATTTTCTTGTTAATAGTAACTAATCTCGCATTTTATTCTCGTGTATGATGTTATATAATCTAAGTGAAGCTCAAGTTAATTTTGGTGGAAGTTACTTAATAGATTTATTTTATTTTCTATTAGAGCGAGAGACCATGAGAGATAGTAATATACTAGTAGTGGCACCTGTAAGTGGGTAAAAACAAAACCAAAAATATTTGCTAACAACTGGAAATTAGTTTGCAATGAACCTCAATGACCGTACATTTTAGCGCAGTCCAAATCTAAAGTAATGTTTTGGAGATAACTTATGTGATAAATAACATAATCATTTTTAAATTATCTGTTTACAATTTTTTTCTAATTTATTCTTAAAGAACTTTTAGAAATTAAGAGTCGATTTAGAATGTTGATAATGGATAATTGACTGCAACATAATTTGCTTTATCGTAAGCAGTAGTGAAAGAAATTATAAGTGGATGAAGTAATTTGAGATGAAATATCAAAATATGAGGAGAGAGCTTGAAAGTTTGCTTTCAATTTGAAGAGGTAACTAAGGAAAAGTGTTTACAATTTGGAGTGTATGAAGATGCTGTGAATATTTTTAACAAATTACTTATTTGTTCTTTCCTCAATTGTAGTTTCAGATCATTTCTCAAGAACTGAACAAAAACTTCAAAATCATGCATCGCGTTTTTAATTTGAACTGCATGTCAGGATGCGTGAATTGTGATGCACTCATGCACATGGAGGAATGAGGACAAGAACAATGCAGGATCTGGCTTGTATTGGAGTGGTCTAGTTGGTCACCAACCATCACTTTGTTTTTCTGTCAGTAGGTAAAGCCAATGAGAAAATTCCTTGATATGAAGAGGATAAATTATTGTGTAATATTTGAGTCACTCAGAAACATTACATCACTGCTTTCATTTATCAATACTTTAGAAATAAACTTTTATTAGAACAAAGTAGAAAGAGTTAAATACTTTATGTTGTATTATAAATATGATTGTACATAATATTCACAGCTTTTATTAAATTTCTTTTAAAGAAATATGATATGAATAAGAGCTATTTAATATACAAATATAGATGAAAAATTATTTTTTATCATTATATATATGTGTGTACAAGGTCATACTAATCATTTTTAATATAAATTTACATGTAATCAAATGATTTTATATATTGATTTTTCTTTGTAATAAATATATAATTTGAGTAATAGATTATAATTGCTAAGTGAATTTAGTATTTGAATATATATATTTATATATGTGAGTGTGTGATTAATTTGGTCTTTCAATAATTTAAAACTAAAAATAATTAATCTACTAAGTTGAGCTTTTAAATTAGTGAAGAATCAAATGAGTAACTTGTATATATTTAGGGATTAAGTCTACTTAATATGTATAATCTGAATACCACAAAATGTATATTTATTTCCCATACATATAACAGTTTTGTTTATTTATCATTCTTATATGAATAAATATGATAGTCTCTACCAAAAAGAAAAGGAGGATAGCAAACAGAGAATTTTTTATTTTTTATTTTTTACCGTAAAACCAAACAAAACACAAGTTATTTATTTTCAAGTCGTTGTTGGCTTTTTACCAAACAAAGACCAGAAAATAAAGACTTGTGTTTTCGTGGACAGAGGACAACCACTTAGATTTTGCATTGAGTGCTAGTCAATTTCTTTTCCTTTTTGATGGTTTTAAAGTTCCTTTAAATAAATTGCTCATGGTATTGAAGGCTTTTCACTAACCCACTATCTACCTACAAGGAGGGCGCGTGATAGTGGTATTAATTTGTTCCTTCTTTACCGTCTTTTCGTTCTTTCTGGTGGAATTTTAAATTTGTGGTCTAAAATATGCACTTATATGAAATTTAGGATACGAGAAAATAAGGAAAATTGAAAGGAGGGAAAAAGGAATGTAACTAGCATACTCATCATTTTTGTTTTTCCTTTAACTTTCTATTTTCTTTTAAAACTCCATTTCATTCCAAATTGTTGGTAACGTCTGAATAGTTCTTGTATCTTTATTTTAATCTTTCTTTTTTTAAATAATCATGTCACTTTTAAGTGATGTGTTTATATAGAATTTATTTTAACTTATTAAGAATATAAGGTATTTTACACAATAAAGAACATTATTTTATATAGTAAATGGCTATTTGAAGTCACAAAGTGGCTTACTCCACAACTTCCTACCAACTACAAAGTGACTTTGATTAAAATGGGAGTTGGTGGGGGTTTCCACTGGTGACATCTTTCAAGTGGATAAGTATGAAAAGAAAGTACACCATTAATATTCTTAAATACTATATGGTCAATTCGGTTTTGTTATGAAGGCTAAATATGCTGTAATTGACCCTGTACGAATATCTAGTTGTTTAGAAATTAATGTAGACAATACCTTAATTTCTTGCTACACAATGTCTGAGAGAATTATATATGTATAAATTCAAACACAACTCTTAGCTAGTAAAATTCTTCGTAGTAGCTAGTGAAAGTAAAGACTTAGGAACAAATTCCGTCTTCAATAAATGAAAATTATTTCATACTTTTCTTTATTCGAGTAGTGGAATAACAGGACTTGCTTCTAGTTTTTTGTTTTTTTTTTGTATAAACCAAGACATTTTTTTGCCTGAAAAATAAAAGAATAATCACACAGAATATGATGTGAAGCAGGAACTTTTTTCAACTGTTTTTTTTTTCATACACATCATTCTAATGATCGAACTCGAAATAAGATACTTAAGATGACCGAACTTTTTCCCCTTATACCAATGCAAGTTGGAACTCTCTTCTAGTTTTGTTGAAAGAAAATATAGTGGAAATACAATTACAATCATTTTGAATATAGTGGATCAAACTTAAGGGTTGGGTGGCATTTGGTGAAGATAAAAGTTATAAGAATTGTTGTGTATTTAAAAATAATTAATTGATAGTGATTTAGCTGAGACGAAGAAATTAATTATTAGAGGAGGCTGACAAAAGAGCAAACCCAAAACAAGTACCATTACCAACGATCATAGGACTCCCAAATGATCAATTGAAGTTGAAACTAGTCAAAGGAATAGAAGGAGGACTGTTAATGCTATTGAAATATCTTTTAACAAAGGAGCTATAGGGAATATCACGTAGCTAAAATATTCTATTCAGCTTATTTACCTTTTAATCTTCCACTAAATTCATATAATTTCCGTGCACATTTTTTTGGCCATTTATTTCCGTGCATTTTAATATATACACAAACATCTTTACCTATATAATGAGTGATGCAAGTCGAGTAGTCGTTCTTTAGGATTAATTTTAATTCATTCTAAATTATTTTTTTTTCATTATCCTTCGATCACACATTATTAAAAAAGTATAATTATGATAACAATTTTTTTTAAAGTTAAACTCTTTTAATAATTTAATAATACACAATTGAATAAAGTTATAAAAAAATTTTTACATTAATTACATCAAAACTAACCCTCTTTTTTTTAAGCCTTTGCACTTGAAATTATCTCTTTGAATTAGAAGTTATTTTAATTTACAGATAAAATCGGGTTCTTCTTATTTGTTTTATTTTCTATTCAAATTGTCACATTTCATTGGAATAGATAGAATTCATGCATTCATAATTTTCTACTATCCCTGAGGAAGATTTTCTAATTCAAATAGCTTTTGGTGAACTTTCAATATATTTTCAAAACATAAGGAAAAGAAGTCGATATGGCTGGGAAACAAGAACGTGGAAGCTGGGGAAAAGCAAACAGATGAAACAACCAAGACATTCCTCTACTTGTCAAACCAATACGGATTGCAAACGTGTACTCCTCAAACTACAAGCACACTCAAATTTAACTTTATCAAACGCGAAGAATACGTTTGATTTTCATTTGGGATTTTTCAAAAAGGGTTCTGCTTGCATTTGGGTTTGATATTTCCTTTTCCATAATGGCAGTGAGTTTTCTTTGATTTGATCTTTCTTTAAGTTAAATCGAATGGTTCTCTACAAGAACTCAACAATCCCGTCCAAAATCAGATTTGAAGCTCAAGTACACCCACAACTGAAACTTCGAAGAAAAGCAAAAGGAAGGAGTGGGTTAACAAATACTATTATTATAAAGTCATTAGGACTGACTTAATAATTGTGGCTTTGGATAATTTATGGAAAAAATTCTATGTTTAAAGCTTTTTATTGTCATTTTATAAAATAAAATAAAAAATTCCAAGTAGTTGGTTAAGTGGTAAATGGGTCGTTCACTTCCCATAAGACTTGAGTTCAAATTCCAACCTTACACTTTTGGCATGGTCATGGTATGTCTTTTAACTGTTTGTTTCCAATCTTCAAAATATGAAATTTATTTAATTTAATTTAAAATAACAAGAAATTTCAATGTTTAGAATTCATTATTAAAAGGAATATAAATTGATTTGCAAATTAATTTTCATGTTTAAAACACTTTAAAAATGAATGAAATTCATTTTATTTTAATAATTTTACTTTATTACCCTTACTTAGAATAGGTAAAATGAATAAACTAATAAGGACAAAATCTTCACTTTAAATAATTAAAAATTAAATAAATCAAATTCATTAAAATATAATTAAATTTGAGTGAATTACTACATGCATATATACAACTTAAATAATTTTTTTAATTGAATTAAATTCTTATTTTATAACTTTTCAAACAAAGAATTTCATTTATAAATCAATTCAATTCTCAAAATTTGTGGTCCCAAACATACTTTAAAGTAAGTCTATCATTTGTATATATATATATAAATAAAAAAAAACTATTTCACGGCGGGGATTCCTTCATATGAGTGGCGATAAAAAGAGGCATAATCTTATCTTACAATAAAATTTGTTTTAAGGAATATGAGAGAGAGAAAGAGAGAGAGTTAATAAATTGAGGCGCTGCCAACAAGCAAGGGCCTAATGGCATAGAAAGATAACTTTAACATTCCCATAAAAATATATTTTCTATCATCTTAATTAGACAACTTTCCTCCAGATTCTCCATTTCGTAGGATGAAACTTTTCTTGTACCAAAAAAAAAAAAAAGAAACTTTTCTCAAAAGAAAAATATACTGTAACATAAAAAAAATTAAAAATCCATGCATGATTGTCACGACCCAAACTAGAGGGCTTTGACCGGCGCATAGGAAGGACTAGCCAACCTAGCAAGCCTAATGGGTCAAAGACCATAATAAGACAATATACTAAATCTACTAAAATTTCAGCAGAGTAACCTCTAAAAGTTAGACATCCCAATTTAACAATTCACAACCTGTTCACTTACAAGCATCACTAAACATAATCCTACTAACAGTATATCATAAGACCAGACAAAGATACAGTGGAAGTTAGATCCTGCCTGTGAATAATGGAGCATATCTAAGATTATTACATATCCAAATGTACAAGAAAACTAAAGGACGGAAAACAAAATGAACATGCCCACACGAACAAAATGTTGGGCTCACCAAAAAGAACCACTTCTAGCTATTTGAAGAACCTGGACCCGGCTCAGTATTTGTATTTGTAATACATAATATAAAGGAGTAAGTCATAAGACCCAATGAGAGATAACATAATCTATAATGAAATTGGGACAAGCATAAGCACAAGTTTTTTCACGAAAAATACATCCACATATCAAAACATATGTGTTAGTTCAAATAATCATAAAACGAATACTAATAAGTAAGTCAATCATGAATTACCAAATCAACTATAACATATATCAATAGTCAAAGATCAAATGTCATATGGGAGGTTCCTATTCCAGAATTAATCAGAAATCTCACCAACGAACACATAGTTCGAAGGTTTGACAAATGCCCACCAACAGGGCACAGGGGTCAAATCCACCTGTCAAGTCAAACAGATCCGATCATGTGGGCTAACACGTCGGGCTAGCAACACCCCTACTAGCTGAGGTTCGGACCAAGGTGTACCAAGGCTAACGTCTACTGCCGTTAGCTACAGTATTCTGTCAAAGTTTCCCCCCAACAAAACATAGTTGTATAAATCTAGATATACATATATTCATAATCCAAAACAAAGTATCAGAAACACAACGATAGATATTTAGAATCATGAAAAAGTGTTTGTCCCAAGCTTTCTTATAATTTAACCACGAAGAAAAATAAATAACTTTGTGAAATCCTTCAATAAAGAACATTTTAAGAAAATGTACAAAAACATATTATAGATTATGTCATCAACTCACTCAAAGGACGAAACTTCACGAGTCCAAAAGCTATGTTGTCACGGACCAATAAGACGATCCTCCAATGAATCTAGGATTACAACAACATAACAAAAACAACAATCATCATTTAAAACTAAGGATTCATCCACTTGTGGAATAAGGAGTTCTTGAAAAATTTAGAAAACATTCAAGTTAGTTTAGAAAGATGACTTTTTTTTTTACAGAATTTCTGCACTGATTCATAGGCTAATAAATTGCAAATAATATATGGAATTGAAGCCCTATGTGTCTAGTTTCTAAAGCAACTGGAATCATCTCAAAACGATCTCTCAATCAAGAGTTATAATCAAATTACTACACATTGTCTAGTTTACACGGGAATACAATTTTCATCTCATCTAAGCATTTTATCAAACACTTGATGAGCAATCTTTTCTTTCCAAAGCTAGCACGAAAATTCTATGTTCTAACACCCTTCCTATTAGTATCACTTCTCCATAACAACATTAAAACTCATCTAATTCATTCCATATACCATCAATTTCCAAGAATTCCAAAATTCTCAATTCAAACCCTAGGTTTAATACCCATTATGCATCTTACAATTCAATCTACAATTCACTATAATCCAACCACTAACAACATATTTGAGCTAAGAGATTACCTAAATGAGTCACAATAATGGAAGGATGAAGTGAGTGACTGGGTTGCTCCACCAAACCGTGCAACCCAACTCTTGGAAGATGAAGGATTCCAGTAGCTTGCAACGACCAAGAATGGTGAAATCCGGTGGATGGAAGAAGATGATGAGGAGGAAGATGACGAAGTAGAGAAGGAATGAGAGAAGTCAGAGAAGGAGGGAGAGCAGAGGCAGAAAGAAACGTGTTCTCTGCCACTGCTCGAACGGGTCTTTCAGGGGGGGAGGAAGGGGAGTGTTTGGTAGGGAGGATATGGGGTGTTTGGAAGGGAGGAGAAGGGAGGATAGAGTATGCTATCCTATTCTGGTGCAATGTTATTTACATTTCTTAATTTTAACTTTAAAACATAAATGTAAATAAGGGAATACCCCCCATTTGGATTCAATAAAAATATCAAAAAAATAAAAATCCTTATAAATAAAAAGTCAACTCTTGAGTTTTAGTTCAAATTCCTGAAATCCGAAACTTTCAAAGATGTTTCTTTTCAAAACGAGTGAGTTAAATGTTTCTAAAATTCATTAAAAATCATTTTGTAACTCTTTGATATTCAATTATCAATTACCGCCAATTTTGATTTCAAGAAAATACATATTTACTATAGCCCTCCATATAGGTGCCACTTCCTAGACTTAGCCAAATTTCAGGACCTGTATTAACAAGTAGTTATCTAATACACCCAAAATGACTCTAAATAACTTTTATAAGGTAAGTTTAATTCTAAGAATCCCACTAATGAAGTAAAGTGACTCAAAAGGTTAATCCTTTGAACTCAAATTCATAAGAAAAATACTATACATAATACGACTATCATACGCAAAAATTTCGGGTCATCACAATGATATTTGGAATCTATCTATAAAATAATATAAAAGTTCAATTCACTTACAAATCAAGCAATAAACTACTTAATAATTTACAAATCTTATCAAAAGTTCGTTGGTTTAGTTGATACATTAAAATGGAATCAAATTAGCATTTGAAAATTTTTTATTACATTATGTTGAGAATCATTAAGAAAAATGAAAGAAAGATCATATGACATTTTTGTCATTTATAAATCTTGTGGCGAATGTGTTCTTTGAGTAAATAATGAAAAAGTCGTCAAAGTTGCAATTAAAACTTCTGACATTATATTAGGAATCATTAAAGTTTAATAATTTTTTTTATTATATTGTAATATTTAATTACTTAAATATTATCATGAATTTGTTATTATTTAAGTAAATATATGAAAAAGTGCGTTGTGGCTAATGGAACTGAATTTTGCACGTATGTGTGTGTTTATGATTTATTTACACTAATATAAGTGTGAGTATGGATTAAATGTGAAAAAAAATTATGTTAAAAATTAATTATATGTATAATTAATTTTTAAGAAAATAAATTATGAAAAATTTAATTTATGCTTAGTTATATTAGTCCATAATCGATTTTAAGACAAAATTTTTTATTTAGATTGTATAAAATAATCGCTTTTATGAATTAAATTATTAAAAGAGATATGAAATAATTAAAAAATTTATTTAGTTAAGAGAAAATTAATATTTATCTCTCTTAGTTGTGAAATAATCACAATATATTATGAACAAAATGCTCAAATTCTAGCTTTTAGCAAAAACCTACTTTTAATGTAAACAATTAATTAATAGCTTTTAATCTAACAACCTAAAAGCATGTTTGGTTTTGTTTTTTTTTTTTTGGAATAATCATTTTTTTCCAATTAAAAGTTGTCTTATCTAAAATCTATCTTGTTTGTTTAAAGTGTGTAAAATTGATTATAAGTTAAGATTATTTTTTCACAACTAAAAACAATTTTTTTAAAAAAGTTTTTATTTTAAGTTTTTAATTATTTGATTTCAGATTATTTAAAAAAGCTTTAAGAGAGAAATACCTATTTGTCATCAACCAAATAACTTTTTTAATCATTTTATATATCTTTTGGTAATTTAATACATAAAAGCGATTTTTTTATACAATCCAAATAAAACTCTTTATCATAAAATCGATTATGAATTAACATATCTAAATATAAATTAATTTTCTCATAACTGATTTTCTTGAAAATCGATTATATACATAATTTGTTTTTTCACAACTAATCCAAATACATACTAAACATGTTGCTAAAAGATAAAAATAACTTTATGAGAAAAAAATCTGTTTTTTTAAAAGAAATAAGCTAACTCAAACATGTTCTAAGAGTGACATATTTACTCCAATAAATTGGATAGTTTCTTGTAAAATGGCCTTATGAACTAGTAACATTCACCAAAGTTAGACTTGTTCTTTCTCTAAGATTCTCCGTTTAATTAGAATATATATAGTTTTTCATTTTCCATTACTTTATAAAAATAAAAATATAATATGATACCATTAGAGCATTTATAAAAATCCTTACATTATGCTTGTAGAATGGCCTTATAATATGCTTGGAATGTTTGAAATTTAAATGCGACCATGCTTTAAGGTTCTTGTCCCAGTCAAACTACTAGCTCTGATACCACTTGTTAGGCAGTTAGGGGAAGCTGAGGAGATCTACATTAAAGAGTTTAACAAGGGACCACAATAGTAGTCTTAACACCACATTTTGACATAAAACCTTAAAGCATTAAGTTTATAGGTCTTCCTATTTATATGATCATCACTTAGTTTATTCTTATCAATGTGAGACTTTCTCACTTACACTTGAATTTCTAATATGGAATCCTTATATAAATTTTTTTTAATAAATAATAATACATAATATTTTATGATTTAAAAATATAACAATGAATTTTTTTATTTTTTATTTTGAATAAACTCCTAAAACGTGGTCAAGTTCATTTTAAGAGTTCTTAAATTATTTTCGTAATTTCTAAAATGAAAATTATATTCATTTTCAACTCCTATATATACAATATTAATTTGGTGATTTAGGAATCTTATCATAAATTTGTTCTTTCATTAAGAGATAAAGAAAGTGGTAAAAGTTTCATTTTAAAATTTATTAAATTTTGTTTTGAATTTCTAAAGTAAAATAATTGAATTAAAAAAAAGAAATATGTAATCATTATTATTAATCAATTTTTAGTTATCTATGCATAGTGTTAAGACATATTGATGTTTACATAAAACTTCGCACTCTTTAATTATTATATAAATGTTTATAAAATATTATTTCTATTAATTTAATTATTAAATTATTATAGTAGTTAGTATGTTTAATATTGATGTTAAAATTTTCAAATTAGATATAAATAATTTTTTTATAAAATAAATAATATTTATAATTTTGAATTTTGGATGTATCTGATAGGTACAAATTGATGTTGTGAAAATTTAACTTCGTGAGTATAATCCATGTTATGTGTCCTCTTGGGGATTTTGTATTTAATAATTATTCTTACACACTATTTTTCTTACATTACTTTTACATTTAGTTAATAACAAATAAATTTTTAATTAATACAATATATTATTTAATTCATAAGTTTGGTAATCAATCACTAAACTAATAAAATTTATTAATTAAATGAAATATTATATTAACTAAATATTTACTTATTATTAATTAAATATAAAAATAATATAAAAAAATAGTATATACATATCATTATATTTTTATATTAGAGTTAATGTTAGGAAAAGTAACCAGACATCATTTGGATATAAAGAAAAAAAAAGTAAAAAAAAAAGAAAAAATAGGAAAGAATATGTTCTCTCTGTTATTTTGTTTGGATGAAAAGAAACTGAATAAGAAAGAAAATAAAAAAAAAATTGTTTTATATTGTTTGGTCGTGTATAAAAGAATGAGTAAAGAAAGTCTTATATTATTAAAATTATAATTTTACCCTCAGATATCTGTTAAAATGTTTGGGTACAATTATATGAGTGGGGGTAATTTTATAATTTTCTTAAGATGTTTAAAGCCTTTATGTGAGTTTTTCTCCTGGTTGTGGGGAGACATCTTTGATGGGGTCCATGTGGTTTTTTGTCTCGTATTTTGATCTCTTACCTCGAAGCAATCATAACTGCACACGTAGTTTAAGAGTAATTTGTTAGTAGGTACGATTTAGACATTTTATTTAATAAATAATATATGTAAAATTATTTTTTAAAAATAAATATATTTATAATATGTCTTACAAAATTGTATATATATTTAATGTTAGATAAAATATTTATAATAAATTATCTTAACTAAGAACTTTCCCGTATCTCAATCCCTTCTCAGCTGGGTTCGAATGGATCAAATCAACACAAAATCCAAGAGATGTCAAAAAGGGACTATTCAGCAAGCTTTTTCTCAATGTTTGCGTCCAAACCTACCTCATACCATTACTTCCCAATGTGCTTTCTACTCCACACTATTCCCAAAGTGCTTTCTATTTCATATTAATGATTTGTTTGTTTTGAGAGTAATAAAAAAAAAAAAAAAACTCTTTTATTTAGTTAAAAGGAAAATAAAAAAAAAGTGATAGATTTTATAATTTTATAATTTTTTTCTAAAAATAAAAAGAAATAAAAAAAATAAATAGAGATAAGAATTTAATAAATATACCTTTTTTAATTTTATAAATAAATAAATAAAAGTAAATATATATTTATAATAAATTTTAATTTTTTTTAATCTTTCTTTTAATTCTTTTAATTTAAAAATTTATTTATTATTTATTTTTTTTTCTTCTCTTTATTTCTTTCTATTTTATTTTTTTCTTGATCCAAATAAAACCTAAAAGGAATCTTGCCTTGCCTTCGCTCATCATGGTTAAGAGAATCTTAACTATGCTGTTTTATGCCCGCAAATACTTCTAAATATCTTGTATGATTTGTTAGAATTGAGTGATTTTAAAATGAGTTAATTTGAAGGAAAAGAGAAAAATAGTAAGAATCTAATGTTATTTTGTTTAACACAAATAGAAAGCGAGCGATTCACCTTTGAATTTTTTTTATTAAACTATTTATTTCTATAAATAATAAAGTTTATATAATAACTTATGATTTGTTTATAATTTTTTTATTAATAATTTTTTATTTCTCCTAAACATCATAAACTTATAACTCAAGGGGTTGGTCAAATTAGCTAGTTTACAAGAAAGTGTGCTCTTTGTTTTGATAGTTCAAGTTTGAACCTTGGACTAATATTTAAAATAATTAATTAATTTTTTTAAATATATTATATTGATGTGAAAGGTACATCTTTAAAATTATTTAGAAATGAACTTGTCTTAGTTGTTGTAAAATTCATCCAAAAATACTTTTACCGTTAAAAAAATATCATTTTCAACTCGATTCATTGTTAAAAGCTTTTATTAGGTTAGCCAAAAATGATAGGGGAAATGACATTTTAATGTAGATTACTAAAAAATATTTTATTTTAGTTCATGTGTTAAATTAATTAAATATTAAATTAATATAATTAATAATTTATTTATAATTAACTAATAATTTTTTTGATATTTAATATTTAATTAATTATAAATAAATTATTAATTAAATTAATTTAATACTTAATTAATTTAATATGTAAACTAAAATGAAATATTATTTTAGTGAACTGCACCAATGTGTCATTTTCCCAAAATAATATTATAAACTTTACCTTGCCTCCGACTCGAAGGTTATTTGCAGGCTAAACAAGCTGGTCTATTGAACGGGACCAAAAGTTAACATTTTCTACACAAATGAATAGAATAACCTGTTCGGGCTATGATCTCTTAAATATACAGCCCGTCGAGCCGTACGTTTTTGAAAGCTCTCGCATTAATGAATCTAACACATGCAAGGGGGAAAAAAATCTAACACATGAAATTCTTTTAACATTTGATGAAGCAATATTAATATATAGAGAGAGTCCAATAAAATAAATTTAAAGGAAAAGATTCTATATGACACATAAATATGTTAACATGTGTTATTCGATTGAATTAAGATTTTTAATACGAAAAAAAATATAAATGTAATTAATATTGAATAAATCTATATTAATATATAAAGAGAGAGTCTAGTAAGAAAATATTAAAAAGAAAGGTTGCCAACTCGGTGGTTAACTCTTCCTAAGGAGGCCCCCGATGCTTAAGAACTAAATGTGAATAACTCTATGTGAGAATCTCTTTGAGGAAACCCTTGAGGGTGATCCTTTGGGCAAACATTTACTTGGTATTGAAGACATGCCACTAGTGCCATAACTGGTAGTTTTAAACTAACATATCCTTACTATAATTTTGTCTACTAAAAACAATAAGAGGCTGCCATGTGGCATTCAAAGATTCTAGCAAGTGTCTGATCCCTTAATTTAGCTAATATAATTGAGATTGCTCTTAATATAACAATTACTAAATACAATCAATTTGTACTAAATGTAATTGATGTAGTGACATTGCTCTTAATATGGACAAAATAATCAATGCAATCTATATTAATACATAAAGAGAGATACCAATAAAAATTTGTTTTCTAAATGAAACAAAAAAAATGTTATAATTAGTAAATCAAATTATTCAATTTTTTTTTTGGATTTAGTAAATTAAATTATTCTACTTGTTTAATAAATTCATTCACCGTTATTCTAGTCTAATTAATGAAAGATAGCAGTTGTATCCTATTTGAAAGAGATTTTCCTACCTCAAGTATTTTTATAATTAAAAAATATTATTTAAAATTTGAATATTATTTATATAATTATTTTAATATAAAAATATTTTTTCGTGAGAGGTAAGAAATTCCTGCATCCAATCCATGTATACCATGCGCAACGTCAATAAATTTCCTTTTCACATTTTTCTTTTCCTTGGAGACCTCTCTTATCCACCAAACCCCCTCGTCCCCATGCCCCTGCCCCTGCCCCTGCCCTGCCCTTCACCCCTCACTTTCCCCTCGCTTTCCTCATTGACGAGTAAATAAAATCTCAAACTCAAAACTTGGACCCAGCACCAGCACCAACACCACCACCTAAACCAACATGTGTTGCCAAAGCTACACAGAGAACCCACCCTCCACGTGTCACAATCCACCCCTCCAATTCCATAATGATCCAACGGCCACGTTGTGTTCTCAACTAACCCATCGGCTTACCCACCTACACTCAATGTCACCAACCCTTCTATATATACTTTCCATTTTTTGCTCTCCTTTCCCAGGAAAATTTTCATTCCTACACCCCAACCCTCAAGAAAATTTTCCATTTTATCATTTTTATGCATCACAACCAAGAAGAACCTTGTCCATTTTCCTTTCCATTTTGGTGATCATTAGGGCCATTTACCTATCTACCTAGCTTAGGCTACATAACCCCACAATTATATTATCTACACAAGAATTTGAGAAGCTAGAGACAAGCTTGATTTTCCCTTCCATTTTCCCTCCCAACAACCAACCCTCATCACCCCATTATATCTAGGCAGGAAATTCTGAGGATGGAGTCTTCCAAGGAAAGTTGTAGCACCCATGGCAATGGCTCCTTGAACCTTTGCAATGGTAGCACTGACCCACTGAACTGGGGAATGGCTGCGGATGCTTTGAAAGGTAGCCACCTTGATGAGGTGAAGCGCATGGTGGAGGAGTACCGGAAGCCGGTGGTCCGGCTAGGTGGTCAGAACCTCACCATATCTCAGGTGGCGGCGATTGCCAAACACGACGGCGGCGTGGCGGTGGAGCTGGCGGAGGAGGCCCGCGCCGGCGTCAAGGCCAGCAGTGATTGGGTCATGGACAGCATGAACAAAGGCACTGATAGTTATGGGGTCACCACAGGGTTTGGTGCAACCTCACACAGGAGAACCAAGCAGGGTGGTGCTCTCCAAAACGAGCTCATAAGGTAATTAATTAATTTAGTGAAACATTTCAGTTTATTAATTATTATTATTATTAAAACTGTATGTTGCAGATATAACTTGTATCTTGTTGATTAGTTTAGTAATTAATTATTTGTAAGTTAAGTTATGGGGAATTATTCTGATATTTTTTTTAAGACGTGAGGTGAGTTATCTTACATTAATTATTATTTATATTTAATAAAATTTTAAAATTTTAATCTTAAAACTAATAATTAATAATTTATTATGAATACCAAACACATCACATTCATAACAATGGATGTAATGATTTTTTTTTATAACTGAACATTTTCCCCATACTTGGGGTAGGTGGGATGCCAGTGATCTGCTAGATGCAATTAGGTGGAGGTCATGTCATGATTTTTTTAAAAAAACATTCGTATGGTTTTGTAGATTTGACACTGGTGTACTCTTTTTTATTTATATTTTATTTTGACTGTTTTTGTTTCATTTATTATTAGTTACACATAAATAGGGGTTGAGTTGAGTTATTTTTTAGATTAAATATAGCCTCTTATGTAAGCTATTTATAACCAAAGTACCAAACACAACAAATTATGGGCTAGTTTTCTAGGAGGGACGAGTACATGCTGTAATTATTAGGTAAAGAAAAATAGGGGATAAAAGGAGTGGCAAGGATTACTCTTAAAGTGGGTAATTTCCCAAATTTGTTTGTAATTGCCAAGTTCCTTTCAAGGGGATTTTATCTAAATAACACATTTTTTTTATATATTTATTAAAATATTTTTCAAATTTTTTCAAAAATAATATGCTTTCACAAAATTTTATTAAAATAATAATTTTTTTCAATTTTTTATATTAAAATATTACTATTTTATCACATGGAATTGTGAATTAGCGCAATTATGCCAACTCCGTTGGCGCAATTTATGTGAATTACCTTAATTGAGTTAATTTATGTAACGTAATCTACATGAAAAATAAAAAATAATTTTTTGACAAAAAATATTAATATTCTCATAAATAATTTTAAAAATATTTTAGTAATTAATTTAAAAAATTACATTGTTTTAATAAAAAAACCCTACTTTAGAGCTATGTTTAACTTTTCAAAACTAGAAATGATTATTATACTGTTTTTAATAGTAATTTTTATTTTTTTATAATGATTAATTTCTGCATACGACTTACCTAAGTCTCTTGTCTAGAATTAAATTAACTTTCGTAGAAAACTTCAAACTATACAAAATTAATGTGTAAAATATATATTTTTAAACTACCTCGTAATTTAAACCACCCCTCTTTGTGTTGAAGGTATGAGACAATCAGTTTTGCAAAGGTTTTTACTTTTTAAGACATGAAATGTTAGGTAAGGTATTCATTGAACGTTATCCCACAAAATTTGTTTATAAAAAAAAATCCCACAAAATCTATTTCTTTGGTATGACTTGAAAACATCATTTATGAGTGAGACAAGTGGAGATTGGTATAACTTGATCACTCTCCAGTTATTTCAGAACTGCAGTTATCTTGGTTTTTCTTTCTCATTGTGCAATGTACTCAAATACCCCATGTGTGGGTCCAGTCCAAAGAGGTCCAAACAAGAGGGATCAATCATCAAACTGCGAGACATATAAAATCCCTTATTTTATGAGAATTGTTATGATACTTACCTTTCATATTTAGGGTGAATTATTAATTTGATTGTTAATTTTATAATAAAATTTAAAATTTATTAAATATAAATAATAATTAATAAATATTAAAAAATTTACCTTAAATATCAATACCTAAAAAAATGAGTATTAGGATAATCCTTTTATCTTATTTAATTATGAATACAAGTGCAAGACAAAGACAAGTTTGTTATGATGAAGAGAACACTTGTTTAATAAATGTGGAAAATAAACAAAAAGGCCCAGTCAAAGACTAAGTAAGGACTTGCCATTTCTTCTGTTTTTTGAGTTTGATGTCATTCCATTTTTATCGAGTCAGAAGTACCCACAAAATCGACAAATAAAAATGACGAAACATACAATTTAGAACACGTTTGATTTATTTTTTGTTTTTAGTTTTAATTAAATATATTTTTATTATAATTATAAAAATATTATTTTTATTTTATTTTACTTTTTATTTTTATAATTTTGTAAAAAAATGATAAAATTATTTTTTTTTATTTTTATTGCTTTTTTATAAAATTTAAAAATATAAAATAAAATGAAATAAAGTGATATTTTTATAATTATAGGATAAACATATCTAATTAAGAAAAAAAATCAAATTATCTTAATGAATAGACTATGTTAGATTTTTAAATTATTAAATGATTAAATTTTTTACTTATATAGATATATAAACTGAATTACTTATTATATATAATTCAAAAATCAAATTATATGTTTACTAAGAATGTTTCAATATCTGCCAAGAAAGACGGCAAATTGAAAAGATAACAGTTTTTACTTTTTACTCGTAACTCAAAAGCTGGTACCACTCTCATTTGCAAGTGGCCACAATAAAAAATTGCTTGGTACCACTCTCATTTGCACGTGGCCACAATAAAATATTGCTTAGGTCAAGGAATATATAGTAGTATTTGATATTTGATTATATGTAAAATTTTGAAAAGTTTGTGGAGTGACACTACACAAATTTTAAAATAAAGCTGATGCTATAAAATTTTATACTTATAAAATGTTATTCATGTATGATGTAACCTTTAATTAATTAGTGGGCCAAAAACTCCACGCTGCGACAGCTCAATTGGCAGACCATTAATTAGTAACCGATGTTATGGTTATTCCTTTAGGACCATCTACATGGCGACACCAGAACCACTCATGCCATAACTTTACTTTGCCCCTATTTAATGTTATATTTCCGTAAGAAAAGAAAGTGGTAATTTATAATTACTCTTAGCTTTTGTTTCCGAGCAAAAAGATGTTCTGATGAAATTTGCACATAAAGAAAATTAGATAATTAAATAGAAAAAAGTGCATAATTGAGTTAGAGTGTTATATACTCATTTTGCAGGCTTGGTTGGTGGGTGTACATAATTGAGTTATTAAAATAACGTACTCGAACTATTATTGAACACAATTGTTTGACTTAGTATGAGTCATTTGGAAGATCACCCCTGGTTGTTTACGTGGCTCAGTCAATAGGGTTCCTAGTTTTTTAATTTGGAAGATCACCCCTGGTTGTTTATGTGGCTCAGTCAATAGGGTTCTTAGTTTTTTAGAATGTATTATTCATCGTGTATGACTTTTCATTTGATTAGGATATGCTTGTACAGTTAAAAGGGTCTTTTTTATTAGGATTGATTTTTATTATTTTAGTCTAGTTGCTCATACAATTTGATAAAATGATTTTGTTGCAACAGATTTTTGAATGCTGGCATCTTTGGCAATGGCACAGAATCTTGCCACACCTTACCTCACTCAGCCACAAGGGCAGCCATGCTGGTTAGGATCAACACCCTGCTTCAAGGATATTCAGGCATCAGATTTGAAATCATGGAAGCCATCACCAAGTTTCTGAACCATAACATAACCCCATGCCTGCCTCTCCGGGGCACAATCACTGCATCAGGTGACCTGGTCCCTTTGTCTTATGTTGCTGGCATTTTGATTGGCAGGCCAAACTCCAAGTCCATTGGACCTAATGGACAAGTTCTCAATGCTAAAGAGGCCTTTGAACTAGCTGGAATTGACGGTGGTTTCTTTGAGTTGCAACCTAAAGAGGGTTTGGCACTAGTGAATGGCACTGCAGTGGGATCTGGCTTAGCTTCCATAGTTCTTTTTGAGGCAAACACACTGGCTGTTCTCTCAGAAATATTGTCAGCAATTTTTGCTGAAGTTATGCAAGGAAAACCAGAATTTACAGACCACTTGACTCATAAATTGAAACACCACCCTGGCCAAATTGAGGCTGCAGCTATAATGGAATACATTTTAGATGGAAGCTCGTATGTTAAGGCTGCACAGAAGTTACATGAGATTGATCCACTTCAGAAGCCTAAGCAAGACAGGTATGCTTTGCGAACATCACCTCAGTGGCTTGGACCACAGATTGAAGTAATCAGGCAAGCAACCAAGATGATTGAGAGAGAGATAAACTCTGTAAATGACAACCCGTTGATTGATGTTTCGAGGAATAAGGCACTTCATGGAGGAAATTTTCAGGGGACCCCAATTGGTGTTTCAATGGATAACACTCGTCTGGCCATAGCTTCAATTGGGAAACTTATGTTTGCCCAATTCTCTGAGCTTGTGAATGACTTCTACAACAATGGGCTGCCTTCAAATCTGACTGCAAGCCGCAACCCAAGCTTGGATTATGGCTTCAAAGGGGCAGAAATTGCAATGGCATCCTACTGCTCAGAACTTCAATTCCTTGCCAATCCTGTCACCAATCATGTCCAGAGTGCAGAGCAACATAACCAGGATGTGAACTCTTTGGGCTTGATTTCCTCAAGAAAGACAGCTGAAGCTGTGGACATATTGATGCTCATGTCCTCCACTTTCTTAGTTGCATTGTGCCAAGCCATTGATCTGAGGCATTTGGAGGAAAACTTGAAGGGCACAGTCAAGAATACTGTTAGTCAAGTGGCCAAGAGAGTCCTCACAATGGGTGTGAATGGTGAGTTGCACCCATCCAGGTTCTGTGAGAAGGACTTGCTCAAAGTCGTTGACCGTGAGTATGTCTTTGCTTACATTGATGACCCCTGCAGTGCAACCTACCCGCTAATGCAGAAGCTGAGACAGGTCCTAGTTGATCATGCATTGCAAAATGTTGATAAAGAGATGAATTCAAGTACCTCAATTTTCCAAAAGATAGGAGCCTTTGAGGAAGAGCTCAAGGCCCTTTTGCCCAAAGAGGTGGAAAGTGCCAGGATTGAAGTTGAGAATGGGAATCCTGCTATTCCTAACCGAATTAAGGAATGTAGGTCTTACCCATTATACAAGTTTGTGAGAGAAGAATTGGGTACAGCTTTGCTAACAGGTGAGAAAGTCAGGTCACCTGGCGAGGAGTGTGATAAGGTATTCTCAGCATTGTGTGAAGGAAGGTTGATTGATCCTATGTTGGACTGTCTACAGGAGTGGAATGGTGTTCCTCTACCAATATGTTAGGATGGTGCTACTACCCTATGAACTTTTTTCTTTTAAATTTGAATTTTATTATTTCTTTTCTTGTAAAATGCATGCTTTTATAAAGCTGCTGAACATGTATTTGAAACTTTGATAGCACACTTTCTGTCTCCATTTTATATATGTTCTTTGTCTGTAACTCTCAAGTTCTGCACAAGCTCAATGTAATTTAGACAAAAAAAAATTTAACATCCGTTGGGGGTGAATCTCAGTTTCTCACGTATACCTTGGAGAACTCTACTGGGTTTGTCATTGCCATTTATAGCAGTTTAGGATAAATAGTCATTGCCATTTATAGCAGTTTAGGATAAATACAATTTGGTGAACAACCAGGGCATTTCTCGATGTTCATTAATAGGAGATCCATGAAATCATGAATATAACAGAAACATACAAAGAAGGACTTTAAGTCATAGTTGATAGATTATTATGTGGACTAGCATAATCATAATTGTATTTTATAAAACCCAAATTAATTAGATGTTAAATTAATTAGAGCATATTGTTAATTTTAATTTTATTTGTCCAATTATATGATCAATATTGTAATTGAGCCTATTGTTATGTTGAGCACTTCTCACTAATGGGGTCTGGTGTTGGGCCTTGTGTACACGCTTTCTCGTGATGGGTAAGGTTAGTTAATTTATAGATAGATACAAGGGGAGGCCTCCATTCCTTCCCATATTAGTGTTCATTTGCCTAATTGAGACTGACATCCTGAAAAACTAACATGGGATAGGTTTAGCTTCTCCCATTCATCACACACAGAGATTCTTCATTGGTTCGTGTTTATGTTTCTGGCCTTCAGGGGATGCTTCATCTTCATCCTTTCCAAATACTCCTATTACCTAATCTCTAGACATACATGTCATATTTTAGGTTAAATTGATGTTAAATTTAAACATGATATTGGTAAATTGAAACCTGAAATTTAACAATTGATATCAGAGCCTAATTTAACCTTATTATGGTTATAGGAAAACTTACACATTGCTTGAGATTAGGATTATGATTTGGGCTTTGAGAACCTTTTTTGTTTCTTAATGAATAATTATCAAAACCCTAAATTTAATTTCGTTTCTTTGTAATTTATGGACAAATCCATGAACCAATCATGTGAGAGTGATAAGTTTGTTGTATTATGGCTTGTGTTGCTGTGAATTTCGAAACTCATGAAGTAGGAAGTTCATAGAACCCTAACATAGTGTCTCGAATTCTGGGCATGGATTTGGCCAAATTTAATAAAATTAAGTTAAGGTTATTGTAGATCTTTGAATTTCGAGTTCATAAACACCAAGATCATGAAATTTCTTTGAGAAACGAGTGAGAAGTCACACTCGAAAAAAACAGGGTTAGAAACAGGTCATGCGTTTCGAATCAGCTACAAACTGGGTAGGGAAGATGACTCCCACTCGTCAGTGCAAGTCCCACTTGCACCTTAGGTGCGTAGTGGGGCGTGGGCCCTGCTGCCTCACTAGTTCTCACATATGTTTTTTGGGTTGTGTTCGACGCTCCCTAAAATAAGTTTTGGTGAATTTTATTTTATTTTTGTTATCTAGATATATTTATTTTTTATTTTCCAGAATTTTAAATTGTTCAAAAAATATATGGACTCTCCAAATTTTACCCTAGAATTTTGTATCATTGTGACATTATTGGTCTTGTTATATTTTGAGTACTCTCATATGTGACTCTGTTTGCTCACTGAAATAATTTTTCGGTGTTATTATGGGCATATAATATCGTAAAATATGTTGTAAATTATTGTACTTTGCAATTTTCATGCAATCTGAATACTGAGAGTCGCTGATTGAGTTATTTAGAACTATTTTGGACATTTTTGTATAGTTGTGAGCTCACTGGGACCAATTATGACAAAGTATTGTTGATATGGTGGTACGATTATGTTTGCATTAGGATTATGTTAATAATACAGTTGCACTATCGGTTTATCTTTATTAGCATGATTTCTAATGTTTAGTGTAATGCATTAAATATTATGCCTTTATAGTTTTTAGTATCTTATCGGTATTAGCTTTATGGACATAATTTTTAATGCCTATGGAAGTTGCTTATGCATTGTAATTTTGGATCCTTAGGAATGATTGCAATTGCATGAGGGCTCAATTGTGTTTATATGCTCCTTTTGGTATGGATTTATATACTTGACAAAATCTCCCATGATTTAACATACTTTCTTGCTTTGCCTATGCAAATGAATGCTTTGACAAGGTTTAATATGACTAATTTTGAGTTCTGGGTTGAGTCTGTGAAATTGTTCTTGGCTGTCTCTAATATTGATGTTATTTTCATTGAGGAGGAGCCTCCAAAGCCCCCAGATGCTTCTTCAGTTGTAGACAGGATGAAGTATGAAAAATGGGATCATTCCAACAAAGTTTACCTGATGACAATGAAATACAACATGGATAAAACTATTAAGGAGAGTATCTATGAAATATAATAGTCTCATGATCTTTCCTTGCTAGGAAAAACTAAGTATGATGGCGAGAGTGGTGTCTGAGAACATGTCATGAAACTTGTGAACTAGTGCAATAAGCTGAAATTCATGAAAGTGGAATTGGGAGAGGATTTTTTGATTTGGAAGGTGTTCGAGTCTCTTCCATTTGAGTTTGATGTCACGCGGACTTCTTATCATGCTTAGAAAGATAAATGGAGTATTGATGAATTAATATCAATTTTGACTTAAGAGGAGCAGATAATGAATAAGGGAAAATCTTACGGTGTTCAGTTCACTTTCCACAAAAGTGGTGATAAGAAGAAATTTCATAAAAGGAAGAACAACAAGCCTTAATATAAGTCTCACTTTTAGCCCCAGTCTAAAAAGGTGACTGGAAAGCCTGGGAAAATTTTTGGGCCATACCTTAGTGAGAGTTATACTGTTAAACCCAAATTTGTTTGTAATGGAAAATGCAAACTCTGTGATATTTTTTGGCACAAGCAAGCAGACTATATGAAGTTTAAGAGTTGGCTTGAGAAGAAGAAAGGCAACTCCTTCCTCTAGTTTGTTTTGAATAAAATCTTGTTGATGTTCCTCCAATTAATGGTTGATTGAGCTGGTAAGCATACTTGCCCTCACGAGATATGGTGCAAGTTCGAATTCCACTGAGAGTCTCTCTAGTTGGGAGGTAGCAAGAACCGTTGTGCTCTAAGTTGCCGACCATGAATTAGTCCCATAGGGGACCCAAAGGGCCTTACTGTGGGGATACCACGGGGTGCCACTCAGCCCAAAAGGCTAATTAGGGTGGTTAACCAAAAAAAAATCTTGTTGATGTTCTTCCTAATACATAGTGGTTAGATACTGGTACAACTATTAATGTTAGAAACTCTTTACAAGAGTTCAGAAGCAGGTGGTGGCCAAATGAGGGAGACTTGATGATCACATTTGGAAATGGTGCTAATGTTCAAGTATAGCATATAAGAGTTATTTCTTTGATGTTGTGCACTGGACATTGTTTGATTTTGAAAGACTTTGTTTATGTACCTTCTATGAGAAGGAATTTGGTTTCAGTTTTTGTTTTAGACATTTATGGCTACTCTTTCCTTTTTGGTAATAAAAAAGTATCCTTATATTATGATTCTGTTGTTGTTGGTACTGGTTCTTTGTGTGATGGTTTGTATTTGTTGGATGTTGATCTTATTTCTGTTAACTAAAGAAATTCAGTTTGTTAATAATAAATGTGGTAAATTTGTAGAAAGCTCTTCCATATTATGGCATAGATGTTTAAGACATATTTCTAGGGAGATAATGGAGAGATTGATTAAAGAAAATGTTCTACATGATCTGGATTTTTCTGATTAAGATACACTTGTGTTGATTGTATAAAAGGGAAACTCATTATTACAACTAGGAATAATGGGGTTGCTAGGTGTGGGGAAGCTTTACAGTTGATTCATCCAGATATTTGTGGGCAATACTCTTGTTGCTATGGGTGGTTTTAAGTATTTCATCACCTTTATTGATTATTTCTCCAGGTATGGTTGGATTAACTTGCTTCATGAGAAATCTAAATCCTTGAATGCTTTTGAAGTATTCAAGACTGTTGTTGAGTTGTAATTAGTAAACAAATCAAGCATGTGAAGTCTTATAGGGGTGGTAAATACTAAGGTAGATATGATGAAACTGGTGGAAACCCTGGACCTTTTGCTAGGTTCTTATAGGACTGTGTATTAAAGCACAATATACTATGCTTGGCACTCCTCAGCAAAATGGCGTTGCAGAAAGATGAAGCCTCACCATTATGGATATGGTGAGATGCATGCTTAGAGTGTGTTTGATCCACTTGTTAGTGTAAAACTTCTTTATACTATCATTCAATCATGTATTATCAAATCATTAAAAGAAATTGACTATTACAACAACTACCTAGAAAGTTAAACTCTTTTAATGATGTGTCAACAAATAATTAGATGATAATGCACAAAACTTTATACTAAAAGTGAATCAAATGTAAACTCTTAATATTTTTAGTCATAAGGATATATTATTATTTAATCATATGGGTATTTTATGCAGAAATACACTGAGTTTGTTGTTTAAGAAGAGCTTAGATTAAATGCTTAGCTGCACTTGCAAATGTCTGGATTTTATGGTTAATAAGAACTCAATATCAATTGCTATTAATATACTTCTACATAGTTTGTATAAGAATTTGATGAATTGTCCATGTTTGGGACAATACCCAATATATGTTAATTTCTTAGGCAAGTGGATAGGGGGCGCCTTGTACTGCATTAGTATGAAATTTTTTACGTTAAATTACTCTATAAGTCCTTGCAAAATTTGGGGATTTTTAATTAGGTTCCTACACTTTAAAAGTTTGTAATTATGTCCTTATACTTTTAAAAAATTGTAATTAGGTCCCTATATTTTGAAAAATGTTAGATCATCGTAAAAATAAATGGAATTGTATAGTTGGATGTCATATGTGTCAAAATTCTTTGCCACTTCAACTACCCATTGTTTAATAAGTGTCTTACGTGGCTTAATGACTTCCAAATCAACACATTGCATTTTGCTTCTTTGTTGTTTGAAAGATATTTGAAGATATTTGTTTTCTATTTTTCTATAGAAAATCCAAGGAAAGTGAAGCCGAAGAGAGATATTGCAACCTTTTCTTTTCTTTTTGAAAGGAAGTAGGGTTGACCTGTGAATCAACTAAAGGGTGAATACCTTAGGAAGAAGGGCTTGGCAACCACCACAACTAGGAGAAAAGAAATCAACAACCACAAGGTCTTGTGCCGAAGTCACCTCTCTTAGTTGGGTTGAAGCCTTTTTGCCAACCATTTCTGAGCTTTCCCAATTCTAAGAGTCATCTACAAATTATATGACATGCACAATATTAAAAAGAAAATTGTTTTGAGAAAATCTAGGGGCTAGTTCAGCAGTATGAAAATTTTGGACAAAAGCTTTTCAAAAAAATATAGAAGGAATTTGGAAAGTTTAAGGTAAAATAAAAAAATTTCCAACAATTAAAAGGGTCATAATTCTTGCAAAAGCATAACCTAGAAATAAAAAAAAATGGAGAAGGGCATGAATACCACGAGGGTATTACACCATTAACGACCTAAGCCACAATTGAAGCTAGAAATTTTGAATTGACTCTGTTGGGTATGCCTCTATTTATACAACAGACACGCTTTTTGCCATGAAACACACTTACTGTTGAGGGAGATGAAAACATTGAAGAAGTGAGAGCCTGAGATTTTATCTTCAGAGAAGGGAACCTCCCCACACTAAAATTGAAGTTACAAGTCTTTCCAACCATGGATAACTTGCAATGATATGTTCACTACAAAAAAAGTGTAAGATAGCGGCGGTTAATTAGAGGCGGTTGACCAAACCCGCCGCTATCATTTTTATTTTGTGGCATTTGTGGTAACTGCCGTAATTAGAATATAAAAAACGGCGGTTGTTTGTGTTTCGCGGCGGTCTCAAACCAAAACACGTCGCCCCAAATAACCCAAATAGATGTTTTCCCAAAAAGCTGATAGTAACCCCAAATACCCCAAACACAGCGTCGGTGCTCAGCTTCCAATATCGACGATGCAGTGCGAAAGTTAGGGTTTCCTCCATTGACGCACCACCAGTTCGAATGGCTGAAATCAAACGCTCCATTGACACTGAAATTGTTCTCCATTGACGTTTGCTTCTATCACCTCGGAGCTTCTGCCCAAGCATCGTCGTTTGCTCTGCTGACGGAGAGGGCACTCTTTGAAATAGCAAGACAGGTTCGAATCACAAACTCAGTTGAATTTCTCCATCATTGTAGATATCCGCTTCATTGTTCTCCACCATCTTCTAGGCTAAGGTCTTTGGTAGTGCTCATCCACTGTCAATGGCTGGTTTGGATGATCATTTGGCACGCTGGTAGATGGTAGATGGGCTTCGATTATGAATGATTCAAATAGTGTGAAATTGCTTTATTTTCATTACACATTGACATAGAAGAAGATGAAATTGTTGTATTCTGCCATAATTTCCCATAGTTATGCTCTTACGCATCATAGAGGTGTGCTTCCTTTTTTTATTTGTGTTCTTTGAGTAGCAAATTAATAGAACCTTTGTTGTATTGTGGTTTGCTTAACAAACTTAGTTGGAAAATGTTAAGATTCACCATCAGATGAGGACTTAGTTGATAATAATATATGATTTTCTGTCGATGACATAAGTTGGATGAAGTGATAGCAAAATCAATTGGCAAACCTGTTGACAAGATAAATATTTAAATCCTGAATTTTCATCAAGTAGAAAATTGTTTGTGGGGCCAATTTTATTGAAGAATAAACACAGCTAGGTAGTTTTGCCTTGTAGGTATACCAAAACCTAACTTCCAGCTCACAGGGTCTTGGATATAGACCACCAGAGTTTGAGTAACCAATAACACCAATGTAAATGTGGTGTAGTACCAATTAAAGAAGCTATTGACCCCTTTCTTTCCTTCATCTTTAGTTGGATCAAATTGGTCAACACCAAATGGTATACTACATGGCCTTACACCAGCAGAGCCTATGGTTAAAAACCAAAGTCCCATAAGCAGAACACCCAATTGAGAATTGCTAGCTAGACATTAACCCAATATTTGTTGCTGAGGTGTACAAGGTGGAGGGTGTAACTCTGGTAACCAGGCTGTTAAAGTCACCATGATCATATTACGTGGTGGAGGGGATGCACGATTTGGTTTTCTAATCCTGTATTGTAATGTAAATGTTAGTTGTGGGTTAGGATTTTTTTGCAAGTATGTGTTAATAAATTGTAAGAGAAGGGAAACTAATCAGAATTGGGGGAGATGATGTATACTCAATGCTGTTGGGACAGAAAACAATGTCATATTCATAAGCTTTGCAAGTGAAAGTGCTGGTGCCATCATCAAATGCATAGCTATAAGCTCTTGGACAAGCCCTCTTGAAAATGGTCGAATAATAGGAAGGATGGCGTGTCTTTGGGTTGGCAAATTCTCCACTGCAACAGTATTGATCCGATCTGAATGCCTCACAAGCACTCTTACACCCAACTACACCATCACCTTGGTATCCATCTCCACCCACTACTTGAAGTTCTATAGGGCAACCTCTACCATTGCATTTTTTTTTATTGTAGAAGGTACTCTGGTCATTTTCCATGTCATTTAAATACCTATTTAAATACCTATTGTAGAAGGTACTGCTGCTGATAAGTGATGATGATAGTACCAGTTTGGCCTCATGTACTGCTCAACTGAATCTATTTTTAAATTTTCATTTTCTTATAAAACACATTATGCTGCTCAATAATTGAAGGTTGTTTCCAACTTCTACTTCGGTGGATTGTGGGGATCTGCAAATCTCTCAAGGATTTTTCAACAGCATCAGGTGTGCCTGGTTGCTTTTCATCATTTGCAGCAACCTTTTCCTCAACACTAGTAGGAGGAGAGTATTCTCTTTCTTCTTTAAGGTCAGTTTTAGCTTCCTAATTAATGGAAGCTTGTTCTGAAATCATTGGTTCTGTGGTTCTGAAATCATTAGTTTCATTGCCAACGAAGTATATTCATCCTTTTTAACAATTATTTTTAGTTGTTTGACTATATGATTGTAGTATATTTTTCTATGCAATACACATAAAACTATAATGGGGGTCAGAATTTTGGAAGGTAATTACTGGGTTTCAGTTCAAAATTCAGAATTTCTTTTCTTCTGGGTTCTAGATATCTTCTTTGTGAATCATTCATTCATGTTTCGGCACTGGCATCAGTTGAATTTCTGATATATATTACTGGTTTATTATTATCAGTTCTACTTATATATGTATATATATATTCAACACAGATCTCCTCATACTTATTCATCTAGTGCCATGTGATATTTAATTGTTGCATTCTCGTTGTCCAAAAACAATTCAGAGTGAGTTCTCTTCTTCTTATTATTTGTTCTAAAAAACCAGACATGCATACGAGGGATCAGTTGTCTGTTTTGTTCTTACATGGTAACATCCCTCCAATTTTGGATGGAATGTATCATCTTTTGGTTTAGAGTAATTTTCTTAGACCATAAGAATTTTCTGGACCCATGTTAATGCACTTATGATCTTAATTGTTGTTTCTAATTGGTTTTTAGTATCTGATTTGAATGCTACTTTCTTCATTGGCTGCTTATGGTAGCACAATTTATTTGGCTTACTCAAAAGCATAATCCAACATTTCTATGATAACCTTTTGATGCTTTTACACGGCCACACATCACCATACACTGCCATCAAGCCATACGAGCAATATGCATCTCAGCCATAAACAAACTCCCACCGTACCTCCAAACAGAATCCTTGCCCAAGCCCAATAACCCATCTCTTTATTAAAAAAGAAACCCATGAAGTAGGCCCAAATTAACAAAACAAATCAAAATAGAAATAATTAAATAAAAAGGATTGGCCCAAATGCAGGAAATTAATCTAAAACAAAAACATGTGAAACAAAACTATAAAAGAAAAAGGGATGGGTTTGGTTCATTGGGGCACAGGCATTGGCTAGAGATAGTTGCAGGAGACATGGCGTTGGTCAAGAGAAAGAGAATGACACCATTGTTGGTCTATACGTTGATATATATACTATATATATATATATATATCCATATGATGATAACATTGCTATATATATATATCCATATGTTGATAACGTTGATAACGTTGATATATATATATATATATATATATATATCCATATGTTGATAACGTTGATATATATACTATATATATATATATCCACGTGTTGATAACGTTGATATATATACTATATATATATGTATGTATATAAATCCATATGTTGATATATATATATAAATATATATATATATATAAAGTACTTTATATATATATATATATATATATAAAGAGGTAATATTGATAGAGCCAACATGACTATTTTTGAGATGAAAACAACCAACAAGGTGGACTGGGAAAGAATGAGGAATATCCACCAATCCTACACGCTATCTCCTCTAGGAGGGTACTAGATGAAGTCAAAGCTTTTCACTTAAGTCTTCCTTGAAGCAATCTAATAATATATTTCTTACTTTTTTTTATATATTTTTCAAGCTTAATAATAATATAAAATTGTAAATAGTGAATGAGTGTGTGAACTGAGAAGAGTCACACAACGCTAATTAACAGTTGAGACAGCAAAGTCAAAACTCACTCGTTAGATTCATTCAACACAAAACTGTTCGGTACTTATTTAGTTTTAGAAGTAGCTTGAGCTTCATCAACATTCACTATGTTATCTAAATATCTTTTCTTTTTCTTTTTCTGGATGGGTTTGGAAAATGGGAACCGCACATGTGAGGTTTATGTTTAATAGTAATAATAATAGTTTTATTGTGCAGGGTTTGAATTCTTACAGTTACGGGTTTTTCGCTTCTGCTACTGTTGCTGGGTGGGTTTTCTTTTCTATCTCAGCTCTCAACTCACAACTCTAAATTCTTACAGGGTTTCTTCGATTTGGGAATTCAGATCAGGTATATAAGCATCTTGAGTATTTACCATATCAATCTGCTTTTTGCTTATTCATATGATATCATATGGGTTTCTACCAATCCATGCTTGCTCCAAAAGATTATTATTTGGTATTGGTATCAAGTGTTTATGTCCAGATTCATTGTTAACTATTTGAAATTACCTGGGACTGTGTTTGTTGTATGTATGAGCACGTTGAGTGCCATTAATTTGATTTCACTATCTGGTTCCATCCATCTTTGAATCTAACATGTGTAATTGAATTTATACATTTTTATGCTAAGGCTTGTTCTTCAATTGTCTAGATTATTATGTGCATTTGTGTCCAACATGCATAATTATGGCCAAATTTTATTGGTTTTAGAGATTTTATTTATTGGTTAAGGTTTCATATTGTAGATTAAGTGATGGATAAAAGCTGGATTGCAAAGCCGCGAAATACACCTGAATATATGGAAGGGTTGTTAAAATTTCTGAACTTTGCATTTGCAAATGCATCATCTGGTAATAGAATAAAGTGTCCTTGTTCTCGTTGTGGGTTTAGACAATGGCAAACTAGAGAAGATGTGTATGACCACTTGATTTGTAGACCCTTTCCACAAGGTTACACTGTTTGGTTACTACATGGTGAGAAAGATAGAGGAGAAACTTCCAATAGCATACCTGTAACGCAACATAGCTTACCTCGTGAAAATCCAATGCAAGACATGATCCAAGATGCTTTCAACTTCTTTAGACACCACGCTGATGAAGAACCTTCCACATCGGATGGACCGGTAAATGAGGATGAAGGAAGGTTGCTGCACTTATTTGACGGTGTGAGTGATGAAGTGAAACAATTTTATGATTTACTTAGAGATGGAGAACAAGAACTATATGAAGGGTGTTCGAAGTACACAAAATTGTCTTTCTTGGTAAAACTATATCACATCAAGTGCATTTGTGGGATGAGTGACAAGGCGATGTCAATGATAGTAGAGCTATTGCATGATGCCTTTGAACATGCAAAGATCCCCGAATCGTTCTATGAGGCCAAGAAAACCATTAATAAACTTGGTCTTAATTATACCAAGATACATGCATGTCCAAATGATTGCATGTTATATCGGGGATTAGATCAAACAAGGCAAACATGCAAGCGATGCGGCACATCTAGATGGAAGCTGAAGACCAAGGGAAATTCGTCCAATGTTCTTGAAGGTGCTAAAAAGAAAAAACCACAACCTGCGAAGGTTCTTCGATATTTCCCACTAATACCACGGTTGCAAAGGTTGTTTATGTCTTGTAAGACATCTTTAGATATGAGATGGCATGCTATTGGTAGTAATAAAGATGGCTTCATGAGGCATCCGAGAGACTCTGAGGCATGGAAGAAATTTGACTCAACATTTCTTGAATTTGCTTCAGATGCACGAAATGTTTGCCTTGCCTTAGCTAGTGATGGGTTCAACCCATTTGGAAACATGAGCATTAGTTATAGCATTTGGCCTGTGGTCCTCATTTCGTACAACATTCCTCCTTGGAAATGCATGAAACAAACTTCCTTCATTCTCTCAATGATCATTCCAGGTAAGCGGATGCCAGGAAATGATATTGATGTTTACTTACAACCTCTGATTGACGAGTTGAAGCAATTATGGCAAGGTGTTGAAACGTTTGATGCTTCATCAAATGAAACTTTCAAAATGCGAGCAGCATTGATGTGGACAATTAGTGATTTTCCAGGATATGGGACACTATCTGGGTGGAACACCTATGGTAAGCTTATTTGTCCTATATGCAACACTGATGCAGAACCTTGTCGGCTTCATCATAGTAAAAAGTGGTGCTTTATGGGCCATCGTCGTTTTCTGAGTATGGGTCACAAGTTTAGATTGGACAAGGTCCGATTTGATGGTAAAGTTGACAAAAGGAATCCACCTATACAATTATCAGGCTCAGATATTTTGAAACAAGTGGAGAATATTCAAGTTTCGTTTGGAAAGATGCCAGAGGTTGAAGTTAGAGGGAAAAGAAGTCGTGGGCAGCAAAATGCCAAAAGAGGTGAGTCACACCATTGGAGAAAGAAGAGTATATTCTTTGAACTTCCATATTGGGAGTTAAACTTATTGCGTCACAATCTTGATGTAATGCATATTGAGAAAAATGTGTGTGATAATGTGATATACACCTTGCTAAATGAAAGTGGGAAGTCAAAAGATCACCTTAATGCCCGAAAAGACTTACAATCAATGTCCATAAGAAAGGATCTTTGGCCATATGAGAATGGAAAATATCCTCCTGCTATTTTTACAATGTCAAATGCACAAAAAGATATATTTCTTAGGACTTTGAAAAATGTGATTGTGCCTGACGGTTACTCAAGCAACATATCCAGGTGTGTTGATTTGAAACAACGTAAATTGCTTGGGTTAAAAAGCCACGATTGCCATATTCTTATGGAGCAATTGCTGCCATTAGCTTTGAGGAATGTGATGCCTGACCTAGTGTCTGCAGTTTTAACTAATTTGTGTACATTTTTTCGACAATTATGTAGTAAAGTGTTGAATCCTGTAGACCTTGATAGCCTCCAAGATCAAATAGTTCTCACTTTGTGCCATTTAGAAATCATATTCCCTCCATCTTTTTTTACGGTCATGGTTCATTTAGTTGTTCATTTGGTTGATGAAGTGAAACGTGGTGGCCCAGTGCATTACCGATGGATGTATCCTATAGAAAGGTAAACACCATATGTTGAATTCTTTATTAATTTTCTTTAGCTAAATATATTGCATTTACCTGAACCAATAGTCTTTTGATCATGAAGGTACTTAGGGCATTTGAAGTCTTATGTGCGTAATAAGGCACAACCAGAAGGCTCTATTGCTGAAGGTTACTTGTCCGATGAAATTCTTACCTTTTGTTCAAGATATTTAGATGATGTTGAGACAAGAATTAATCGGCTAGGCCGTGTTGATGATCAACCTAATGATGATGAATGTCATGAAGGGGATACTATGTTTCCAAAAATGGGTAGACCAGTAGGGGGTTTTTCATATTTTGATCTGACACCAATAGAGAAGCTACAAGCACATCGTCATGTGTTGGTCAACTGCGAAGCAGTAGACCCATTCCTCCAGTAAGTAAACTCTAAAGATTTACATGAATCTCAATACATATTTGCAATGGCTACTCCATAATATGATGCTGATTTAATCAATTCGTATAGGAAATTTAGAATTGAGACAAGGAGAAGGTTAAGGAGTCGTACACGGTCACAATCTGAGATAGATAAAGTGGTACATAAAGAATTCGCTAGTTGGTTTCACAAACGAGTAAGTGGAAGTAATATTTTCCATTTTTACCGAGAATTTTGATCAATCATGTAACTAATATAATACACTCTTGATGTTAGATTATGAATGATGTCAACGGTGCTTATTCAGAAGAAATAAGGTTTCTTGCACGTGGACCACTTGACCAAGCCAAACGGTTTAATGCATACAATGTTAATGGATTCAAATTTCGAACTCTAGCACGAGATCATGGTTTGAAAACTCAAAATAGTGGAGTATTTGGTACATTTGATACAAGAAGTTATGCAAGCAACCGTGACAATAATACGAGGGTTGGAGGTGTTCCATATTATGGGAAATTGGTGGATATCATTGGTGAACTATTATGGTCGATTCATGGTTACCTTGTTCAAATGTCAATGGGCCAATACCACTACTGATAGAGGCATCAGAAGAGATGAGTTGGGCTTTACCACCATTAATTTTTCTCGGTTGATACATGTTGGTGATCGGGAAGATCATGAGCCATATGTTTTGGCATCAGAGGCCCAACTTGTATATTATGTAGATGATGAAATTGATAAAGAATGGAGTGTTGTTGTCCACCTAAAACCAAGAGACTTGTATGATATGGGTGAAGATAAAGGGGAAGATCCAATTTATGATAATGTTCCTTACCAACAACAAGACTTGAATATGTGGTTTCATGATGGCAATGGAGACTTACGATTGACAAGGGATGATATAGAAGATGAACCTCCAATCGATGCTAATGTTGATAATATTAATGAGGATGAAGATTTTGTTTAGTTTTTATCGGTCATAGTATGTATTTGGTCTATATTAATGGAATGAAAGGATGAGCACCTTTTGTGATTTCAAATATTTGTTGTGTTGATGCAATTGTTGTGGGCTTGCACATATCATTTATATTGCTAACCTATATGTACTAGAAGTCCTAGTTTTATACAATAGCACATTTATATCCCTCAAAAGAAGAAAAAAGCACATTTATTTGGTTTGCTTGTATCAATTATAATCATTATTTTATGGCATGTTAATCATTGACTTGGTTACAAAGTTGCAGAGATGCCTAGGACAAAACGTTTCAAGGTTACATCATCAAGCATCGAGGATTCCAATTCTACTCGAGACAGTGATTCTTCTTTGCGACTCCTAATCTTAGTGGATCACATTCTCGTGCCATTTAGTGTGGCAACTCGTTCATCTCGAGGCAGACATTCATCGATGCAATATATTCTGATCCGTGATGATCCTATTGTTGCATCGCATCTAGTCAACCTAGAACTAGTGGTCACAGGAATAACTTGCTTATTGGAATGTGAAAGTAATTGGTAAGAATAACAATTGTTATAGCTCTATTTTTTGACCATAATGATCTATCTTTTAAAATAGATTGTGCAAAACATAATGCTACTAACATCCCAAATTTTCTTTTAGATGATCAAGGTGTCATTAAAGAAATGCGTTTGAGGGTGAAGGATGTTTGGTCATTGCCTAGTGGTAAAAAAGTGATTATCACTTGCAATGAGGAAGGTCAGCCGATTGATGACGGAGGTGGCCTTTTAGGTGGTTTCTTAGGAGACTTAGGATCTGATTTTGGATCTCTTCCAATTAGTTACCGTACATGGCCTGATGTTCCAAAATCTTATAAGGAACAAATGTATAATGATATTATAGAGGTATATATAAATTGCTACGTATGTATGCTTTTAATGCTTATTGTTCATGACTTAGCTACTGATGACTCTTTCATATACAGAAAAAAATTCATCTGGAGGATAATCGTGCAAAGGGGTACATTATAAAAAATATTGGAAAAAAGTGGAAGGATAATAGATGCAAGTTATTTCATGAGTTCTATGATCCTACACAGTCTAGAGAAGACAACATTGCAAAACACCCTCCGAATGTTAATCGTGATCAGTGGGCTTCCTTTATTGATTATCGTCTGGAAGCGAGTACACAGGTAACATCAAAAGTAACGTTGTTATTTCTTCATTTTTAGGCGAAGTTCTATGATAACTATGTTGTTATTAATGAATTCGTGAGGAAAAATGCAAAAAAAATGCGGAAAATCGGAAGAAGCAAACCATTCCACACATTGGAGGATCCAAAAGCTTATCTAGAAGAAAGGCGGAAGAGGTGATTAATTTTATACAACTATATTTTTAGTAGATAGAACTTATGTGTTACTCCTGTTTTTAATTATGTGATTTTGGTGACAATAATATAGGAAAGGCAACGTGGGAGCCGCATTGGTCGGGGAGAGATGTGGAATATAACACACAAACGAAAGGACGGCTCTTACGTCAATGACGAGGCTAAGGCTATAGGTGTAAGTAATTTATGGAATTAATCTTGATGTTTCACTAAATATATTTACTATATGTATAAATTCTAACTTTAGTGCTTGATGTTTTGTATGTACGTAGGAGAAAATTATGGAGATTGAGCAGGAAGCTAGTTCCTCACAGTTTCTTTCCCAAGAAGATTCACTTGCTCAGGTGTTTGGGAAAGAGCACCCAGGCCGAGTTCGAGGCTTAGGCTTTGGACCATCTCCATCTCAAATATTTGGCCAAACTACCTGTCAGTCTAGTGGAATTTCATTATCCTCAGCTACTGGCTGTTCTCGGGATCCTCAAGTGCATGCATTAAAGTCACAGTTGGATACAGAGACATTGAAGAGACAGACCTTGGAATCTGAATTGGAAACTACGAAAGTGAAACTGCGATCATTTGAAGGTGTTTTAACATTTCTAGTCCAACAATTTCAAGGAGTTGTGCCTGCTGACATTGCAGCTGTAGTTAATCAAGTGGTATGTAGTTTAATTTTCATATTTAAATTAAATTTCAACTATTGGTACTATTTTCTATACTTGTGGTTATTTATTGAATTGGTACCGTGTGTTCTTTGTTGTCTGATAATTATGTGCCCTACAGTTTGCACTTGAGGTTGTCAGATGCAAGGTTTTTGGAGAGCTTGTTAGATGTAGGCTTCTTGAATGGGCTGTTGTTAGTGTTAACATGTTGGTTGGGGTATACAAGATTTAGTTACTCAATTTGCTTGTCTATATTCAAAAAATTAAACGGACAAAGCTACTTACTAGATACTGTTTTTTTACAATTCTATGCTTGTTAGTCCTGTTATTCTATATTCATATGCTCAACCTTTTTAACTGTGATGGTAAATTGACTTTTTGAATTGTAATGAGAACTTTTAGAAGTTACCAATAGAGAATTGTCATATTTAATTTTCATATTTAAATTAAATTTCACCTATTGGTACTGTTTCTATACTTGTGTCATTGGACAATATAATTTTTTTATATATATATCTTAATGTATTTTAATTCTTTCATTTTAGGCTTCAGATGAAGCAAGTGTGCCAGTCTCACCAAGGGCAAGACCTTCTTCCTCAGCCAGTCATGATGCCCATAAACAACAGAACCATCATCCAAGAAAGAAGTGAGCGAAATATGAAATATGGTTGATTATGCATGTAGTGGTTTATTTTAATTCTCATGTCAAGTACTTGTGTACTGATAGGCTTTATTTCATTGTATTAATTTTGTGCTTACTGAATGATTACTTAAATATTTTGCCAAGATTTTGATTATAATTTTGATGACAATTAATATTTGCTTGCAAGTTCAAATTTAGTTTTATGAATTTTACATAAATATTCACTCTCAGTCCTTTGTGATGCTGAGGTTGCCCTCATAATCTTCTCTAACCGTGGCAAGCTCTATGAGTTCAGCAGCACCTCCAGGTATAATAAACCTGGCCCTTCAGGTCTTTTCTCTATCTGATTGTATGCATTCATAAGTGAAAATATATAGGTAATGACATGTCTTTTGTGGACAAATGTTTTTGTTTGGGCCATTTTTGTGCAAGATTTATGCTTCTTTTCCTGAACCTAGCTATTTGTAATATTCAGCGGTGGTTTTAAAGAAGTTTGGCTATATCTATTTCAAGATGGACTAGGGCAAGATCCTTTCTGGAACGGAAGAGTGTAAAAAGCTCAATTTTTTTTAATCACATGAGCGTCTATGGATTGGTTTCTTATCAGTCCTCTCAAATCGTTGCCAAAGTTTATTAAATATGATTAACTAATTAGGTCATATCTGTTCATGAAGATAAACTAGGAGCTAGCCCTAATAACTATATGATTTTATTTTTTTATTTTCAGAAAAAGCTTTTTTGGCCAACATCTGATTAGTAATACAAGACTATCAACAATACAGAGTTTACTGTTATGATTGGTGACAAAGATGGGATGTTTGATGTGCAAAATACTTTACGTTGCAATTTAAGGATGCTTTAGAGAGAGAGAGGGTGTCCGGTAGCTTCTAAAGCTGCAAATCAACGCTGAAAAAAAAAATATTAGTCTGGGATTAATTCCATGCTTAATAATAGCGGCGGTTACAAAACTGTCGCGGACATCATTTTTTTTATTCTCCTTTAATAATAGCGGCGGTTTTACAACCGCCCCAGAAATCATCATTTTTTATTCTTGTTCAATAATAGCGGCGGTTACAAAAACCGCCGCGGACATCATATTTTTTTATTCTCGTTTAATAATAGCAGCGGTTTGGCAACCGCCGCTAATCATGTTCTACGACGCTTGAAACCGCCGCGAAACCTGATTTTCAACCGCCGCAAAAACTGATTTTTTTTGTAGTGGTTGTTGTCTATCCCCATACCAAGCCGAAACCATGAATTCGTCAAAACCGACATGCGATGATGTTGTTGGTCAAAATGTTCACCATTCAATTCAATTTTCCTTTGCTTTAGAAAACACAAAGTAACAACTCGAACCAACCTTATCTTTAACTTCACTTTCCTTCGAATTTTCTCGAGAAAAATGGAAAATAAAAAGATCTCCCAAACAGCAAAGTATAGTTTGTTGATTTGGAAGTCATTAGGTCACATAAGATACTTATTAGACAATGAGTTGCTGAAGTGGCAAAGAATTTTGACATATAAGACATCCAATTACACAATTCTATTTATATTCACGGTGATCTAACGTTTCTCAAAGTATATGGACCAAATTACAAAGTTTTTAAAGTATAAAGACCCAATTACTAACTTTTAAATTGTATAGACATAATTGAAAATTCTCAAATTTTACAGGGACCTATAGAGTAATTTAACCACAAAAAATATTGATTTTGTTTTGTAGTATTATGATTGGTAACTGTTATCATTATTTGTTTTATAGATTATATGATATATAAATATGCATTTGACAAAAATCTCCTTTCTTTAGGGGCTTGCAATAGAATATTTTGAAAATGGACATAGCTAGGACCATATATGAATAATAGAAGTAGTACTAAGATTCCTTGGAAGCTAAGAGAATAAAGTTATAATTCACATGATCTCTAGTTCAAAGACACAACTTTGGCCAAGTTAGAAGAGATCCATTATACAATATGACATTTGTGAATACTAGACAAATGAAGCTCAAGTGGTAGCTCCAAATCAGACAACACTTTATATTACTAGCTGCACACGTGAAGATGGAGATCTTGTTAATAAAAGGGCAGCTAGAGTATTGTAAGTAACTTTTTCTTTGTACTATCTCTATAGTTATGATGAACTGAAGTAGCTTACCCAAAGTTCATAACAAGTTTTGCTATGCAAATAAATCTGTTCTGGTTAGGATACTTTACTGCAACTTCTTCTTGTTAACTTGTTTTACAGAGCTTTTAAATGATCACCCTTATTGCTTTCTAGAATTTCTTCTCAGCCTTCAATTAGTGCTTTCCTCTTAGTGATATTACTATTGTATCACTGATTAAATATGTCTTGCTCATTCTTTATGCAATTTTGACCTTCAAATTTGATATAAATAAGCTATAAACCAACATAAATTTGATTAGTCTATTAGTCCTGGTTACTGACTCTCTGGGTATTTTGGTTTAGCCTTTATGGAGTTGATGGGATAGGAGGTGCAAAATTAGTGGGCTTCTTATTCTTCTTGATCTTTACTGAGCTATTAGTGGGTTGGTGTTAATTGCAATACACAGGTCTAATCTGAACTGAAGAAGATGCCTAGAAGTCTTGTGCTGTCAGAATTTTACAACAAAAAATTAGAAGTTTGAGGAGGCCATTTACATATTTTGTAAGAATTATAATATGGAGTATAAGATAAAATATGGAAGTAGAAATATAATCAAAATCTTAAAAGGCTAAACTTAGTTACTCGTTACTACTCAAACATGTAATGGATAACTTTTTCTATACACCCTTTAAATTCCATGCCATCACCATGCCCTTCACATATATAGTTGATGTCGATGCCAACAGAATTAAATCAGGTAAGGATAGAAATACTTCGCTTATTGTGAACACCCAAATTTGTCCGGGTCCCCCTAGAAAAAAACTAAAAAAATTTAATTTAGTTAACTGCAAAAGTAAAAAAAATGAAAAAATGATGAGAAAATTTGAAAGAAAATAAAATAAAAAAGATAAGTTTCTAATTAATAAACAAATTTTAGCTAATCCAAATTTTCTTTTTAATAATTAATTGCAAAAAATCAAAAAATGAAAAAAATTGAGAAAAGAAAAGAAAAGAAAAATTGATTAAATCATTCAAGCTTTTTATCTTACCCATCTTCCTACCTAAACCTTTTCTTTCCAAGCCCATTACCTAAGCCCAAACCAATTTCCCTAACCCATACACTACCTGGCCCAATTCCCCTTAACCTAACCCAAATCTTCTATTCTCCTCCTTCCCAATTGGAAACCCTAGCCGCTACCCCCTCCCCATTTTTTTCCCTCTTTCCCTTTTCTTTCCCCTATTTTCCTTTTTCTTCTCTCCCCGAGACCAGCCGACCTGCTCCATTCCCTACCCGCGCTTGCACCGCAAGCTTACGCGAAGCCATCGCCCTCTACCACCCGCAAACCCAGCCTCTGCTGCCATCGAGCCCAGCCTTCACGCCCAACCATGGCCACGCTCCTAGCCTCCTCGGCCCTAGAACCCCTACTGTGCCTGCATCATTCGCCCCTCTTCCCCATAGCGACGCAATAGCAGCCCCCGTGCCTCCCTCTTCCGCATAACGCTGCCATACCAACCCAGACCTGCACCGCCTCCATCCTCAAGCCATCACCTCTGCCCCGCTACCACCCTGTACAAACAATTGTTTGAACCAAAGAACCTTTGTGAAATTAGGTTTGGAACTTAAATGTTTAAAGAATTAATACCCCGTAAAGTTTTGAAGATAACAAAAGGTTTAAATTAGAATGAATAAGTAAAAGACTCACGTAACTCGTTTCTAAACTGTTTTGATAAATCTTATAACAGGAAACAATGTGTTAACAATTTGTTACTTGTACGTGCGTCCATTTTCTTTTGTCTTTTAAACTAAAGGAAATCTAGTATTCATCCAATACCTTCTAAATTGATTTTCAAAGAATACTATATTGGATCATCCAAACATTTCCTTACTTAGCTCAGGTTCAAAGCATTCGTCCAAAAGCCCAAATTCAAATATGAAGAAATTGTTCATCATTAAATGCTGAGAAGAACTCTGACAAAGTACACTACAAAAGAAGTCAACTGAGCCGCTTAGCTGACACCGCTAACAACTACAAAGACCAGCAAATAAGGAACTTTCTGCGCGCTCAGATAAGTCAGGATTCAGCTATCATATTCTTGGATATTCCTGATAACTAAAATGACTTTTTAGAAGAAATTCAACACGATATCAGCTTATGCATTTAATGCTGCTCAAGACGGTAATAAATGTTTCCGTTGGACGAAGAAGCTTATGAAGACTGCTCCAAGTTCTATCTTCTATAAATACAAATTTCTTCGCAGAAGAAAAAGAGTAGTATTTTGAGTGATCAAAAGTGAAAAAGAATCAAAACTCTCATTCTTCTAAATATTCATACTCTTGAATTGAGTTCTAGTCTCGAGATTTATTTTCTATCCTCACTTGTAGTAAGTTAAAAACTCAAGCATCTTTTACATCTTCTTATATTCAACCTAGTTGTTTAAACCTGAAGAAGTTGTGTATAAAAGAATACTTGAGTATTAGAACCTGAAATGGTTGAGAATACTTGTGTACCTGAAGAGGTGAATAATACTTGTTATCTTTGTAAAAGATTAGTGGAAAATCCTTCTGTTTGAAGGGACTGGATGTAGCTCTCAGTTTGTGAGAGTGAACTAGGATAAACATCTTGTGTAAGCTTCTCTTCCCTCCTTTTGTGTTTTATTTTTTCACTAATGATCAATCATTTTGAGTCACTTATGTTAGCTTTGTACTTAGCTTTATTAGATGTTTATTGTGCCCAATATTAGTATTTTAGTTGAATTTAATGTTGTTGGGTCTCATTGGGCTTTAATCAAATTGTGAATAATTATTGGATTTTGATGCATTTTGACCTTACCTCCTTGGTTATGCCATAACATGGGACTCGGTGATCTATTTGAGGTGATTTTGGCGTCTTTGGAAAGCTAAGATATGGCTCTACAAGTTTCATGAAGAACTCAAGAGCTGGATCAGATTTCTAAGGGTCCAAAATAACCCTGCAATTTAGAGTGGGTTTGTTGTCACTATAATCTGAGTAGTGTGCACATATTGGACCATATCGTGGGCTATAGGCCTTCTTTTGAGTTGAAACTCGGCAATTGGAAAGATAAGACCCATATCTCCAACTTCGTTGAAGACCATTTAGTCAATAGATGTCGTTTTAGGCATAATTATGAAGCTACAATTTGGTTTGAATTTGGAAACACATTCTGCCAATGTGACTTGAGGTAGGTGCAGTGTTTTTAGAATATCTGGAGTTGTAAAAGTCCAAATGGCATGAAACTAACGCCAAAAGTTCAAGAAGACAATGGTCTACAACTGTCATGAAGACCTCCAAGCCCAAATACATCGTTTAAGTCATGAAAATCAGGCTGGAAGTCGGAGTAGAGTTGTTGACTAGAAGCCACCAACCATACATCAACCCACCTACCATGCACCAACCCACCAACCATGCATCAAGCTTCCATATTTGACAATTTTCATGTTTTTACAGCTAGATTATTTTCAATTACAAATTGGCTTCTAGGATTAGTATAAATATAGTTAATCTCTTTGTATTATACATTATTCAATTTTAAGTAAGTTTGAAGAAAGTTTGAGTATTTGTGAGAGTTTTCTTTCTCTTCTTCTCCATTCTCTTTAGAATTTCGTTTTTTATCTTTATTTTATGAGTTCTTCCTTCCCATCCATGGAAGGCTAGACTCTTATAATCAATCCAAGGGATTAGCCATCTTGATGTTTAATTTGGAGATATTGTTTCGCTTGTTCATAATACTTAATTGTTATTCAAGTTTCTCTTCTTCCTCTTTTGATTTTTATCTAGATTAAATTGCTTAATTTGATTTAGATGTTGATGTGATGATAGCTTTATTATCATGTATTCAAAGAGAATCACAAAGACTAAACAATATATTAAAACTTTTTGATGGATTGTTTAGCTTGGTTAAATTCTGGATCTTAAGTTAATTTATGTTGGATGGTGCTTACTTTATCTAACCTTGGTTAATCAATCCTAGATGCTTATCTAGTAGAGGTTTCTTGGATCATGTTGAGGCTTCTTGATGTGATCTAAGGCCAAGAACATGATTAGCAATTAAGTGGATTTCTTGTGATCAATGATGGATTAAACTCAAGATCGGTAAATTTCCTTAGATTGGTTAATTTGTTAATTGCATTTCTTTAATTCAATCGGTGTATTTTCTTTTCAAATCATCAAAACCCCCCTTTTTAATTATCTTGATCTAATTGAATCTTTGTTTTTGAATCCTTGAGAGACGATTCGGTTCATGCTCTATACTACAAATTAGTTTGTGAACCGGTAAATTTTATTATTTTGATGAGTCTCGACAACCTCTTGTCAACTAACATCTGGGGATTGCCATTGTTTTCTTAACAATGTTTTTAAGTTAAAACTTAGAACTTTTTAACTGCGAAATATTACAAAACCTTTTTAGCGTCCATTTGGACTGAGAAGTTTTTATTCATCCATTGTGCTTTATTGTTTCAACTGTTGTCTTAATTAATTTGCTAATTAACGAAAAGTTTTCCAAAAAGGTTAAGAAACACAATTCAACCCCCCTTCTTGTGTTTCACTTGTTTACTTCAACAATCGTGCCTCACATTTCCCCATAGACGCAGAACCCAACCCGACCCCAGTATCAACCCCTGCTCTGCCGCAATGCTCCACCCTTCACTGCACTAAACCCAGCGTGCACTCGCAGCACCACGCCGCACTAGCTCTTGCACAGCGTGTACAGACAGAGAAGTGTTTTTTTTAGGGATTTCTTTTTTATTTATTTATTTATTTGTTTCCTTGATTGGAGTTTTGTAAAAATAGTAATGCTAGGTTTTTTTGGGGAGGGGGCTCATTTTTCTGAATCGGTACCGTTCTAAGAGAGTGTTAGAAGAAGAATAAGAACACGACAATCTGTGGAGGCCGAGGCCAAAGGCTCCGTGAAGCTAGCATCACCAACATCTAAGTTCAGTGCAGGGTCTCTCGGTAAACTATTGAAACCCTGCATTTCCCACTACATTTAGAGTTGTAATATTTACAAATGGATGCACTTCTGCTATTGCTATTTGTGGCTGCTTAAGGGTTGCATTTGAATGTGCCAAATAGCTTTCATTGGTAGCATGGTGTTACAGTGATGATTAATGTATACGATATCTTGATAAATATGCTTAGTTTAGCTGAAGATTATATATGTGTGCACATTGATTAATTGTTAGGTTTGTTTGATGAGCGTTGATCTTTATGACAGCTTGTTCTTCTGTTGAGGATACATGAATTTGGGGTTTTGGTCAAGATATGCCTAAATTATGTGGTTGGAGCTCGACTGTTTGTTTTTATTTCGTTCTTAATTGATGGAGATCTGCATGTAAATTCAAGCTAGAATTGTTGTTTTGTTTGAGTCTAGGAGTTTATTATGCTTACTTCTCTTTTTTGTGTGTGTGGAATTGGCAAGTCAACTACTCAGCATATGAGTCCTTTGTTTTCTGGCTAGGCTGATCTTTTTTTGCCTTTGCTGTTTCCCTGATAACATGTCTTACTCCCTTCTAGCTTATAGGTCACCCCATTTTGTTTAAACCTCTAATAACCTGCAAGTTCTTGGTAGTCGTTCCCATTTCGGTTATGCTGGGTAGTTGTGGAGTTATAATCAGTCACCATGATGATTCAGTTCGGGTTAGCTGTGGTTTGGTTTCAATTGAGGGTTTGAAATTGGTTTTTGTATTTCTTATGAGCCTAAAGTTTGCTGATGGTTTATTTTTTTTAATTTTTTTTATGTATGAGCCTTAGTTCCATATTCAATTTATGGGTTTTTTGTGGTGGCTGCGTGTATACACTGCATTTGAACTAGTATGATACTTGCTTGTGGGCTTTTGAAGTATAACCAACCAATCTATAATGAATGTTTAAATCATCTTCATTTTCCTTACCTTGATTCTTAGTTGTAATTATAATGCTGCTTTGAATGAGCTCATAGTTAATGATTAGGAAAGTTTTGTTCAAGTTTCTTTGAAAGATAGGGTTTCTGTGTTGACTGGGCTTTGGTTGAACCTGGGGTTTGTTCATTCTGCTTTTGGATTGAAATTGAAGTGGCCCAGGCTGGAGATTGTTGTCAAAGGCTGTGATTTGGGTTAATTTGTAGTATTATATGCTCTACTTGTTCACCAGGGTTTTAACCAAATTCTCATTACGGGAACCTATTGTTAATTTAAAATCTGTTATCATTTGGACATAAGCAATGCTGTTTTTTTAAATTAAAAAGCTAGGAGTGCAGTTTGCTTTGGTGTGTTTAGTGCTACGATTAAGAGAGTGGTAAGTTTGGGATGTATGCTATTGTTGAAGTATTGGTAGAAATTGCGGCAAGGGAATACTTGCATGTGATCAGGTTCTAGGTCCATCATTGTCATAACATGTTGTATATTTTAGTTTGGATATGTTCTGCTTAAGCATACACACGAGAAATCACTTGAGCTAGGTGTTTGTGGTTCCTTTTTGATTTGAAACTGGAATGCCTAGTTTTGTTTAAGAAAATGGCAAGTTTTTGAGCATGTGTTGCTGCTTATGTACTGGTTATTTAATTGCGGGGTCAGTCTCATCATCTTGCTCTGCTAATCTCTTGATCACAGTTCTGGCCCGCCTGTATTTATGTTAAATGGTTGGTTTTTTTTAAATGAACTTATTTCTGTTTGGGGGGGCTGTTTTGAATAAGTTTTTATCTTAATTCTGCTGGTTTGGTGGTTAGGACAGCCTAGTGGCATGTTTGGTTGTGATTAGATTATGGTTAGGTTGATTTGATTTCCACTGCTTGGTGCATAGACCCCCTTTGATCTTTTCTTTTGGACTGAGTGCTTCTTGAATTTGGGGAATTAGTGATAAGATTGTTTTGGCTTAGGGCTGTATTTTGATCTCTTGATAACTGTGTATTTAAAATTTGTTCCCAGCTGAGCAATGTAGGATTTTTTTTTTGTTAAGATGCTATTTTTCTAGTTAGTTGGACTAGTTTGAATTGGTGTTTAATGTGCTGCCTAAGAAAGTGACAAGTTCACATTTATGCCGCTGTTTTTGAAATATTTGTATAGACACTAGTGTTTTCATTTCTACTTAAGTCGTGTGTTGAATTGCAACCTTCGGATGCTACCTCTGATCAAATTCAGTGTTCATCGTTAGCCAGACATGTTATTTAACTTGGTTTCCCCGAAATGTTCTCCCCTCATGATAAAAAAGGAAATCTGACCCATACTTGTGTAGCTTGACTTTGATGATACACATAAGGTTTAGTTCTTAATTTTGTGAATGAAGTGATGAGGGAAGTGATTTGGTTTGTATGAGTCACTTGATACAAGGTTTGGAAATGCCTAATATCTAGGGAAGATGTCTATATGTATGCGAAGTATGATTTAAGTCAATTGGTATGTCATAAGGTGTGCATTAAAATTTTGGGCATTGTCTAGTGTTTTAGCTTATTTCTTTAACTTGTGTGTTAGTTGTTCTTGGTTGGTTATTCATTATTTATACAGCTTAATCCATGTATGTCTTGTTGTTTTATCTTATTTTATTTACGAGTTTTTATTTTTATTTTATTTTTAGTTGTATTTTCGTTTTTATTCTTATTTATTTTAAGCCATGTTATCTCATTTTCTGGGATCACATACTTGTCTCTACGCGCTCACTTTCTCTTTTCCATTTTATTAATTGAGGTGAAGAAACTATGTTATTTATTTTCCCAATTCTCGCAAACAAAATTTAGATGAGTTCAATAACTCATTTGAATCAATTAATTTCAACATTTGCGATAATTGCCTTTAGGGGTCAAGTATCCACTAGGCAGTTCTCTTGGGATCGATCAGTAGGGCTAATACCGCCTTCCATCCCATTTAGGGCACGATAATATAATTTACTTTAAGTGGTCCAACGCCATAATGATTGCGTTAGTTGTTTTTAAGGGTCAAGTACCCCCTAGGCAAATATTTTGGGGTAAATCAACGAGCTTAGTATTACTTTTCACCCCACATAAAACAAACTAATATAAGTTCTTTCCTTTAAATGGTCAAATGCCACAAATTACGTTAGTCGTCTTCAGGGGTCAAGTACCCACTAGACGTTTGCTTAGGGTGAATCAGTGAGTTTAATACCGCATTTCATCCAATTTAGGGCGCGCTAATAAAATTTTATTTTTCTAGTTAAATCTTTTATTTTTTAAATCGAATTAATTCCTTTTTCATTTAATCGGTTAATAAAATTATTTTTCACAAATAAAATTAACCAACGCACAATTATTTTCTAAAGAACTACATGGCTTTGAGTTCCCCATTGCACCAGGGGATACGTAGGCTCACAAGTCAAGCCAAATCTGTAAATATTCTAATTTATTTATTTATTCTATTATTTTCTACCAAACCTGTGATCGTTTTTTTCTTCAAATTTTTCATTTGTGTAATTTAATTTTTATTTCAATTATTTGACTTGTTTTATTTAGGGGGTAAATCAAATGTTGTTAAGGTTATTAAAATTGGCACAACTAATTTCAGGTAACTGTTTTATAACGGATGTACCAGGGGTGCTGTTGAGATAACCAAGTGAAACACAAGAAGGGGGGTTGAATTGTGTTTCTTAACCCTTTTTGATGAATAAAAGATTTTCATTTTAACAAACAATTGAACACAGCGAAGGATAAAGTTTAACAAGTAAAGAACGTAGAAACAATACTGCTCAGTCCTATTGGACTCAGGATTTTGAATAGACTTTTAAGAAGACAGTTAACAAGTTCAAATAACCAATCAAAAAGTCTTTGTTAATAAACACAATAGTAAACCCCAGAAGTTAGTGGAGAAAATAAAACACACTAGAAGAGAAGAGAAGCTTACACAAGAGATTTATCTTGGTTCACTCTCTCAACCAAAGAGTTACGTCCAGTCCCTTCAACCAGAAGGATTTTCCAACTAATCTTTTTCGAGATTACAAGTATTATACACCTCTTCAGGTAACAAGTATTTTCAACCTCTTCAGGTTCAACCACACCAGTATTCTTTTATACCCAGCCTCTTCAGGCTTACAACGCTAAGATGAATAAGTATAAGAAGATGAATGCTTGAGTTTTAAACTCACTAACAAATGAGAATAGACAATGAATCTCAAGACTTTTTCTTTTTACAAGTATATAGAAATCCAAGAAGAGATAAAGCTTTTTAGACTTTGTAAGATGCTTCAGCAAAGATCGCTCTATTCTTCAAGTGCTGCTCCTTCTTTTTATATGAAAGAACAAGTTGAGCAGGCTTCATGAGCTACATCGTCCAACGGAAACATTTATTACCGTTCTGAGTAGCATTAAATACATCTACTGAAAATGTGCTGAGCTTCTTCTGAAAAGTGACTTTGATTCTAAGAGATTTCCAATCATGTGATAACAAAGTCCTGATTTGTCTGAGATCGCAGAAAGTTCCTTATTTGCAGATCTTTGTAGTTGTTAGACAATGTCAGCAAAAAGTGGCTCGGTTGACTTCTTCTATTGCCGTGAGCTGTCAGAGTTCTTTTCCAACATTTAATGAGGAACAATTCTTCATTTTGAATTTTAACTTGGACGAGAGCTTGAGCTTGAACTTTGTAATAGAGAATTGAGTTTGAGCTTTGGCAAAATGATAGTATTGGACGAACCAATAAAATAGTAATAGTAAACGCATACAATCATTGGACGCACCAATAGTAATAGTATATTTAGACAGTCATTGGACGCATAAAAAGCATATGACGCAGTGGACACATATAGAAAGGTTTCGTAGAAAACGTATTGGACACAGACTATTTGTTTTATAAAAAAAACTTCATTGAAGAATTCCTAAAATAATTGTAACAGAGTCAATATTTAAAGGAATTATAGTTTTATCAAAAACACTCTGTCGAAACACTTACTTGTTCAAGCTTAATAAATATTTTTGTTATCTTCAAAACTTAACAGGGAAAGCTACAGCTTTTTGACATTAGTGCTAAACCTTTTCTTTTAAAAGATTTTGGTTTCAACAGCTGTGGGATTAAGTTCTCACCCTTCTCTGTGCATAATCAACTCCCGAACCCTACTTGGTTTTCGCAGACCTTTTGTTTTTATTTTTATTTTAAATCCATTTTTAAAAGGGTTTTACCAGTCATTTTCCCTACTCAAATAAAAGATTGGTGGCGACTCCATTATTTTGGTTTTAAACTACTATTTTTGCTCTCGTCGCTTCCCGTCACGATTTTTCCGGTCGTGACACTTATCATGCTTATGTTCAATCTCACTATCGACAATATTTTTTTATAAGCAATTTGTAAGTATCATTGTAAGGTTTCGTTGAAACTTGTAACATATATTTGTCATGAAATGGGATAAATTCTCCTCCTAAACTTTTATTGTGAGGAGCTACATACTTCAAATGTTGGATAAACCATACAATTGGCAGTGAACAGACCTAGACCAGAGTTGCTTCTTGTGTTTGATAGAGTTTATATATGTCTAGATGCATGCAAGACTGGATTCCTAGCTGGGTGCAGGCCACTAATTGGCCTTGATGGATTTTTTTGAAAGGGTATTATGGAGATTATAGGTTCTATCCAATTGCATATGCAGTGGTTGACCTGGAGATATATGACACTTGGACATGGTTTCTAACTAGATTATTGGAAGATATTAGGCATGTGTCTGAGAAGGGCTGGACTTTCATTAGTGATAGGCAAAAGGTACAAGACCTGATTTCTAATTTTTTCATTTATTTTTAAATTTTGTGCTTCTAAATTCTCTTTTGTCTGATTGAAGGGTCTTATACAATGTTTTGAGCACCTAATTCCAGAAGTTGATCACAGACATTGTGTAATGCATATATGGAGAAACTATGCTAGAAAGTATAAGGGGACACAATTAAAAGACATGCTATTTGCTTGTTCTAAAGCAACAACCATGAAGGACTTTGAAGAAAAAATGGAAGGGATAAAGAAGTTTAATAAGGGTGCTTAAGAGTGCTTGGCAGGCATAGAGCCCAAACTATGAACTAGAGCTGCTTTCAGGACTTACACTAAATGCCAAAATCTCACCAATAATATGTGTGAGAAGTTTAATAGCAAGATCCTCATTCCTAGATCAAAACATATCATAAGTTGCTTGGATGATATTAGAGCATACATTATGGAGAAGATGATAACACAGAAGGAGGTTGACAAAGTTTGTAGGGGATATGTGTCCTAAAGCACGTAATAAACTTGAAGACAACAAATGGGAGAATAGGTTGTGGTTTGCTAAATGGGTTGGTGACTCACAAGTGGCAAACTTTGAAGTTAGCTGTCCTCAAGTCAAGTTTGTGGTGGATTTGAAAGATTGTACATGCTCATGTAAGGAATGGGATCTTTGTGGTGTGCCCTGTAAACATGCAGTAGTAACAATCTTTGAAAAACACTAAAAACCAAAAGATTGTGTGCATTCTTCATTAAAGAGAGAAGCATTTGAGAGAGCCTATAAGCCCTTCATTAATGGAGTGAATAGACAGAACTTGTGGCCAACTACGGGGCTTGACCCAATATAGCAACCCCCTCTAAAAAGACCTCCAGGGAGACCTAAGAAGCAGAGGAAGAAGGATATCACTGAGAAGGAAGACAAAGTAAAACCCATATAAGCTTAAGAAAAGGTTGATTCCTACATGCACTAAATGTGGTGGTCTAGGCCATAACAAGAGAAGTTACAAGGGTCATCTTGCAAAGGGAAATAATGAAGATCAGGTTACAGTATATGAATTTGTTATTTAAACATATTTTAAGTATTTTTTTTTAGATTTAGGCAACCTAACAAAACCTATGTTTATGTAGAAGGTGAATATCACTGTCTCTACACGAGCAACTAGGAAAGGGAACTCAAATAAGAAAACAAAAGAGAAAAGTCCAACTCAAATAAGAAAACAAAAGAGAAAAGTCCAGCCACAAGAAAATAATGATGCAAGGTCTCAAAGGAAGAGGAAAGAAACTATTGAAGGGGCTACTACACTACAAGAAAATATAAAATTTAGAGTAAACCACCAAATTGGTCCTCCAAATATACAGGTGACATCAGTTTAGTCTTTCAATAATTTTTTACATCAAATTAGTACTCGAATGTTAATTTTTTCACATCAAATTGGTCATCTACAGTTATCTTGTGACATCAAATTAGTCCTTTTTAGGACCAATTTGATGTAAAATTTTATTAGAAGACTAATGTGACGTCCGTGAAATCTTTTAAGGACGAAAATGGTGGTTTACTCTAAAATTTACTACGAAATTTAGATAGAGATATTTTTCGTAGCTAATCCATAGTTAGTTAGCTATAGATTAATTACGCAAAAAATATTCCTAGCTAAAATAATAAAATGAGGGAAGGAAATTAAAGTAAATAAATAGTGAGAGATTAGCTACAGAAACCCCTCGCTAAATTAATTTCTGTAGTTAAATGACTTACCCAGAAAAATGCCGGCAAATTTTTTAAAATATTAGCTAGGGATTTAGATGCTCGCTAATCCGTAGCTAATTCCTATTCCTATACATTACAATAGTGAGCAATTAACGAAAAATTTGAAGGCGGTTTAGCTACCACCGTAGCTACTAACTTCAAAGGGTAGCGCTCAACAATCCATTAAATTTTCTTCATGCCATTCTTTTCCCTATATTTTCTTGCGAAACCCTCGCTCCATGTTTCTCTGGCTTCCATTCTCTATTCATTCTCGTTGAACCCTTGCTCCACATTTCACTGAACCCTCAAACTTGCTGCGATTATCAATGGCGAAGAGCTTCAATTGTTCCTTTGAGTTATCGCTGTGAGTTTTCGCTTAATTCCCTCTCATTTTGCTTCTTAATATGTTCACTTTTATCTTTGAAATTATTTCCTAATTTTTTAATTTAGTGATTGAATCGATGAAGATATTTCTAGAAATCATTTCAGTAAGATTGACAAGGTGTGGAATTGCCTACCTCTAAAGCTACAACAGTGGTCTTTGGTCATGCATTGCCGACAGCTATATGTATTCTGAATTTTTTGCAACTCTTTGCTCTTTGTATGATTCTTTCGAGGAATCTATTACCTGTAGATTTCTTTTTTCATTATTAAGTAAAAAGTGCACACATTTGGGTTATCAATATGATTAGGAATTACTAATTCTTTGATTTCTATGCACCTCCACCTGCACCAGTTCCAAATCTTTTTCTTTTTCTCTAGTGTTAATATTATGTCCCCCACCCCCCAGAAAAAAGTTAAATTGAAATAATTGCTGGAAATAGGCCTTTTAAAACAAACGAATGTAATGTTGGATGAACAGTGGAGTTAGAATGTGATATTTGCCTAGGTATGAGGGGATGTTATTCAATTATGATTTGATTTGACAATATCTGCAAACTGGCCTGCATTATGATTTTCAATTATGGCTTTTATTTCTTCACTTAATGGGTTCTGGTTCAGGAAGGTTGTGTTAGTATTTCAACTTTTGGCTTTTTAGGAGCTTCATGGAGGATGGGATTAATGGTTGTAGTCAGGTGGTCTTGAAAGGTGTACATGGGTGTTTTTCTGTTTGATTTGCTTCACTATGTGAAGCAAAACAATATAATCTTATGAGAGATATGGAATGCTCAAGGGAATAAATCAGGGGTTTCTGTTCCACATGTTAGTTAGATACGGTTGTGTTCATTCTTCTTTCAGGTGGTGAGGAGCTTTTTTATATCTTGATTTCGTTTACTGTCTTAATTTCAAGTTGCTATCTTAATTTCAAGATCGCCTCCATTTGCTTTTCGGGTACCATGTGATTTTTTCAGGGAGCAGGGTGATTACAATGTTGCTGATGGTTCTGAGTCATCTGATTTGAACACTTACAGTGATGCAATAGAAGAAACCAACTTATAAGATTTAGACTACAAGTTATGGTATACATGCAGGAAAATAATTTTGGGTGTTTTGTTTCATTCTTGTTCTCATTTTGAGATGTTTAGATGCTCATAAATTGTTTGATAATATGTCAAGTTCATTTTATCGATAATCTTTGGTATAGGTGCTGACTGGTTGTGCTGAAAAGATTGATGGATGTTGAAATTTGTGATCTCTGTTTTGTCCTTTCTCTTCAAGTCTGATAATCCATAAATGTGATAACCCGGGAGCCTTGCTATGTGTTCTAGGGACAATTTTTTGTTTTGTTTCATGATGCACTATCTCAAATGTCAAAACAGAAATAATTTTCCTGTTGGTTTTATCTAGAATGTTAGTTGTTAAATGGGTATAAGAGCTGATAGTGAAATAATGTGCAAGCAAATTTGGTCAACATAAAGTCATCATAGAAACAATCTTTGTATCAATGCATGCTTTTTTTTTTGTTATTGACATCCTTTGCTGCAATTTGAGTTGAGATTAGATATGGTATACTGGATAGACAGAGGTTTACTCAATAAATTTATTTTAAAATACATGAAAAAGTTATTTCTGATGGGTCAATGTATTCGAGGTGGGGTCTATTTGTTGATGTTCCTAAGTCTATGTTACTTGCTTCTGAGTTATGCACTGATTGTGATTGGACAGTAGGTATGATAGGGAAAGCTAATTTAAAATTGTTTGCTGAGTGGTTAGCATTGTTGCTTCTTGAGGAAAAAGGGTAAAGATAACCTTGGCACCTGGTGATGGAGACTGGGCTCATGGAAGTTTTCCACTTCAGGAATATATTCAGGCTCTGGATCGTTCCAAGGATGAGATATACTATAATGACTCCCTTGGTATGTGCTATAGTAAGGTATGCATTTTATTGTATTTTGTAATGTGATGTATTCGGTTTGGTTGTTAACAAATTAATAAATTATTGCTATCTTGTAAATTCTTAGATTACGGAGCAAATATATGTGAGATCCTGTATACAAACAGAAGATGATGTTGAAACCTTGTCAAAATTTGAGGTAAGGACTACCTCACCTTAATTTCAAGAAAGCCTCCCAATCCTAATTTTATGAATTAACAGTCCATATTGCAAATGAATGACTTAATACAAGCTTCAATTGCAAAAATAACTTTTAAAGCTATTATCCCTTCTTCCAGTTTGTTTATTATATTTATTTAATATATAATAAATATATTAAAAAAGAAAAATTTAGGCACAAACAGAGTACATTATGAATGAAAAATTGAAATAAAAGGACATTAAGACTTGAAATAAAATAAATTTGTCTCAAGTATTTGTATTTGCTAAATTCAAATAATTTTAAACAAGCCTCTATATTGCAGGGGACAAATGAAGAAATTGGAAAGAAGGCTATCTTAAAACTAATGGATGTTGTTGATGAATACATTTCTGATCCTGTGGGGCAGCTTGACAAGCCTTTCTTGATGCCAATAGAAGATGTTTTCTCAATTCAGGTAAGTAGAGATGTCATATGTGTATCAAATTTATTCTTATTAAAGTATCATCTTCATAATGCAATGCAATTTCTGGGCATTAGTGTTCCATATTCTTGAATAGGAAAAGTGTGGGGGGATAACTTCCCCAAAAAATTTATCAAAATCTATTACCATCTTCTTTTTTAAGTGTTTCTTGCATGAGGTTTCTGTTGTTGGCATAGTGCAGCAATGATAGCCCGGGTTACTAGTCCTTGTACACTATATTTTTCTGGGCATTACATTTACTCAGTTGATATATGGTCCTAATTACGATAATCTAATAAAATGAGCTTTCTTTACTGTATTCTGTTATGTCCTCCTGAAAATTTACTCAACATCTGTCCTCAACTTCCTAATGTTTGCCTTCCACCATCTTCGGTTTATGTGAAGGGTCGTGGAACATTTGTGACTGGTCGTGTTGAACAGGGCACTGTCAAAGTTGGTGAGGAGGTTGAAGTATTGGGACGAATACAGGTATACAACGGAAGTTAAATATCTATTATCATGTTCATGAGTGTTTTGCTTTATGATATATGCTTTTGTATTTATCACTCTTTGTCTACAGGGTGGGCCTTTGAAGACAGTAGTAACTAGGTGGAAAAGTTCAAGAAGATTTTGGATCTGCTTAAAGGCTTGTTTAAATTTATTTTTTATTTTAATTCATTTTAATTTATTTTTGATTGCTACCCTTTTAATTATTAATTAAACTCTAGTTGTTATAACATGACATTTTTGTATAATGTATTATTATACGGGAGACAGAACTTGGCTTGGCTTCTAATATTTCATAGTGCTGCTGACACTGTCTTGTCTTGTACTAAATAAAAAGATTCCGAATAAAGTTGCTTTTTTTTTCTATTAATTAATGTAGATGAGGTTTTAAATCACAAGTTGATTCCATGTAATAGCCATATACTTTTTGTTGAAGTGTTATTGTAATGTTGTGCTCTGTTTTTAACTTAATGTTTACAATTTTCCCCTCTTTTAGAGTCCTATTTTTGTCTTTCCAAGAAAATCACCAATTATCCATCTTTTTTCCCCTTAAGTTTCCCTCTTTTTGTAATTAAGAATTAAAATTATTACATTATTGCTAGTTTCCTTTTTGATATTACAAGTAGCATAAGAGGCTTGCTAATTTCTATATGTACATCTCTCAGTATCCAGCAAATACAGAGCACAAAATGTTCATGACTGGTTGTCTTAAAGGCTTGTTTAAAACAGAGCACCAATGATTGATATTTTAATTACCAACAACATGTGTCATTCATTTCTCTCCCTCGTTCTTTCAGATATAAAGCTGCAATGTTAAAGATGTCCCTCGCATATAGGAAGCTGTTTTTCAGTGCACACTAGAGGTAATTGTGTAGATCATGTGGCTATGGTGTAAATGTGCTAGTTGACTATCATTCTAACAATGACCCTTATGTTTGACTTCTAGCTTGCCACTATTCACTTTCTTTTCTCTTTTAATATTTTAACTATAACAATAGAATGTTGCGACCTTGTCTTTTTTTAGACTAACTTAATTTGTGGTTTATCATCACTCAAGAATAAAATTTACAGTAAGTGGTTTAAGATGCATCATCTAGAAGTTCTGCTTATGATTCATCATGAGTTCTATTTTTTAACAACTGTGATGATGTATAATTATTGGATATCTGCAACGGAATATCAACTGAATTATATTTGCCTTTTTATTCTGTTTCACAGATGATTACGAAAAAATTTTAAGATTACCCAGAGCATCGGCTCAAGTTCTTCTCTTTACTCGTGACATAACTACTCATTGTTTTCCTGCATTAATCTGCTTATCAAGTCAGGTTGTGATTCTTGCTCCCTCTCTGCCCTTGCTAAACTAATGGCATGCCAATTTATTTAGCTTTATCTGATGTTTATTATGCTACATAGTGTTTCTTGATATTATCTAGTTGGCAAGTTTTGGGTTAACCAACCAAATAATGATAATATGAAAATTTGGTCTTATTCCTATCCTTGTGTGGATGTCTATGTTTTATATTTTGTTGTAGCACTCATTGGTGTTAGATGAAACTGGTAAGCAAGCTAAATAAAATAGTTAATTCAGCACTCACATGTGAATTTTAGCACCAATAATCGTTGGATATTTTTATTACATATTATTGATAATTCAATAAATGAAAATAAATAAACTACAAAACAATAGACTAAAATAAGCACAAAAATAAAAGTTAATGAAATCTTATTAAATTAAACAATAAACAAAATCAAATGGGGCAATTTGGTTAGTTGGTCCACTACCGAAACCACCCTCCCAAATTCTCATTCCCATTATTCCCATCAAGTGATTCCGACAACAACCAAACCCTGTGAGCACTCATCACTCACACCCTTGGCCTAACCAGGTCCCCTTACTTCTTTGCATCATCTCTGCTAGGAAGCTCGTCGCGGCTCTCTAGGAGTTCCACTACTACCTCCCACTCTTTCAAATGCATCGTGCTACCAATAACAGTGGCGGTGCTTGTTTTGTTTAATGTATGGGAGGACCCACAAATCTCAATATCCCTCAGCACCCTCCCCGAAAAGAAAATCTAGAAGAGTAAAAATGAACTAGTGGATTCAATGTTTGTAATCATCTCGTTAGACTTAAGTTGACTTCACACCCATTTAAACTTTAGAGATGTGTGCTAGAAGTAATAATTATGAGAGAGGAAAAAAAAAAAGCAATCTGCCTTTTCTTCTGCTATGAAATTTTTATATTTATTTCTTACTCGATTATTATTGGCTAGATGATTATGCATACTTTCATTACTGGTTTAACAAATGTTCTTAGATTCCTACTTCCATTTTGGGTTGTTTATATATATTTTTTATGTGTAGAGCAGTCCACTAGCTCTAGCTCAGGCATATGAAACCAGAGACAAACTCATGGCAACACATTCATAGCTAGCTGAAGAGGGGGCTGTTCAGATTGTAATAATAAAAACAACAGGTGACAAAATACTCACAACCGCTTGCAGATATAGGTGGGAAGGACTTGTTCACCAAAGAGATAGATGAGGCACTCTTAAACAATGAAATTGACATCGCTGTCCATTCAATGAAGGACATTCCTTCTTACTTACCTGATATTGTTGAGTGAGATGTTTGTCTGAATTGGAGGACTGCAAGAGAACTAAAGCATGCCTAGAAGAAATGCTTATTCAGTTGGAGAGTTACTTAAAGGCAATAGAAACAAGACGTGTCCAGTATAATTCCATATAGTACTTTGAAGTTTTTATTAGTAGTTTGAAGCTGCTTATGTAAAAAAAAAAAATTTAATTTAGTGGGCCATGGGCCAACCCTAGCTCATATATGGGCTGGGCTAGTTCATATTGTCAGTTCTATTATTGTATAACTTTTGAAGTTACAAATACAATTATGACATTTTTTTGCTTTGCATGATTTAGTGGTTGGATTTATATGTATTGAATGTGTTTTTATGCAAGTTTAAATTGACAAATGATAATAAATAAAATTAAATTTTTCAATTCTGTTTAGATTAGCTAGGGATTATTAGATTAATTGTATATCAACTAGAGATTAGCTATGGATTAGCTATAAATTAATTAAGATTTAACTAAAAATTAGCTACGGATTAGCTAGGGGATAACTAGGGAATGAAAAAATTATTTGTGAATTAGCTATGGATTGGTTTCGGATTAGCAATAAATTAGTTATGGATTAACTAGGATTTAACTAAAACTTAGCTAGGGATTAACTAGAGAATGAGAAAATTAACTTTGATTTAGCTACGGATTAACTACAAAATTTCCTAGCTATATAGCGAGGGAATTGAAAATATTTTTTAAGAAAGTTAGTTACGGATTAGTTACGAAAATTCCATAGCTAAAATAAAATAACTAGGGATTTGAAATTTTTGTAGCAAATGAAGGATTATGCTACGAAAAATCTCGTAACTAATAAAATTGTTGCTACGGATTTGCTACAAAATTTTAGTGCTAGTGGAAGGCAAGTCAATAGTGGTCTTGGTTGTTCTCAAGCACATTCGTGGCCAAATATGGGCAATGTTGCTGGATTTAAAGATAAAGACAAGGGTGTGAACAACTCACTGGTAAATATGGATAAAAATATTTTTCCTTCTTCTATTATTTCAATCCAAATAGAGTGCATATTATGACATATGTCTTTATGTTGCAATAGGGTCATCCATGTATATCTAGGGAGACAACGCAAGCTACATCTCAGAGAATTAAGTCACGGTTTGCACCTTATATTGCAACTCAAGAGTCTTTGAAGAGTAATGTCACCACCAAGCAACAAAAAATCTGCAGAACTCAACAATGAGCATGATGAAAAGAAATATTGAAGACTGACAAACTTTTGTTTAGGGATGCAATCACCTTTTTTAGTTTAGTTTACTTGTGGTCTTAGATATATGGAAAATATGCACTTGGTTTTGCCTATGGCCATGACTTTTACACTATTTTGAAACTTTTCAGCTAATGAGAATTTAATTTACGCTGCAATCAGCACTAAACATTTGTTTTCAATATATATATTGCCCATAAGTAGTATGTGTTAAAATAAAATGCTATACTAGCTTTTCATTTTAGTTACTCGCTCTTTTTACTAGCAGGCTGTATTATGATATAAGATATCTTATGTCACTTGTCAGTAGAATTGCAACAAGTCTACATCTCAAGAATCCTTATTTATGTTTTATATTCTTATATTTTTGTGTAAAAATGATATTAATTGCCATTTTTCCAGATTTTTCTAATTTTTTTTATGCTAAATATTTTTTTTTTCATTTCTAGTTTTTTTTTTAAAAAAATCTAACAGTAAAACAAATATATTTGTCATTTCTAGATTTATTTTACTTATTTATTTATTTATTTATTCATTTTTAGATTTTTTAATATTCTGAAGTAAAAATTACTATATTTTATCATTTACAGATTTTTAAAATCTTTTTTGGATTCATTCATGATGTCAACTGCCATTTTTCCATAATTTGTTTTGTCAAATATGTGTTTTTTTCATGTCCAGATTTTTTTTAATATCTAAAAGTAAAAAATATCATATTCCAGATTTTTTTTGCACTTTTAGATATTTTATTAAATATCCTAAACGAAAACAATTATATTTTGTTACTTCTATATATATCTTAAAAAAATGGCTTCGCTTATTATGTTAAATGTCGTTTTCCAGATTTTTATATATTTTCTTTTTTTAATATGCGTTTTTTGTTTATCCAGATCTTTGCCTTCAAATATATTTAATTTTTTTTAGATTTTCTGTTTTTAAATTATTTCCCTTAATTTTAAAAAACAAATTAAATGACATATCATCACCTTGTTGGCAAAATTAAAACACATCAGCATCACTTTAGCAAAAAGCAATACAAGTCAGCATCTTTGTTAACGGTGTTAGTGACTTTTGGATGAAAGGATAACATTGACTTTTTATTAAATTAATAAGTCTTTAAGTGAGAAAATTAATCTGAGAAGGATCAAATTGAAACTAAAAATGTTTATAAAAAATCAAAATAAGTGTTTATTTATTTTTTAATTATATTAATCCCAATTAATTGGAGAGAGTTATTTCTTAAAAAAAGATTAGCGCGTGTACTACTTTTAAGAAAGAAGTAAATAATTTGAATTTAAAACTCAATTGTCATATTTTACATTTATACATTCAACGACAATTAACGAACAACAAAATGTGTCACTAAAAAGAGAACAAATGTTTTTCCAAAATCTTTTCCCAAAAAGATAAAAGTGGTGCAACTTTTGGAACGAAAACCATTTTATTACTTTTATATATAATAGATAATTAAATAAAAACTACAAAAATAAATAAAGCTGAACCACGTTTCAGCCCTAAACTTTGATCTTAACGGATCTAATTAACCCAATTCTTGATAAGTGACCCTATTCTCTCTAGCCCAAAGACCTACAACCATTTCCCAAGATAAGTTCTCAGCCGAGAGATTTTATTCACATCAGCTCCTTATTCCTCTCATCAAACTGGTGGCTCATGGAGAGATTCTTATGTACTTTTGAAATAATACATTGAACTATTAATTAGATGTTATGCTTTGATTGAATTGAATGTTAGATATTATTTAATTAAATATCTTATATTTATGTGGTTTTAATGTTATCATAATCTAGACTAAATTTTGTATTCCTATGAGATTTTCAAAGAATGTATGATTAAGTAATGGATTTAATTTAAATTCACTGTCAATGTAAAGTTTTACACTGTCATCCAATTATTTACTAACACATTATTAAAAGTGTTAGACTTTTGGAGTAGTTGTTATAATAGTTAAACTCTTTTAATGAATTGACAATATATGATTGGGTGATAGTATAAAGAAACTTTACACTGATAGTGTAAAGAAACTTTACACTGATAGTGTAAAGAAACTTTACACTGATAGTGGATCAAAATTAAACTCGTAAGTAATTAAGTAACCATTAAATTAAGGAGTTGAACTCAGACATGACTACTATATCTAATAGGGAAATGCTAAGAAGAAAATTAATGTTAAGGATTGCTAATAAGATTTATTTAATTTTAAGGGACATAAAAAGTTTATATTATTAAGAATAATCATTCAAAATTTATTTCAGGAGACGAACCATTAAATTTTAGTTAATGAACAAAAATACTCTTAATGGAAGTAATACATATTCATATTTTATTAGTTAATGGAAGATTTGGTGAGATGAAAGGTAAATCATAGTGAAAATTGAAAATACATTTGTAAGACGTAGGTTTTGGTGTTTGTCGTCTTCCTCGATCGCTCGTGCTGTCATCTTTCTTGCTCTGCGTTATCGTCTTCCTCGCCTGCTGCAACGTCGCCATCTTCCACCATGTCTGAGGTAATACTTCTTCGCTTGTAGTCTTTGCAATGTTTATGTTTTACACACACACACACACAGATCAAGTGTTGGCCCTATTGGGAGGATCCGAGCCTTCTATGAAATTTGTTGCTTCATTTTAATTACCATGGGATGAATCCTTAATTGTTGTTTGATTAATCTGAAATTATACTAAATTTTCTAGTTTGTAAATTTTGCTTATTTTAGTTAATATAATTTCTGACATCAATTGCTATAGTTAAATGTCTATCCTATTTGGTTCATATAGTTATGGCATAGATTAAAATATTCAGATACGTTTGATACTTCCCTGTTATACTAGTTTGGCTACATCATAGTGCATTTCTAGCCTTAACTTTTATGAGGATGGGCATAGCGAGATGCTTGGAATGACAATAGGCATAACGATATACTAGTTTATTCTATTTTATGACTTTGTTTAATATAGTCAGTTACTTAGTCTAAGTTTTTTCCCTACTTGTGAGCATGCCACAATGATCTAATTTGAATGTGCTAATACGTGTGTACTAATTTATATATGCAAATAGAAAATACTTAAGATCTTGAGAGAATGATAGTTGAAAATGCTGAATCCATCCGATCTTCATCTGAAGCTTGTGAGTCGCCGACTATTAAAAACAATCCAACAGTCTCCAAGGTTGATAAGAAGAGGAAAGTGATGAAAACGGGATTATAAATACAGTATAAATATGGATCTCATCTCGTATTAAAAAAAACACACAGATTCTCAATCCCAAACAGTAGCATGCACAGATCATATAGGTTACCAAGAAGACGAATTTCAAGGATTACCTGGATAGGAAGATGATGAATGTACCCATGGTTCTCCAGAAACATCAAAGAGAAACAGCAGACTTCTTGATATGTCAGTCCTTGTTGTGTGTGTGTGGAGAGAAACTACTCCTCTCCTAGGGTACCGTTTTCTGATGTGCAGTCTCAATGGGGCAACCACACTGAAACCCTAGCTAGGAATAGGGGCCTCTCCCTGTGCATGGAAAATGGGTATGCTTGCCCATCATAGCAGGCCCAATAAAACAGGCCTACCACATTAAACCTACGTAACAAAATGTGCTCAATAGTAACATGCCCAATAACCATCAGATGATCACATAATTGGGCCAACAACAATAATAACAATATGCTCTAATAGTTTTGACATCTAATTAATCTGAGTTTTAGTAAAATAACACTGATTTATGCAAGTCCAAATTAAAATAATCCAACAATCTCCCACTTGAAAGATAAGTCGTTGTTTGCTTTGATAAAAAAACAATACTCCGACACTTACAATATGTGGCCACAATAAGATGTCAAAATTGAGCGAGCACCATCAACCATCGGTCCAAAATGAAACTATAAGTAGCTTAGTAATATAGAAAATCATGCCCGATAGGGGCAGTAACATCATATATACCAAACACTCATATCTCAGTGACCTGATAAATGTGGGATGTGGAATAAGGAAAAGCATATCAAAATTGTGATCAATCATGCAATTCCAAAACAAACGGCCCTAGCATCCACCCAAGATGCTTGCTAAGATTCAACAAAGTATCTCAGCATAACACAATGGACTGGGTCCAAAATGTCTCCAAAATATGCCAAAATTATACATGTATAATCATAAACAAAATTGCGCAGAATAATAATATCATATGGCATCAACAACAACAATAATGATAATAGCAACAATTTATTTAAGAGTCTCGAGACATAATAATAATAAAGTTAATGTTGCTATAAATCACAAGATAAACTCCCATTAACCCAAGGCATCAAAAGATCTCACAAGACCCATATGGGTTACATGATCTACAAAAGTTTTAACAATTAAACCCTTGGTTAGAGGATCTGCCATCATAAGTTCTGTAGGTATATACTCAATACGAGTCTGAAACTCCTGAACTTTCTCTCTAACAAACATATACTTGGTGTCAAAATGCTTTGAACGTTTAGAATTTTTATTGTTTTGAGAGAAGCTCACTACAGCAGAGTTATCACAATATATGGTTAGAGGTCTGGAGATGCTCTCCACAACACCAAACTCAGAAATAAAATTCCTCAACCATATCGCCTGACGAGTGGCTTCAAAGCAAGCCACATACTCTGCCTCCATAGTCGAAGTGGCAGTAAGTGTCTGTTTGACACTTTTCCATGAAATAGCTCCTCCTGCCAACATAAAAATAGAACCTGATGTGGATTTATGGTCATCGTGGCAAATGCACCATAATCGAGTCGAGTAGCCTATCACCTCAAGATGATCAGACCTTTTAAAAGTGAGCAAATAGTCTCTGGTACCCTGCAGATACCTCATGACTCGTTTAGCAGCTTGCCAATGACCCACACCTAGTTTACTCAAGTATCTTCCAAGTACACTAATAGCAAAGGCTATATCAGGACGTGTACAAACCTGAGCATACATAAGACTGCCTACAGCGGAAGCATATGGGACCTTCTCCATTTCACTTCTTTCTTTATCATTCTGAGGACACTGGGTATTAGAGAGTCTCTCACCCTTTTGAATGGGTGCGCGCACCCATTGAGGATTTCATGTAGAACCTGCTCAAAACTCTTTCAATGTAGTTTTTCTGAGATAAGCCAAGAACCCCACGAGATCTGTCACGAATAATCTCAATGCCAAAAACAAATGAAGCATCACCAAGATCCTTCATATCAAAATGGGCTGTTAACAACTGCTTAGTCTCAAACAGAAAATTCAAACCACATGCGCCGTAAGAATGTCATCAACATACAAGACAAGTATTATAAATCTACTCCCACTATTCTTCGATAAATGCATTGATCAATCGTATTTTCTCTCAAGCCAAGAGCGTGATAACCTCATCAAACTTCGTATACCATTGCCTGTAGGCCTCGTTTTAATCCATAAATGGATCTCTGCAACTTACATACAAGATGCTCTTTACCCTCTTCCTTGAAATCATCAGGCTGGTCCATGTACACATCTTCATATAAGTCACCATTGAGGAAGGCAGTTTTGACATCCATCTGATGTAGCTCTAAATCAAAATGAGCCACCAAAGCTATCACAACTCGAAAAGAGTCTTTAGTGGAGACCGGAGAAAAAGTCTCCTTGAAATCAATGCCTTCCCTCTGGTTGTAGCCTTTAGCAACAAGTCTGGCCTTATACCTTTCTATTTCACCTCTGGCATCTCTCTTGGTCTTAAAGACCCATTTACACCCAACGGCCTTGCAGCAGTAACTCCACCAACTCCCAAACATTATTCTTCTTCATAGAAGCCAGTTCATCCTCCATGGCTATCAACCATCGCGAACCATGAGAACCGAGAAATAGCCTCTTGAAAATTAACAGATCGCAGTCCCCACCTCGAATTAAACTCATGCTCCCCGCAAGTAAACAAAATAGTCTCTAAATTTGGTGGGTCCAGAGGCTTGGGAAGCCTCTCGATCTTCCTGGGTGGAGCCAAGTCTACAAATTTGGTTTTGTTCATCATTATCATCCTGTTGCGAGGAGGAATGTCAACATCATTGACTGGATCAACAATGTCATTATGAGTCACCACCGTGTCTCCACCTCGAAAGGGAATAATGGGTGTAGGAACAACAACACTCATCATCTCGAAGTCAACAATGCGAGGCTCAAGACTCCCACCATGCTCCATCTCATTCTCAAAATAAAACATGACGATTCAATAACTCTAGTGGTATGTGAAGGACAATAGAACCTGGATCCCCTGGATCCAGTGCAATACCTAATAAAGAAGCCACTAATTGTTTTGGGATCAAGTTTCTTCAACTGTGGATTATAAGGTCTCACTTCTGCTTTACAACCCCAAACACGAAAATGCTTCAAACTGGGTTTTCTACTTGTCATCAGCTCAAAAGGAGTCTTGGGAACATACTTGCTAGGAACATGGTTCAAGATGTATGTAGCTGTTTTTAAAGCATCACCCCATAAGAACTCTGGAAGAGTCAAATGGCTAAGCATACACCTCACCATATCCATAAGGGTGCGATTTCGCCTTTCAGCAATCCCATTTTGTTGAGGAGTGCCAGGCATAGTATATTGTGCCTCTATACCACTATCCTGCAAGAACCTAGCAAAAGGTCCAAGACTTCTACCAGTCTCATCATATCTGCCATAGTACTCACCACCCCTGTCAGACCTAACACATTTAATCATCTTGCCAAGTTTTAATTCAACAGCGGCCTTGAATGCCTTAAGGGCATCTAAAGATTTGGAATTTCTCACGAAGCAAGTCAATCCACCCATGCCTAGAGAAATCATCAATAAAGGTAATGAAATATCTAAAACCACCCATAGCAGTAGGAGTAATGGGTCCACATATATCTGTGTGAATTAACTGCAGAACTTCTTCATTCTTGGCAACCCTACTCTTTCTAGTCCCAGCAGTGAGTTTCCCTTTTACACAATCAACACAAGTATCGAAATCTGAAAAATCAAGATTATGTAGAATATTCTCTCTGATCAATCTCTCCATTCTCTCCCTGGAAATGTGCCCCAGACGTTTATGCCACAACATGGAAGAGCTTTCAGCAACTTTACCACGTTTCTTTCCAACAACAGTGTTGACAACTAGATATTGTTGGTCAATGGGAAAGGATCTAGTATCCAACAAATACAGACCATCACACAAATTTCCAGAACCAACAACAACAGAATCATAGGACAAAGAAACCCTTTATTATCAAGTGAAAAGAGTAGCCACAATCATCCAAAACGAGAAACAGTAAATCAAATTCCTTCTCATTGAAGGTACAAAAACAAGGTCTTTCAAATTTAAAACATGTCCGAGGACAACTCTAAGGAAACAACTCCTATGTGCTCCACTTTCACACTAGCTCCATTCCCAACAAAGTGATCATCAACTCCCCTTTCATTTGGCATCCGCTGCTTCTCGAACTCCCAGAGTTTGTAACATGAATAAGTAGCACCAAAAGATCTAACCACCATGTATGGGAAGGAACATCAACAAAGTTTGATTCAAAACACACTAGAGCCGAGGGGTTACCTTTCTTCTTCTCAAGCCAGTTCTTAAACTTCCAACAATCTGCTTGTTTGTGCCCAATCATGTCACAGAACTTGCACCTTCCATTGAACCGAATCGGGCTTTGCGGAATTCTCCCAGCACGTTGCTCGATCACGACTGCACGTTGCCCAGAATCGCCACTCCCCTTCTTCTTAAACTGAAATTTTCTGCCCTTGTTCTTATGGAACTTCTTCTTGTCTTTACCTTTATGAGTGGCAAACTGCACACTATGAGACTTGCCCTTCTTCATTGTCTCCTCCTCTTGAGTGAGGATGGAAATCAGTTCATCAATACTCCATTCATTTTGTCATTATAGGAGGTTCTCAAAGACATCAAAATGAGAAGGAAGAGACTCAAACACCTGCCATATCAGAAAACTCTCTCCCAACTCCACCTTCATAGACTTCAGCTTATTGTACCAGTTCACCAGCTTCATGACATGTTCACGGACACCTCCCACTCCATCATATTTAGTCTTTCCCAATAAGGAAAGGTAATGGGCCTTCTCAGCCTTGTCAAACTTCTTGAACTTCTCACCAACAGCCTGGAGAAATTCCTTTGCATTTTCAATGTCACGGATGCTATCCTTGATTGTCTTGTCCATGGTGTACTTCATTGTCATCAAACACACTTTGTTGGAGTGTGCCCATTTTTCATATTTGGACTTATCAGCAGCAGGAGACACATCTGTAGGCTTAGGAGGCTCATCTTCAGTGAGAGCCAAGTCAACATTGGACACAGCTAGAAACAGCAATTTAGAAGACTCAACCAGTCCTCATAATTGGTCCCATTCAAACTTTTGTCAAGGCATTCATTTGCATAGGCAATGCCGATAGGAGGAAACACCAAAAGAAGATTTTATATGTATCATCCGCATATCAATATATACATATTAAATTGAATAGAATCAATTGAGCACTCATGCAATTATAATCCCGCCTAAGGGTCCCGAATTATAATACATAAGTAGACTCCCATATACATCAAAATTATGTCCCTAAAGCTAATACCGATAGGATATTGAAAACTCTAAGGCCATAATATTTAATATACTTCACTAAACACCAGGAATCATATCAACAAAGACAAACCGATAGGGTATGCGCATTATTAACACAATTCCTGATGCAAAACAATATGGTACAATATCAAAATGACACTTTGTCATAATTGGTCTCGCGATAGGCGAGCTCACAATCACGCAAAATGTCCAAAACAATAATTCTAAAATTATAAAATAATTTCCCAGATTTTATTCTTGCACAAAATTATAAAATATAATAACTCTCAAGTGTTGCATAATATTATAATTACATAATAATTACCCAGAAAATTTTACAGCACTCATACAGTGTCAGATCTGAGAGTATGAAAAATATAATATGCCTAACAATGTCAAAATTATACACAAAAAATTCCAGAGGCAAATTCGGAGAGTAACATATATTTTTCATATATACAAAACTGGGGAAAAATAAAATAAATATTTAAATACAAATAAAAAATTCACAAAAATACCTAAAATAATTTTCTGGGCTAGTGGGTCACAGTAATAAAAAAAAACAAAAAAAACAAATTTAAAATGAGTTCACACGCGCTCACACGCGCTTCAAGTGCAAGTGGGATTACTCACGGGTAGGGCTGTCATCCGCCTCTGATCGTTTTGGCTACTATCCCGGTCGCGCGACCTGGTTCCTGCACCCTCGCAAGAGCCAAGTTCGTCAATTTCTTCACCAATTCTAGACCAAAATTGGGGATTTTTATGTCGTTGAATCCGAAATTTTATGATCTACAATAACCCTCTATCAATTTGATGAATCGCGCACGTTAAATTTAAGAACCCTAAACCTAAAACAAGAAGAACCGCCATTAATGGCGGTGGGTAGAGCTTGGTGAGGCCAAAAATGAGGTAGGGATCGTGAAATTCATGTACCCTTCAACCATATTCTTAAGTTGCTTCACAAATCTTAGAGAAACAAAATCAGAATTTGACAAAATAAAACAAAATAATGGGACTTTGCATGAAAGAAGGAAAAAAAAAACGAAATTATATATCATAAACCCTATATATCAAGGTTCTAACATTATGCAATTAACAAATATGTGTAGCCACAGATGAGATTAAGAAGGCTCTGATACCAATTGATGAAAACGGGATTATAAATACAGTATAAATATGGATCTCATCTCGTATGAAAAAAAACACACAGATTCTCAATCCCAAACAGTAGCATGCACAGATCATATAGGTTACCAAGAAGACGAATTTCAAGGATTACCTAGATAGGAAGATGATGAACAGTCCATGGTTTTCCTGTAGCAGATCAAAGAGAAATAGCAGACTTCTCGATATGTCAGTCCTTGTTGTGTGTGTGTGGAGAGAAACTACTCCTCTTCTAGGGTACCGTTTTCTGATGTGTAGTCTCAATGGGGCAACCACACTGAAACCCTAGCTAGGAATAGGGGCCTCTCCCTGTGCATGGAAAATGGGTCTGCTTGCCCATCATAGTAGGCCCAATAAAACAGGCCTACCACATTAAACCCACGTAACAAAATGTGCTCAATAGTAACAGGCCCAATAACCATCAGATGATCACATAATTGGGCCAATAACAATAATAACAATATGCTCTAATAGTTTTGACATCTAATTAATCTGAGTTTTAATAAAATAACACTGATTTATGCAAGTCCAAATTAAAATAATCCAACAGAAAGGTGCAGAATCTTCTACTAATGACAATGTTGAAGAAGATCTAGGTAAGAGAAAACCTAGAATACCTAGATCATGGACAGGAGATCATTTTACAAAAGATCTTGCTCCTAACTCATTAAATCCTAGAGGTAAATGTAATTGGTGTGGGGCAACTTATGCATGTGATACACACCGAAATGGCACTACTAGTATGAAAAGCATTTGTTAACTCAATGCAAAAAGTTTCCTAAAGAGTCACTTGATCCTAACCAAAGAATTCTTAATCTCCAACAATTGAAAAAAGAAGATGGGAAAGGGGTTGGTAGTAGTTTTGTTGTTGTTGCTTTTGATGTTGATGCATGTAGAGAAGCTCTTGCTATGATGATTATTGTAGATGAGTTGCCATTTAAGTTTGTTGAGGGAGAGGGATTTCAATTTTTCATGAGTATTGTGCAACCAAAGTTGAATATTCCTGGATAGGTTACGGTTGCTAGGGATTGTAGGAATTTATACATAAATGAAAAAAATAAGGTGAAAAATATATTTAGTCGTTCAAATCAAAGTGTTTGTCTAACAACTGATTATTGGACTTCTGTGCAAAATCTGAATTATCTTTGTCTTACTGCACATTTCATTGATCAAGATTGGAAATTACAAAAGACGATCCTGAATTTTTCTCTAATCAAGAATCATAAGGGAGAAACAATTGGTAGAAAAATTGAGAAATACCTTTTGGGTTGGGGAATATCTAAAATTTTCATTATAACTGTTGACAATGCTAGCTCAAATGACCTTGCTATCTCTTACTTGAAAAGTAGAATGGAGGATTGGAATACACATGCATTGAAAGGAGAGTATATGCATATTAGATGTTGTGCTCATATTTTAAATCTTGTTGTTAATGATGGATTGAAAGACATGCGAGTTCAATTGGTAAAATTAATTAGGAATGCAGTTAGATATGTCCGTGCTTCACCTGGCTACATGGATAGGTTTAGAAATTATATAAACGAGGCTAGGCTTCAAGAGAAATGCATGGTGCAGTTAGATGTTCCTACTAGATGGAACTCCACTTTCATTATGCTTGAAAATGCATTGAAGTTCCAAAAGGCATTTAAGAGATTGGGAGAGTGAGATGCAAAATTTGTTTTGATGCAAGGTGGTGTCCCAAAGAATGATGATTGGGATAATGCAAAGTGCTTTTGTTAAATTTCTAAAAAAAATTATGACGTCACTAAGAAAGTTTTGAGAACTTTGTTTGTGACTTCTTCTCAATATTTTCATGAGTATTATTTGATATTGAATACCTTTAAGAATTGGGTTTGTAGCCAAGATCCATTACTTGGGAGAACTGAAAAAATGAAAACTAAGCATGATAAGTATTGAGGGAGCATTAAAAATATTAACATGACGATTTTCATTGCTGTGGTGTTTGATCCTCGATATAAGCTTTAGTTTGTAGAATGGAGCTTTGAAAAGCTTTATGATAAGGAGAATGCTAATTTTTTTAGTGGAAGAGTAAAAGAGACATTCAATAAGATGTTTGATAGCTATAGACTTTTTGTTGGGCAAGGTTAATCTCAACAAACTACATAATCTTCACGTGAGATGGAAGCAACAGATTTTGCATCATATAATAATCCTTCATTTGCTATGGAGTTTGAGATGGACATGAGTCTTAGTGAAAGCGTGAATAAAAATGAGGTGGATTTGTATCTCATGGATGTTGGTGTATGCCCTAGAGGCCAGTTATATCTTGATTTTATGGTTTACATTATATCATGACATTTATTTAATATATAAGGCATTTCATTATTATGTTATTTATTTATATTAAATGAATATAATAGAGTTCTTAGAATGACATGTTCTATACCATGGAATATCAAGTACGTGACTTAATATGAGATGTTATTTGCTGAATTGGAACACCATTCTTAAATGTCTCTAGTCAAGTATTACTATCAATTAGGACGACAGTGATGCGTTGAGACTAGTATGTGCATAAGCTGATGACCGAGTCTTACAGGTCATGGATACGATATATCAAATCTGCACATGGATACATATTAGAGTAATAGTGTACTGGAATGACCCACTGACAAGAGGTTGTCGAGACCTATCAAATAATAAAAATAACCGGTTCGCAAACTAATTTGTAGTATAGAGAATGAACCGAATCGTCTCTCAAGGATCCAAAAACAAAGATTTAATTAGATCAAGATAATTAGAAGAGGGGGTTTTGTTGTTGATTAACAAGATTAATAAAAGTATGAAACTTAAAGTTGTAAACAAATCTAAAGAAACAACCAATCCAAGGAAATTTACCGATCTTGAGTTTAATTCATCATTGATCACAAGGAATTCACTTAATTGCTAACCATGTTCTTGGCCTTAGATCACATCAAGAAGCCTTAACATGATCCAAGAATTCTCTACTAGATAAGCATCTAGGATTTGATTAACAAAGGTTAGATAAAGTAAGCACCATCCAATATAGATTAACTTAAAATCTAGAATTTAACCAAGCTAAACAATCTATCAAAAAGCTTTAATATATTGTTTAGTCTTTGTGATCCTCTTTGAATACATGATAATAAAGCTATTATCACATTAACATCTAAATCAAATTAAGTAATTTAATCTAGATAAAAATCAAAAGAGGAAGAAGAGAAACTTGAATAACAATTAAGCAATATGAACAAGCGAAACAAGATCTCCAAATTAAACATCAAGATGGCTAATCCCTTGGATTGATTATGAGAGCCTAGCCTTCCATGGATGGGAAGGAAGAACTCAGAAATAAAAGAACAAAAATGAAATTGTAAAGAGAATGGAGAAGAAGAGAAAGAAAACTCTCACAAATACTCAAACTTTCTTCAAACTTACTTAAAATTGAATGATGATAATACAAAGAGATTGACTTTATTTATACTAATCCTATAAGTCAATTTGTACATGTACATAATCTGAATACAAGCTGTAAAAACATGGAAATTGTCAAATATGGAAGCTTGATGCATGATTGGTGCGTTGGTGCATGGTAGGTGGGTTGGTGTAAGGTTGGTGACTTTTAGTCAGCAACTCTTATTCGACTTCTGTCTTGATTTTCATGACTTATATGGTGCATTTTGGCTTGGAGGTCTTCATGAAAGTTGTAGTTAGTTGTCTCCTTGAAATTTTTCAATTAGAATCATGTCATTTGGACTTTTAGAACTCCAGATATGCCAAAAACACTGCACCTACCTCAAGTTAGGTTAGCAGAACGTGTTTCCAAAATTTAAATCAACTTGCAGCTTCATAATCATGCCTAAAACGACATCTATTGACTATATAGTCTACAGTGAAGTTGGAGATATGGGTCTTATCTTTCCAATGGCCAAGTTTCAGCCCAAGAGGAGGCTTATAGCTCACTATGTAGTCCAATATGTGCACATTGCCCAGATCACTTGTCTTAGCTTTCCAAAGATACCAAGATCACCTCAAATGGATCACCGAGTCCTAAGTTATGGCCTAACCAAGGAAGAAATGTCAAAATGCATCAAAATCCGAAAATTATTCATAATTTGAATTAAAGCCGAATGAAGCCCAACAACATTAAACTCATCTAAAATACTAATATTAGGCACAATAAACATCTAATAAAGCCTAATACAAAGCTAACATAAGTGTCTCAAATTGATTGATCACCTACCATGAGAACATTACATAGATCGTTACATGAGTGTCATAAGCGATTCTCATAGTGACAATGGTGTACGTGGTCCTTTGACTTGAGGTCACTACGATTTCCTACATGAGGAGTTATATGTTTTAATATCGTCAAACGTCACCTATAACAATGTGTTCATAAAGTCAGTTATTGGATATGTTACTAGTCATGCGAAGGGATATGTGTGACATAGATAGGATATGTCCCTCCCACTAACGAGAGTGATATCTTTGAGCCCCTTGACGAGTGAGTGAGACTTGAAAATACATGACCATGCTCAAATAAGTCAATATGATATATCGATATCATTTATCTTTATAAGTCTACTCGGCGATCAAGAAACCAATGATTGAACTATACAATGGTGGCACGTTCCATGCCTTGTATTCAATTAATATATCGAGACAGAAGGACTAGACTACATGGTAACATTAATCACAGTTAGATTATGTTGAATCACTGGCATTCCTATTACTTGAGTAGCAGTGATGTATTGCTAGATACTGCTCATGTTTGTAATATTAAATAGGATTTAATGTTGCTGTCAACGTAATAGGATCCTACAAGGTCACACACATAGAATGGATTGGAATAGAATCAAATGGGGCTAGTTGGACATTTAGTAAGACTAGATGGGCTAACCCAATTGAATAAGCCCACACATGAGTCTGACCTAGGTCAGATATGTGTAAGGGCCTATATATATACATCTCTTAGTCTCTTTTGCCGGACTACTACACACGTACAACTTAGAGTTGGAAATAGTTGATAAGTCCATATTTTGTGGTTTCAAACTGGATATATCTTTGCAATTTGCTTGTGTTTATTGGTGAATTTTAGTTAAATCCTTATCATGTATGGTTTTGTAGATTAAAAAGGGTCTATCACATTTGGAGTGAAAGCAGGCCAAGACACCACATTTTCATAGCAAAAGAAGATATTTTAGCTTGCACAAGGTCTTGTGTCAACTGAAAAGTCATTCCTATGTTAGACACAATCATGTCTAACTTGGAAAACGCTTCAGACTATGAGACACGGCCGTGTCGATGTTAGACACGACCGTGTGAGGTCTCCTGTGCGTAAAATGCATGTTTTTGTCTTTAATTTGAAAGGAGAAGATTAAAACCTAAAGCAAAGAGATAAAAATGGGAGAAGAATTCGAAAAAGAGTTGGCAGCAGATACAAGGATTCAAAGGGCTTGAAGATCACAACCTCCATCAAAGGGGTTTTGATTTTTCTTCTTTCTAGTTTCCCCCCTTTCTTTTAGGTTTTCTCTTTATGGATTTGTTTTACGATTTGGGATTGTTATTGAACATGAGTAGCTAATCCCACAGCTAGGGCTATGGGGATCTTGCTTTCTGATTAATTGGTTTGAACTTAATTTTGACTAAAGTAATTTGATTGGGTTTATTATATTGTTGAATTCTTGTCAAAAATTGATCAATTTTGGCATGCTTTAATTCATTGTTTGAATGGTGAACATCCGCATTCGATGAGTGGACTTATATAATAAACCTAGAATTAGATTGGTAAATGACCAAACATCAATTTCTTCTATGAATTGAATTAACAATTAGGTTAGTTCATCTCTTGAATTGAGGATTAATGCATTCTTAATTAATTCAACTAATGGACCAAATAGGTGATTAATTGGGAATAGAATATTGTTTATCCATGACCATTGGGACTCAATACCAATTAAGAGGATTACCTTACGTCATAATTGAATGAAAACCCGATTAATTGGATTCAAGTGAACCTTGCGCCCTAGTCTTCTTCCAAGTGATTTTTCTACATTGCTTAATCTTTCATCTATTGCCTTTATTTGTGTTGATTTTATTTGAGTTTCTCTCACACTTTCGATTGTCTAAATAACCAAGAGTTTAGTGAATCTAGTAATTACCTCTTATTCCTCATGGGATCGACAACCGGGACCCATGTCCTATATTACTATACAATAGAGTGCACTTGCTCTTAGTGTGTTTATGCATACCAACAGTTTTCGAATAGAGTCGGAGAGGAATCTGTCCCCCTTTGTGACTAGCACTGTGCCGAAGAGGGTGACCATCACATCTATTTGTGTGCATACCGTAGAGACGCTACAACAAAGTTCATGCGTTGTAGCGTTCATGATTTGCTGTCCATCACGAAATCAGTTTCTTCTTTAAGGTAATCATCTTAACACGGATTATGATCATTGCTTGGATCCTTAGAGGGTTTCAATTTTGTTTTGTTTTTTTGTTACTTATTTTATGGTATCGAAACCCAATGGAGGCCTTATGTATTTATAAATAAAAAATTAATATAATATCACTTATATTTTTTATTTTTATTTTCTTTGGTAATTCACATATATTTTAAAAAAATAAAAAAAAATATTTATTCAAAATCGTAAACGATTGGGTGCTTTACTTTTTCTGTTTGCTTGGATTGATAAGTGGGAGGTAGGGATGTCAATGGGGGAGGGTGAGGGCGGGGAGTACTCCCCCGCTCCCCGCCCCTACTTGCCATATTTCCCTTGTCCCCATCCTCGATCCCCGTTGTGGGGAGTTTTTCTCCTTCGTCCCTGTCCTTGCAGATCCCCACAGGGACCCTAAAAATTCATTAAAAAATTACAAACTAAAATCCAATAATTTTTAAAAAAATTATATAAAAATAAATTATTAAATTTAAAGTTAAATCATAACAAGTTTAAACTTAAATAGTACAACTACAATATTTAAATAAAATAAAAAAATATGAAAAAACAAAAATGTTATTAGTATTTATGATATATAATACACATAATAAGTGGTATATATGTAATCTGTTCGGAGCAGGGGGTATGGTCCCCTTCCCCGTCCCCAAATCACCTTCCAGGGGATTTTGTCCCCCGCCCCCGCCCTTGTAGGAAAAAATCAATGCCCTAAATGAGGCAGTCCTCGCAGAAATCCCTACACACGAGTAGAAATTGACATCCCTAATGGGAGGGAAGGGCATACTTTATGAGTGGCATCTATAAGAGTGGGGTCTTATATTTCTATTCGGTCATCTTTCGATAGCTATTTAGGTTTTAATTAATTAATTAATTAATTTTTTTAAGTGTTACCTCAAATTTTAAAGTTTAAATGAGAATGATTAAAAGGTGAGATGATTCATAATTATTATATTTTCTAATTTAAATAAAATTAGTCTCATATTTAAAGAATAAAAATTATTTAAAATTTTAAAAAAATTCTTTTGAGTTTATTGTGTCCCTCCAAGTATGATTGTGCTTATGTGTGAAATTTGTTAAATGCAAACTTCAACAAACAAATATATTTATCAGTCGAATGTGAATTCTCGAGTTATGTGGTAATCTCGTATGAGAAATAATAAGTATTTGGTGCAAGATAAAAAGAGTAAAATGCAATGACAAAGAACAATGCAAATATAAATTGCAAAAAATAGATGAAAAATAATAAATTAATGCAAGTAAAAATACAATAAAATGTAAAGAAATTTAAAGAACAAAATAATAACGTAAATTGCAGAAAAGTAAAGAAAAGTGACTGCGTGACAAGAAAAGTAAATGAATTTAAAGAACAAGACTCAAAGTAAATGAATTTTAAAGAACAAGGTGCAGGAAGTAAAAGAAATTCAAAAGAACATTACATTAAGATAAATTTTCTAAAATGAAAGTGGAAGGCATACTTAGAATCAAATCCTTTAATCTGCTCGAGTGAAATGTTAGGATTGTATATCCAGTAACCAACCTTTTTTTACATCGTAAATCCTAATATTTATAGACAAACCAAGCAAAATAACTGACTCTAAAAACATAGACATGTATACATGGCAGTTAAACCATGTATTCGTTGTACAAAACTATCAAAGTTATAAGGAAACATAGTGCATCTTTTCGACGAAGACTATTATCCAACAATCAATTAGTATCTTCTTCGACGAAAACTTGTCATCCGACGAACAATACCCGCAAACTCATTATCTGATGAACAATATTTGCAGCATTTTCTACCAACAAAATGAATCTTTTCGATATTGATCAATCATCCGACGAACAATACTTGCAATAACTTTAAATCTTGAAGAAATTCTTTAAGTTCACTTATCTGTCCAATTAGAACATTTATCTCTTCTTTCTTTCTTTGAATAAGAACTTTTTCCTCCCTAACAGATTGTGATATTTTTTATCTCATAAATAATTCACTTAACTTGTAATTGCATTGACTATTTTTGTCAGATATGATATCAAGTTGAACGATGCTATGCTTTGCGAGGTCAAGCACTGTGCCATGTATGTTTTCTTTTTACTTTCTAATTTTTCTGTTAGCTTAAGTTGTTTATTTGTGAGTACCGAGTTGAATTGCACTATTGAATTTGTCTTTGTCTTCTTGTGTTTCCACTTTCCACATATATTAATATATTTATCTCTATAATTAATAAAAAAAAGTGGATGATTTTTAATATTCACTTTTAATTTCAAAATTTTTATTTTCCGTTTATACTTCTTTAATCGATTAACAGAAGCATATGGAGTGTATCCTATAAACCATTCTTTTCTGTTTTCTATATTTTTCTCCTATTCTTTCTTCTACTTGCTCTTATTTTATGTCTATTTTTAATTTTTCAATTTACACACACGTTTTGTTTGTAATTTACTTATAATATAATACTATAAAAGAAACAAGTCACTTGGTCTCTCTCATTAAATTTTAATTTTAAAAAGATGAGATTTATAATAATTGTTCACCTAATCTCACTATCTTATTTTTTTTAAGGGGTTAAATATTTCACCTAACATGTAATTGCATTGACTATTTTTTTCAGATACAATAAGTTATTTAAAAAGAATTGTACCATTTTACTTTAACATGTAAATAGAAATAAAAAACAGGATACAATAAGTGATAATAATAAAATAAATTTTAAAAAATAAAGGCAACACCCTTTTTTATTGCACAATTTAAAACAAGTTTAAAAATAAATATCAATTAAATTACATCGAACAAAACTAACTCAATCCTCTTTCAATCAATTTTCTAGCAAGTTTAATTTTTTCATAAAATATAGTTTTTAAATTTGTTTTTATTCAAATTGAAAATTAAAAAACTATAAATTACGCACTATACAACCAAGTACTGTTAACTGAAATTCATAATTTCAGCTTGCATGGCCAGTTATGAGTACATATAGTTGAAATTTGAGGGTGGTGAACGGAGGGATTATAATGGATAGATTATAATGGATGACTTTACCGAAAAAAGTAATAATAATTGTAATTGATGAGTAAAAAATAAATAATTAATCTATTTAAGATATACTAAAATGTTATTATGATAATCCAATTTCTTTAACGAATAGATGTTCAACTCCATACATCTACAAGTTTCAAAATAGGCACTATATATTTGTCCTGCAAATTATATTTGTCGAGTTGTGATTTTATAGGCGTAAAAAAAATTGGCTCAAAAAGGTGGCTAGTCCAAGTCCATCTTATTTGGGATCGTTTCACTTAAAGGTGTCAAATTTGTTCAGCTCAAAAAAAGTTTGAGTCGAGATGTATTTTCATAAATTTATTTTTAAATTACATGACATTAAATTAATTTTTTTCATAAATTAAAATGCACTTCAATAATTTATACATTATTTTTTTTCTTTTTTTCTCTCTCTCAGAACTATTAATATAAAATTTATTTTACATATGACACACCATTTGGATTGGGATTTCCTGGTAGATGTGAAAAATTTTAAAACATAGAAAACTGTCAATATTGTGACAAAATGAACAATATTCAAGTAAAAAAATTAAAAAAATAGTTTAAAAATCAATATAATAGAAGTTATTTGCCCAATAATTAAGCTACTGCATTATTATTAACTAAATTATTGTGAAATGGATTTAAGGTATGACGAGCTGGCCAAGAATTACAATGTGGAATTCATTCCTGGAGGTATCTTTCTGTGGTTATTTGTTTATAGTTTCTATGATTATGTGATATGCCTATTGTTAATAATAATTTTTTATCTGCAGCTAATGAGCTTATTTTATTCTGTTATCTATAGGAGCCACCCAAAATGCTATCAGGGTTGCCCAGGTTAATTGATATACTTTTGATGCTGTATATTAAATTTACTCATGAATAAAATCGATTTTATTTCCCTTTTATGCCTCTTCTAGTGGATGCTTCAAATTCCGGGTGCAACTAGTTATATTGGTTGTATTGGAAAAGATAAGTTTGGAGAAGAGATGAAGAAGAATGCAAAACTTGCTGGTATTGATGTGAGTCTCTCTGCACATAACCATTGAATTTTCAACTATATGTTATTTATGGATCTTAATATCGTTTTCAATTGCTTTAATTATTTTTAATAAACTAGCAGTGCAGTTTGAAATTTTACATGAACATTCAATTTCCCATATTTTAATAAAAAAATTATATCTATTATATTAATACCAATATAATTGAAATCAAATGATGTTAATATGTTTATTGAATTTAAAAAGAGAGAAAATAAAGCAAATTCACATATATCATTTATGGCTTGTCTCAACCACGGATTTAAAGTGCTATTTGATTTTATACAAAACCCAATTTTGGAACAGAAAAAAATGGATTGATCTAAATAATCAACAAACTTAGATATAATTATGACATATTTTTCATAATTTGAAGTCTAAACTATAAATTAAGAAAAATTACACTTAGTTAATTATGATTTATTATACAAATTACACTTTTTTCCTAAACTATTGATTTACACATTTCACCCTAACCTATCATCCTGTTACCAATAGCTCCTTACCTTTCAACCTGTCAAATCATAACGTGAATAGTTATCACATGCCCTCATGTGACTCTTTTAATTGTAAACATCATTTGACTTACTAATATAACAATAACTCCTAAGGTTAGGTTGACAAGTGGGCTAAGTTTATATTTTTCATACATAAGGTTAGGGAAATAAGTTCCCTCCAGAAAGAGTCACATTAGGCCATGTCGTGGTTATTTTTATTGAACATTTTTGACAATTTGAATAGCAAGGGTTATTGTTATATTGGGATGATCAATTAAGGTGAAATGTGCTAAAACAAATAATTTTTTAGTAGAAAAAATAGGTTAAAATATATTTTTTATCCTTATAATTTACACTCATTTTTAATTTAGTTCATATATATATTTTTTTATAAACCAGTCTTCATACTTACAATGGTTAGCACAATAGTCCTTGCCGTTAGACCCGATTATGATGCCATTAATTTATGGTCTGACATGGAAAACAGTGACTGAGGTGGCACCATTTTTGTCCATGTGATCATTTATGACATTAGTACAATGACCAAATTAAAAAAAAACTATAGAGATCAAATTAAAAATAAAAGAAAACTACAAAGACCAAACATATAATATGTATTTATTGTTTATATTTACCATGAGAGCTGTTTAACTTTAAGTAGATGAGAGTTATTGTATGCATCAAAAAGAAAAATTCAGAACTTGCCATATTTTTTCTTGCGCATTTTTTTCTTTGTATTCAATGTTTTTATATATGTTCCTATTGCCTAATTTAATTTTCAATATATTTTTAGATTTATATAATTACTACTAGTTTTAATTCAATGTGGTTGAACTAGTGGTTAAGAAATAACAATGTATACTTCTTATCTTAACTACTCTAATTCAAGCCTTGGACTAATTAATTCCCTTAAATGCACCATGCCAATTTGGGAGATGTGCCCTTAAGAATGTTCAGGGAGGGACTACGTCTCAGTTGAAGTAAAAGATGTCTCGATGATACTCTTACATATAACTAAAAAAAATATTATTAATTTTTAAATAAAGATATTTGTTTGTTACAAGTCTTCTTTGAACCCATACTAAAGAGCATGTTTATCTTTTTATAAGCTTGTATGCTAACATGAAAAATTATAGTGGTAGAATTATGCTTAGGGACATAATGCTTGCTAAATATAATGTTACACATTATGCAGAAGGAAAAGAAAAATGACTAAGCTGGAATATTTTTAAAACATATTATACATTTGATTCTTATAATTTTCTCTTATTTTTAATTTAGTCCCTATAATTTTTTTTAATTTAGTCCCTATACTAATGTCAGGGACGATGACGTAGACAAAAATGGTGTCACTTCAGCATCTATTTTTTAAGGCAGACCATAAATTGACTACATCATAATTAGGACTAACGTGAGAGACTATTTTGTTAGCATTGTTAGTACGATGATTGATTTAGAAAGAAAAAAAATATAGGACTAAATTGAAAATGAGTATAAACTATAGGGACCTCAATTATATTTTAATCAAAAAATATAATTGAGGTAGTTGATCATAGGATTTAATTTTAATCCACTGTCAGTGTAAAGTTTTTTTTACACTGTCATCCAATCATATACTAACACATCATTAAAAGTGTTAGACATTTGAGGTATTTGTTATAATAGTCAAACTCTTTAATGAGTTGGCAATACATAATTGAGTGAAAGTGTAAAGAAAAGTCGATGAAAATTAAACTCTTGATAATAGTGAGTACGTGCAATTTTTCATAAAACCTTTTAAGTCAGGAAGTTAATTCCCCAAGAACTCTTTGTACCTAGGCTCGTTATTATGAGGATGAGGCCGCACCAACTGGGTCATGCGCTGTGCTTTATTTTGGTGGTGAAAGGTTAGTTTCTATATATAACATGCATGGAAGTCCATTTTTAATGTTGTTATACTTTTTGTAATGCCATTTTATACAAACTTATATTTACATAGTTTGCACATTGCCATTAAATAAAACTTTTTGTTTTATACATTTTTTGTAAACAATTCAATTTATGCACTACAAAATTATTTTTTTCTCTATATATTTATATATCTTAAACACATGCAAGTGCCTTGGACACGAGGGATTGCAAAGGGATTTCCAAATCCACTTGTACGAACAATGGTGGGGCATCCTAAACAAGAGTTTAAATTTGATTCATTGTGAGTATAAAATTTATACATTATCATCTTATGATATGTTGGTACATTATTAAAAGAGTTAGACTTTTTATGTAGTAGTTATAAAAATTAAACTTCTTTAATAATTTGTCAAAGAAAATTCTTTATAGTGAAAGTAAATCAAAATTAAATCTCCTAAACAATGTCTTCTAAAGTTTTGGTTGACAGATAGTTGGTCTGGAGATAATCTTAACTGCACAACAAAAAACAATGTCTGCCGCGTGGGCCTTGGCTATCAAAATGACCATCTGCAGTGGCCTTCAAAATGATTGTGTAATTTGTGTCTCGGAAGGAGTAATAGGGACTGACAGGGCAGCTGTTCTATTATTTCATCAATGGTGGAATTAGACAGCTCAAAGGAATTTTTATCCATTTTCCAGCATCCGTTGTTATTGACTAGATCAATAACACGAAATTGATTCTCACCTTTGTAGAATTGTCCTGCAACTTGCTTTCCTAATTAAATCAGAAGGAATCCATTTGCCCAGCCAGAACATGGCTTGGGCTCTAGATTTAATGAGATGTTCACTGCCTTGGTTTAGCAGCTCTTGACCTATCTTTAAAAACTTCTTGCCACTTGAAGTCTTATTTTTCTTCTTTTCCAGGTTTTGGCTATATGCAACCGTGATCCATTTATTCCAAAGGAGCTTTTTCTCCATCGAGATATGTCATTTGAACTTCGCTAAGCTTACTTCGTTCCATATCTTGGTCTTACTGATTATTCCCAGCTCCCTTTTATGTTCAAGTCTAGTTACTTCTCCCGTCCTATAAGGTGGTTTTCCTTTTCTCAATGGAGTTACCACATAGGAAATATTTGTGAACTAACCAATCTATTTCTTTGTAACAGAGTTTGCCAACCTCTTATAGGTATTTGTAGTCTCCCCTGTTAGCACATGGACTTCCCAAAAGAAATCGTAGGTATTTTCCCATTGAGTTAAAGCATAGTCTAAATACCAACATTGTGTGGTAGAAGCGGTAGATACTTGGGCCCCTTAAACATGTGGTAAATAGTTCGATTCCTGACTCATGTGTATAGAAAAATATTTGTTGGGAGAGGTCATTCCCTTTAATAAAAATCAATACCTTGAGAAATTAATTCCCACAATTGCACACGGGGATACCTTAGGAAACAAAAAAAAATGCATAGTCTAAATAACCCAAACTGGTGGTCAATCCGGTCAAAAAGCCGGGTTAGCGATTTGACCAGGAGTCTAATGATCAAATCGGAAAACTCAACAAAGAAGAAAAAAATATGTTATATAAAAAAGTGCTTCATATTTTTAATAAAATACAACTTCGATTTAATATATAAAGAGTACATAATTTAATATTACAATCTAATACAATAGAATAAAAAAAAAAATTAACCAACTAACAACACAAACCTATTTTTAACCAACTAATAGCCCAAATAAAATTATTTTTCACAATATAGTTAAAAAGCCTTATACTTAGCTCTCAAGAAAGATAATTTGTTGGCATCTTCACAAGCATCTGATGGATGACTTTGAAGCTTTGGCTTTCTCTAGGTCCAACTTGAGAAATGACCATCCTTTTGAAGCTTTGGCTTTTGTAATCTGATGGATGATAATTTCTTGAATCATCACTCATCAGTATATTGTCAATCCCTTTTCTTTCTTTCTTTTTTTTTTTTTTCGGTTCAAAGTCAATCCCTTTTCTACCAGGAATGAACGTGATTTTGAAAGGAGAAATAGGCTTGGAGAATAAAGACTTAAATCTTCCCCACCAGAAGTTTGGCAACAACCTTTTAGAAAGAATTACAGAGACCAATTGGGCGATATTGGTTGACCAATTTAGGAGCTTGAATTGTTGAAAGAACAAAACTTGGGTAAATTTCTTATGTTTTTGTAACGTTGTTTTCTTATTAAAATATAATGTGTATTATTTTTTACATTTTAGTGTCATTCCATCCTCGCATTCAATGTTCTCACCATTATCTCAATTTTCTCCGTTAAAATGTTGGCTCTTCAATATTATGGCACCTCTTGGCTTATGTGATCGAGAACATTGAAAGGGAGGATCGATGAGGTGATACTTAAGTGTTAAAAATAACACACGTGTTATTTTTTATAAAAAAATAACACGACAAGCACCTAAAGAACTGGTTAAGAAACATTAAGTTTTTTTTTCTTTTTACATTGTATGGGTATTTCTTGAATAGGGAAGACATTCATAACTTTTGTTGATAATTTAAGTGTGAGTAGGTAAAGAAGTCCCATATTAAAAATGAATGGGCTTATTGAGAGCTATATAAGTAGATGGGCCCATAACTTAATTGTGTTAAGATGTTGTATAAAGTTCATTGATATGATTATTTACTTTGACAATTGAAGGGCCAACCTTTCCAAAGCATTTCCGAAAGGAAAAAAAAAAAAAACCATGGGTTTTAGCCACCAAAGAGCTTCCTTTATCTAAACTTGTGAGAGCAGGCCAGAGATCAATGTGACAGAGCTCTCCTTTTATAACACCATTCTTCTGTACTGTTAATCGATTTTTCCTCGCATTATATAACTCACACTTGCGAATAAAAGAAAAATAGTAAATAGTAGAAGTTTCAACCTTTCTGACAAAACATTTTACATTTACGGGACTAACTGCTTACTCTATAGCTTGGGTGGAAGGTGAGGATAAAAGTCTTTTATCTATCGGAGCTCAGCTAATTATTAGAATAAAAAAGTTAATATAGCCTGTTTATATCATCATTATATATATTGATCTTATAGTTGACAGGAATTGCTTATTGGAATAAATGTGATTATTACATATTATTGCAGGTCCCTTGTTGCTAACTTATCAGCTGCAAATTGCTTTAAAGCTGAGCACTTAAAGCAACCAGAAATTTTGGCACTAGGTTAGATGTCCTATGCTTTATTGTGATTTCAATTCTTACCTTTTTTGCATAATTATTAATCTTATACCCTATAAGACTCACCATAATATAACTCCAATGGGCAGTGGAGAAGGCTAAGTACTTTTATGTTGCTGGCTTTTTCCTTACTGTGTCTCTCGAGTCCATTGAAATTCTTGCTAGGAATGCAGCTGCAAACAATAAGGTAAGAATTAGTGATTAGGTCTTTCTGTTTTGTAATTATTATATTATTCAGTAGATACAGCTGCTCTTCTTTATCTCTGTAGGCAGGATATTGGGCAATTTCCCCACCAAGCTAAAATATTTGTAATAGGAGTGTTTTATATATATATATATATATATATATGTTAATTTTAGTTAATTTGAAATTTTATTTGGATAATCTAGATTATGAGAACTTTTAATTCAATTGTACACTATTCAAATTATTCATCGTAAAAGATTATTCAATGGCGTAAGATTGTTTGTTTTACATTAATGACAATGAATCCATATACACTCATATATTTGCAGATCTTCATGATGGACTTGTCTGCTCCATTCATCTGTGAGTTCTTTAAGGATGTGCAGGATCAAGTTATGCCGTAAGCTTTCCCACACACTACTTATCTTTATGTTCATGTGAACTGAATGCTGACTTGCCATGTTGTACAAAGGTATATGGACTATGTATTTGGCAATGAGATTGAGGCTAGAACCTTCTCAAAGGTTCATGGCTGGCAGGTAACGTTTTCTAAGTCTTCACTCCAGGGATTAATAAATTTAGTTTCCAGAAGATAACATTCAATTAATCAATTTCATCTCCAATTAGACTGATAATGTTGAGGAGATTGCCATCAAGATTTCCCAGTTGCCCAAGGTATCTGGAGCACGCAAGAGAATAACTGTTATCATTCAAGGTCCAGTTCTTCCTGTTGTAGTGGCTGAGGATGGAAAGACAAAATTATTCCCTGTTGTTCCACTGCCAAAAGAGAAGATTGTGGATACCAACGGAGTAGGTTAGCCTTTTTGTCACTCCTTTTTATTGAGTTTACAAAAGAGGTATAAGACCTGAATTGGGAAAGAAGATGGTAAGTTAAAATGCATGCAAAATAGTTTGGAGAAATTCGACCCTAAAGTCAAATAATCCCTAAAGAGCCTTGTAGCACTTGTCGGGTCTGGTTCTATGGATAAGAAAAAGGACAAAACTTAAATAACTTCTTGTTTTTTAATTAAAATATAATATGTGTATTATTTTTTACACATCAACACCAAAAATAAGAATAATGTGGCATTAATGTGTAAAATATAATACACATATTTTTTTTTAATAGAAGAATAATACCACAAACGTCTATGAAACTTTATCTAAATTTTTTTTAAGAAAAATCACTCAACGCATAATTTATTAATTGGTTTGGGAAGGGTTATGGCACACATGAACTTGCATTTGGGGTGCAGATGTGCCCCAATCTGTAAATTAATCAAATCAAAATGCACACATTGATATATTTGACACTAAATTATCATGACTTGGGATAATTAATACAATTAGCATATTTAGATGAAATAAAAAAAATTATTAAGTTTTATATATGTAGGGTTCTTGTAAAGATTGATTACTTGATAATGCATTGCTAAGAAGCACTTATTTTCATGATCCTCTCATCTTATATGCCAGCGGACGCATTTGTTGGTGGATTCTTGTCACAGCTGGTTCAAGAAAAGCCCATTGAGGACTGCGTGAGAGCTGGTTGCTATGCAGCAATTGTTATATTGCAGAGGCTGGGTTGCTCATGTCCTGAAAAACCTGATTTTTGTTAGATCGTTCCTCTATGTGGATCTCTTTCCTTTCACAGTTGTTTCACTTCAACTGTGAAATTTTCCTCTACAACTGATCAGGGCAGCATTTTTGCTTACTCCTGTAGACTCTGTAATAAAAGTTTCTTTAATCTGAATCTTGAGTTTATTTGTGGTAAACCAGTTTAAGATCATCATGGCCTTTCGAAAATGGCCAAACTTCAGTTTTTGATCCTACTGTGTTTGCTTTTTTGTTTTTTCTGTTGTTTTTGTTCATATTTAGTGTTTCAATTCAATGTTTTTTGGACTGGACCGGACCGGCCGGTCGGACCGTGAACCAGGTCCTTATTCGGTTATGGTTCAATGCCAGAACCGGATTTATGGTTGGACCGGATTGAACCGGTTAAAACCAGGTTGAACTGGTCAAAACTGGACATAATTGGGTAAAATCGAGTTGAACCGGGTTGATCCAGCCCCCTCTCTCTCTCTCTTTTTTAATTTTTTTAATTTTTCAATCACTTAATTACTCAACTGAGAGTGATATAAGGCTTAATAATTGAAACCCTAAAACCTTATTATGCATTTTATTATTTATAATGTGTGTTATGAGTTATGCATATGTATTTTTTTTATTTGTTTATTCAATATGTAATTATGACATCATCCGATTCGACCAAACGGTTAAATCGGTTGAACCTGATCCGAAAGTTTTTTTGGTTCACTGTCCGGTCCGACTTTAACAACATTTTTCATGTGAGCATGTAGGTTTTTTTTTATTTTTTTATTTTTATTCTCTTGACGATGTTTCTGTTTTCAAATGTATCCAGAGTCAAAAACAAATTCAAAGTAGCTGGGACGGATGCAAGAAATAAGTATTGTTGGAGTCAAAAATAAATATTAAATAAATAATTTAAAATTACTTAGTTATATCTATCCTTAATTTTATCTTTCTTAATTGAATGTGTAATTTTATTGACAATTGACTCTTATAGGTGAAAGCTTTAGGTCTTTTTTTTATTCATAACTTATCTTATTATTTTATTCCCAAATTTTAAAATTATATGTGAAAATTTTAGAATTTTCATGGCAATTAACTCTAAATCAATACAAACTAAGATTTTAAAACAAAATGTTGAGAAGTTGTATAAAACAAATGTTATATTTGTTATAGGTGACAGGTATTATAATAAACTTAGTTTTGCACACTTTAAATATGAGCGAAGTTTTATGAGTTTATATATAACTTGAAGGGATAAAATAAGTTATTTGTAATGTACCAAAAAAAAAAGTTATTTGTACTTTTCAAATTCTAAATTTTTATATCTCAAATTTAAAGTCATAATATTTCTTAAATAACTCTAGAAACTAGTTATTTTCTTAGTATATCAAAAAATTGTCAGTTTAACATAATTTTTGTTTATATAAAAAATATAAGAGGATAAAATAAAAAAAATTTAAAATTAAATTACTGGAAATCCGTCACTGCAAAGTAGCCATAAACCATAGCGTGCAATATTTCTAAATGAGTAATGATAATTTCATATTAATTGATCAAATTCGTATAATTTAATACCTGTGAAGTGTGAGAAATTGTAAGTATTATATATAATATGATAAATTTATCATAATAATTGATAATTTATTAATTTCATTTAAACTTTGTTGATATTTGTATGATAAATGTATAATAACTATTTATTATAAATTTTGATTTGTTGTTTGTTTTTATCTATTATTGTTTTTTTAAAAATATTGGAAACTTTAATTTTATAAACCAAACATTAAAAAATATTAAATGAATTTAATATTAAAAAGTACAAAATTAGTGAGAGACAGACACAAGACAGTACACTTTGTGTCTATCTCCTAAAATGACAATGTCCTGTTCGGAGTTAAAATCAGAATTCAAATTCGGACACATGAAAGCTTGATTAAAAAATGCTTTTACTTACAAAAATGGTATTGGATCAATAAGTATTGGAGTTGTTCCAGCTTAACAAAAGTTTTGGAATCGAACTTTGAGTATGCAGCTTCACTTGTTGAGAGAATTCCCGCCTCCTATGAATCCTTACTTGATTCGAATCCGAATTAGTTGATACTATTTGTAGATTGAATCACCAGATGATTTTTACAAAAAAAAAAAAAAAAGTGCTTTTACTTTAAACATTACATGTGATTTCCATATTCATGACTAGCAGTTTTTCGTCAGTTACGATCGTCTTTGAATTCAATTAGCATGAATTTGCTAGCAAAATAATTGGAACAAGGATGATATTGGAGTCCAAGTAGTTACATAATATATTTATAACTGTACCCCAAGTGTGCTCAATTTGAATTTAGCAAAACTTTGGGCAATTTAAACTTAAATTGATGCGATTATATGTACAGTATTGTAGAGTTATGACTGCAAAAACCTTGTAATTGGGTTGAAATTTATCGTGTCATCAATCAAACTGAAAAATATAGAGCGACAATTAAGCTTTGATATTAAAATATCGTTTGGGAGGAAATTATTAATGATCTCTTGGCACTTCTACCCTTACTTTATGTGACTCTGTATGCATCATAATTATAAAAATGGGATTGGATCGGTCGATTCGTTCGATAGATCTGTAAATCGGTCAAATAATTAGTTTTGGTGACTAGTTATATTAGTTATGTCGTTCGACTTGGTCAATTTTTAATGAAAGTCGGTGACCTGATTGGTTGAACAGGAGCCGATCAGTCACAAAATTAAAAAAAAAATTAAAATTTAAAAAATTATAACTTTTAACTCGTTTGTCCAATTTATACTAATTATATGTCTATTTCATATAATTTTTCGAGATATATGCTATGGTAGTTCTAATTTAAAATAAAAATATTTTTTGAATTATGAGTATTTTAATAAAAATATTAGGGTTATTTTTTTATAAATTAAAAGTTAAATTCTTTTTTTTTAATAGATATTTTTTTCTCAAAATAAAAATATTTTAATTATTTATAATGATAAATATCATTATATGTAGTGTGTATATATATATATACGTATTTAAATATTTATTTAATTTTATACAATTTAACTAAGAACTTACTAATTAAATCAATGATTCATTAATTCGATATCATAACTAAATCGCCTATTAATCCGAATCCGAATTTAATAATTATGGTTTTCATCTTCACACCTTTCGGTTAAGGTACGTTCAGTTTGGATTTTACCATAAAAAAAAGTACGTTCAGTTTGGTGCGTGTTCCCCATATATGGAGCATGAGTAATGAGTTATTGTGTTTTGTTAGACATAGTCAATGTCTCTCTTCACGTGGCCGTGTTGTCAAAATCAGATAATAAAGCAAAGTTAAAAGGCAATTTGTAGTAAACTAATTAAATAGAACCTTGAGAATAAAAAATTTCAGCATAAAACTCTGTACCCTGCGGTTATTGTTAGTTGCTTTTGTTCTTTCCTGTGGGCCTTGGTCCCGTATTGTACCAAAAAAAAAACAATTTGCAAAATAAAAATAGAAATTAAGTTATGCTAGGCCAATACTTGAAATGTTCTCTTCCAGTTATGCTTGATTCACAAAATATATTATATGTGAAACCACGGCACAAAATGTACAACAAAAATTGCCAGGAAAGCCTTCTTCCGATCGTTATCATAATTTGACTATGAGTGACCCAGAATGGAAAATTGCTATCATACTATAAACATTGTAAGAGCATCTGATCTTGGACTAGACCAGCATTATGAAGAATGTTTAGGAAAATGCTCTCATTGCAAGGAATGCGGAGTTTAGAACCATTGGTGAATCCAAACACATCCTCTGCATGATCCAGCAAGGCCTTGAAGAGTGGATGATTGAGTATACCTACCTTGATGACAAATCTCTTGCAGTCCTCACCTACATAGACAACTAGGTGGCCTTTTGGGACATCTTGGGGTATGTGTGAGTGTGACTCCTCTGTCTCCTCATGCGAGCAACAGCATGTAACCCATATGCAAATATGTTCCTGAATCGCGCGTTTGAGAAAACTAGCTCTTACCTTTCTGAATTTAGTAAATTCCCTTAGGCAGCTTTTCAAAAGTTTAACCTTCATCCTAATCGTATATAGAACTAAGAGAGACACAAAATGTGAATGGGAAAGTGGGGAAGCAGAAGGAGAGGTGAGGTTTATGTAGATGTAGGCAAGTGGGAGAAGAGGGAGTTATTGAATTATAAAGGTTAAAACAAAAAAGGTGGCTAAGTGTACAATAAGGCCAAGAACATCAATATTTTAGCCTAAAAATATAGTAATAGGTATGGTTCGGTTCGTGGCTCAAGTATTTTAATTTAGTACCACTGGAGTTTTGCATGCATTGGTTGTACGAATTAGCACCTTCTTTTGTTTTTGATATGGTTGATAAGTGGTTTATATAGGGGAAGTACCCCACACGATTGGAGTGATAGGAAAAAGGCATACAAGAGGGATAAAAGGGTGCTGGTTGGAAGAAGCACAATGGCAAGAATAATTAATATGAAAGTACAAGTTGTGATTCCTCATTTGGAGAGATATGAAGAGGGAATTAAGTGTAATATATAGTTCCCTCCTTCACTTGATAAACTAATTGGATGCACAATTACTAAATACCTCCGTTCTAGAGATTTTCAAAACTACTGCGTTTGGGATCGATAGTTCTGATAAAATACTTAGATCCGCTATATATGTTAACTTCAAAAATTAAAGTGTGTTCTTTTTTTAATCTTTAGGATTGATCACAGTTTGGTTTGATGCAGATTCACACACAGATATATATTGTGGATCGAGTTGCATGCATGAATGCATAGATCTTTTAGTGGACACAAATCCAAATAAAACAGCCAACAGATTTATGTTTCCTAATTAGCATGAAACAAGAGATCCCCAATGTGACACACACTATTCTGTAAGAGCCAACAGATTTGCAAAATATTTATGGGTTTATCTCAATCATTTTGGCTAGCTACCAATTCGACACCCAAAGTACCAAGCATATGGTTGGGGGTTGGCAAGTCTCTTTCACATGGTGTATATATAATAAGAGTACTATTAGTTTTGGAAGGGTTTCCAGGTCACGGTCCAATATTCTTTTGCATTATCTTTTTAGCAATTTGAGAATATATATTGAAGATTTTTCTTACAATTTGTTTGGAACAAGTGTAAATAAAAAACAAAATGAAAGTCATATTACACATTATTTGAAAAGTTAAAGAAATTAAGTAATAAGTTCAAAAGAATGGGAATTCAAAAGAAATTTCATCCTCATTTGCAATAGGCATATACAATGAATGGAGCTTTCTGCTTTTTTTAGCCTCCTATTTTAGTAATTATTGAACTCTGCTTGAGATTTGTTTAATAATAATCTAACAGTCAATAATATTTATCAAACAAAACAAAAGTGTCATAATTAAAAGTGTTATAAAATTATCCATAAGTCATGTGTCTAAAACCAAACAGAAGGTTAGTTTGGTTTGAAATCTCATTTAGGTTGGATTGAGTTGATTTTTTTTGAAAATTTTACTTTGGCTTGGGTACAATAAATGACCACGAACAGAAGGTTGCGCTTGAACTCAGCTTTCTTTTGCATCACATTTTTATTTTTTTGTATAGAAAAAGGTATAATTGAGTTATCGATACTAAATTTTTCACTTAGGCTTTGTTTGGATTATGAAAGAAATAAGGAGGAGAAAAGTAGAGTGGAAAGAAATAGAGAGAATAGAAATAAAGTAAAAAATGAGTAGATTTTAAGTTGTTTGGATTGAGAGAATTAAGAGACAAGTAAGAAAAAAAATTTAAATTTTGATATAAATATATATTTGCTCTTATTTATTTATTTATTTATTTACAAAATAATAAAAAGAAAGATATAATAGGTAAGTATTCCACATTTACCTATTTTTTTCTCTTTCTTTTCACTTTAGGAAAGAAATGAAAAAGTTATAGGGCCTACCAAATTTTTTTCTCTTCTTTATTTCTCTTTTAACTAAACAAGAAAAATGTGTTATTTATTTTCTTTCTTTTTTCTCTAACTCTTTCTTACATATTTCTTTCAAAACAAACATGAGCTTTTAAAGATTTTAAGGATACACTCATTTTAAAGATACATTCCTATTTTATATATTTAAGAGAATTAATTTTCATAAATGTTGAGTCGAAGTTGAAACGAAGAACAGAACTACAGAAGAAATGAAGTTGGATTGCAATGAATCTAAGAAGATCGCTGACAACCAGAAACTACCTAGGCTAGAGGCCTAAAAGCAATTTATATTGAAGCTGGTTCTTTAGCAAACGAATCGTTCGTGAAGAAGAAAACGGTCCAAGCAAGACGACCCAATATTAATAAACCCCAAGTTCCTAAATCAACTCAAACTCACAACTCATTGCTATCCTCAGTCCAAACTGGTGTCCGATACATAAAAGTTAAGGAAAAAATATCTGTAAATTATTTTTTTACATTATTTTTACACTTAATTAATAATGAGTAAATTTTTTGTTTATATTGTATATTGTTTAGTCAATAGATTTTGGTAATCGATTACTTTGATTAACGATGAACAAATTCTTGATTAATTCAGTACAACGTTTTGTTAATAGATTATGAGTTTTGATTAATTACCAAAATTATTAACTAAATGATATACTTTATTAACCAAGAATTTACTTATCATTAACTAAGTATAAAAATAATGAAAATTTGTAGTGTGTGAATATCATTGTTAGTAAAAGATTTTGATTTTGATCCATATTAAGTGTAAAGCAATTTTTTTATTTAATTATGTGTTGTTACATTATTAAATTTTTTGTCTATGATAAATTATTATATATGTGAGATGTTACACTCTTTTAATAATATAATAATATATAATTGAATGATAATATAAACACATTTAAGATAAATTAAAATTAAGCTCAAACTTAATTAGCAATGATGACACTACAAAATGTTTTCCCTCGAATAAGTTAACCAGGTCTTGGAAAAACAAAATGCCAATTCAAATTACTCTTGGGTATGTTTGGATCATAAAATTAAAATTATAGTTTATAATTCTAATTTTAACTCCATTTTTGTTAAAATTGGAATTGACAAGAATTTTAATTTTTATGTTTAGAACAATTAAATAATTGAGAGTTTAGAATTGTAATTCTAAATTGAACTAAAATTTTATTATTTGAATAATTTATCAAGAATTTATAAAAATATAATAAATAAAATAAAATAAAAAAAATTCAATAGAGCTTACATTGCTAGATTATAGCAGTTGCAATGGATGCCACACTAAAGAACGCTATTGACGATGACGAAGGTGATTGCAGGATGTCGACACCAGTAATAGGATGAAATACGATGATTTGGTCATCGCATGTGCGACGACAATAGTAATCGGAAGCTGTCAGCAACTAGCATGTTGAAGGCGCGGTGGACACCTTGGGCGGAGCATACCGACGGCGACGTTGCCAAAGCATGCTGGCGGTGACGTTGCCGGACTATGTCGATGTTGCAAGAGGTAATAGTTGTTAGATAGTTTTTAACTTTTACCTTTTAATCTTCAAAAAATAAAAAAAATCTTGGTGTTTGAAATTGGAAATTTTAAGGTTTAAGTTAAGAATTGAGATAGCATAAATTAGTTATTTTTCAATTCCATGGAATTAGACTCAGAATTAGAACTGTAATTCTAATATACACACCAAACAAAATAATTAGAATTGAGAGATCCAATTCCAATTCCAAACTCAATTCTATCTGTCAAACAGGGCCTTGGAGTTTTGTCGCTCTCTTTCCCAAATCCCAATACATTTCTATAGCTAATAGGGGTGCTTAAGAACCACCACGGCCCAAAAACCCAGTCCCGACCCAAAGTATTTGGGTCGAGTTCAGGCCTTTATTTTAGGAGTCGATATATTTTTCGAGCCTGGTTTGGGTCACTTTTCGGGCCACCCCAACCAGGCATGATATTAAATAAATTATTTTTTTCAATTTTTTCTCTTATATATTATTATGACATTTTTCTAAATGTTATACTTTGATAAATATTGTGACTCTCCATAATTTTAGTTATTATGTTATTTTCACTTATTATGTAGTTATCAATTAGATTGGATCTTGACATGAGCAAAAAGTAATAGATACAAGTAAATTTATACAAATAGAGGGAACATAATCAAATATTACCAAAAAAAGTATTTTGTGTATTTTAATCGGGTTGATCTGGTCTCAGCTTGACCAAAACCGGACCTTAATATGATCGGGTCCAAGCCATAAAAATTAGCTGGATCAAAACTTCATACTAAGATCGGAATCATTTTCAATCTGGCCCAACTCAGCCCATAAATACCCCTAATACCTAGAAATGCAGCCGATAACAATGATTTATGATTATACAACTAAGCCTCGATTTATTAACAGTCAATGCCACAACACAGATCAGTACTCTATGAATATAAATTCAACCCACGCTGATTTGTTTATTTTGGCCATTGACCCATGGTCCTATGCTGATAATGCATAGCATTTACACCAATATATGTGTCTAAATAAACTCAACGTCCTTGCAAACCCATCGCAGTTAATGCACAAAGGATAGAATGAATAACTGTCTTGTGTCTTCCCTATATCATAACCCAAACAACCCGACTGTTCTGCTTCCCCCTCTCCTGTGAGAAGAATGAGCAATGCCTATCAACAAGGCCTAACTCCCTTTCCCTTACCCCACGAAGAACTCTTAACAATCTCTGCAAACCCTATCCAAGTTCACAAACAGCAACTTAAACTCCCCCAACACCAGCACCATGTATCAAGCGGCAACTCCCTTCTAGCTACTAGCTCCCTCCTCCATTAACTGATAATTAAATCAACCCCTTCAGAACCTGAAAACAGATAGTCGTCCCAAGAAATCCACTATGAATGCCTGAAAAGTCCCCCATTTACCTTTCCCATCTGGGTTTGAACCTCTACAATACCCTGCTAACTAAGCTACCCAATTCTAGCCTTTGTTACCTCAGTTCCTCCTCGGTAACTCCCTTCAATATCCTCCTATCTTGGGGTGACAAATGTTTTCCACGAGGCCTAGCTAATTGCTTACAATACATCATTCAGGCCCTAACATGAAGAGGGGCATCCCTTTGTAGGGAGTGCAAGCATTCAAGTGCCAAGTTAATTCAGTGATTCTAAGAACTTGGAATCTTTATGAACACTGCATGTGCGCACATGCAATTGCCAATTAGTAAGTCTGGAATAGAACAGGACATCTGTTCCAACCAACACCTCATTCAAAAAGAAAATAAGCTCAAAGTGGTGTTCCTGAATGAACCGGCGGCACTTCTAATCCCATCACTTCATCCAAATCTATGAAGATACTTACATGTTATTGTAGAGAGGTTGCATGGCCAAATTTCCTCATGCCCTACTGTTTATGGTGAAATTTGATAAATGCAAACTTCAAACAAACAAATATATTTATCAGTCGAATGTGGGTTGTGACGAGTTACGTGGAAATCTCGTATGAGAAAAGGTAAAAACTTGGTGCAAAACAAGAAAGATTTAAGTACAATAACAAAGAACAGTGTAAATATAAATTGCAGAAAACAAATGAAAAGCAATAAATGAATGCAAGTAAAAATACAATGAAACGTAAATGAATTTTAAAGGACAAAGCAAAGTAATGTAAATTGCAGAAAGTAAAGGAAAATAACAGCGTGACAAGAGAAAGTAAATGAATTTAAAGAACAAGACTTCAAAGTAAATGAACTCAAAAGGATAAAGTGCATGAAATAAAATGAATTGTAAAGAACATTGCATTAAGGTAAATTGCTTGAAACGAAAATGGAAGGCATACTTGGAATCGAATCCTTTAATCTGCTCGAGTGAGATGTTAGGATTATGTATCCAGTAACCAACCCTTTTTACATCGTAAATTCTGATATTTATAGACAAAACTTAAGCAAAATAACCGACTCCTAAAACGTAAACACGTGTACATGGCAGTTAACCCACGTACTCGTTGTACAAAACTGTTAAAGTTATAAAGAAATTGGGTGCAACTTTTCGATGGAGACTATTATTTGATGATCAATCACTGTCTTCTTTGACGAAAAACTTGTCCTCCGACGAACAATACTTGTAAACTCATTATCCGACGAATAGTATTTGCAGCATTTTCCTCCAATAAAAATGAATCTTTTTGATATTTATAATTATTCAACGGACAACATTTATAATATCATCTTCGACGAAAACTTGTCATCTGACAAAAAATGCTTGCAATAACTTCGTCGAAACCTTGGAAACATTCTTCAAGTTCCCATGGTCAAATCCATTTTTTCTCATTCCTTTGTAGACTTAGAATTTATTTCTTCCCCCAACACCTACCATCTCCATTTCTCCATATTAACTTACCTCACTGCTATATATTATTATCCTACTCCTTCATCACGTGCCCAATTAAGGTCCTAACTCAAGATCCTTTCTGAATATGTTTCCGGCCCCAATTAATTTGTGTTGTTGGATTCGACTGCAACAACATTTTAGATCATAGTAAATGAAACCGTTCATTTTAAAATTATAAAAGGATAAAGAATTATCATGTCATCCTCTACCAATTAATTGTTTTAGTTTTAAAGAAATGCTTTTCTAAAAATTATACATTTTTTTCAATGCAAGTAAAACGAGAAAGTATCCTATTTTAAACACATAATGGCATCGCAATTTCTTTTAAGTTTTAAATATATAAATGAAAAATAACTTATAATGACATAATGACAGATGCTACTACTAGTTATTTCCAACGAAAATGATTTTTCATATTACTTTTTTAAGGTGCTTGTACTTATATAAATGATTATTTTAAGTGCATGTTTGGATTAGCTGTAAAAAAAAGATTATGTAAAAAATTGATTATGTGTATAATCGATCGATTATGTGTATAATCAATTTTCAAGAAAATTGATTATGAGAAAAATAATTTATGTTTGGATATGTTAATTCATATTCAATTTTATGATAAAGAGTATTTTTTGGATTGTATAAAAAAAATCGCTTTTATGTATTAAATTACCAAAAAATATATGAAATTATTGAAAAAGTTATTTGATTAAGGGCAAATAAGTATTTATCACTTAAAACTTTTGAAATAATCTGAAATCAAATAATTAAAAGCTTAAAATAACAACTTTTTTTAAAAAATTATTTTTAGTTATAGAACAATAATCTTAACTTATAATTAATTTTATAGACTTTAAACGGATAAGATAGATTTTAGATAAAATAACTTTTTATTGAAAAAAGCTATTTTGGGAAAGAATTAATATTTCCCAAACATGCTCTAAAATCTTTTCTAAGTAATATATACAAAATTATTATCTTGTGTTATTAAAAAATTTCAAGTGTTATTAAAAAATATAACAGAATGATCCTTTAGAATTTAAAAAAGAAGTCAAATCTTTATGGAAAAATAAATAAGAAGAATAAAAACTCTTTCCCTGTTTAAAATCTTAAAGTGGAAATGTTTGAGTTGAAAATATTCTTTTGATGCTTTAGAAAAATAAAATGTATAAATTTATGTAAAATCATTTATAGTAAATTTTTTATATTTTATATCTCTAGTTTTTGTTATCTACTATATATATATATACACGACTACATTAAAAATAAATTTTTTTCTAAACTTTTCATTTTCTTTTTTGATAAGACCATTGAGTGTTTCTATACTATTTAGGTGTGAGACTAATTTTTATTTAGGCGTGTCTTTGGTCACAAAGTACTTCTAATGAATTCAAACTCATGCTTTATAGATAAAATCTGCCGACATGAAACTTAATTTAATAACTGAACTACACTTTATAGTTCATAAACTTCTCATTTTGATATGACTTTTTCATTTAAGATTTATTTTAACAGAATAAATACTACAACCACACATATATGTAAGCATTTTTATATGAAAATAACTGATTTTTTTTACGCCAGATTAAGAATTATGTACCAATGTGTTTTTTTTTTCATAAAAAATTTTAACTTTGAGAAGTCAATTTCATAAAAATTGACTTCTCAACTTGAAAATTAATTTTTTTATTTCAATCATTTTGAGAAGTTAATTTCATCAAAACAGACTTGTTAATGTTGCATTTTTTTTTATAAAAAATGTTGAGCTTCTTAATTGAAAAAAAGAGTACATTTTGATACATAATTCTTAAAGTCCATATATGTATGATATAATTGATTATGTTGTATAAACATTATAATTTTTAGAATTTATTAGAATATTATATCTAAAATTATTAATGAATAAATTTTTTTATAAAAGATTATATTGTTTACTAATTAAGCTTATTAATTATGAATTTGAAAATACATCATTAAGTAGATAACAAAAAAAAGCAGATTTGTTTCTTGAATGATCATAATAAAATATGGAGAGTGTTAATAATATATATTAATATAGATTTTCCTGTTTTATATTCTGAATTTATCATTCATATGTAATTATTCTATATATATATATTGGATAATAAGTATTTGTGATAACCATATATAATATATCCTCATTTACAATTCAACCAAAAAATAAAAATAGAAAAATAAAAATCGCATGTGATGAGTTCCTCTGGCGTAAATTAGCTCAATCAACTGTAGAAAACACTAACTTGCACAGTTAGAACATGTCACTCGCAACCAAGACAAAAACCACCGCTCTCTCTCTTTCTCTCTCCAACATTTCTATGGTGCCTTTGAAGGCTAATCAAGCACACAGTGCCTTGTAGTTACAGGTTCTACAACTCAGTTCTTCCTTCAATTTTCCCTTTGCATTTTGCTATTTTGCTTAATCCATGAGCTTAAAGAGGTTCCGATTGCTTCAAAGGTATGCAAAATTTCACCAAAGCCTCCCAATTTAGGGTTTTGAAAGCTTCAATGGACACTTTGTAGACGATTGAGTAGAATAGCTCACTGGTCAAAGTTGCATTGTTTAGTTTGATATCTTCAATTTTCTTTTTCCAATTTTTCCTTTTTCATGTAATGGGTAATGTTGAAATTCCCAATTGGCTCAACGAGTTGCCACTGGCACCCGAATTTCGCCCAACGGATACCGAATTCGCCGACCCAATTGCTTATATTTCAAAGATTGAGAAGGAAGCTAGCTCCTTTGGGATATGTAAGATTATCCCACCATTGCCCAAACCTTCAAAAAAATATGTTTTTTCTAATTTGAATAAGTCCCTCTTGAAGTGCCCGGAATTGGGTTCAGATAACAGTTCCTTTGGTGTTTGTAATTCTTCAAAAACGAGTTCCGGGGATAGCGGTTGTGATGGGGTTTTGCGAGCTGTGTTTACTACAAGGCATCAAGAACTGGGGCAGAGTATGAAAAAAATCAAAGGGACAGTTCAGAATCCACTGTCAGGTGTTCATAAGCAAGTATGGCAGAGTGGGGAGGTTTATACACTTGAACAGTTTGAGTCTAAATCGAAGTCTTTTGCGAGAAGCATGCTGGGTATGGTGAAGGAGGTTTCTCCATTGGTTATAGAGGCTATGTTTTGGAAGGCAGCTTTGGAGAAGCCTATATATGTGGAGTATGCCAATGATGTGCCTGGGTCTGCTTTTGGAGAATCCAAGCGTCAATTTCATTATATTCATAGAAGACGAAGAAAAAAGGCTTATTATAAGAGTAGACTAGATAGCTCTGATTGTAAACAAACTGAAATGGATAGCGTAAGAGATACCCTAAGTGATGAGACTAAGGGTGCTTCTGCCCAAAGTCATGCAGAGACATGTTTACAGACATCCAAGTCACCTACAACTGTGTCAACATTTTCATCAAATGAAGCTTTGCAATCTTCTAGGGAAAAGAGTTCAGATGCCAGCAATGATATGCAAGGTACTGCTGGTTGGAAGCTGTCAAACAGTCCTTGGAACTTGCAAGTTATTGCACGCTCATCTGGCTCACTAACACGTTTCATGCCGGATGATATTCCTGGTGTTACTTCCCCCATGGTATACATTGGTATGCTGTTCAGTTGGTTTGCCTGGCATGTAGAGGATCATGAGCTTCATAGCATGAATTTTCTTCACACTGGCTCATCAAAGACTTGGTATGCTGTTCCTGGAGATTATGCCTTTGCTTTTGAGGAAGTCATCCGCTCTGAGGCTTATGGTGGTAGTATTGATCACTTAGGTATATGAATTCTTTTACTATAAATTGTTTAAGGAAATTTTTGGCAGCAAAGGTTGAAGAGACATTAAATGATTTCGTCAAATTTCTTACTAAAATGCTTCTGTAAGTTCTTTCGTGCATATGGAAGGAAAAATTTATAATAGAACTAGATCTATATATTTGGCATTTCAAGAAAAGTATCTGGTGATTCTAGAGTTTCAGTTTTTCTTGTCTTTGCCAGCAAATGGGCCTCCTCTTTGCATATATGCCTTCCTTTTGAATATCCATTTCTATGAATATTATGTTATATGGATGATAAAGTAAGTGGCTAACTTAAGGTAGGCTCTCTTGATGTATTTTGGTGTGCCAATATGACTTTCCTTCTTGTTTTTTTTCCCCTCTCTCTAAATATGTGGCTAATTGCTCTTCTTGGGACATGACATTTATCATATGTGAGGGATATTACAAAGGTTTGAACCTACGACCTCCTACAAACTATCCAAACCCCTCACCACTAGCCCACTCCTAGTGGCATAAATTTCTGATGCTAATGTCCTTGTGCTTTAGCAAACTTAAAGTCAGTACTAAAACCCACTAAATAAAGGTTTTCAGCATCTAAAACCTAGTACACTTCAGAATTGGGATTTGTGATTCATTTCTGATGCTCGTGCTTAAAGGGAATTAATTTCAGCCCATACTTTTGGAAATGCTGTAAAAATTTGCAATTCTGTAAATGTTTAATAAGTTTTTCTTTGTTTTATATTAGTTCTTCCAATTTTCAAATACATGTAGGAGGAGAAAGCCTTAATGCTCTAATTTATTTAATAACATTAACATGTTCTGATATATCTTCTATTGCAACTTGAATGTTACATTTTCCTCACATAATTAATTTTCAGGACATATGAAAACACATTGCACAAGACATAGCACGATACTGACACGACGATGTTGAAAAATAAAAAATACAAGGATAGAACAAAAAATTATATAAGTACATATGGTAAAATATGTTCAGAAGGTAGCAAACAACTGTAAAGTATAATTTTGTTTTCCTCTTGTTGAAAATAGAATATTATTAATGAAGTGTGTGCTGTGCTGTTTGTAATAAGTGTGTTAGGTGTAGTGTGTGTGTGATGAGTACGTTAGGTGTAGTGTATGTGTAATGAGTGTGTTAGATAATGAGTGTGTTAGAGATAATGTAAATAATTATCTTATGTAAATTATCTATCTATATATTCTTCAGCTGAGTGAAGAACACTCAAGCATTCAAAGTATTTACTATTTCTAATTCTTCAATATGGTATCAAGAGCCCCGATCAACTCTTGAATTTTTTTCAAGAAGGTCTCGCACTCGGTCCAGCGAGACCTCATCCCAAGTCACTCACTCACTGCTTCTGGTCCGCATCACAGCAGAGTCAAGTCACTCACTCTGCTTCTGGTCCGCATCACACCCACGATCGCCCTCTTTTTTTTTTTTTTTTTTGTTCCCAAACACCTTAGCTCCCTTCCCTTCACGCACTAAGCTGTCACACCATATACCAGCTATACACCACCAAGAACCATCTCGGAAGCTTAGGCCGCCACCACAGGAGCCTCACGGCCAGGAAAGCAGGTCCACACGCCTGCTGCACCACATCACAGCCCACTGCCCAACATCTCCAACCGTTCAGACCATACACCCACCATACACCGCCACCGGAAACCACCTCAGAAGCCTCCGACCGGCCACCCCCCGGAACCCCGTCGCCGGAAACCTCCCCACGCGCCTCCACGCGCTTCTTCTCTGTCGGCGCGTGAGATCCACGCGCCCCCACGCGCACCATCTTGCCGGCGCGTGAAGGACACACGCCACTGCCTCTACCGGAAAATTTTTCCGACGACACAGTGGTCTTACTGCTGTGCTTGAGTTTGGTCTTTAGCATTTTCTGCTTACCAAAACAATATATTTCTTCTTCTTGTTCTTCTTGAAACAGTGCCTATCAGCAACCACTTGTGCCTATCACAAAAAATTTCTGTTCTGATCACTCAAGAGTGATAAAATGGCCTCCAATTCTCAACGACATGATGGTCTTGCCTTCTCTTTCTCTGGCACACCAACAATTACTTCAGAGAAATTAAGTGCTAAAAATTATTTAGCATGGTCTGCTTCTGTAGAACTTTGGTTTCTTGGTCAAGGATTCCATGAACATCTGGAAAAAGCCTCCGATGATATTTGAGGAAGACAAAGCGCGACCAATGGAAGAAGCTTGATTATCAATTGTGTGCTCTCTTGTGGCAATCTGTTGAACCAACCATCTTGACAAACTTCAGAGCTTTCAAAACTTGTCACACCTTCTGGAAAAAGGCTCAAAATGTCTTTGCAAATGACATTCAACAAATGTATGATGCTGGACAAAAATTAGCCACTCTCAAACAAGTTGATCATAACATGGTTGCATATGTCTCGAAAGCCCAATCTGCGGTGGAGGAGTTAAAATTATCTTTGGAAGCCGATAAGCTCGAGGACGTAAAGAAGAAACTTGATAATCTATATATGGTGTTGATTCTACGAGGAATGCATCCAGATTTTGGGTCCCCTCATCTATGGGCGGCAATTCAGTTAACACTATTGAAACTTCTGCCATGATTTCTAGTCGAGGAGGACGAGGAGGTCGTGGCAACCGAGGAGGCAGAGGTGGGAGAGGAGGCCGTCCTCAATGTTCTTATTGCAAAAGAATGGGCCACACACAAGACACTTGCTATTCTATTCACGGATTTCCCGGAAAATTTGTGAATATTTCCAAGTCTGAAACATCTGAGATGAAGTTTTAGCCAGAATATCAAGAGTATCTCAGGCTAAAAGCGCAAGGAACCTCAGATCTCCTCATCTATAGGTGCTCATAACTCTGCTGCTTGCATTTCTCAATCTGGTAATGATCAAAATCCATGGATAATTGATTCTGGTGCCTCTGATCACATTGCTGGTAATAGTTCTTTATTTTCATCCATCTCCTCTCCAAATATTCCTCATTTCATTACTCTAGCTGATGGCTCCCAAATTCTGACAAAAGGAATTGGTCATGTATCACCCACTTCTTCTTTGTCTTTATCTGTTTTTGTTTATCCCCAATTGTCCTTTCAATTTAATTTCTCTAAGCCAGCTTACTCGTTCTCATAATTACTCCGTAACATTTGATGCTAACTCATTTGTTATACAGGAACGTGGTTCGGGTCGGACGATTGGCGTAGGACATGAATCTAATGATGTACTATCTCAAGCACGATTCTTCTTGGATTTGTAGTGTTCTTTGCGTCCACCAAAACTCCTTCATGAGCGTTTGGGACATCCACACATCTGTCCAAACTCAAAATAATGGTCCCCAGGTCTTGCAAAAATAAAATCCTTCAAGCTGTGAGTCATGTCAACTAGGAAAACATGTTCGTTCTTCTTTTAGGCATCTTGCTAGTCATGTTGATTCTCTTTTTTCGATTATTCATTCGGATATATGGGGTCCTAGTCGTGTGTCTTCTTTAGGTTATAGATATTTTATCACCTTCATTGATGAATTTTCTCGATGTACTTGGGTTTTCCTAATGAAAGATCGATCGAGAAATTGTGTCCATCATCACTTCTTTTGTCAATGAAATTAAAACTCAATTTGGACAAACAATTAAAGTGCTTAGAAGTGATAATGCAAAAGAATACTTTTCTTGACAATTTCTTCTTTTTGTCATCACAAGGTATTCGCATCGGTCTTCGTGTCCTCATACTCCTCAACGTAATGGTATGGCCAGAAAGGAAAATAGACATCTTGTTGAGGCTGCTCGTACATTATTACTTCATGCTAATGTACCATGCCGTCATTGGGGAGATGCAATTTTGACAACTTGTTTTTAATAAATCGGATGCCTCTTCCTCCATTGAAAATAAAATACCACATTCTATTTTATTTCCCAAAGAACCATTATTTCATATTGATCCACGTATTTTTGGATGCACTTGTTTTGTTCATGATATGTCTCCAGGTCTTGATAAACTTTACGCTAGAGCCATCAAATGTGTCTTTCTTGGATATTCCAGACTACAGAAAGGTTATCGATGTTACTCTCCTGTTCACAATCGTTACTACATCTCTGCCGATGTAACATTCTTTGAAGAAAAGTTATATTTTTCACCTTCCACAGTTGAGTCAAAAACTCTACAAGAAGTTTTTCCTATTCCCTATCTTGGTCCATCACCTCCTTTGCAAGAATCAGGGTCAATCATAGATTCTCTGAGATATTTCGAAAATCTTCCACCTGAAAGCGACCACAAAGACCACTCATCACATACCAACGACGTCCACACATTCCCAATACTGAATTGGAAGGCACTATAAGACCAGCTGAATCATGTCCTACTCTAGCAGACAACCCGGCTACGGACCTACCTGAAGAAAATCTTGCCTGGCCCATTGCTCTTAGGAAATGTATTCGGTCCACACGGAATCCTCATCCTATTTATAACTTCTTAAGTTATCATCGTCTTTCTCCTTCTTTTTACACCTTTGTGTCCTCTTACACTTCAGTCTCTATTCCTAAAAATCTTTGAGAAGCACTAGATCATCCAGGATGGCGACAAAGCCATGATTGATGAAATGCGGGCTTTGGAGCATAATGGTACCTGGAGTTAGTTCCTCTTCCTTCGAGGGAAAGAAACACATCAATTTGTCGGTGGATATATCTTTGTTAAAGTAGGGGCCAATGGCTGATTGATCGATCAAAGCCTTGATTGGTTGCAAAGGTTATACCCATTTATGGACTTGACTATGGCGATACTTTTTCCCACCGTGGCCAAAATTGCTTCGCTTCGCCTCTTTTTCTTGCCATAGCAGCCATCAACCATTGGCCATTATATCGCTTGGATATTAAAATGCATTCCTACACGGAGAATTAGAAGAGGAGATCTATATGGAGCAACCACTGGATTTGTTGCTCGAGGAGTCCCGGCTTGGTTTTGCAAATTGCAACGATCTCTTTATGGACTCAAACAATCCCCACGAGCTTGGTTTGGAAAATTCAGCTCGTTGTTCGGGAAGCTTTTGGAATGAAACGTAGTGAAGCGAGACCATTCAGTTTTTATTGCCATACCTCTCCAGGTAGATGTGTTTACTTGGTAGTATATGTGGATGATATAGTCATTACGAAATGACCCAAAGAAAATTTCTCGATTAAAGGAACATTTATTTAGTCATTTTTCGGACTAAGGATTTGGGAAAGCTGAAATATTTTCTTGGCATTGAAGTTGCCCGTGAGAATGGGATTATCATCTCACAAAAGAAAGTATCGTTAGACATACTTAAAGAAACTAGTATGTTAGGATCAGAACCAATTGATAGTCCCATGGATCCAAATTTGAAATTACTACCCAAACCAGGGGAGACTTATTCTAATCTGAAAGATATCTGAGATTGGTTGGAAAACTCATCTACCTCACTATTACAAGGCCGAGATATTTCCTTTGCGGTTGGAGTGGTAAGTCAATTCATGCAATCTCCTCATAATGATCATTGGGATGCGATGTCCAGAATTACGAGATACATTAAAAGGACCGGACAAGGACTACTCTATGAAGACAAAGGGAGCACTCAAATAGTTGGATTTTGTGATGCAGATTAGGCGAGTTCACCCATTGATAGGCGTTCCACTTCGAGGATATCTTGTGTGTCTATTGGAGGAAATCTTGTCTCATGGAAAAGTAAGAAACAAAATGTTGTTGCAAGATCTAGTCACGAAAGTTTGAATACGAGCTATGTGTAGCCACATGTGAGCTTATTTGGATTAAAGAAATTCTTCAAGAACTAAAGTTTGGGAATACTCAACAAATGAAACTATGTTGTGATAACCAGACCCTTGCATATAGCTTCTAATCCGGTATTCCATGAGAGAACTAAACACATTGAAATTGATTGTCACTTTGTCGTGGGAGAAAGTCCTTTCTAAAGAAGTCATCACCGAATCAGTTAGTTCTAATGATCAACTGGCAGACATCTTCACAAAATCACTAAGAGGACCAAGAATTCAGAATATCTGTTCCAAGCTTGGAGCATTTGATTTATATGCTCCATCTTGAGGGGGAGTGTTGAAAATAGAATATTATTAATGAAGTGTGTGTTGTGCTGTTTGTAATAAGTGTGTTAGGTGTAGTGTGTGTGTGATGAGTACGTTAGGTGTAGTGTATGTGTAATGAGTGTGTTAGATAATGAGTGTGTTAGAGATAATGTAAATAATTATCTTATGTAAATTATCTATCTATATATTCTTCAGCTGAGTGAAGAACACTCAAGCATTCAAAGTATTTACTATTTCTAATTCTTCAATACCTCTAACACTACTATGAAGAAGTGTTGGAGTGTCAATACTAGTGTCAAGAGTCCAATATGCTTCAAACATGGACGCAGGTTCCTTTTAAGGGCACAAGAGAATTTCTGTTGAAACTGCATATTAAATTCCCGAAATCTCAAGGGTTATGAATAAAATTATGCCAAAAGAGAAGATAATTAGATGTTTGAATTCAAAGCCTGTTTATCTCATTTATCTTTCGTTTTAGTAGATCCATTTTATTCTTAAGGTAGTTGGATGCTATAACTTCTACAGGTCTTTTGTATCTCAAGTACAGTTTGTTTTCTTGCCAGCTGCTTTAACACTTTTGGGTGAGAAAACAACCCTTTTATCACCTGAGGTAGTTGGTGCATCTGGGATTCCTTGTTGCAGGTCAGTTACTTTCCATATTTGATATGCTTTTATCTCATCATGTTAAATTATATACTTAAAAATTATTATTGTTTAAGATCTATAGTTTTATAGTAGAGGCTGTTGCTGGTGTTTCTGCTGAATCTTCTTGTTTAACTACTTATATCTATGCTGGCTTTTCTTTTAGGTTAGTACAGAACCCTGGTGAATTTGTTGTGACTTTTCCAAGAGCTTATCATGTAGGATTCAGCCACGGTAATTGCTTTGATGTTTATGTACTTTCATGATATTTTGCAGAATACTGGTGTTGTAGGCTTATAGTCTATAAATGGTGGATTGATCATACAGGCTTTTCTATAATGTGTGCTATTTAGGGCTGCTTGACATGTGGTACATGGAGAAATTACATGCATATTGAAGACTACAGTTAAAACGCCAGTGTGATTTTAGCATATCAATATCTCCTTTGTGCTATTTCATAAGTACAAAGACGAGACAAATTTTTGTTTTAAAAAAATTTGGGGTGAAATTTTTTGGCCTTTAAAGTTTGAAAACGTGTAGTTCAAATTAGAATTTGCTGGTGACTTATATCCTTTGGCAAGCCAGTGATTATAAAATTAATTAAAGCTGGTGCAAGCCGTATATTTTTTTTATGACAATATCAATATTCATGTTGAAGTTATATGTTGAGAGTCCCACATTAGATAGTGATATGGCCTGAACAGTGTTTATAAGTGGGGGGCAACCCTCACTCCATGAGCTAGCTTTTGGAGTTGAGTTAGGCCCAATCCCAAATTCTAAGAATTCAATATATCCTTTGGGTGGGTGAAATGGAGAAATGCTTTAGGTGTAACATGTGATCATAGAGTGCCTGCCAAACTTAAACAAAACTTCTATCCAACAACTATAAGACCAGTAATACTCTTTGGTAGTGAACGTTGGGCAGTGAAGTTCCAACAAAAGCAAAAAGATAGTGTAGCAGAGATGAGAATGGTGAGGTGGATGAGTGGACACACAATAAAAGATAAGATAGGAACAAATGTATATCTGGGAGAAATTTAGGGTAGCAACTATTGAGAGAAGATGACAAAAACTCACCTAAGGTGATTTGATCATGTGAGAAGATGATCAATAGAGGCTTTAGTGAGAAAATGGATCTAATGTATGATAATCCAATTAAAAGGGGTAGAGGAAGACATAAGAAAACATTAGGAGGAACCATTGAAAAAGACCTTGCTCTAAATGGTTTTCCAGAAAAAAATGATTTTTGATAGAGCCCAATGATGTTGATTAGTCCATGTAGCTGAATCCAGCTAGTGGGATAAGCTTGGTTGCTGTTGTTGTAGTATGTTAGTGATGGCAGGACCTCCTGTAAACTACCCAAATCCCTCTCTACTTGCCTACTCCTACTGGCTTTAAGTACATTGTAAACTGATTTTTTGTGAAAGAGAAAAATGTAATCTAAAATTCTTCTTTGCTCACTTCTCTTGAACTAATGTGTGCTATAGAGTTAAAGGAAGGAGATTGGACATCTCTATGCATACATTTATGGAATGGGAAATGCTATGTAGCTAGAATTAGGAAGCCTGAAGGAGTTGCCATGTTTAATGACTTTTGGATGGATGAGTGGTCCTGACCTTTTTGTCTTATCTAGCAATTAATCTGAATCATGGTATTGATAGTAAAAAAGAATCTCTTATCTGCCGTTTGTATCTTTGGAGCTCTATTTTTATTTTTCTTATCTGATTTATGCTGTCTTGTGAGGCCTATCTCTGTCTTCAATCTTCATCATAATTCTTTTCTGTGTACCATATGGTGCAATCTAGGTTTTAACTGTGGGGAAGCTGCTAACTTTGGAACTCCACAATGGCTTGGAGTAGCTAAGGAAGCTGCAGTGCGAAGAGCTGCAATGAATTATCTTCCCATGCTCTCTCATCAGCAACTGCTTTACTTGCTGACCATGTCTTTTATTTCAAGGTGAGCTAATCTTCCACAACTGCTTGTATATGTAGATATTTGCTCTATAGAGGTTATTTTATCATTCCAGTGAATAATTGCTTCTATTTTCCTTTCAATTGTTTTTTTTATAGAAGTAGAAATTTATTAAGACGAGGATGAGAAACAGTACAATGAATTAGGACGATTAGATTTCCTCCTTAACATAAACAGTACATAAAAGTACACCCAAAACAAAGAGAACATCAATGTAGAAAAGCTATCCAATCCCTTAGCGTATATGATAAGGAAACTCCCTTGAAAAGACCATACGCTTTGCACCAAGTAGAAGCCAAAAGCCTTATCTTATCCTAAATCTGTTGTTTTGTCTTGAAAACGTCTTTAAAGATACGGGCAGTTCACTCTAGCCGAATGCATCAAATTGTACCAAAGATGGCACATTTCCATCAGGATTTTGCCTCTTTAGTACTACGAAAACTGTTAACACTGATCAACAAAAAATTGTCTAGTCTTTGGGCACACCCAACATTCATCAAGGATACCAATTACTAAACAAAGAATTCCACAAAGAAGCAACATTAGAACAACGTAAAAACAGAGGAGAACTCGATTCTGAACTAGTACCACACATAATACACATTGGGAGAGAGAGCCTTTAGTGTTCTATGAACCTGCAACATGTCATTAGTATTAATTCTGTTAAGAACTGTAGTCCAAATAAAATATTTGACCTTAGAGGGAGCAGTGGATTTCCAGATGGGTTTATCAAGAAGAAAAGGAACTCTATTCGATGAATGAGTTAGTAATTAAAGAAAGATTTGCGCGAGAACATCCCAAAAGAATCAATAGACCAAATCCTTCTATCCGAATAAGAGTTCAAATGAACAGAATCAATAAGGCCCAGAAGAGATACCAATTCACCAAGTTCCGGTCATGAACCAACTATCCCAATAGCTTAAGTTATTAGGTGAAAGTACTTGAATGATTTTATATTTCTAACAATTCCCTATCACTAGGATTACGGAAAAAGTGGAAATTCTAAGAAATGGTAGAAAATTGAGTACTATAAAAAGATTGGATAGGAGAGTTATGTAGGGTTGGAAGACAATAAAGGTGAGGGAATGCAAATTTTAAAGGTGAGTCTCCAACCCATTGGTCTTCCTAGAAGTTAATATGAGAACCATTACCTACTTTAAAGGAAAGCAAAGTCCTAAAAGTAGAATACCTTTGAGGAATGAATTTCCACGGACTAAAATGAGTGGCTCAATTAGCTAAATTAGCATCCCACTTGTTCTAATGGATTCCATATTGCGACAAATAACTTGATGCCGAAAGGAATGAGGTTCCAAAGGAAAATAGCATAGTCATTTACCTGAAAGAGCAATATTCTTAGACACCATATTACCAAGACCCAAACCCCTTTCCTTCTTGGGACAACAATACACATCCCAACTCACGAGATGATCACATATTGACTCTGTAATGCCAGACGAAAGGAAATCTCTCATGATCTTCTCAATTGTGTGAGCAACTCCCTCAGCTATATGGAACAAAGATAAGTAATAGAGAGGAATACTAGAAACGCAAGACTGAATAAGAGTGATCCCACCTCCGAGAGAAAAAAGCCCCTTTTCGATTATCTAAATGCTTAGAGATCTTCTTAGCAACAGGATCCCAGAAAGAAACTGTTCTAGGATTACCACCTATGGGGACACCCAAATAAACAAGAGGCCAATCCATGACCTGACAACCTGCCAACAAAGCTCAAGAAGAAAGAATTTGAGAATTCACATTGTGTTAGGTATCCTAAGATGACTAAGGTGTATGCTAGGAGGGGATGTAGGAGATTAGGACCCTCTAGTGAACAAAAGGTAGGGCGTGGCTAATGTAACAGACTGCCAGCGTGGCAGTCAAGGAAATATGGGCGGTAAATTCTGTTTTGACTTGTAGTGATATATAAGGGAAGGGGAGGGGAGAGAGAAAGGTAAAGAAGAAGATTGTAGAGGTGTGTGGGAGAGTGCAGGGCCTCTCGAATGCCCTGGGTTCCTTTGTTTCTTGATTAGTTCATTGTAAATCCATCATATAGATACTGATATCAGTATCTACAGTGAAATAATCCAGCAAACATACTGTATTTCGGTGTAAACTGATCTAGTTCTTATCAATTGGTATCAGAGCTCCCGATCTAGGGAGCCCTGGGTGTTTTAATCAAAGAAAATGGATGAGACAAAGATCCCCTTCACTGGGGAGTATCCCTATAGTTGGATCTACAAGGTGGTGAGGTACTGCATCATCAACAACATTCCAGATGATGAGAGGCTATCGGTTACAATCCATGTCTTGGAAGGAAGAGCCCTAGATTGGCTCTATGAATGGGGGGTCTAGAACTGAGAAGAAACTTTCGTGGGACCAATTTTGTAAAGCGGTTGTGCAACGGTTCTAGCAAATGCTTGAGAACAGAGAGGAAGAAAAAGAAAGGCCTCTGAACTGAGGCTGTGATTGGGAAAAGTTCACCCATGGTTTTTCGAAATTAAAAGAGTACAAAAATAGGGGATCGACAACAAGAGGACCAAAGACAGAACCTCCATTGTTCTGAGGAATTGGGAGAAGAAAGAATATCGGCACAAGGGCTTGATGATTTGGAGGAAGGTGATCGTCAACCATGTGAACCTGAAGAACATATGATTCTGGCTAAGGAACATCAGAGTGAGGCAGTGGTAGCATGGTGTTCTGGGAAGCATGAAGATCAGGAAGAATTGGGAAGAAATGGAAGGTTGCAGCGGAGGGACGATGAAGTGAAGGATGAAATTCCAGCAGGAGAAACGCAGAGTCTTGATTGAGGTGGTGAAATGGAGAATCGGTATTCACTAGGTCGCGTGGTGGTCGTACAAGAGCGAAAGTGGTATGCAATGGCCACCAAACTCTGGGTTTTGAGAAGTCCGGTCAACCCACCATCACCGCCTGAACCACCGGACCCAAATTTTCGGCCAAGAAGGGAAGTTGGATCTCATCCAAGACTTAGTGAGTGTCATTCAGAATTGAATATGTCACATTTAGGACTGAGAATTGGGCCTAAATCAAGGCTGGATAATGGTTTTCTTTTAAAAACAATGGCCCCCCAATTGGGGCTAAAAATGAAAGCAGGAACCTGATAGAAACTGGAACTGAAACTAAATATATTTACTGAATAACTGTATTCTATTAATAATCCTCTGAGGAATTGTTCCCAAATCAGAGATAAAAACAGAGTATTACAGAATAAGAATGTAGAAATAATTAAAGAAAGAGAGATGGTTACAAAGATGGTTTCCTCCAAGGATTCGAGAGCTTGGTCTCTCCCTTCCAGTTCCTATCCAATAACTGCCCGACCTCCTTTCCTTCCTAATCTTTCTATTTATTTCAATTACATCCTAAGGCACAGCTTTGCTACAAGCTGGCTTATTCCTTACAATAGAAAATAACTGCTACTAACTGCTAATCTCAGAATAACTGCTAATAACTGCTACTAACTGCTAATCTTAGAATAACTGCTACTAACTGCTAATCTTAGGCTGGTCTAATCAGCAGTTTGGGCTTCCTCTTATATTTCTTACTAATAAGAGGTCTAACAATACTCCCCCCCAAAAGAGTCACCTTGTCCTCAAGGTGAAAAGAAGGAAACTGCTTCATGATAGTCTCAACAGGCTCCCAAGTAGCTTCAAAGTCAGGAAGATCTTTCCACTGGATTAAGACCTCAGCAGAACCAGTAGCAGTGTTGCGGACTGACTTGACAGCATCAGGGACAACTTGCAACTCCAAATCATCTGAAAGCATTGGTGGAAGCGGTTGTGGCGTAGCTGAAGGAGAAAGAGCTTTCTTGAGTAATGAAGCATGAAATACGGGATGTATTTTGCTGTCAGGTGGAAGATCCAATTCAAAAGCCACTGGTCCTATTTGCTTAGTGATCTGATAAGGGCCATAAAAACGAGGACTCAACTTTTCATTCCTTTTTTTTGCAAGGGACTTCAATCTGTAAGGCTGCAGCTTTAAATAGACCCAATCACCTGTAACCAGAGTAACATGGCGCCTGGATTGATCTACATAAGACTTCATTTGACTTTGAGCCTTTAATAAATTATTCTGCAAGTCATGAAGAAGCTGATCCCTATCCTGAGTCATTATGTTAACCTCCTCAACCACTGAAGGAATAGTAGTGCCTCTGAGTAAGTGGGGTGGATCTCTACCATAAAGGGCTTTGAATGGGGTAAATTTAGTAGAACTGTTATAGTTGGTATTGAACCAAAACTCAGCCCAGCTAAGACATTTAGGCCATTGTTTGGGTTTGGTTCCTGTGAGGCATCTCAAATATGTTTCCAGGCATCTATTGACCACCTCGGTTTGTCCATCTGTTTGGGGATGGTAGGCAGAACTAAATTTCAACTTAGTGCCTGCCATTTTGAATAGCTCAGTCCAGAAATGGCTGAGAAATATCTTGTCTCTGTCTGAAACAATTGTAGAGGGAAATCCATGTAGCTTGACTACTTCTGTGATAAAAATTTCAGCAATATCTTTGGCAGTGAATGGATGACTAAGTGCAATAAAGTGAGCATACTTAGTTAATCTGTCCACAACCACTAGAATAGCATTCTTTCCTTGAGCCTTAGGTAAACCTTCTATAAAATCCATGGACAAATCAGCCCAAACCTGAGTAGGCACAGGAAGAGGTTGCAATAATCCAGCAGGAGACAAGGTTTGATATTTATTCAACTGACAAGTCTCACAATGAGCAACAAATTGCTGAATGTCCTTCTTCATTCCCTCCCAGTAAACAATGGCAGAAATCCTTTTGTATGATCTAAAAATCCCGAATGCCCCCCGATAGCTGAACTGTGAAACTCTTTAAGGAGAATAGGAATCCTAGAAGATCCTTTTGGCAGCACCAATCTTCCTTTGTAGAACAATTTTCTGTCTTTGAAGGTATAACCAGGATGAGATGCAGTATTTTGTAGAATGTCTTGTATAATGCCTTGCAACTTAGGATCATTCTGGACTTCAGTTTCCCATTCTTCCAAATCATCAAACTGAACTGTGGACAATGCTGCATAAGTCATTCTTCTAGATAAAGCATCAGCAGCTCTGTTCTCACTTCCAGGTCTGTATTGGATCTCAAAATCCAATCCCATTAGTTTAGAAGTCCATTTGAACTGCTCTTCTCCCAAAACTCTCTGATCTGTGAGGAACTTAAGGCTTTTCTGATCAGTAAGAATGATGAAATGTCTGCCAAGTAGGTAGTGTCTCCACTTCTGGACTGCCATTACAATAGCCATCAATTCCCTCTCATAAACTGATTTGGATTGTCCTCTCTCTGATAAAGTGTGACTGATAAAAGCTACTGGTCGTCCTTCCTGCAATAGGACTGCTCCTAACCCTTTATTGGAAGCATCAGTTTCTATAGTAAATACCTTAGAAAAATCGGGAACAGTGAGTATAGGTAATTCAGCCATGACCTTCTTCAATTGATCCAAAGCTGCCTGAGTTTCACAATTGTCCATTGAAAATTGTCTTTCTTCAATAACTGAGTCAAAGGCCTAGCCATTTTTCCATAGTCCTTCACAAATCTCCTATAATAACCCGTAAGGCCTAAGAATCCTCTTAAAGCCTTAATATCCTTTGGTGTTGGCCAATCCATCATAACCTCAATTTTTTTAGGATCTGCTGCCACCCCATTAGCTGAAATGATATGGCCAAGATACTCCAATTGTGTTTGCCCAAAAGTACATTTCTTTCTATTGGCAAAAAACTGATGTTCCTTTAATAGGGCTAAAACTGCCTGCAAATGTCTTTGGTGCTCCTCCACAGTTTTGCTATAGACCAAAATATCATCAAAGAAAACTAAAGCAAACTTCCTTAAATATGGTCTAAGCATGTCATTCATTAGTGATTGGAAAGTAGAAGGGGCATTAGTGAGTCCAAAAGGCATCACAACAAACTCATAATGCCCTTCATGAGTTCTAAAAGCAGTTTTAGGGATATCTTCTTCCCTCATTCGAATCTGGTGGTATCCAGATTTGAGATCCAACTTAGAAAATATGACTGCTCCCCCAAGTTCATCAAGTAATTCATCAATAATAGGGATAGGGAATTTATCAGGTATGGTGATCTTGTTCAATGCCCTATAGTCTACACAAAATCTCCAGCCACCATCTTTTTTCTTTACTAATATGATTGGGCTAGAATAAGGACTTACACTTGGTCTAATTATACCAGAATTAAGCATATCATCCACTAACCTCTCAATCTCATTTTTCTGGTAATGGGGATACCTGTAGGGTCTGAGATTTGGAATGGTGGCTCCTTCCTTAAGGACTATTGCATGATCTTGCCTTCTGGTTGGAGGTAATCCTTGTGGTTCCTGAAATACTTCCTTATACTCAACCAATACTGACTCTAACCACTCTGGTAAAGGTGTGGTGTCTTCATTTTCACCTTGTAAAATCTGATACTCCAGCAGAAAACCTTGTCCTTCATCGCTGATTGCTTTGAGGACAGATTTAAAAGAAGCCACTGCCCGAGCCAAACTGGGTTCACCTTTCAGTATCTTGTATCCTCCTTCAATGGGAATTTTAAGTGTTAATTCTTTGAAATTAGCCCGAATCTCACCAAGGCTAGCTAGCCATTCCATCCCTAACACCACATCCACCCCTCCTAAGTCAAAAATAAAGAAATCTTGCTGAACCTCCATTCCTTGAATCAATAATTTCAGTTGGGAGCACACCCCTTCACAAGGAATTCTTCTACCATCTCCCACCTCCACAGTGTAAGGTGGAGTTTCATTCATCTGTAACTCACCTTCCTTGACTAGCACAGAAGATATAAAATTGTGTGAGGCTCCACAATCTACTAGGACTATCACTTGCTTTCCAGCCAAGGTACCCCACAGTTTGATGGATTTCTTAGAAGTAAGTCCAGTGATACTAAACATGGACAACTGAAGTGTTCTGATTTCAGATTCAGGTTCTGGTTCTGTTGGTCCTTCCTCCTTCTCTTCAATAACTGTTTCTTCTTCTAACAATAGCACTTGTAATTGCTTGTTAGCACACACATGGCCAGGATTAAATTTCTCATCACATCTAAAACAAAGTCCTTTCCTAGACCTCTCTTGCATTTCAGCATCTGTCAACCTTCTAAACCCCCTTCCTCTGAATGATCCAGTAGTTTTCATACTACTAGCATCTCCTACTGAACTTCCTGTTGTGGTCTGAATCTGACTTTTATTTCCAGGTTCCCAAGTTACAGTTCTGGAATTGTTGTAAGTTCTGAATGATCTTCCCCCTGAATTAGTTCCAGCGTTCCCCTTATTCAGTAAAGTGTTTTTCTCATCAATCCTCTGGGCATAATCCATCAATTCTGTTAAACCTTCAACCGGATGGAGTTTTAATTCTGCTCTTACTACTTCCTTGAGTCCATTCAGAAAAATTCCTTTCAAATAGGCTGGTTCTGTGCATCTGAGAGGGCCTGCATACAATTCAAATTGCTCCCTGTACTCTTCTACTGTTCCTGTTTGTTTGAGACTTAACAACAACTCAAACGGGCTTTGCATCATCGAAGGTTGGAACCTTCGTATCACAGCAGATTTGAAATCATTCCATGTTGGATTCTGCGCACAAAATTCTGCACCATTGATACCATGTCAATGCTTTCCCCTCCATCGCTACCATAACTGCCTGTAATTTCTCAGCATCATCCATTTCTTTCAATTCAAAGTATCGCTCCACGCGGTTTGTCCAACCATATGCATCTTCTCCTTCAAAAACTGGAATCTCCAATTTCCTCCAACGTTCATCTCGATTCCGCAATTCAACATGACTTCCAGTACCATTGCTATTCATTGTGTGACTTCCTCCATTTGTTTGTTCATTATGATCAGAACGAATTGAAAATCCTTGCACAGTCTCCATCAATTCATTCAATTGCCTTCGTGTTTCAATACGCTCCAGCCTTTCGTCTTCGAGATTTTGCTCAAGATTTCGCCTTATCTCCAATAACCCTTCAAAGCCGCGCTCCAGAATCTCGATGCGTGCTTCCATTCCTCTTGTTAAAACCATTAACTCTCCCAAGATCCAAAAGCTTTGATACCAGTTGATAGAAACTGGAACTGAAACTAAATATATTTACTGAATAACTGTATTCTATTAATAATCCTCTGAGGAATTGTTCCCAAATCAGAGATAAAAACAGAGTATTACAGAATAAGAATGTAGAAATAATTAAAGAAAGAGAGATGGTTACAAAGATGGTTTCCTCCAAGGATTCGAGAGCTTGGTCTCTCCCTTCCAGTTCCTATCCAATAACTGCCCGACCTCCTTTCCTTTCTAATCTTTCTATTTATTTCAATTACATCCTAAGGCACAGCTTTGCTACAAGCTGGCTTATTCCTTACAATAGAAAATAACTGCTACTAACTGCTAATCTCAGAATAACTGCTAATAACTGCTACTAACTGCTAATCTTAGAATAACTGCTACTAACTGCTAATCTTAGGCTGGTCTAATCAGCAGTTTGGGCTTCCTCTTATATTTCTTACTAATAAGAGGTCTAACAGAACCATAAATGCTCCAATGAGAAAAAAGGAGTGCTAATTGGAGCATCCTTGTCATTGCACATGTTTTCTCCTATGCTCTACTCTTTGCTGATTGAAGGTGTTGCACAGAACACTAATGGCAGTGTTCTTGTACCTGAGGGTGGTAATGATGTTGCAGTTTTTGGATCCCCAACAGAAAAGGAAATTTTACATGGGGGAATTCAGCTTAGGATGAATTTTGAGGCTACCAGATCAGAATCATCAATTCAGAAACCGAGGAAGGGTTGCAATTCAGAGAAAAAAATGGGGCAGGGTTGCAATACAGACCGCTGGCTCTGAAATCCATGTACAGTGGAAAGGTGCTGCTGAGATAGTCCTAACCTGCTGTACATGGTATCTTGATGCAAATGATCAGTGGGTGGAGATGGATGAAGAGAATATGACATTTTTTTAAAAAGCTATTGAAGATATGGCTGTTGGGATAACCGCAATGGCTTTTGGCGGAGCTGTTAATCAGGGCAAAATATCTTCCCAGTTGTCACCCTTGCTGTTGCTGCTTGTGGGAATTGGAGAAGGCCAATGGGACCCTAGTGGAAGTTATTATGCTTCAAGCATAACTTGGTCCTTATGTTTTAAGCAATGGGACCCTGGAGGAAGGTCTTCAGTTGTTACGGCATGCTTATCCAGGTGGAAGTTTCCTTCAGCTGTTCCAGGACCTTCACCTTCACCTTGAGGACAAGGTGAATCTTTTGGGGGGAGTATTGTTAGGTATCCTAAGATGACTAAGGTGTATGCTAGAGGAAGGTCTTCAGTTGTTACGGCATGCTTATCCAGGTGGAAGTTTCCTTCAGCTGTTCCAGGACCTTCACCTTCACCTTGAGGACAAGGTGAATCTTTTGGGGGGAGTATTGTTAGGTATCCTAAGATGACTAAGGTGTATGCTAGGAGGGGATGTAGGAGATTAGGACCCTCTAGTGAACAAAAGGGAGGGCGTGACTAATGTAACAGACTGCCAGCGTGGCAGTCAAGGAAATATGGGCTGGAAATTTTGTTTTGACTTGTAGTGATATATAAGGGAAGGGGAGGGGAGAGAGAAAGGTAAAGAAGATACTGATATCAGTATCTACAGTGAAATAATACAGCAAACATACCATATTTCGGTGTAAACTGATCCATTTCTTATCACATTGATACCAGCTAAACCACTTTTAGACATTAATTTTCAATCCAGAACACAACTCAAATAGGTGAAACAGGAAAAAGGCATTCGAGAAACTTTCACTATCCTCTTCTAAGAACAAAATGGTATCATCTGCAAACTGTAAGTGAGAGACAACAGCCTCGCTGGAGCCCACCTTAACCTTTAACAAAACCATTTGCAACTCCTCTAGAAATCAACCAAATCCACCACCAAAGTAAACAAAAAAGGGGGTAAAGGATCTCCTTGCCTTAAACCCCTCTGCCCAATAAACCAATTTTTAAAGTAGCAGCAGTGGAGGTACAGTCTGAAATCCAACCACTGAATAAGTAGCAGCAGTGGAGGTACAGTCTGAAATCCAACTTCATCTAAAACCAAAACCCTTTCTAAAATTTTATCCAAGAAACCCCAGTTAACTGGATCATAAGCTTTCTCAAAATCCAACTTAAGCGCAATACCGTGTTTTTTTCTTTGTCTAGCATCCTCCACTATTTCATTAGCTACCAGAGCTGCGTCCAAAATTTGTGTACCTGCCACGAGAGCACTTTGAATATCTGAAATAGTGTCCCCCAAAATTTCAGATATAAGGAAAGAAAGTATCTTTGTGATTATTTTATAGACACTGGTAACAAGACTTATTGGTCTGTAGTCTTTAAATCTCACTGAATTATCTTTTTTAGGGACCAAAGAGATGAAAGTAGAGTTCATGTTAGTCCCAATTCTTCCATTTCTATGGAATTCCTCAAGTACTTTCATGAGGTCATCTTTTAAAATATCCCAACAAGCCTGAAAGAATCCCAAAGTGAATTTATCAGGGTCATGAGCCTTATCTTTATCCATATTCCAAATTGCTCTCCAGACCTCCTTTTTCTCAAAAGGTCTCTCCAAGTGAAGAGCCTTATGCTGAGAAATCGCACCAGTCGAAATCCTCAAGAAATGGTCTAGTAGTAATATCAGAATGAAATCCTTAAAACCGAGTCATTTCATCTTCAATGACCTTACCATCGGGAACATGAACTCCACCTTCAACTTCTAATTCTTTGATCATACTTTTCCTCTTTCTCCCACTAGCCATTCTGTGGAAAAGATTAGAGTTAACATCCCCATCCTTAGCCCATTTAACCTTCAGTTTTTGCCTCCAGCTAATTTTCTCTTTGAGAAGAATGTCCTCAAAATCAGTTAACAAAGAAGTCCGCTTTTCCCCTTGTTCATTGGTGAGTAAACCTTCCTAATCAATCCTATCTAGAGCCTCAATTTCTCTAAGAATTTCATCTTTTCTAATTCTGACATCGCCAAAGATCTCCCTATTTCAAACATTCAGCCTCTCCTTAAGAATTTAAACTTTCTCATAAATTTAAACCCTTACCAGCCTCAAACAACAGTATTATCCCAGACTTCTTTAACGAAGGACTTGAGCTATGATCAAGCCACATATTTTCAAATCTGAAAGGCGAAGGTCCTTTTCCTCTGAACTCTAGAAGGACCGAAACGGAGGAATTTCCATGAAGAACGTCAACTTTCTTAGCCACTCTAGTATCCCAAATTATGACCATGCCTCCTGAAGCACTAATTGAAGGAAAGCAAACCCAGTCTTTGAATCTGGACTCCCAAATCTCTCAAGGAAAAAACTATCGAAAGTTTCTAATTTAGTCTCCTGCATCATAACTAAATCAGGACTGGCCTTCAAAAGATTCTCCTTAACACTACCCTGCTTTCTTGTGTTTCCCAGACCTCTGACATTCCAAGCAATTAATTTCATTTGGACACTTCTTTCACCTTTTTCCTTCTACACGTCCATAGTTCACAGTAGTAGCTAACCTTTGAAGCTCTTCTTTCAACTTTTGCTTTCTATGGACGTAAGTACTTGGAGAGTTAACCACTATAAATTCCTCATCTATAGAATTAACTAACCTCACTCCCATGCCTTTCAGAAGAAAATTTGGATCTGTTCTTGTTTCTCTATGCCCTACACAGTTAACGACTTACACGTTTTCCTTTGGTTTTGAAAAAAACTGTTTCACCTGAATTTCCGAAACAAGAATGGAATTTATCTGGTAAAGTTAGGATGCCAACATCATTAACCTTTGTCTCATTTAGACCACCTGGAGAAGAGTGGACAAGATTAACAATATTTGCTGAATTAGATAAAGAACAATCAACAAAACTAGAGGAAGAAGTGGTAAGATTTTGAGGAAAATTATGATTACTCCCTGTAACAGGCAGTCCAGCATTTGATTTTCTGCATTCCCCAAAGAATTAGTACCAATAACACGATTGCTGGCTGAATCCTTACTAGCTACAAAATCTCCTCCTAAATGTAAGTTTCCTTCAGAAAGGTAAGATAAATCCAAAGTCTCTTCCTTATTACAGTCAGCTGACTTCACAATATCTTGATCTATTTTTTCTTGAAGACACTCAATAAGCAAACATTCATCACCTTCAAAATCAGAGTTGAAATCACCATCCCGAAGTAAGCCGAAAGAATCAGAATCTGAATCAAAGCTAGAAAAAAAAGCCAAAATAAAATTCCCAATCTTAGCTTCAGCCACTTCATCACCCTTCTCGAAGTTTTTCCAGAACAATTATGCTCAATGTGAGGCTGTGTGAAAGATAACTTTTTTGAGTCAAGGGAAAATATATTAGTAGGATCTGAAACCTTCCCAATCTCTTTCTTTTCCATCGGAACCTAAATTTGCTGAATTTCGTCTTTTCCTTGTTTTTAGGTTGGAAACAAAGCCGTTCGAAAACACTCCTTCGCAGAGGTCCCAATCTAGAGAAAATGCTACAAATCTTGTCTGCAGGGACCTTCAAAGGAACCTGTTTGATAATATTTGTTGACTCATTACTACCATCAACCCAAAAACCTTTCTTTTACGACTCGGGATGACAAAGACACGGTCTTTTTAGAGGAACATTTTAGAACCTTGTTTTCCGAATTAGACTGCTTCAAAGCAGTAGGAACATCTCCAGTCGAATGGAGAAGGTTGTGCAAATTTCTTGGAAGTTTTCCTTGATTCAGTTCTTCCAAATTTCACAGCTTCAGCAAAACCAAAACCAGCGGCAAGTCCCTTGTTAGCACCCTTTCGTATTGAGTTCTCTGATAGTCTGCAAAAGGCTTCGAACTACAGGAGTCTGAAAAGTGTGGATTCAGCAAATCAGCCAATTCCTTCCCAAAAATTATCCAACATTCCAAGATGCCAGCTGGCACAAGAATTGTAATTCGTTTCCCTCCAACACACAGTTCATTCACTGATAAGAACTGTCCCTTGCTGTTTTTTCTCCTTAGAACAAAAAGGGATTTCCCTCCTCCTCTGCATTGTCTAAAGAAGAGGGAGTTTGCTGGCAAAACTAATAACTCTCTCAGTGTATTCAACAGCCAAATGGAAGTGGTTGTCCCTAAGAAAATTCTGTGAGTGAAGTCTCTTCCTCTTTCTAAAAGGCTTAACTGAAACTGGACAGAATCCTCCATGTTAGGAACAAAGGTTTTAGCCTCAATAGAGAAACATTAAATTCCTCTTATTGTTTCAAAAGTGTTTAACGACACCACAGTGCCTAGAGGCCTCCATTCAGCTGAGCAAAATCCCGAAAAACAGAGGCTGAAACATACTGAAGATGTAACAAAGCCACGAAGCAAACCTGAAAAGGGGGAAGCAAAACCAAGCTAAAACTGTAAAGAGAAATAGCAGCAAAGGAAAACCAAAACAAAAGAAACTGAACAAAACCTGGAAGTAATTTTTTCTATCTGCCGGAAAGAAATCTGGCGAGGGCAACAAGGAATTGACCGGTCAAAATGGTGACCACTGAAGTGAACCCAAGCAGAATAATGGATCAGCAGCGGCTACTACCGATGGTCAGTAACATTGTTGAAAGGTGGACATCGATGATGCTGGTTCAACTGCTACAGGTGACATAACTGGTTCAGGAGCTCCAAAAAGGAGGACCCAAATCATCTTTTATCCCAGCACAGAATCAGATCTCCGAAGATCAAGATCGAAGAAGCAGCAAGCCACTCAAAGACGATTGCCAGAGGGGATGTGAAGCTGATCTGGAGTTGTCACTTCTAACTGGAATCAATGTGGATGACCTTTCGGGCTTGGGTAGTCACCAGAAATCGGTGGGTAATCACCAGGAATAAGTTGTTCCCCTACCTGAGGTCCGAGGAGGAATCAAATGCAAGTCTGGTCTGGTCCAGCTGCTACAACAGACAGATGAAGATCCAATATTGAGGGTGACCGACTGTCAGTCATGCCGGTCAGATCGATGAATCCAACTGCATCGGAACGGGGAGCGGACGGCAACAGAAAATGTTTAAAACCAGATGCAATGCCAAGGAGATTGCTTGCTCAGTGCTTCCACAAGATTTACTTAACACAATTCTATTCAATCTCCTCGAGGAAATCTCTGTTGAGCTTATCAGCAATTTGAATCGAGGTGAATACGGTGACAGCGAGGAGAGAGAGTGGGAGAGCTAAGGTGAAGACGTAGCTTCTGGTTCTGGGGTCTGCACGAGTGACCACTGTCAGGCCTCTCAGTGTCTGGCAGCATGTGTTGCCGGCGGTGAAGCAAACCACCGGAAGGTTGGGGAACGGTGGGGGTGTGAAGGAAGGAGATATAGCACGAATTATATGACATGCTTTGGCCAGAAGTAATGGGCCACACTTGTCTAGGGCAAATGTGTAGCCCTTTCAATTATTTTTTTACTTCCAATTAAAAATGGTGATAGTCAATTTTAATTTCTTGTGATTGTTGATTTTTAGTTAATTACTACATCAGTTATCGTTTAATGACATGGATGGACTAGTAGGGTATGTGGGCAAGACTATTTGTGAAGCTAGTGTTTCAAGCTGTATTAGTTATGTAAGTCCTTCGCTATTACCATGACCATATGTTATTCAAAATAGAGATGTTTGTGGCTTTATCAGCTTGAATTGAACATTAATATAAGACAGTTTTGAGATATATTTTAGATTAAAAGTGTGATACATATTTGGTTCAATATGATCTTGAAGTGAAATCTCTTTGTTGGCTTTTCCTTTGTATAGATCTGTCTACATTTCCTGGTTTTCTGTCACAAATATGGTTCTGTCTTAACATTCAGAGGCATTATTGCAACATACATTTTGCTTTTATCCAAGAAGTATCAAGTGGCTAACTAATTATGCTTTTATTCCTCCTGGTGATCTGCTTGATATGATAGAGTGCCAAGAACGCTATTACCTGGTGTGCGTAGTTCTCGTCTGAGAGACCGTCAGAAAGAAGAAAGAGAGTTGTTAGTAAAAAAGGCTTTTATAGAAGATATGCTACAGGAAAACAAGCAGCTATCCATTCTTCTTGGAAAGGAAGCAACTTATCAAGCTGTTTTATGGAATGCTGATTTACTACCAGATTCCAGCAAAGATTGTCAGTTGCCTGATTTAGCTTCTAGCACTGGAACTTCTATGGCAGACATGTCAAATATTAGTTCTGCAGATAAGAGTAGTCATTATCTGTTTGACGAGATGAGTTTGTATATGGAGAATCTGACTGATTTATATATTGGTGGTGATGATCTTCCATGTCACTTCCAAACTGATTCAGGGGCATTGGCTTGTGTGGGTTGTGGAATCCTTGGCTTTCCATTTATGACTGTGGTACAACCATCTGAGAGATTGATAATGGAACTTTTTTCTGTTAATCATCATCTAGTTCAAGATTCCTCTCTGAACTCTAATGCCTCCCTTCATGGCTCAGTCTCAAGTAATGTCTTTATACTTCATCCTGTCATTTGGTTTTTATTCTTGATCACTTTTTCATATGTAGGTTTTTATTTATGCTTTTTACGTTATGTGGTAAAATTGAACTTGTCAGTAACTATGGACATGGAAGAGATGGAAAACTTGTAATTTCTAGAGTTATTATGATGCCATTCTCTAAATTCAAATTTTCCATGTTCTTGCATCTATTAGAATATTAATATTTATTGAGGAAATCAATCGTGTTGTGGATCTCTTACAACTTGCTAATCTCCTTATTATTGTCCTTCCTGCACTCATCCTTTACTAATATTTGATTAGTAATTTGGCTATAATTGATATATCTTGAATTTGGTTCTCATATGTAATATTGAACCAAAATACCAAATTACTTTAACCAAAGTGTTATTTGGTGTATGCGGCTACTATATTTATTTGTGCTAATTATATCCCTTAGTCATCTATCCACTGTTGTGTTCACTGGAAATTCGACATGCCCCTTATCTCATGATTTGTCGCTCTCCTTTTACTTATTTAGGTGAAACTCTGGTAAATTAATGGCAAGTAATTATATCAAATATTTACAATTCAGATTTGCATTTTCCTTAAGAAATATATTTGATAAGAATGCATGTTTAACTTTTGAGGTGGCCCTTTACTTTGCCAAGCATATGGCACTTTTGAGTTACTGTATGATCTGTTCTTCAGGGGATCTTTCTGTTTCTGAATTTTCTTCTGCAAAGGAATCACCAAAACAATCATTAAGGAAGTTCAATATATGTTGGAACACCTCTAGTAAATTTTTGAGGCCACGGATTTTCTGCCTGGAGCATGCTGTTCAGATAGTGGAGATGTTGCAGTGCAAAGGTGGAGCCAATGTGCTTATAATTTGCCATTCAGGTTTGTGTGCGGGCTGCGAATCTGTTTGGATTATCATTCTGTTAAAATTGGGTAAAATCAATATCAAATTGCTAGAGATGTATGACTTTCTTTTATATCATAATCTGGCCAAAGTTTCAGCCAAATGGCCTTTAATACAGATGGAATCCATCTACACAAGCCAGCTGTTGATCAATATGTAATTTGTGTTTTAATCCAGTTTACCTCAATTTGGGATTGGTTATACAAATGCAAGTTGTATGTTATAGCTCAAGAAAAAATGACAAGAAAAGATCTATATTGCAAATATTATCATTATTTTTTTCTTACCTTCACTTTTCTGCATTTTTGTAGACTATCAAAAAATAAAGGCACATGCCAGGGCAGTTGCAGAAGAGATACAGAGTGCTTTTGATTATAATGAGGTTCCATTAGATATTGCATCCCCGGAAAATTTGACTCTGATAGATCTGGCAATTGATGGTGAAGACCATGATGAATGTGAAGACTGGACATCTAAACTAGGCATTAACCTACGGTATTGTGTCAATGCAAGAAAGAACTCTCCATCTAAACAAGTTCCTTCCACCCTAGCATTGGGGATGCTGTTCCCTGATAAAGGTCCAGATTCAGATTTCTTATCTATAAATTGGAAGTCACGTAGATCTCGGTCGCAAAAGTTAAATCATTTAGCCCAGACTAAACCCTTTGACAGCATTCAGAGAAAGAAGGATGATCAGTTGGAGGGAAGAATAGATGGCTCCACTGCTAAAAAGGAGAAGCTAATTCAATATTCTAGAAGGAAGTTCAAGTCAAAGCAAAGTTGTTTCTCTGGAGCAAGCATGGTCCAAGAATTCCAAGAAAAGTCCAAAAATGTGTCAGCTGTCTTGAGTGGGGATCATTATAATTGTGTGTCTAAAAATGAGCTTGACACTGATAATTTCAGGAGTGATTTTGCATTGGCATGTGTGTCTGCTTCTACTGAAATGTCTCCAATGCAGCATGAAATCCAGGTTACTGAAGTGCCCACTAGTATGAACTTGAACACTGCTTCTTCACAAGTTTCAAATACCTTTCCAGATCCTATTTTAATGTATGAAAATGTTGGGGCAGAGATTGAGAATCAAACTATGCAGGAATTAGATATAGATGGCAAAAATTGTTTAACACCAAGTCACTCTAAGATGCATTACAATACCAGCGTCTCAGAAACATGTGGCAAGAAGAATCAGGATTGTCATTTCGAGAAGTATTCTAGCTCACTTACAAACACAACAGACAGAAATATTGAAATGTTTAGAAAGAATCAAATTACAGAAGCAATTATCATTGATAGTAAGTGTAATAGCTTAGGTTTGGATGATGAAGTGCATCAAGAACATCAGTCTACCTGCAAAAGCAACAACAAGGAAGCTGCTTCATCTACTGTTTCATTGATAAATCAATCTACTCTTGCCTCTATGGATGGAAGTTCTGAATGTCCAAAAAACAATTATGCTGCAGAAAGAATTAGCAATGCTATGTCCTTAAAAGAGACAACTGAGCTAGAAACTAATTCATTGAGTGAAAGGGACAAGGAACCTATACGAAGTTATGATAAACCAATAAATGAGCATACTCCAAATGGAGAAATTTCTGAAGTTTCAAGAGAGCTTTGTGCTGCTGCAGACTTGCATAATACTGTAATCTTGGATGCTGAGATGCAGCAAGAAACTCAGGTTGAAAAAGGCAACAAAAGGGAAATAAATCAGTCCACTTGTGTTTCAGCAAAACAATGGTGTGAATTTACAATAGGGGAATGCGCTGAAGAGTTGAATGATGAAGCAATTTCAGAGTCTGCAAAGCAGTGTCAGATACAAAATAAGAATAAAATTAATGAGGAATCTGTTTCTAGTTATGTCGCAAAAGGTCAAAATGAAAGTGTAACTATCTCAGAATTAGGATGTTTTGAAGTTTCAGTGGAAACCTGTCCCAAAGAAGACTTGGGTATTCAATTTATTTCAGATAAGGAAAAGGAACTGGACATCCAGCCAAATAATAGAATTGATGAGGAACTTTGCTCTGGTACCGAGACATCATTTAAGGACTCTTCTGTATCAATCCAGGAATGTTCTAAAATTGTGAAAGAGACGTGTACTAGAGAAAACGTAAATGGAAGCAAAATTCATTTGTCTGAAGATAATAGTGAGCCAGAAAGCTCTGAGTTGACTACACCAGTCCCCAGATCAAATGTTGGGAAGAAAAGAAAGAGGGAAGTGGAACGGATAACAAAGAACCAGTTTGAATGCTACAACTTCATTAGAAGTCCATGTGAAGGGCTGAGGCCAAGAGCTGGGAAGAAAGCCACAGATAAAAGTGGGGGGGACATCAGCCAAAATGATGAGGAAAATCTGGAGGCTAGAAGGGCGCGAAGACCTTCCCAAGTTTTAGTTCCTTGCAAGAATAAAAAGGATGATGTTAAGAGGCCCCACAGGTGTGACCTTGATGGTTGCCGAATGAGTTTTGTGACCAAGGCTGAGTTACTGTTGCACAAACGCAACCGTTGCCCACATAAAGGGTGTGGTAAGAAGTTCAGCTCCCACAAATATGCTCTGCTTCACCAACGTGTTCATGATGATGAGAGGCCCCTCAAGTGCCCATGGAAAGGTTGTTCCATGTCATTCAAGTGGGCTTGGGCAAGGACAGAGCATATACGGGTGCATACAGGGGAGAAGCCTTATCAATGCAAGATTGAGGGATGTGGCCTTTCTTTCAGGTTTGTATCAGATTTTAGCAGGCACAGGCGGAAAACAGGGCACTATGTGAACTCTCCTGCTTGAGATAAAATATTGATTTCAGACTTTTTTTTGTAACTTGTGCACATATGCAATTAGATTTGGTGGAAGTGAGGCAGAGTCATGTCTGACCTGAAGCATTCTGTTTAGGTGTAAAGTTAGGATAGAATGGTTGTTTTGTAGATGCTCATTATCCAATTTATTTGAAGGCAGTTAGAGTTGAGAACTTAAGAGAGTTTTGATCTTTCCGGATTATTAGACAGCAGATGTCGCAGCAGCCTCTACAGTAGGGAAAGCTCTCCATTAGAGGGTGCTACATCATGTTGGTTGGTCATATCTCTGCTGGCTTACTTTTGTTGATTGCCTGTACTTATGGTTCTTTTTTGTTTTTGGAAGCAGTTGATAGGTCCTTTGATCCTCTGGATAACTTCATTGTGGCTGTATATTACTTTGGATTAACTTCATTTGATCCTAAGGTGGACAAGAAAAGCTGAGAGTAACAAAAACACTCATGCTCTCAATGATTGTATTTGCTTTCTTTGACTTTCTTTTGCCTAGTAAATTCAGTCGTTAAACATTCCTTAACGGCTGCGTTTACTGTGCATGCATATTCTAACTGGTTGTCAGGTTTCGCCCGAAGGTTTCAATTCGTATATTTTTTCTTTGGTACATCAGGGATCGAACCTACATCGTATTACAACAGCTACCCCAATCCCCAAACCACCTGAGCTAGCCTCAGATGGTGGTATAATTTCTTTTTTTGGTTATAGATAGTTGTTTAATTTAAATATATATGAATGTGCAAATTAAGACTCATGTTACAGTACCATTAAAATCGTAACAAAAATTTAGTAATTTGTTACTATCTACGCTGCAAATAATGTTGCAGGGTTGTAATCCATCCTACAATTCAATGAAAAACTCTGATTCAATCATTCAACCCCCAATGACCTTCCTGGTAAGAAACTCCTCTTCTACTACTTATACCCGAATAACAAGATAATACACCATACACTGCATTATAAGGGATTGTCATTTTCAGTGAAACACATAATTTAAGAAATGGTACTTGATTTTTATTGCATCAGCTATTTGCTGAATGTACAAAAACACAGGAATTAGTGTGCTTGGTTGAAATTTTGTAAATTTAATTTTGGATGAATTGATTTTGTAAATTTGATTTTGTTCAGAAGTGAGTTTGATTGATCATGATTTATTTTTGGAAAAATTTAACTTGAAAGGTGATTTTGGTAGAATGGATGTTGTTTGGATATTATTAATTAAAATTACTTCTAAATGTGTAATTACTAGAAAAGACATGAATTCTATATTACTTTGTTCAAATTGATAAAAAAAAATGACAATTTAAATAAATTTTATATAATGAATGTGGCTTTGTACACACATATTCAGTACTTTTATTGTCACTAAATTGGAATAAATCATGATAATTGTATAGCATTTAGAATAATTTTGCATTTAGGATCCATTAATTTCCCTTAATATGTCTTTCATGAATAATGATGATTTAATAGCCCAAAATTAATGTTGTGCATTTTCTTTTCAAAGGTTTAGGAAGTGAAGAGATTAGATGAAGCAATTTTAACTGAAAAGAGGAGATGAAAAGCTGATATTGTTTTGCACGGTCATGCAACCTTGCACACCCTAGCCGTGCAAAAGGCTGTATGGAAGAAAAAAAGAGTAGTTTTGAGGTAGTGTGTTGCAAGCTTGCACGACCGTGCCATGACCTCCTTATGCAAAAAAAATGGGATTCGTGTGTTACAGTTTGTTGCACGGCCTGCCTGTGCAAGCTTGCATGGCTGTGCAACGTTATTAGAAAATTCCAAAACGTCTACCTTTTGAGTCTCACGAATTGAGGGTTATAAAAAGAGATTTTGAGAGCTTGAAAAATGCGTCTTTCAGCAGCAAAAACACAAGGCAAAATTCCAGAGTGTTCAAGGGAGATGATCAAAGTTATCTCAAGAAAATCCTTAAGGGATGAGATGAGAAATGCTTTGTGGTGATCAGGGTAGTAGGTTTTGTGGAAATATGTTTGCCCCAATGGTTTATTGTATTATGTTTTGATGATGACAAATACATTGCATAAAGGATTACAAATATGCTACATATATGTGATTGATGAATATATTGGATAATGCATGATTTTATACTATTATTATTCTTCTTATAAGAATTATGCATTGAGTTGTGTGTAGCATTATGTATAGAATATATCCAATGTTCTTGATAAGTGATATAATTAATTATTGGATATGTGTCTATATGTAAATCATATATGCATGAAGAACTTTATAAGATTATATACTTTTGAATCATGCATATTGAGTTATTGAGTTATGGATTTGGACTAATCATGGTTTTCAAGTAAGTTATGCTTTGTATGATAGTCCAAATACTAAGAGTGAGCATTGGAATAAGAAAGTGAAAAATCATATTTATGCTCAACTCAAGAAGAAGGAGAATGAAGAGATGAACCAAGCATTTAGAATATTTGAAGAGAAGAATTCTTGGAAGCTTGGATTGCATCAAGAAGCCTAAGGACTCATTTCGGTATATATTATCTTATAGGCTATTTTCCTTTGTAAGGATAGAGGTTTTACATGAAGAGAGCTCAAATATTTTTATTCAATCTTGACAAATGTTTTTAACATGGTAAAATGCCCAACAAACAAGTTTTGAGAAGTTAGTCTTGGTGGTATTTCAAAACTATGAAAAATAGTCAAATCTGAGTTTTGAAAGCTGACCTATGGCCACCATTTTTATCATAACTCTCAAAATACTTTGAGTTTTGATCTGAAACTTATTTCATATGAAAGTAGACTGAAAGAGCTTTCCAACGCATGGTCATTTGCTTAATTTGGATAAGAAACGAAGAAGTTATAACAATTTTAAAAAGACTACTTTCCGGATAGGAATTGTAGTCGACTAGACAAGACTTGTAGTCGACTACAAGACTTTGAAAAGTTGACCTATGGTCACTATTTTTATCATAACTTTTCAAATACTTTGAGTTTTGATCTGAAACTTGTCTCATATGAAAGTACACTCAAAGAGCTTTCCAACGCATGGTCATTTGCTTAAATTGGTTAAGAAACGAAGAAGTTATGATCATTTAAAAACGACTACTTTCCCGAGTGGAATTGTAGTTGACTACGCAAGACTTTTAGTCGACTACAAGATCACCAGGAATGGATTGTAGTCGACTACAAGGTTGTGTAGTCGACTACAAAGTGTCAGAAATCAAATCTATTTTCTAGAGATGACTAGTAGTCGACTACAAGGTATCTGTAGTCGACTACAAAGTGTTAAAACTCGAAAACTACATTCCAGGAATGGGTTGTAGTCGACTACAAGATTGTGTAGTCGACTACATAGTGTTAAAATTCAAAACCTACATTCCAGAGACGTGCCAGAAATGCTTGTAACGGCTATAAACGGCTAGATTTTGAAATTAATCATTCCTAAACACCACCAAAGGCTATTTTATCACTTGGGCTATGAATATATGCTAAGATTGAAGCATTAACAAGTTGATGAACACCCATTTGCAAATCATTATGAGGATTTGATCATTTTCTATCAAAATCAGCATTTGAGCTCTTCATTTTCATAATCCCTCTATCCATTAGTTCTTCAATTTGTATTATCTACTCTTTGAGAGAGTTTATTCATTCTATCATATTCTTATCTTGTAAACACTAAGTGAGGGCAGAGGATCCCTCTAGTTGAAAGTGTGAGGCTTATACACAAAGGGTAGAGGATCCTAAAGGTGTAGGAAGTGCTCATAGCTTGTAAAGGTTTTTCAAGCACCAGTAAAACTTGAAGAGTTAGAGGCTCTTGCACAAGGGTGGAGGATCCCAAAGTGTGAGGAGTGCTCTGATTTTGTAAAGGTTTCTCAAGCACCTAAGTTACAAGCTTGAAGAATAGTGGAAACCTCAAGTGGATGATCTTGGGGCTGGATGTAGATCACAAGAAGTGATTGAACCAGTAAAATATTGTTTGCACTCTCTTATCCCTTACTCTCTTTACATTCTAGCAATTTACATTTAACTACTTATTTGTTGAGTTCTCATGATTGCTATAATTATTGAACTACTGCATATCTTGTGATATTTCTACTTAGATCATTAGAACTTGATATATATCTTGTTTGCTTGATTTATATATATATCTAAGCTATACTCAAGGTATCTATATTGATTGACAAATCTTCATACAAGTAAGGCATTCATTTAAAACTCAATTTGCTCACAGAAGCAAATTGTAATCTACTACAAGAAAAGTGTAGTCTACTACAAGACTACAAGAAACTCAAAATTAATGTTTTATTTATTGATCTTGCAAAACCACTTTCAGGGGTTTATTGTAGTTGACTACACACTACTTGCAGTCTACTACAAGGTTTCAACCAAGTGATTTTCTATCTTGGTTTATTTCTCACTAGTCTCAAATTAATCACACTATAATTTACATTGTTCAATATACTTATATGTGATTGATATTATGCATTATATGAATTGTTAGTAATATGAAAGTATGAATTACTGTGAAATATATTTATTCTGCTGCATGTATTGATTGGGTGCATCAAAATGCACAATTGCACAAAGTTGAAACAAAATTTGTGATCACCCAATTCACCCCCCTCTTGTGTGATGATTGCCCTTAGCTAACAGGTTTTAGGACAGATGAGATATAGCAATGCTCAATAGTAATTTAGTATGGGTCTCTATGTCATAAACTTTGAAACATCCCCAAAACTTAAATAAGAGACTAAATACAAGATTATGCCTCAAGTTCGGAGATTTTGGCTTGTCATTGTAGGCATTGAATGGGAAGAAGAAAGACAGAAGAGGGAGATAGAGAACATTACCTGGTAGGGAAGGGTAGTGTGGGAAAGATGAGCCTTGAACTTGCCATGAATCTCCAACGCCCCCAACGCTCAACACAAAAGTAAGTCAGTCTTGCTTCAGACCAAAAGCAAGATCAGGGCTAGAATCAAGTTTGAGTCATGCCTTTAACGTGAAACAAAACAAGTATCAAATATGGGCAAAAGCCGTTTGAGCATCGAAACACCCGTTTGGGTGGGTCAAACACCCACTTTATAATGTTCATGATCTAATTTGGTTTAGCTTGGGGCTTAATTTCAAATGAGATCATAATTCACTATTATAAATTTTAGAAATCAAATAAAATCATGGCTATTGAATTGGTTCCCATTTGTTTTTTCTATACAGTAGGTGTCAAACGGAGACTAAATCACTCCCCAGACGATCTTAAGTACATCTTTCACATTTGCATGGTGTGCTTAGGAGAATTACTTCCCCTAGGTATTAGTTCAATATTTGAATCTAAGTAATCAAGCCAGAGAGTAGAATTCTTTAACCATTCAACAATTGTGTAAGGTGAATTGATTCACTTTTAAACCAAGGTTAGTTAATATTTCAAATCATGCTAATACTTTATCAAAGTCTAATTTAATATATGCAATGAAATATTATCCAATAACAATGGTAAAGTAAAATAATATCAATTATAAAAGTTACATCAATTATAATACGTTAGTTTAACTTAACACATAATTTAATATCAAATTCTCATATTGTCTAATAGTAAATGTAAATTAAGTAATAAGATGGTAAACTACAAGATTCTAATAGTGTGTAGGGTTGCTGACACTCTCAATTGCCTACTCAAACTTTATATTAACTATTTGTAATTATAATTTTAAAATTGTCATCAATTAAATATGAATAAATAAATATAATTAATTAAGATTTTGACTTGAATAAAAAACTTATTTAATTAAGGAACATTTATGAAATTATAATTAAAAGTAATTAATGTAAAATGTAAATAAACAATTAAAAGTGCCAATGGTTCCACCTATTATTTATTAGTTTTTTTTGGTACATTGATTATTTATTAGTTTAATTTGTGGTTTATGTACTATATGACATTAATAGTAGCTATTATTGTCTGGGTTTAAGACCAATACTTGAATCTACAATTATGTTGGCTTTACTTGTCATTCAATTTGTTGTGATCACTTGTGGCTATGCATTCGGCCAGTATAATTAAGGGAGAATGACCGTAAAGGTCGGTTCAGCAAAAATAATGACCGGTTGATTTGTTTTGAAAATTAACTAAGTATTCAACTATATTAATCAATAATTTATATACGGTTAACCAATAATTTATCTTCATTTTGATACTTGATACGTGGTTAACTGTATATAAATTATTGGTTAATATAGTTGAATACTTGGTTAATTTTTAAAACGAACCAACCGATCATTATTTTTGATGAGCCAACCTTTACGATCATTGTCCCTATAATTAAGGGACAATCTCGAGCAATTTGATTAACGTTAGCCATCTTACTTCAGTGGCCCTCATTCATTTCTTCTTTCGTTGATCTAGTTAACTTTTGCTATCAATGTCATGTTATTTTTTGAGTGGCGTTTTAATTCCTAACCATTTATTTAAATTACTATGATCATACTTCATTCTAGTGAAAAATCTTCTCACTTGATACAATACTTAATTTGCATCAGATTATACATGAATAATCGGCTAGATTTTTAAATAGGTTTAAATATCTGAAAATTGGGTATTTACCTAAAATAAGATGATGCATCCAAATTATGAAATTCATCGTACATGACAAGCTTAAATTTGGTTGTTTTTCGCACATCATAACAGGGTTTCTCATTATAAAACCATTTTATATCTCTTGAATAACAAATGAGCAGTATCAGCTGTTAGAATGGGACAATATCCATTCCCCTAAACTTTCCTTAAAAAAGAAAAGCATTAGTTAGTGCGGATAAAAAATTAAACTTCTAAACTCTTTCTGTAGAAGTTGGTTAGAGATTTACTTTTCTTCACCAAATGAAAGGGTTGATTTTTTTTTTTGTTTTTATTTTTTTGGTTAATAAAAAAGCGTTAGTTAGATGCTACTGACTTCACAACTTTCGAGATATGTTAGAGATTTTCTTTTGTTGATTTTACCACCTTATCCAATAGCAGAATTCAAAACTAAACCTTATAAGCAAAGTGCTTTAATACTTACCAACTAAACCAACTATCTTTTATCAGAATAATCCTATTTAACTTGATAGCATCTTACATGGATACATTCTGAGATTACACAGAAGGTTGGTTCCATCTAGGGTGAGACCATGGGTAGGGGGACTCCTCATAAGATTTAAGGGGGCCATAGCACCCGTAAAGTTTTTCAAAATTGTTAGTTTACATGTTTTTCTATTTTTCGTTTTGAAAAATTTAACTTGGTCCCCATAAAAAATATCAAGTCTCATTAAGTATGTGTTTTGATTAAATTTTGTAAACTTAATTTTACAAAATTGATTTTTATGAAAAGTGGGTTTGCAATAAAATGATATATATTAGGAAACCTTTATTTGAAAAATAATTTTTACATTATTAATGTTGTTTGGATAATGTTGATAAAAATCACTTTTGAATATTTTGTAGTGTTGATTAGAGGTATTTCCACACCCTTTTGGTACTAATCTTGATGATTCATAGGATTCGAACTTTTGGCCTCCGTGTAGGGTGTGGAAAATGCAAAAGAAAAAGAAACTTACATTAGCTGATGTGCGATTTACCTCCTAAGTTTTAAAGAAGGTAAAAAAAACCCTTCATCCTTTAGACATCCACTTTATCAGCAAAAAATGTTATGTGTACTTCATATGACCACTTGAAACTACCAAAACCCTTGATATTGGATTAAAATTCAATATTAACAATACAAATTAATTAAAAATAAGAAATATGATGCTGGATTTTAATGGAATCTGTTGGGCAATTTTTCTCGTTTAGTTGAGTAAATCGGCTAAATCACACCAATGATTCCCACGTTCAGGCGATGAGCTAAGGAAGGGACTCTATCCCTTAGCCTTGGGTTCCCAAGATGCTAAAGAAAGCTCCTAGTGCGAAGTTCAGTTAAAACACTAAATAAAAGAAAACTTGAAATTGCATTAAAGGGTATGAATTGAGTACAAGACAATAAAGAAAGCGATAAACAAAGCTGTGAATAAAGCAATAAATGACATAATTGAAATGTAAGATAAATTGGTTGTGTTGGTTGATCGAGATATGTCTCTTTCTTTTGTTTCAAGCCTTTTTATAAATGGAAAACTTGTTGAAACCAAATTTTTATAAAAAGGTTTAAGTACTAAATTCTTAAAAGCTGTAGCTTTCCCTGTTTAAGTTTTGAGGATAACAAAAATATTTATTTAGTTTGAACAAGTAAGTGTTTCGACAATAGTATTAACAAATCGCTACTTGTATGTGCGTCCATTCTGCTCTATGCTTAAAGATAACTCTTCGTGCGTCCAATATGCTATAACTCTTTGTGGGTCCAATAAATGTATTATATACTTTTACTATTGGTGCGTCCAATACTTGTATGCATATACTGTTACCTTTTATTAGTTCGTCCAATACGATCTGTATGCCAAAGCTCGGACTCAACTCACTCTTTCAAAGTTCAAGCTCAAGCTCTCGTCAAAGTGAAATTTCAAAAATGAAGAACTGTTCCTCATTAAATGCTAGAAAAGAACTCGATGTACTCACGGCTGTAAGAAGTCAACTAAGCCACTTTTGGCCGACATTGTCTAACAACTACAAAGATCTGCAAATAAGAAACCGTCTGCAATCTTAGACAAATCAGGACTTTGTTTTCATTGATTGGAAATCTCAGAGAATAAAAGTCACCATCAGAAGAAGTTCAGCACTTTTCCAGTAGATGCATTTAATGCTACTCAGAACGGTAATAAATGTTTCCGTTGGACGATCTAGCCCATGAAGTCTGCTCAATTTGTTCTTACTTATAAAGAGAAGGAGCAGCACTTGAGGATACATAGAGAGATCTTTGCCGAAACATCCTACAAAGTCTAAAAAGCTTTATTTCTTCTTGGATTTCCATATACATGTAAAAAGAAAAAGCCTTGAGATCTCTATTGTCTATTCTCATTTGTCAGTGAGTTTTAAACTCAAGCTTTCATCTACTTTCACTTATTCATCTTAAGCATTGTAAGCCTGAAGAAATTTGTGTGTAAAAGAATACTTGTGAGATAGAACTCAAGAGGTTGAAAATACTTGTTACCTCGAAGAGGTGCATAATACTTGTAATCGTGAAAAGATTAGTTGGAAAATCCTTCTCAGTTGAAGGACTGGACGTAGCTCTTGGTTGATAAGAGTGAACCAGGATAAATCTCGTGTGTAAGCTTCTCTTCTCTTCTAGTGTGCTTTATTATATTCACTAACCTCTGGGGTTTACCATTGTGTTTATTAACAAAGATCTTTTTATTTGGTTTTAGAACGTGTTAACCATTTTATTAAAAGTCTTTTCAAAATCCTTAGAGTCCAATAGGACTAAGCGGTGTTGGTCCTAAGCTCTTTGCTTGTTAAACTTTATCCTTCGCTGTGTTCTATTTTCTATTGAAAAGGAAAATCTTTTATTAATTTTCAAAAAGGGTTAAGAAACACAATTCAACCCCCCTTCTTGTGTTTCACTTGGTTATTTCAAAACTAACTGTTATTTCCCTCCAAACTGTCTGCCACGTTTCCTTGTGTTTCTCCTCCACTTCTAATCGTTATGGGATCATGGCTGACTAGTTAATGCAATGTTGTTGGCTGACAAGAGGTTGTCGAGACCCGTCAAATAATAAAAATTACCGGTTCACAAAATAATTTGTAGTATAGAGAATGAACCGAATCGTCTCTCAAGGATCCAAAAAGAACAAATATTTAATCAGATCAAGATAATTAAAAGGGGGTTTTGATAATTTGAAAAGAAAATATACCGGTTGAATTAAAGAAATGCAATTAACAAATTAACCAATTCATGGAAATTTACCGATCTTGAGTTTAACTCATCATTGATCACAAGGAATTCACTTAATTGCTAACCGTGTTCTTGGCCTTAGATCACATCAAGATGCCTCAACATGATCCAAGAATCCTCTACTAGATAAGCATCTAGGATTTAATTAACTAAGGTTAGATAAAGTAAGCACCATCCAAACATAGATTAACTTAAGATCCAGAATTTAACCAAGCTAAACAATCTATCAAAAAGCTTTAATATATTGTTTAATCTTTGTGATCCTCTTTGAATACATGATAATAAAGCTATTATCACATAAACATCCAAATCAAATTAAGCAATTCAATCTAGATCAAAATTAAAAGAGGAAGAAGAGAAACTTGAATAACAATTAAACAATATGAACAAGTAAAACAAGATCTAGAAATTAAACATCAAGATGGCTAATCCCTTGGATTGATTATGAGAGCCTAGCCTTCCATGGATGGGAAGGAAGAATTCAGAAATAAAAGAACAAAAACGAAATTGTAAAGAGAATGGAGAAGAAGAGAAAGAAAACTCTCACAAATACTCAAACTTTCTTCAAACTTACTTAAAATTGAATCCTCCTAATACAAAGAGATTGACTCTATTTATACTAATCCTAGAAGCCAATTTAAACATGTACATAATCTGAATACAAGCTTTAAAAACATGGAAATTGTCAAATATAGAAGCTTGATGCATGGTTGGTGGGTTGGTGCATGGTAGGTGGGTTAGTGTATGGTTGGTGGCTTTTAGTTAGCAACTCTTATCCGACTTCTGGCTTGCTTTTCATGACCTAGACGGTGCATTTTGGCTTGGATGTCTCATGAAAGTTGTAGCCAGTTGTCTCCTTGAAATTTTGCAATTGGAATCATGCCATTTGGACGTTTAGAACTCCAGATATGCCAAAAACACTGAACCTACCTCATGTTAGGTTGGCAGAACATGTTTCCAAATTCAAACCAACTTGTAGCTTCATTATCTTGCATAAAATGATATCTATTGACTAAATGGTCTTCAATGAAGTTGGAGATATGGGTCTTATCTTTCCAATGGCCAAGTTTCCGCCCAAGAAGAGGCCTATAACTCACTATGTAGTCCAATATGTGCACACTGCCCAAATTTTTGTGACAGCAAACCCACTCTGCATTGCAGGGATGTTTTGGACCCTTAGAAGTCCGATCCAACTCTTAAGTTCTTCATGAAACTTGTAGAGCATTGTCTTCTACAAGTTTCACGAAGAACTCAAGAGTTGGATCAGACTTCTAAGGGTCCAAAACGTCCCTGTAATGCAGAGTGGGTTTGCTGTCATGAAAATCTAGGCAGTGTGCACATATTGGACTACATAGTGAGTTATAGGCCTTCTCTTGGGCTGAAACTTGGCCATTGGAAAGATAAGACCCATATCTCCAACTTCACTGAAGACCATTTAGTCAATAGATGTCATTTTAGGTGTGATAATGAAGCTAAAAGTTGGTTTGAATTTGGAAACACGTTCTGCCAACCTAACATGAGGTAGGTTCAATGTTTTTGGCATATCTGGAGTTCTAAACTTCCAAATGGCATGATTCCAATTGAAAAATTTCAAGGAGGCAACTGGCTACAACTTTCATGAGACCTCCAAGCCAAAATGCACCGTCTAGGTGATGAAAATGAAGCCAGAAGTCGGATAAGAGTTATTGACTAAAAGCCACCAACCATACACCAACCCACCTACCATGCACCAACCCACCAACCATGCATCAAGCTTCCATATTTGAGAATTTCCATATTTTTATAGCTTGTATTCAGATTATGTACATGTACAAATTGGCTTCTAGGATTAGTATAAATAGAGCCAACCTCTTTGTATTAGAATCATTCAATTTTGAAGTAAGTTTGAAGAAAGTTTGAGTATTTGTGGGAGTTTTTTTTCTCTTCTTCTTCATTTTCTTTAGAATTTCGTTTTTGTTCTTTTATTTCTGAGTTCTTCCTTCCCATCCGTGGAAGGCAAGGCTCTCATAATCAATCCAAGGGATTAGCCATCTTGATGTTTAATTTGAAGATCTTGTTTCGCTTGTTCATATTGCTTAATTGTTACTCAAGTTTCTCTTCTTCCTCTTTTAATTTTGATCTAGATTGAATTGCTTAATTTGATTTGGATGTTTATGTGATAATAGCTTATTTATCATGTATTCAAGAGGATCACATAGAATAAACAATTTATTAAAGCTTTTTGATGGATTGTTTAGCTTGGTTAAATTCTTGATCTTAAGTTAATTTATGTTTGGATGGTGCTTACTTTGTCTAACCTTGGTTAATTAAATCCTAGATGCTTATCTAGTAGAGGATTCTTAGATCATGTTGAGGCGTCTTGATATGATCTAAGGCCAAGAACATGGCTAGCAATTCAGTGAATTCCTTGTGATCAATGATGGATTAAACTCAAGATCGGGAAAATTTCCTTGGATTGGTTAATTTGTTAATTACTTTCCTTTAATTCAATTAGTGTATTATCATTTCAAATCATCAAAACCCCCCTTTTAATTGTCTTGATCTGATTAAATCTTTGTTCTTTTTGGATCCTTGAGAGACGATTCGGTTCATGCTCTATACTACAAATTAGTTTGTGACCCGGTAATTATTATTATTTGACGGGGTCTCGACAACCTCTTGTCAAATTTGGCGCCGTTGTCGGGGATCCAAGGCAACTATTTGATCATTTCAAGATCTCATCTAACTCTAACAAATGTGTTTGTTTTGTTTTTGAAGCTTTTTCAAGTGGAATTCAGCTGAAATTGGATAAAGGGCATTGTGTCAAGCATTTCGGTTCGGTAAAGCATCTCTGATTGATCTGAATTTTGGTACACGAATGGAAAATATTATTCTGAGAAAGGCTCACTAATTATAGTGAGGTCACCCTTATTTTAGCCAAATTTCATCATTTAGACTACTTTTTCAATTTTTTAAGATTTTTTTATTATTTTGTTGGATAGCATTTTTGTGTAGATTTTATCCTGTGGTGGTTCCATAATTTTTAAAATTCATTTGATACTATTTTTTATTTTATTATTATTTTTTGGAGTATTTGTTTTAGGAATTTTTAGTGTTTTAGTTGTTATTGCTTTTTTATACCTTCCTATGAGCTGCATGCTGTATGACTAGGTCTGATCCTGGAACCTTGCATACATTTGATCCTGAAATTGATAGAACCTTTCGTACACTTCACAGAATTCATAGGACTGGTAGTAGCATTCATAGAGCTAATAGAAATACTTCTGGAATTGGACTTGAACTTGACATTGTTCCTAATCTGGTTGACTCTTTTAATCTGTTGAGTCTGCTTCTATTAGTGCTTCAGTGTCTGATACTGAGTCTACAGATTTTACTATGGCTGATAATAATAATAGAACTTTGAAAGAACTTGCTGCACCTGATGTTGCATATTAGCCTTTGTGCATCTAATATCCTGACCTTCATGTTGATTTTGAGCTCAAATCTGGATTAATACACTTGTTGCCCAAGTTTCATGGTCTGGCAGGTGAGGATCCACATAAGCACTTGAAGGAATTCCATGTTGTCTGGTCAACTATGAAACCTCATGGAATAGCTGAAGATCACATCAAGTTGCGAGCATTTCCATTTTCACTGGATGGTGCAGCCAAGGACTGGTTATATTACCTTCAACCAGCCTCTATAGCATCCTGGAATGACATGAAGAGGCTATTTCTGGAGAAATTCTTCCCTGCCTCAAGAGCTGCTGCAATCCGAAAGGACATATGTGGCATAAGGCAGATGACTGGGGAGACAGTGCATGAATACTGGGAGAGGTTCAAAAAGCTTTGTGCGAGCTGTCCTCATCACCAAATCAGTGACCAATTACTGATTCAATATTACTATGAAGGCTTGCTACCTATGGACAGAAGCATGATTGATGCTGCTAGTGGAGGTGCCCTGGTTGACAAAACTCCTGCTGCTGCTAGGGATTTAATTGCCAATATGGATGCCAACGCCCAACAGTTTGGCACTAGGGTCATTACCTCAACCAGAGGAGTCAATGAGGTTCATGTTTCCCATGCTGACCAACAGAGGATGGAGCACCGAATTGATGAGTTAACCTCCTTGGCGAGGCAATTAGCCATGGGACAACATCAAACACCTGTGGCTGGAAGAGTTTGTAGCATATGTTCTAGTTCCTCTCATCCCACAGATGCGTGCCCCACATTGCAAGATGATTCTGAGTTTCAAGACCAATCTGTGGCTACAGCTGGTATATCTCCTGGGAAGCCATAATTCCATCAGCAGCAACAACAGAAATATGATCCATTCTCCAACACTTACAACCTTGGCTGGAGGGACCATCCCAATCTGAGATATGGGAATGCGTCAAATCAGCAGCCACCAAACCAGTATAGACCACCATTCTAGCAGCAAGCAAGGACAAATCAGTTTCAACCACATGTTGGACCAAGTAGACCACCATTCCAGCAGCAAGGTCCTGTAGCCACAAAATCAAAGCCCTCATTGGAGGATTTGGTGAAACAGTTGGCCACCAATAACATCCAGTTTCAACAGAGAACTGAAACCACCATTCAGAACTTGGAGACTCAAATTGGCCAACTTGCCACGTCTATTCATGAATTAAAGTCACAAGGTTCTGGCCAATTACCCTCTCAAACCACTCCAAACCCTAGAGGCAATGTTAGTGCTATAGCTTTGCGCAGTGGTAGGAAAATCAATGGACCAGTACAACAGATAATTCCAGATTCTACCATTGACCTAGAAAAACAAGATGCTGCAACAAATTCATATGCTGTAGCAGATTCAGCAACAAATGATCCTACAACATCCAAGCAGAAAGCCAAATCAAACCAGCAGTTGACAGAAAATTTAGTAAAGCAGAAAAGTGAACATCCACAAAAGTCAACTTGCAACATTCCTCTTCCTTTTCCAAACCGAATGATACAGTCGAGGCATATGGTTGAAACTGACTTGGATAAGGAAATTATGGAGACTTTTCAGAAGGTTGAGGTGAATATACCTCTCTTGGAGGCAATTAAACAAATCTCCAAGTATGCCAAGTTCTTGAAAGAGATGTGCACCCATAAGAGGAAGCTAAAGGGCACTGAAAAAGTGAGTATGGGGAGGAATGTCTCTGCTTTGATTCAGCCCAACCTGCCTCCCAAATGCAAAATCCCAGGCACTTTTACCATCCCTTGCACCATAGGACACCAACAGTTCACTCATGCCTTGCTAGACTTGGGAGCCTCCATCAATGTAATGCCAAAGTCAGTTTACACTTCCTTGCATATGGAAGAGCTAAAACCCACCGACATTGTCATTCAGTTAGCAAATCAGAGTACTGCTCAACCTGCAGGAGTGTTGGAAGACGTTTTGGTTCGGGTAAATAATATAATATTCGCAGCTGATTTTTATGTGTTGAATATGGAAGATGAATTTGCCTCTTCCCCACCCCCATTGATCTTAGGTAGGCCATTTTTGAAAACTGCTAAAACTAAGATTGATGTGCATGCTGGTACCCTTTCCATGGAATTTGGTGATGATGTCATTCAGTTTAGCATTTTTGTGCCATGAAATACCCTTTAGAGGATCATTCTGTTTTTCATTTTGATGTCATTGATTTACTGATTGATGATATGCATGCTGATATGTTGGCAGAGTTTCCTGAAATTGTAGGATACATTGATAGCATAACTTGCGATACTTGTTCCGCCTGTTTCAGACTTTCTGGTTGTAAACCCAATGCAATGTGTGCAGTCTGTGCTGAGATTTCTACATACTTATCATGTGCTGTTGACATTGATGACTCTGTTTCTGTTATTAATGGCAATGATGCTGTTATTAATGATGTTGTCATTCATCCTGCTGCTAAGTGTGATTCTTTTGATTCCATAGGATATGATGATGTTGTTTTGCAAGATTGTGCACAGCTTGCAGGTACAGGTGCAACTGCTGAGAATTTAGCCGATTTAGTTTTAGTTCTAAAACTAGTACCGTCAGTCCAGCAACCACCCTCCATTGAACTTAAGCCCCTGCCCGAGCATTTGAAGTATGCATTCTTCGAGGAGGATGAGAAGCTCCCGGTGATAGTGGCCAAACACCTCCAACCTGAGCAAGAAACCAGATTATTGGAAGTCTTGAAGCAACACAAAAGGGCAATTGGTTGGACACTTGCAGACATCCCTGGTATCAACCCCTCCACATGCATGCACAGGATATTACTTGAGGAGGAAACTAAACCAGTGAGACAACCCCAGAGGAGACTGAATCCTCTCATCCTAGATGTGGTGAAAAAAGAGGTGACCAAGCTACTGCAGGCTGGCATTATCTATCTCATCTTTGACAGCAAGTGGGTAAGCCAGGTGCAAGTAGTTCCAAAGAAATCCGGAGTGACTGTTGTGGCCAACCAGAAGAATGAGCTCATTCCAACCCGAGTGCAGAATAGTTGGAGAGTTTGCATTGACTACAGACGTCTCAACCAAGCCACTCGGAAGGATCATTACCCCATTCCATTCATTGATCAAATGTTGGAACGGTTGGCTGGTAAGTCCCATTATTACTTTTTGGATGGCTACATTGGATACTTCCATATCCATATTGCACCAGAGGATCAAGAGAAGACCACATTTACATGTCCCTTCGGCACCTTTGCTTATAGACGGATGCCCTTCGGCCTCTGCAATGCCCCTGGTACCTTCCAACGGTGCATAGTAAGCATATTTTCTGATTTCTTAGAGGAGTGCATGGAGGTGTTTATGGATGACTTCACTGTCTATGGTTCTTCTTTTGATTCATGTTTAGCTAGCTTATCTAGGGTGCTACATAGATGCATTGAGACTAACCTTGTGCTAAATTTTGAGAAATGCCATTTTATGGTAGAACAGGGTATAGTTTAAGGCCATGTAGTATCCAGTAAGGGCATTGAGGTTGATCCTGCCAAGATTGATGTAATTACTTGTTTATCTTACCCCACATGCGTGCGGGAAGTGCGTTCTTTTCTTGGTCATGCAGGTTTCTACAGGCGCTTCATTGCCGACTTCAGCAAGATTGCTCTTCCACTTTCCCACTTACTGCAGAAAGATGTGGAGTTCAATTTTGATGATAAGTGCAAGGTTGCTTTCAACCACTTGAAGCGGGCCTTGACTAGTACCCTTATCATCCAGCCACATGACTGGACATTGCCATTTGAGTTAATGTGTGATGCTTCTAACTATACAGTAGGAGCAGTCTTGGCACAGAGAGTGGGAAGAGCTTCTCATGTGATATACTATGCTTCCAGAACTCTGGATGCTGCTCAGGCCAACTATACCACAACTGAAAAAGAGTTTTTAGCCATTGTTTTTGCTTTGGATAAGTTTAGATCATATTTGCCTGGCTCTAAGGTTGTTGTGTTTACTGATCATGCAGCTCTTAAGTTTCTTTTGAAGAAGCCAGAGGCAAAGCCTCGACTAATAAGGTGGATGCTACTGCTCCAAGAGTTTCATATAGAGATCCGTGACAAGAGTGGAGCAGAAAATCTAGTGGCAGATCACTTGAGCCGCATTGAAAGGGCTTCAGATCCCTTCCCTGTACAGGACTCCTTCCCGGATGAGCAACTGCAATGCAAGGTAAGAACACCTCTCCTTGGTTTGCAGATATGGTTAATTTTTTGGTTGCTGGTGTTCTTCCTGCATATTTTACTAGAGCACAATCTGATAAATTGAAAAGTGAGTCTAAGTACTATGTATGGGATGATCCTTATCTGTGGAAGCTTTGTAGTGACTAGATTATTAGAAGATGTGTCTCTGATCATGAGTTTCATTCTATTCTTAGCTTTTGTCATACATTTGCATGTGGTGGGCACTTTAACTCCCAACGTACAACTAGGAAAGTTTTGGATTCTGGATTGTATTGGCCTACCTTATTTCATGATGCATATATGTTTTGTAAGTCTTGTGAACAGTCCCAGAGAACAGGGAAAATTTCACACAGAAATGAGATGCCTCAGCAGCCTATGCTGTCTTGTGAGATCTTTGATGTTTGGGGTATTGATTTCATGGGCCCTTTCCCTGTTTCATTTGGTTTTATTTATATTTTGTTGGTTGTTGATTATGTATCTAAATGGGTGGAGGCAAAAGCCACTCGGACTGATGATTCCAAAGTTGTTGTGAACTTTGTTAGATCACAGATTTTCTGCAGGTTTGGAATCCCGAGGGCCATTATCAGTGATCAGGGTTCACACTTTTGTAACCGGAGAATAGAGGCTTTGATGAGAAAGTACATCGTCTTGCACAAGGTTTCTACACCTTATCACCCCTGCATAAACGGCAGGCCGAAGTCTCAAATCGAGAGATCAAGCACATACTTGAGAAGACAGTCCAACCTAATAGGAAGGACTGGAGCCTGAGACTTGAGGATGCTCTGTGGGCTTACCGAACTGCCTACAAGACACCGATAGGGATGTCCCCGTACCGGATTGTCTTTGGGAAAGCGTGCCACCTTCCGGTGGAAATTGAGCATAAATCCTATTGGGCGGTGAAACAGTGTAACCTTGACTTGAGTCAAGCTGGATCTCAAAGGAAGCTCCAACTTCAGGAACTTGAGGAGCTTCGATTAGAGGCATATGAGAACTCCCGGATCTACAAGGAGAAGACCAAACTCCTTCATGATAAGATGTTGGTACGAAAGGAGTTCACCATTGGTCAAAAAGTTCTTCTCTACAACTCTCGCCTCAAACTTATGCCCGGTAAGCTTCGTTCTAGGTGGCTTGGTCCCTTCATTGTTATTAATGTTTTTCCTCATGGTGCAGTAGAAATTAAGAGTGAAGCCACCAACAAAGTGTTCAAAGTTAATGGTCATCGCCTCAAAAATTTTTATGAAGGAGCTCAAGAGAACCTCGTGGAGGAAGTTCAACTGCAGGATGCCCTCTACCATGATTAATCACTACTGTGTTGAAAAAAAAAAACCTCAAGCCACGATTAATGTCAATTGCCAGAGATTGAATCATTATTGGGGAGGACCCATCGCTCATGCAAAATCTTCAATCACGCTGGCTGATGACATTAAAAGTAGCGCTTCTTGGGAGGCAACCCAAGTTTTCTAACTCTTTCATCTTTTAACTTTGACTTATTTGCAATCACAGGAATCAAGATAGAAAATCGGTGCCAAGCGAGAAAATCTATCAGAGTTTGATTTTTCTATTTTTCACCGGTTAAATGGCGGATAACGGTACTCCGTGAAAATCTTTTTTGGTCCCTTCAGTTACCCACAAACACTGAAATTTGTATATAATTTTACTCAATTTGTTTTTCTTCTTTCTTTCTTTCAAAATGGATAATCAGCTTGTCAACCTCCGCTAGCAATTCCCTTCTCTCCCTCAAAATGCTTTAACTAACATTTATTGTGCAAGGTTTGAGAGGTTAAGGATGTTTATGCACAAAGGCATCCCTGCGGATATACGCTGGATAATCGAAGCAAAGGTCCGAATCACAGGGGAATTTTCTAATGCTCTTGTTTCATATATGCCAGGGCTAGGCAAAAGTTCATATGCAAAAAAAAGAAGAGCAAAAAGGTTACGAGTCTGCTATAAATGTGCAAGATGGACCTGTAACACAAAATGCAGATCAATTGGAATGACGTCTATAAATCGACTTGATAAAATTGACTTCATTAAGGATGGCATGAGTAAGGAGTCTTTAGATAACATTCTATTGACTCTTGAGACGCATCCTAGTGGAGATGTGCAGAGAGTACTTCTCGATTTATGGCCAATATTCCAAGATGAACATAAGCGTTATAGTCTTGGGAATCTGACTCAAAAAGACCCTGTTTGCCAATTTTTAAGAAAATTGGATGGGAAGCCGTCCATCGGCCCATAAAGAACATTCAAGCCGTTACTGGACGTAAAACCAGAGGAAAATGTGAGCCATAATCACACCTCCCGTAAGTATTATTTTTTATTTTTCCTTTTTTTTCTTGTTTATTAAAAAAAAAATTCAAAAAAAAAAATTCAAAAAAAAAATATAAAAGAAAAAATGAAAGAAAACAAATTTAGCCTTATTTTTTTTTTTTGAAATATGCATTGCGTATTTTCAATCTTCTTCTGACACATATAGATTAGTCTTTTATCCTTGTCATATAGCTATTATTATTGCTTTGCTTCTTTTCAAACTTGCCTGACACATGGATCTACCCCTCATTTATAGGTGTAATTATTACATTTGAGTTTTTATTCTTTAAATAATGCACTTTGCTCTCTTCAAATCATTGATAAGGTGAGAGTACAAAAAAAAAAGAAGAAAAAATAGAAGTCACTTCAGTTTGTCGGATCAAGAGTGTTTGTGTCTTTTATGGATCTAATCCTGGGAAAGATAAAGATTTTATAAATATTGCACACCATCTTGGTCGAGTGCTAGCTGAGAGAGAAATCCATTTAGTTTACAGAGGAGGTAGTCTTGGGTTAATGGGTTGTGTAGCAACTGCTGCACATTTAGGAGGTGGCAAAGTCCTTGGCGTCATTCGTAGTCCTATAGCTATATGCAATCCCACTGAAAAAACAGTAGGTCATGAAGTAATGGTATCTTGCATACACCAACGCATGAACATTATGATAGCCAATGCTGATGCCTTTATTGCCTTATCTGATGGTTTTGGAACTTTGGAAGAGCTATTCCAAATTACATCCTGGTCACAACTGAACTTTCACCAAAAACCCATAGGTATTTTAAATATTAATGGTTTTTATGACAGTTTGTTTTGTTTTCTTGATCATGCTGTAGAACAAAGGTTCATCTCACAAGCGACACGTCAAATTCTTGTAACCGCTGCAACCCCTGAACAATTGCTTGATCAACTACATGAATTTGTCCTCCAACGTCATCCAGCAATGACTCCACTGAATTGGGAACAAGGCAGCAGCTGCAAAAAGCAAAAACTTGATTTGACTTTGCCCTTGTGAATTTATGTTTTCTCTTATGGTTTTAGTTTTTTTTTTGTTGTAATTTTTCTTATTTCAGGCCCGATTTGCAGTTTTCTGGTAAGACCTTCTACACTCTACCTATCTTTATTTTTGACATTGGGGACAATGTCTTTAATTAGTTGGGGGGAGGGATAGTTGACATTACCATGTACATAGTTTAGTTAAAAAAAAAACTAACAAGCTAATCTTTATTGTTACTAACTTATTAGATGTATGATGTCAGAGTAAGGAGTAGCTTTGCTCTTGAGACGCATCTCAACTTGCATTTCATAATAGGTCTTAAATCATCTTTGTTCTTGTATATATATTAAAAAAAAACACACACACACACACACAATTTTGATCTTTTCAATTGATTTTGGAACAAACATGTGCTGAATCTGAGATTAATTGATGATAAAAGTATGCAAAACAGTTTATAGTTGAATCATTTTCAAAAGGTACTGTCTTTGATAACATTTTCTCTGTTAAGTACTAAACTTTGTTTCAGAAAAAATGCTTCGTGCAGCGTCCAACAGACTCTGCGTCCATTTCTTTGAAATGTCTTTCTTAGGGGGAGCAAATAATGTTTTAAAAAGAATCTGTGTTCAATCAAATTAATAGTTTTGTCATCATCAAAAAGGGGGAGATTGTTGAAACCAAAATCTTTTAAAAGAAAAGGTTTAGCACTAATGTCAAAAAGCTGTAGCTTTCCCTGTTAAGTTTTGAAGATAACAAAATTATTTATTAAGCTTGAACAAGTAAGTGTTTCGACATAGTGTTTTTTATAAAACTATAATTCCTTTAAATATTGACTCTGTTACAATTATTTTAGGAATTCTTCAATGAAGTTTTTATAAAACAAATAGTTTGATAACCTGCGTCCAATACGTTTTCTACGAAACCTTTCTGTATGCGTCCACTGCGTCATATGCTTTTTATGCGTCCAATGACTGTCTAAAAATACTATTATTATTGGTGCGTCCAATGATTGTATGCGTTTACTGTTACTATTTTATTGGTTCGTCCAATACTATCCTTTTGCCAAAGCTCAGACTCAAATCTCTTTTACAAAGTTCAAGCTCAAGCTCTCGTCCAAGTTAAATTCAAATATGAAGAACTATTCCTCATTAAATGCTCGAAAAGAACGCTGACAGCTTATGACTACAGAAGAAGTCAACTGAGCCGCTTTTTGCTGACAGTGTCTAACAACTACAAAGATTAGCAAATAAGGAACTTTCTACGATCTCAGACAAATCAGGACTCAGTTATCATATGATTGGAAATCTCTGATAATCAAAGTCAGCTTTCAGAAGAAGCTCAACATAATTTCAGTCGATGCATTTAATGCTACTCAGAACGGTAATAAATGTTTCCGTTAGATGATGTAGCTCATGAAGTCTGCTCAACTTGTTCTTTCATATAAAAAAAAGAAGGAGCAGCACTTGCTGAAGAGAGTGATCTTTGCCTAAGCATCCTTCAAAGTCTAAAAAACTTTATCTCTTCTTGGATTTCTATAAACGTGTAAAAAGAAAAAGTCTTGAGATTTATTGTCTATTCTCATTTGTTAGTGAGTTTCAAACTCAAGCATTCATCTTCATATACTTATTCATCTTAGAGTTGTAATCCTGAAGAGGCTGGGCATAAAAGAATACTGGTGTGGTTGAACCTGAAGAGGTTGAAAATACTTGTTACCTGAAGAGGTGTATAATACTTGTAATCTCGAAAAAGATTAGTTGGAAAATCCTTCTGGTTGAAGGGATTGGACGTAGCTCTTTGGTTGAGAGAGTGAACCAGGATAAATCTTTTGTGTAAGCTTCTCTTCTCTTCTAGTGTCTTTTATTATCTCCACTAACTTCTGGGGTTTACTATTGTGTTTATTAACAAAGACATTTTAATTGGTTATTTGGACTTGTTAACTGTCTTCTTAAGAAACACAATTCAACCCCCCTTCTTGTGGAGACCTAAGGTTATTGCCATACAGGAAGCAAAGAATCTAGCCTCTCTTACCATGGAGGAACTCTTGGGTTCTCTTAAAGTTCATGAGCTGGAACTTCAAGAAGAGGAAAGCTCAAGAAAAGGGAAATCAATTGCCCTTAAAGCTCACAAAAGCAGTGCGTCCAAAGCACTTAAAGCTGAAAAATCATCAGATGAGGCCGAGTCATCTGAAGATGATATCTCTGATAATGACGAGTTATCTTTCATCTCTAGAAAGATACAAGCAATGTGGAAAAAGAAAGGAGGTATGCGGAGAAAGCACTTTGGACGAAGGTCACTAAAGGACAGAACAGAAACAAAAGACAAGAGTCCAATCATATGCTATGAATGCAAGAAGCCCGGACACATTAAAGCGGAATGCCCTTCACTAAACAAGGAGAAAGAGAAAAGGAGATTCTTTCCAAAGAAGAAAAGAGGATTAATGGCCACCTGGGAAGATCTTGATCTTTCAACTACTGATGATGAAGAAGAAGCAAATCTATGTCTCATGGCGAACACCTTGTTGGAAGAAGAAGAAGATGAGGTAACAAACTGTGATCTTAATCTTCAAAATGCTTTTGATGAGTTGTTAAATAATTCATCCATTTTAGCGGTTGAATATAAATCCCTAAAAAGAAAGTTTTCAAAATTAACCAAAGAATATGAAAAAATGTTTTCAGAAAACAAGAACTTGAAATTTATTGTGAAAAATTAAAAATCGAAAATGCTCTTTTGAAAACATCTTCTGAGTCCAACACTTCAGATGAAGTTGATAAACTTCATACTGAGGTAAAAGAGTTAACGGAGGACCTCAGTAAATTTGTGAAAAGCACCAACAACCTAAACATTTTACTCAGATATTCCAGAGACCCTCGTGACAAATCTGGATTGGGATATCAAGATACTGATAAAAAGCTTTTTCAAAAAACTACTACTCAACCTAAATCTTTTAAGAATGTTTATAAAAAGAACGTTAACCCTCCCTCTAAAGATCTCTTTAATAAAAGGTCAAAATATTATGGATTTCCAAGAGCTAACCAAAGAGGACCCAAAAAGATATGGGTACCTAAGGATATGATAATTCCTCTTGCAAATGTGCTTAGCAACAAGAAAAAGACACTTGTCATGGTACCTGGATAGTGGTTGCTCACGGCACATGACGGGAGAAAGGTCTATGTTCCAAGACATCAAAACTAATTCAGGCGGCTCCGTCACGTTTGGAGGAAACCAGAAAGGTAAAATAGTTGGAATAGGTAAGATTGGTAAGCATCATTTTCCCTCTATCGATAATGTTCTTTTGGTTGAAGGATTGAAGCATAATCTGCTTAGCATTAGTCAATTATGTGATAATGGATCTAATGTTTCATTCAATCAAGGAGAATGTATAGTTAAAAACTCTGATGGATTCATACTCTTCACTGCTAAAAGGAAAAACAATCTCTATAAAATTGACTTGGAAGATCTTTCAGATCAAAATGTATCATGTCTAGTTTCCATAAAAGGAGAACAGTGGATATGGCACAAGAAGCTTGGTCATGCAAGTTTGAGATTAATCTCTAAGCTAAATAAGCATAACCTCGTAAGAGGACTACCAAAGCTTGTGTACAAATCAGACGTTCTTTGTGAAGCATGTCAAAAGGGGAAACAAATCAAAAACTCTTTTGAGTCCAAGAACATCGTTTCCACCTCTAGACCACTAGAATTGTTACATCTTGATCTATTTGGTCCAACAAGAACTTCTTCACTAAATGGAAAGAAATATGGATTGGTCATAGTAGATGACTATACTAGATGGACATGGGTTATGTTTCTAGCTCACAAGGATGAGTCTTTCAAAGTCTTCTCTATTTTCTGTAAAAGAATTCAAAATGAAAAAGGCATGTGTACCAACTCAATCCGAAGTGATCATGGAGGAGAATTTGAGAATGAGAGCTTCCAATTGTTCTGTGAAGAAAACGGTATTCTTCACAACTTCTCTGCCCCAAGAACACCACAACAAAATGGTGTGGTAGAAAGGAAAAATAGATCTCTTCAAGAGATGGCTAGAACAATGCTCAATGACAACTCAATCTCCAAACACTTTCGGGTCAAGTCGTTAACACTGCATGTTATATTCAAAACAGAATATATATTAGACCTCTTTTAAACAAGACTCCGTATGAATTGTGGAAAGGACGAAAACCCAACATTTCTTACTTTCATTCTTTTGGCTGTCAATGCTTTATCTTGAATACTAAGGATTCTTTAGGAAAGTTTGATGCTAAAGTTGACTCTGGTATATTCTTAGGATACTCAGAGACATCTAAAGCATATAGAGTATATAACTCTCGCTCTTTAACTGTTGAAGAATCTGTTCATGTTAAATTCAATGACAAAAAGCCTGATAATGATTTGTCAGAGCTAGATGAGTCTTTTGCAGAGTTAAACCTAAATAACAAAGGAGAAGGATCAGCTACTCAAGACAAAGAAGCATTGGACGATGAAAGAAAAGAAGAAACATCTGATGGTCAAAGAAGTTGGCACTTCAAAACTTATCATCCAGAGCACCAAATCATTGGTAATCCAGATGATAAAGTGCGTACAAGATCTACCTTCAGAGATTACTCAAATGTAGCCCTCATCTCAGAAATGGAGCCAAGAAAAATATAAGAAGCACTGGAGGACGAAGGATGGATCTTAGCCATGCAAGAAGAGCTAAATCAATTTTGAAAGAAACGATGTTTGGACGCTGGTTCAAAAGCCTAAAGACAAGTCCATCATCGGCACAAAATGGATATTCAAAAACAAATTGGATGAAGATGGTAAGGTTGTGAGAAACAAAGCAAGGTTAGTAGCCCAAGGTTACTCACAACAAGAAGGTATTGATTTCACTGAAACTTTTGCTCTTGTAGCTAGATTAGAAGCCATACGCATCTTACTTTCATTTGCTGCTCATCATAGCATGAGGCTTTATCAAATGGATGTAAAAAGTGCATTTTTAAATGGTATAATCAATGAAGAAGTTTTCGTTAAACAACCACCTGGTTTCGAGGATCAAAATTTCCCTAGGCATGTTTTCAAATTAAAAAAGGCCCTGTATGGATTAAAGCAAGCTCCTCGAGCCTGGTATGAAAGGATAAGCACGTTTTTAAAAGAAAGCGGTTTTTCTAGAGGAAAAGTTGACACTACTCTTTTTCGCAAAGACAAAATCTCAAAATTCATTATAGTTCAAATTTATGTTGATGATATTATTTTTAGAGCTACTGATGAATCTCTTTGCAAGGAATTTTCCAATCTGATGCAGAAGGAGTTCAAAATGAGCTTAATGGGAGAATTAAAATTCTTTCTGGGATTGCAAGTGAAACAGACATTGGACGAAATCTACATACATCAGACAAAATACACAAATGAACTTATGAATAAATTCAAGATGGACGATTGCAAAACTATGAGCACACCAATGCATCCATCGTCCACACTAAGATTAGACGATAAGGATAAAAAGGTGGATGACAAGTGGTTGTCGAGACCTTGTCAAATAATAAAAATTACCGGTTCGCAAACTAATTTGTAGTATAGAGCATGAACCGAATCGTCTCTCAAGCATCCAAAAAGAACAAAGATTTAATCAGATCACGATAATTAAAATGGGGGGTTTTGTTGTTGATTAACAATATTGATAAAAGTACAAGACTTAAAGTTGAAAACAAATCTAAAGAAGCAACCAATCCAAGGAAATTTACCGATCTTGAGTTTAATCCATCATTGATCACAAGGAATTCACTTAATTGCTAACCATGTTCTTGGCCTTAGATCATATCAAGACGCTTCAACAAGATCCAAGAATCCTCAACTAGATAAGCATCTAGGATTTAATTAACCAAGGTTAGATAAAGTAAGCACCATCCAAACATAGATTAACTTAAGATCAAGAATTTAACCAAGCTAAACAATCCATCAAAAAGCTTTAATAAATTGTTTATTCTATGTGATCCTCTTTGAACACATGATAATAAAGCTATTATCATATGAACATCCAAATCAAATTAAGCAATTCAATCTAGATCAAAATTAAAAGAGGAAGAAGAGAAACTTGAATAACAATTAAGCAATATGAACAAGTAAAACAAGATCTCCAAATTAAACATCAAGATGGCTAATCCCTTGGATTGATTATAAGAGCCTAGCCTTCCATGGATGGGAAGGAAGAACTCAGAAATAAAAGAACAAAAACAAAATTCTAAAGAGAATGGAGAAGAAGAGAAAGAAAACCCTCACAAATACTAAAACTTTCTTCAAACTTACTTAAAATTGAATTCTTATAATACAAAGAGATTGGCTCTATTTATACTAATCCTAGAAGCCAATTTGTACATGTACATAATCTGAATACAACCTATAAAAATATGAAAATTGTCAAATATGGAAGCTTGATGCATGGTTGGTGGGTTGGTGCATGGTAGGTGGGTTGGTGTATGGTTGGTGGCTTTTACTCAACAATTCTTATCCGACTTCTGGCTTCAAATTAATCACCTAGAAGGTACATTTTGGCTTGGATGTCTTCATGAAAGTTGTAGCCAGTTGTCTCCTTGAAAATCTCCAATTTGAATCATGTCATTTGGACTTTTAGAACTCCAGATATGCCAAAAACACTGCACCTACCTCAAGTTAGGTTGGAAGAACGTGTTTCCAAATTCAGACCAACTTGTAGCTTCAGAAGCATGCCTAAAAGGACATCTATTGACAAAATGGTCTTCAGTGAAGTTGGAGATATGGGTCTTATCTTTCAAATGACGAAGTTTCAGTCCAAGAGGTGACCTATAACCAACTATATAGTCCAATATGTGCATACTGCCCAGATGGTTCAGTGACAGCAAACTCACTCTGTATTGCAAGGCTATTTTGGGCCCTTAGAAGTTCGATCCAGCTCTTGAATCCTTCATGAAACTTGTAGATCCTTGTCTTAGCTTTCCAAAGACACCAAGATCACCTCAATTGGATCACCGAGTCCCAAGTTATGGCCTAACCAAGGAAGAAAGGTCAAAATGCATCAAAATCCGAAAGTTATTCAATATTTGCATTAAAGCCCAATGAAGCCCAACAACATTAAACTCATCTAAAATACTAATATTGGGCACAATAAACATCTAATGAAGCCTAATACAAAGCTAACATAAGTGTCTCAAATTGATTGATCAAATTCGCCCACACTTAATCTTTTGCACTCCCGGGCAAAATACATAAAAACAAAACTAAAGAAAAACAAGAGACATCATATTATTAAACTAAAAACATAAAAAACTGATTATACCTAATCTAATCCATTTTCGTAGGAAAACACGATGGCACTTAGCATGTGCCACAAGCCTTTAAACCCCTAGGTGTCCCTAGTGGACGAGTTATAGTCTCGTGAGGATTTATCAGGATGATACCCACAAACATGTAATATTTTATTTAATCAATTCAACTAATTTTTAAATACAAGCATTGTATCAAATATAAACCATAATTAATAAGTCAAGTATGCTTAACAAAGAATAGTTGAATCAAATCAATTGAGAATAAAGTATAGCATAATCATGCTTTAATCAGAAATAGGTATGTTCAGATTGAGTAAAATTCTTCACAAGTGACACTCAAATCACACAAGGTGTTTAGGTTAACTGTTTACGTTCTACTCAGTCAAATTATGAAAGTATTTTACCATAGGCTTGCATATACATCAATTCTCCACTACTTAGATCAAATAAATTGCAAAAATCAAGAGGTCTTTCAAAAAGGTTGTAATGGAACTTATAAGGTGAAGGAAGGGAACAATATGGATAATAGCAGGTTAAAACCAAAGAGAATAAAAGAGCATTGAGGAGTAACTCAAGTAGAAAGAATAAATTTTTTACCCAAAACCATAAAATGCTCATTCTGTTCACACATTCCTTCCTTTTCCTATTCTTTTATTTTTTTCTTTTTTTCTTTTTTTCTTTCTTTTTGTTTTTTTGTTTTTTTGTTTTTTTTGTACCAAGCATTTCGTATCAGCACACCAATTCCCCCACACTTAAATCTTTGCAAGCAAAAGAACTTCTCCAAGGTAAGGTAAAACATGGTTTTTCACTCAAAGCTTGTAATGAGCTAAGAACAAAGAATAGGCAAATAGGCTCAGAGGGAGTTAATATTTGGATAAATGCAAGATAGGTTTATTTGGCCCAAGCAGCTAAGTCAAGAAAAAAATGCCTCTGTCATTTTCATGCAACATACAGACCAATGTAATCTCAAATCGATTCAATGCAAGTTCTAGAAAATAAATTCATAATTGACATCACTCATGAAAGAAAATAACCAAGTGTAAGTATCAAACTTGGAAAAGCCCAAAACTCACAAAGGTATAGAACATTCACTCAATTCAACCATGCCTTCTTCCTAATATCCACAATCATATACACATGTATATCACGAAAATGATTCAACTATAAACTGTTTTGCATACTTTTATCATTAATTAAGCTCAGATTCAGCACATGCTTGTATCAATATCAATTGAAAAGATCAAAATTGTGTGTGTGTGTGTGTGTGTTTTTTTTTAAATTATATACAAGAACAAAGATGATTTAAGACCTATTATGAAATGCAAGTTAAGATGCGTCTCAAGAGCAAAACTACTTCTTACTCTGTCATCATACATCTAATAAGTTAGTAACAATAAAGATTAGCTTGTTAGTTTTTTTTTTTTTAACTAAACTATGTACATGGTAATGTCAACTATCCCTCCCCCCAACTAATTAAAGACATTGTCCCCAATGTCAAAATAAAGATAGGTAGAGTGTAGAAGGTCTTACCAGAAAACTGCAATTCGAGCCTGAAATAAGAAAAATTACAAAAAACTAAAACCGTAAGAGAAAACAAAAATTCACAAAGACAAAGTGATCAATCAATTTGAGACACACATGTTAGCTTTTTATTAGGCTTTATTAGATGTTTATTGTGCCCAATATTAGTGTTTTAGATGAGTTTAATGTTGTTGGGCTTCATTGGACTTTAATGCAAATATTGAATAATTTTCGGATTTTGATGTATTTTGACCTTTCTTCCTTGGTTAGGCCATAACTTGGGACTCGGTGATCCAATTGAGGTGATCTTGGTGTCTGTGGAAAGCTAAGACAATGCTCTACAAGTTTCATGAAGAACTCAAGAGCTGGATCGGAATGCTAAGGGTCCAAAATATCCCTGCAATGCAGAGTGGGTTTGCTGTCACGGAACCATCTGGGCAGTATGCACATATTGGACTATATAGTGGGTTATAGGCCTCCTCTTGGGCTGAAACTTGGTCACTTGAAAGATAAGACCCATATCTCCAACTTCAATGAAGACCATTTTGTCAATAGATGTCGTTTTAGGCATGCTTCAGAAGCTACAAGTTGGTCTGAATTTGGAAACACGTTCTTCCAACCTAACTTGAGGTAGGTGAAGTGTTTTTGGCATTTCTGGAGTTCTAAAAGTCCAAATGACATGATTCAAATTGGAGATTTTCAAGGAGACAACTGGCTACAACTTTCATGAAGACATCCAAGCCAAAATGCACCGTCTAGGTGATGAATTTGAAGCCAGAAGTCGGATAAGAGTTGTTGACTAAAAGCCACCAACCATACACCAACCCACCTACCATGCACCAACCCACCAACCATGCATCAAGCTTCCATTTTTGACAATTTCAGATTCTTATAGCTTGTATTCAGATTATGTACATGTACAAATTGGCTTCTAGGATTAGTATAAATAGACCCAACCTCTTTGTATTAGAGGGATTCAATTTAGAAGTAAGTTTGAAGAAAGTTTAAGTATTTGTGAGAGTTTTCTTTCTCTTCTTCTCCCTTCTCTTTAGAATTTCATTTTTGTTCTTTATTTTTTGAGTTCTTCCTTCCCATCCATGGAAGGCTAGGCTCTTATAATCAATCCAAGGGATTAGCCATCTTGATGTTTAATTTGGAGATCTTGTTTCGCTTGTTCATATTGCTTAATTGTTATTCAAGTTTCTCTTCTTCCTCTTTTGATTTCTATCTAGATTGAATTGCTTAATTTGATTTAGATGTTAATGTGATAATAGCTTTATTGTCATCTATTCAAAGAGGATCACAAAGAATAAACAATTTATTAAAGCTTTTTGATGGATTGTTTAGCTTGGTTAAATTCTGGATCTTAAATTAATCTATGTTTGGATGGTGCTTACTTTATCTAACCTTGGTTAATTAAATCCTAGATGCTTATTTAGTAGAGGATTCTTGGATTATGTTGAGGCTTCTTGATGTGATCTAAGGCCAAGAACATGGTTAGCAATTAAGTGAATTCCTTGTGATCAATGATGAGTTAAACTCAAGATCGGTAAATTCTCTTGGATTGGTTGTTTCTTTAGATTTATTTACAACTTTGAATCTCCTACTTTTATTACAAAGTCAAATCAAGTTTTTGCCTTTTGCTGCTGCTGCCTTGTTCCCAATTCCGTGGAGCCATTACTGGATCACGTTGTGGTACAAATTCATTTAGTTGATCGAGCAATTGTTCAGGAGTTGCAGCAGTTACAAGACTTTGACGTGTCGCTTGTGAGATGAACCTTTTTTCTACAGCATGATCAAGAAAACAAACTGTCATAAAAACCATTAACATTTAATATACCTATGGGTTTTTGGTGAAAGTTCTGCTGTGACTAAGATGTAATTTGGAAGAGCTCTTCCAAAGTTCCAAAACCACCAGGTAGGGCAATAAAGGCATCAGCATTGGCTATCATAATGTTCATGCATTGGTGCATGCAAGATACCATTACTTCTTGACCTACTGTTTTTCCAGTGGGATTGCCAATAGGTAAAGGACTAGGAATAACACCAAGGACTTTGCCACCTCCTAAATGTGCAGCAGTTGCTACACAACCCATTAACCCAAGACTACCTCCTCCGTAAACTAAATGGATTTCTCTCTCAGCTAGCACTCGACCAAGATGGTGTGCAATATTTACAAACACCCTTGATCCGACGAACTGAAGTGACTTCCATTTTCTCTTTTTTTTTTGTACTCTCACCTTATCAATGATCTGAAGAGAGCAAAGTGCATTATTTAAAGAATCAAAACTCAAATGTAATAATTACACCTATAAAGGAGGGGTAGAACCGTGTGTCAGGTAAGTTTGAAAATAAGCACAACAATGATAATAGCTATATGACAAGGATAAAAGACTAATCTATATGTGTCAGAAGAAGTTTGAAAATATGCAATGCATATTTCAAAAGAATACAGCTACTTTTGATTTGATTTTTTTTTTAATTTTTAATTATTCTTTTTTTGATGATTTTTTTTTTATTTTTTTTTAATAAACAAGAAGAAAAACAAAAACAAAAATAAAAATAATACTTACAGGAGGTGTGATTGTGGCTCACAAATTCCTCTGGTTTTACGTCCAGTAACGGCTTGAATGCTCTCTATGGGCCAATGGTCGGCTTCCCATCCAATTTTCTTAAAAATTGGCAAACAGGGTCTTTTTGAGTCAGATTCCCAAGACTATAACGCTTATGTTCATCTTGGAATATTGGCCATAAATCAAGAAGTACTCTTTGCACATCTCCACTAGGATGCGTCTCAAGAGTCAATAGAATGTTATCTAAAGACTCCTTACTCATGCCATCCTTAATGAAGTCAATTTTATCAAGTCGATTTATAGACGCCATTCCAATTGATCTGCATTTTGTGTTACAGGTCCACCTTGCACATTTATAGCAGACTCGTAACCTTTTTGCTCTTCTCTTTTTTGCATATCAACTTTTGCCTAGCCCTGGCATATATGAAACAAGAGCATCAGAAAATTCCCCTGTGATTCGGACCTTTGCTTCAATTATCCAGCGTATATCCGCAGGGATGCCTTTGTGCATAAGCATCCTTAACCTCTCAAACCTTGTACAATAAATGTTAGTTAAAGCATTTTGAGGGAGAGAAGGGAATCGCTTGCGGAGGTTGACAAGCTGATTATCCATTTTGAAAGAAAGAAGAAAAACAAATTGAGTAAAATTATATACAAATTTCAGTGTTTGTGGGTAACTGAATTTCACGAAGTACCGTTATCCGCCATTTAACCGGTGAAAAATCATCTGTCAACGAAAAATAAACAAAATTAAGACAGAAAAATCAAACTCTGATAGATTTTCTCGCTTAGCACCGATTTTCTGTCTCGATTCCTGTGATTGCAAATAAGTCAAAGTTGAAAGATGAAAGAGTTAGAAAACTTGGGTTGCCTCCCAAGAAGCGCTACTTTTAATGTCCTCAGCCAGCGTGATAGAAGATTTTGCACGAGCGATGGGTCCTCCCCAATAATGATTCAATCTCTGGCAATTGACATTAATCGTGGCTTTTTTTTTGTCTTTTTTTTTTCAACACAGTAGTGATCAATCATGGTAGAGGCCATCCTGCAGTTGAACTTCCTCCACGAGGTTCTCTTAAGCTCCTTCATAAAAAATTTTGAGGCGGTGACCATTAGTCTGGGGATGGTAAGGTGTAGAAACTTTATGCAACACGCCATATTTCCTCATTAATCCCTCCATGCTCCGGTTACAGAAATGGGTGCCTTGATCACTGATGATAGCTCTCGGGATTCCAAACCTGCAGAAAATCTGTGATCTAACAAAATCCACAACAACTTTGGAATCATCAGTCCGAGTAGCTTTAGCCTCCACCCATTTTGATACATAATCAACAGCTAGCAAAATGTAAACATAACCAAAGGAAACAGGAAAAGGTCCCATGAAATCAATACCCCATACGTCAAAGATTTCACAATACAGTAGAGGTTGCTGGGGCATCTCATTCCTGCGAGAAATGTTCCTGTTCTCTCCATTTGTTCACAAGACTTACAGAACAAATATGCATCATGAAACAAGGTAGGCCAATATAAACCAGAGTCTAAAACTTTCCTAGCTGTACGTTGAGGCCCAAAATGTCCACCACATGCAAATGCATGACAAAAGTTAAGAACATAATGAAACTCTTGATTAGGCACACATCGCCTAATAATTTGGTCATTACAAAATCGCCACAGATATGGATCATCCCACACATAATATTTTGATTCACTCTTAAGTTTATAAATTTGTGCACGAGTGAAATGTGAGGGAAAAACTGTAGCAACCAAGAAATTCACCATATCAGCAAACCAAGGGAAGGTGTTCTTACCTTGCAGCTGCATAAGCTGCTCATCTGGGAAGGAGTCCCGTACAGGGAAGGGATCTGAAGCCCTTTCAATGCGGCTCAAATGATCTGCCACTAGGTTCTCTGCTCCACTCTTGTCACGGATCTCTATGTGAAACTCTTGGAGCAGTAGCATCCATCTTATTAGTCGGGGCTTTTGCCTCTGGCTTCTTCAAAAGGAACTTCAGAGCTGCATGATCAGTAAACACAACAACCTTAGAACCAAGCAAATATGATCTAAACTTATCCAAAGCAAAAACAATGGCTAAAAGTTCTTTTTCAGTTGTGATATAGTTGGCCTAGCAGCATCTAGAGTTCTGGAAGCATAGTATATCACATGAGAAGCTTTCCCCACTCTCTGTGCCAAGACTGCTCCTACTGCATAGTTAGAAGCATCACACATTAACTCAAATGGCAATGTCCAAATCAGTGGTCGGATGATGGGGGTACTGGTCAAGGCTTGCTTCAAGTGGTTGAAAGCTGCCTTGCACTTATCATCAAAATTAAACTCTACATCTTTCTGCAGTAAGTGGGAAAGTGAAAGAGCAATCTTGCTGAAGTTGGCAATGAAGCGCCTGTAGAAACCTGCATGACCAAGAAAAAAACGCACTTCCCGCACGCATGTAGGGTAAGATAAACAAGTAATTACATCAATCTTGGCAGGATCTACCTCAATGCCCTTACTGGATACTACATGGCCTAAAACTATACCCTGTTCTACCATAAAATGGCATTTCTCAAAATTTAGCACAAGGTTAGTCTCAATGCATCTATGCAGCACCCTAGATAAGCTAGCTAAACATGAATCAAAAGATGAACCATAGACAGTGAAGTCATCCATAAACACCTCCATGCACTCCTCTAAGAAATCAGAAAATATGCTCACCATGCACCGTTGGAAGGTACCAGGGGCATTGCAGAGGCCGAAGGGCATCCGTCTGTAAGCAAAGGTGCCGAAGGGACATGTAAATGTGGTCTTCTCTTGATCCTCTGGTGCAATGTGGATCTGGAAGTATCTAATGTAGCCATCCAAAAAGCAATAATGGAACTTACCAGCTAATCGTTCCAACATTTGATCAATGAACGGAAAGGGGTAATGATCCTTCTGAGTGGCTTGGTTGAGACGTCTGTAATCAATGCAAACTCTCCAACTATTCTGCACTCGGGTTAGAATGAGCTCATTCTTCTGGTTGGCCACAACAGTCACTCCGGATTTCTTTGGAACTACTTGCACCGGGCTTACCCACTTGCTGTCAGAGATGGGATAGATAATGCCAGCCTGCAGTAGCTTGGTCACCTCTTTTTTCACCACATCTAGAATAAGAGGATTCAGTCTCCTCTGGGGTTATCTCACTGGTTTAGTTTCCTCCTCAAGTAATATCCTGTGCATGCATGTGGAGGGGTTAATACCAGGAATATCTGCAAGTGTCCAACCAATTGCCCTTTTATGTTGCTTCAAAACTTCCAATAATCTGGTTTCTTGCTCAGGTTGGAGGTGTTTGGCCACTATCACCGGGAGCTTCTCATCTTCTTCCAAGAATGCATACTTCAAATGCTCGGGCAAGGGCTTAAGTTCAATGGAGGGTGGTTGCTGGATTGATGGTACTAGTTTTGGAACCGAAACTAAATCTGCTAAATTCTCAGCAGTTGCACCTGTACCTGCAAGCTGTGCACAATCTTGCAAAACAACATCATCATATCCTATGGAATCAAAAGAATCACACTTAGCAGCAGGATGAATGACAACATCATTAATAACAGCATCATTGCCATTAATAACAGAAACAGAATCATCAATGTCAGCAGAATTAACAACAGCACATGACAAGTATGTAGAAATCTCAGCACAGGCTGCACACATTGCATTGGGTTTACAACCAGAAAGTCTGAAACAGGTGGAACAAGTATCGCAAGCTATGCTATCAGTGTATCCTACAATTTCAGGAAACTCTGCCAACATATCAGCATGCATATCATCAACCAATAAATCAATGACATCAAAATGAAAAACAGAATGATCCTCTAAAGGGTATTTCATGGCATCAAAAATGTTAAACTGAATGATATCATCACCAAATTCCATGGAAACGGTACCAGCATGCACATCAATCTTAGTTTTAGCAGTTTTCAAAAATGGCCTACCTAAGATCAATGGGGGTGGGGAAGAGGCAGATTCATCTTCCATATTTAACACATAAAAATCAGTTGGGAATATTAAATTATTTACCCGATCCAGAACGTCTTTCAACACTCCTGCAGGTTGAGCAGTGCTTCGGTTTGCTAACTGAATGACAATGCCGGTGGATTTTAGCTCTCCCATATGCAATGAAGTGTAAACTGACTTTGGCATTACATTGATGGAGGCTCCCAAGTCTAGCAAGGCATGAGTGAACTGTTGGTGCCCTATGGTGCAAGGGATGGTAAAAGTGCCTGGATCCTTGCATTTGGGAGGCAGGTTGGGCTGAATCAAAGCAGAGACATTTCTCCCCATACTCACTTTTTCAGTGCCCTTTAGCTTCCTCTTATGGGTGCACATCTCTTTCAAGAACTTGGCATACTTGGGGATTTGTTTTATTGCCTCCAAGAGAGGTATATTCACCTCAACCTTCTGAAAAGTCTCCATAATTTCCTTATCCAAGTCAGTTTCAACCATATGCCTCGACTGTATCATTCGGTTTGGAAAAGGAAGAGGAATGTTGCAAGCTGAATTTTGTGGATGTTCACTTTTCTGCTTTACTGAATTTTCTGTCAACTGCTGATTTGATCTGACTTTCTGCTTGGATGTTGCAGGATCATTTGCTGCTGAATCTGCTACAGCATCTTGTTTTTCTAGGTCAATGGTAAAATCTAGAATTATCTGCTGTACTGGTCCATTGATTTGCCTACCACTGCGCAAAGCTATAGCACTAACATTTCCTCTAGGGTTTGGAGTGGTTTGAGAGGGTAATTGGCCAGAACCTTGTGACTTTAATTCATGAATAGATGTGGCAAGTTGGCCAATTTGAGTCTCCAAGTTCTGAATGGTGGTTTCAGTTCTCTGTTGAAACTGGATGTTATTGGTGGCCAACTGTTTCACCAAATCCTCCAATGAGGGTTCAGATTTTGTGGCTACAGGACCTTGCTACTGGAATGGTGGTCTACTTGGTCCAGCATGTGGCTGAAACTGATTTTTCCTTACTTGCTGCTGGAATAGTGGTCTATACTGGTTTGGTGGCTGCTGATTTGATGCATTCCCATATCTCAGATTGGGATGGTCCCTCCAGCCAGGGTTGTAAGTGTTGGAGAATTGATCATATTTCTGTTGTTGCTGCTAATGGAATTGTGGCTTCCTAGGAAATATACCAGCTGCAGCCACAGATTGGTCTTGAAACTCAGAATCATCTTGCAATGTGGGGCACGCATCTGTGGGATGAGAGGAACTAGAACATATGCTACAAACTCTTGCAGGGGTTTGCACATGTGGTTCATGTTGTCCTATTGCCATCTGTCTAACCAAAGAAGTGAGCTCATCCAATCTATGTTCCACCCTTTGTTGATCAGCATGTGAAGAGGTATTAACTTCATTGACTACTCTGGTTGCAGCACCCATTCGAGTACCAAATTGCTGAGAATTTGCTGCCATGTTTGCAATTAAGTTTCTGGCAGCAGCTGGAGTTTTATCTACCAATGCTCCACCACTTGCAACATCAATCATACTCCTTTCCATTGGCATCAATCCTTCATAGAAGTATTAGATCAGCAGTTGATCACTAATTTGATGGTGTGGGCAGCTTGAGCACAATTTCTTGAATCTCTCCCAATACTCATGAAGAGTTTCACCACTGATTTGCCTTATGCCACAAATATCTTTCCTTATTGCAGCAGTTCTTGATGCAGGAAAGAACTTCTCCAGAAATAATCTTTTCATGTCATTCCAAGAAGTGATGGCAGCAGGTTGTAAGTAATACAACCAATCCTTAGCAGCACCATCCAAAGAGAAAGGAAAGGCCCTTAGCTTGATGTGATCTTCAGCTATTCCATGAGGTTTCATGGTGGAGCAGACAACATGGAACTCCTTCAAATGCTTATGTGGATCTTCACCTGCAAGACCATGAAACTTGGGCAGCAAGTGTATCAATCCAGATTTCAACTCAAAATCAACATTAAGTTTAGGATATTGAATGCATAAAGGTTGATAATTCACATCAGGTGCAGCCAATTCCTTAAGGGTCCTATTGTTATAGTCAGCCATAGTAAAATCAACAGACTCGATGATCGACAATCAAGTACTAATGTATGCACTCAACAGGATTAAAAAAGTCAACAAGATTAGGAGCAATGTCAAGTTCAAGTCCAATTCCAGAAGTAATTCTATTAGCTCTATGAATGCTACTACCAGTCCTATGAATTCTATGAAGTGTATGAAATGTTCTATCAATTTCAGGATCAAATGAATGCAAGGTACCAGGATCAGATCTAGTCATACAGCATGCAGTTCATAAGAAGGTATTAGAAAAGCAATAACAACTAAAACACTAAAAATTCCTAAAACAAATACTCCAAAAAATTAAACAAAAATAAAAAATAGTATCAAATGAATTTTAAAAATTATGGAACCACCACAGGATAAAATCTACACACAAATGCTATCCAATAAAATAATAAAATATCTTAAAAAAATTGAAAAACGTGGTCTAAACGATGGAATTTGGCAAAAATAAGGGTGACCTCACTATAAACAGTGAGCCTTTCTCAGAATAATATTTTCCATTTGTGTACCAAAATTCACATCAATCAGAGATGCCCGAACCGAAATTCTTGACACAATGCCCTTTATCCAATTTCAGCCGAATCCCACTTGAAAAAGCTTCAAAAACAAAACAAACACATTTGTTAGAGTTAGATGGGATCTTGAAATGATCAAATAGTTGCCTTGGATCCCCGGCAACGGCGCCAAATTTGACAAGAGGTTGTCGAGACCTCGTCAAATAATAAAAATTACCGGTTCGCAAACTAATTTGTAGTATAGAGCATGAACCGAATCGTCTCTCAAGCATCCAAAAAGAACAAAGATTTAATCAGATCACGATAATTAAAATGGGGGGTTTTGTTGTTGATTAACAATATTGATAAATGTACAAGACTTAAAGTTGAAAACAAATCTAAAGAAGCAACCAATCCAAGGAAATTTACCGATCTTGAGTTTAATCCATCATTGATCACAAGGAATTCACTTAATTGCTAACCATGTTCTTGGCCTTAGATCATATCAAGACGCCTCAACATGATCCAAGAATCCTCTACTAGATAAGCATCTAGGATTTAATTAACCAAGGTTAGATAAAGTAAGCACCATCCAAACATAGATTAACTTAAGATCAAGAATTTAACCAAGCTAAACAATCCATCAAAAAGCTTTAATAAATTGTTTATTCTATGTGATCCTCTTTGAACACATGATAATAAAGCTATTATCACATGAACATCCAAATCAAATTAAGCAATTCAATCTAGATCAAAATTAAAAGAGGAAGAAGAGAAACTTGAATAACAATTAAGCAATATGAACAAGTAAAACAAGATCTCCAAATTAAACATCAAGATGGCTAATCCCTTGGATTGATTATAAGAGCCTAGCCTTCCATGGATGGGAAGGAAGAACTCAGAAATAAAAGAACAAAAACAAAATTCTAAAGAGAATGGAGAAGAAGAGAAAGAAAACCCTCACAAATACTAAAACTTTCTTCAAACTTACTTAAAATTGAATTCTTATAATACAAAGAGATTGGCTCTATTTATACTAATCCTAGAAGCCAATTTGTACATGTACATAATCTGAATACAACCTATAAAAATATGAAAATTGTCAAATATGGAAGCTTGATGCATGGTTGGTGGGTTGGTGCATGGTAGGTGGGTTGGTGTATGGTTGGTGGCTTTTAGTCAACAATTCTTGTCCGACTTCTGGCTTCAAATTCATCATCTAGAAGGTGCATTTTGGCTTGGATGTCTTCATGAAAGTTGTATCCAGTTGTCTCCTTGAAAATCTCCAATTTGAATCATGTCATTTGGACTTTTAGAACTCCAGATATGCTAAAAACACTGCACCTACCTCAAGTTAGGTTGGAAGAACGTGTTTCCAAATTCAGACCAACTTGTAGCTTTAGAAGCATACCTAAAAGGACATCTATTGACAAAATGGTCTTCAGTGAAGTTGGAGATATGGGTCTTATCTTTCAAATGACGAAGTTTCAGCCCAAGAGGTGGCCTATAACCCACTATATAGTCCAATATGTGCATACTGCCCAGATGGTTCAGTGACAGCAAACTCACTCTGTATTGCAAGGCTATTTTGGGCCCTTAGAAGTTCGATCCAGCTCTTGAGTTCTTCATGAAACTTGTAGATCCTTGTCTTAGCTTTCCAAAGACACCAAGATCACCTCAATTGGATCACCAAGTCCCAAGTTATGGCCTAACCAAGGAAGAAAGGTCAAAATGCATCAAAATCCGAAAATTATTCAATATTTGCATTAAAGCCCAATGAAGCCCAACAACATTAAACTCATCTAAAATACTAATATTGGGCACAATAAACATCTAATGAAGCCTAATACAAAGCTAACATAAGTGTCTCAAATTGATTGATTAGTGGACGAAAAGGTATACAGAGGTATGATTGGATCACTCTTATATCTCACTGCGTCCAGACCTGATATAATGTTTAGTGTATGTCTTTGTGCACGTTTTCAATCTGATCCTAGAGAGTCACACTTAATTGCTGTGAAAAGAATTTTCAGATACTTGAAAGGAACTACTAATCTGGTTTTAGTATTTAAGAAATCTCATGAGTACAGATTAGTTGGTTTTTGTGATGCTGACTATGCTAGAGATAGAATCGAAAGGAAAAGTACAAGTGGAGGATGTCACTTCATTGGAGGAAATCTAGTATCTTGGTCCAGCAAGAGACAAAGCACAATTGCTCTATCAACAGCTGAAGCTGAATATATTTCTACGTCCAATTGTTGCTCTCAATTACTCTGGATCAAACATCAATTAGAAGATTACAACGTCTTTGAAAGTAAGATTCCTTTACAATGTGATAATACTGCTGCAATTAACTTATCAAAAAATCCTATACTACACTCAAGGGCAAAACACATTGAAATCAAACATCACTTTATAAGAGACTATATTCAGAAAGGTGTGTTTGATATTCAATATGTGGATACAGATCATCAATGGGCAGATATTTTCACAAAACCTCTCTCAGAGGATAGATTCACTCTTATTCGAAAACATCTAAGTATGCATTTTGTAAAGAATTAATACTTCTTGCGTCCATTGAAGATCTGCGTCCAAAATGCTTTGTACTTGGTAAATAGTGTGGTAAATTTCTTGATAAGACATACATCATTTGCATTTATCTTGTTTGAAACTTTTCAAATTTCCCACGCTGAGTCATTTTTTTTTTTGAAAGGTCACGGAAGTTACTTTTTACTGCGGACGTGATAGTTACTTTTAATACACATTTAATGTGTTCATTTCTCTTTAAAAAAAAAAGGGAAAAAATGATTCGTTTTCTTTCAGAAACCTTTCAGTGTAAACCTTGCCTTCTTCTATAAATATTTTCTTTCTTTTCAAGATCAAATTTTTACGACTTCAAGCCTTGAAAGAAAACCCTTGCAAAAAGAACCTTAGCAAATTTCTCTCTCTCTCTCTCAAGTTTCCTATCCCTGAGAAATGGCCGGAGGAAGGACCCTTGATGTTGAAAGAGTCGAGGTATCGGTCGAATACTCGTTCCAAACTTCAATTTTAGCAGAATGTGGGATAGATATCAAAGAGTGTCTTGTCGGTGCTGGATGGGATAATTACTTCAGAGAACCGGTGGAAGTTTATCCGGATTTGGTAAAAATGTGCTGGAAAGACGCATCTGTGTCTGCGACTGAGGTCAGGGGGTGTGTATTGGGAAAACCCGTTGTTGTTTCAGAGGTAACCATCTCCAACACCACACAATGTTGGTTGGAAGGAGCCACCATCACTTCAGACTGGGAGAAAGCTTTTGGGGGGACGGATGCTGTCCTTGACACCTTACTAAAGGAGTCATCCACGGGGAAAATAACTGCATCCAAGATGAATGACAAGGCAAGAGTATTGCATCAACTTCTGAACAAGGCAATACTCCACAAGGCAGGATCCAAAGATTCAGTCTCTACAGTGCATGCCTTCTGCCTGTGTCATATGATATTGTGTCAACAGATCAATCTCCCTTCCCTGCTGTTTAAGAACTTCAAGAGAAGTGTGCAAGGAAAAGGGAAGAAGACCACCATCTCCTATGGTGTCCTCCTAACCAAGATCTTCAGAGATCAAGGTATCTTTAGTCCCCATGAGACTAAAGATGTTGAAGAGAAGAAGAGGATCTTTGGACGGATCCAAGAGCAACAAATCTTTGGACGAAACAATTTACTAAGGATGAAACTTCAGAGCGTCCAAGATTTTCTGGACCAGACAGAGCCTCTAAAGAGTACAAAGGCCAAGAGTCCAAAGCAGAAGTCACCATCCGTCCAAGCCATTCCAAAGCGAAGACTCATAATGGACGATGACTCTGACGATGACCAACCCATCGCTAAAAGGATGAAGGTTGCGTCCATTGTAAGCATTCCAAAGGGAACAAGGACGAAGCTACCCATCACAAGGAAACCCTCCTCCAAGCCTGCGTCCATTCCTAAGGAACCTCTTCCTACCACTACCTCTTCCCCCATTTTACCCTCTTCTCTACCAGAACCTCAAACCTCTTTCCCAACCTCTCCAATCACTTCCTCTCCCTTAAACACTGAACCTTCTTCTCAAACTCATAGAATACCTTCCAAACCCTCTTCACCTTCACCCCCACATAGGACCTTCTCAAACTCCCTCAACCTTAACCCCTTCTCAGTGGGCGTTACCCCCCACATTATTCCTCTCTGGGAATCCAAGGACTCTTCTCTCTCACTCACAGCAAGACGCTCCCGATGCTGTGATGGTTGCTCTACAAAGGTTCATATCTTCCCTAGTGAACTCTCATTCAAACCAGTCATTTTGGAAGAAATGGGTCGGTTTGCAAGTTCTTATGACACCATCTTTGTCAGTGTCATCAAGGGGAGTCTTCTGTTGAAGGATGTGAGATTTGTACCCCCTTCTCTGATCATCTCTTCTGCAACTGCCATTAAGATTCAGCCTGATCGGGTTTGTCCAAGGTTGCCAATGGTGGATTTGAATAAAAACAAAGATTTGAAAAAGTACAGAAGCCAAGCCACCTTTCCCAAGCCTATCCACTTCAAACCAAATTTTGGGAGCTTAAGTTCCCCTAATGCTGATGTTGATTTCTTGTGGCAAGTTTCAAATAAAGGAGAAGCTGAGGAGAACGAGGCCAAGACCTTCTGGGAAAAGCATGTGAGCAACAAGCGTCTTCTTCAGGTCTAAGCGATGAAGATAAGGAAGATACTATAACGGTGCCTGGTCAGAGCTTCCAGTGTTTTCGTCCTATCTTTATGGTAGATGATATTCTTGGACTGCCTCTGCACTCACCGTTACCAACAATCTTCTCTTGTCCAAGCTATGTCTCTGGACCTCCGTCTGACAACATAGGCAGACCTTATCCCTGGGATCAAATGTTTGGATACCGGAGAGATTCTCTTCCTTGGGATTTTGATCTTCCTCTGTCTGAAGACGAAGTTGAATCTGTTGAGCAGCAAATGGAAGTGGCCCCTCCTGCTACCTCCATTGAGTTAGCTGTTTTAGAACCACAACCTCCTGCTGAAACTCTCACCCAAGTGCCCCTAGCTTTTCAGGCCTATGTGAATAATCAAATGGACTTAATGTACAAGAGAGTTGAAGACCTCCTTAAATCTCTTTTTCAACAAGGGCCTCCTCCTCCTCCTCCGCCTTCCTCCTCTTAAACCTTTTTATCTAGCCTTTCTTTTTATTTTTTTTGATAATGATGTCTTTTCTTCTTCCATTTGTCTGATGACAAAGGGGGAGAATAATGGGAATTTGATTTGTTATGAACTTGTTTTATAAATTATACTGATTCAATGAAACTGTGAACTTTTATTTTTATCTAGTAGTTTCATTACTCTTGTCTCGTCTATTCTGTTGCCCTTATATAAATGCTTTAATTGAAATTGTGACTACTCTGCTAATACACTGTGCTGCTGTGAAGGATCTGCTCTAAATATTAGCATGGTTATTTCTTTTCAAAAGGTACTGTCTTTGATAACATTTTCTCTGTTAAGTACTAAACTTTGTTTCAGAAAAAATGCTTCGTGCAGCGTCCAACAGACTCTGCGTCCATTTCTTTGAAATGTCTTTCTTAGGGGGAGCAAATAATGTTTTAAAAAGAATCTGTGTTCAATCAAATTAATAGTTTTGTCATCATCAAAAAGGGGGAGATTGTTGAAACCAAAATCTTTTAAAAGAAAAGGTTTAGCACTAATGTCAAAAAGCTGTAGCTTTCCCTGTTAAGTTTTGAAGATAACAAAATTATTTATTAAGCTTGAACAAGTAAGTGTTTCGACATAGTGTTTTTTATAAAACTATAATTCCTTTAAATATTGACTCTGTTACAATTATTTTAGGAATTCTTCAATGAAGTTTTTATAAAACAAATAGTTTGATAACCTGCGTCCAATACGTTTTCTACGAAACCTTTCTATATGCGTCCACTGCGTCATATGCTTTTTATGCGTCCAATGACTGTCTAAAAATACTATTATTATTGGTGCGTCCAATGATTGTATGCGTTTACTGTTACTATTTTATTGGTTCGTCCAATACTATCCTTTTGCCAAAGCTCAGACTCAAATCTCTTTTACAAAGTTCAAGCTCAAGCTCTCGTCCAAGTTAAATTCAAAAATGAAGAACTGTTCCTCATTAAATGCTCGAAAAGAATGCTGATAGCTTATGACTACAGAAGAAGTCAACTGAGCTGCTTTTTGCTGACAGTGTCTAACAACTACAAAGATTAGCAAATAAGGAACTTTCTGCGATCTCAGACAAATCAGGACTCAGTTATCATATGATTGGAAATCTCTGATAATCAAAGTCAGCTTTCAGAAGAAGCTCAACACAATTTCAGTCGATGCATTTAATGCTACTCAGAACGGTAATAAATGTTTCCGTTAGACGATGTAGCTCATGAAGTCTGCTCAACTTGTTCTTTCATATAAAAAAAAAAGGAGCAGCACTTGCTGAAGAGAGTGATCTTTGCCGAAGCATCCTTCAAAGTCTAAAAAGCTTTATCTCTTCTTGGATTTCTATATACGTGTAAAAAGAAAAAGTCTTGAGATTTATTGTCTATTCTCATTTGTTAGTGAGTTTCAAACTCAAGCATTCATCTTCATATACTTATTCATCTTAGAGTTGTAAGCCTGAAGAGGCTGGGCATAAAAGAATACTGGTGTGGTTGAACCTGAAGAGGTTGAAAATACTTGTTACCTGAAGAGGTGTATAATACTTGTAATCTCGAAAAAGATTAGTTGGAAAATCCTTCTGGTTGAAGGGACTGGACGTAGCTCTTTGGTTGAGAGAGTGAACCAGGATAAATCTCTTGTATAAGCTTCTCTTCTCTTCTAGTGTCTTTTATTATCTCCACTAACTTCTGGGGTTTACTATTGTGTTTATTAACAAAGACCTTTTAATTGGTTATTTGGACTTGTTAACTGTCTTCTTAAAAGTCTTTTCAAAATCCTTAGAGTCCAATAGGACTGAGCAGTGTTGTTTCTACGTTCTTTACTTGTTAAACTTTATCCTTCGCTGGGTTCAATTGTTTGTTAAAAGGAAAATCTTTTATTTAAAAAAAAAAGGGTTAAGAAACACAATTCAACCCCCTTCTTGTGTTTCACTTGGTTATCTCATATATGATTGTGGATATTAGGAAGAAGGCATGGTTGAATTGAGTGAATGTTCCACACCTTTGTGAGTTTTGGGCTTTTCCAAGTTTGATACTTACACTTGGTTATTTTCTTTCATGAGTGATGTCAATTATGAATTTATTTTTTAGAACTTGCATTGAATCGATTTGAGATTACATTGGTCTGTATGTTGCATGAAAATGACAGAGGCATTTTTTCTTGACTTAGCTGTTTTTGCCAAATAAACCTACCTTGCATTTATCCAAATATTAACTCCCTCTGAGCCTATTTGCCTATTCTTTGTTCTTAGCTCATTACAAGCTTTGAGTGAAAAACCATGTTTTACCTTACCTTAGGGAATGGGAGAGCATTGATTTTCTTATTGGAGGAGTTCTTTTGCTTGCAATGATTTAAGAGAAAAATAAAAGAAAAATAAAAGAATAGAAAAATGAAGGAATGTGTGAAGAGAATGAGCATTTTATGGTTTTGGGTAAAAAAATTATTCTTTCTACTTGAGTTACTCCTCAATGCTCTTTTATTCTCTTTGGTTTTAACCTGCTATTACCCATATTGTTTCCTTCCTTCACTTTATAAGTTCCATTACAACCTTTTTGAAAGACCTCTTGATTTTTGCAATATATTTGATATAAGTAGTGGAGAATTGATGTATATGCAAGCTTATGATAAAATACCTTCATAATTTGACCGAGTTGAGTGCGAACAGTTAACCTAAACACCTTGTGTGATTTGAGTATCAATTGTGAGGAATTCTACTCAATTTGAACATGCATATTTCTGATTAAAGCATGATTATGCTATACTTTATTCTCAATTGGTTTGATTCAACTATTCTTTGTTAAGCATACTTGACTTATTAATTATGGTTTATATTTGATACAATGCTTGTATTTAAAAATTAGTTGAATTGATTAAATAAAATATTACATGTTTGTAGGTATTATCCTGGTAAACCCTCACGAGACTATAACTCGTCCACTAGGGACACCTAGGGGTTTAAAGGCTTGTGGCACATGCTAAGTGCCATCGTGTTTTCCGACGAAAATGGATTAGATTAGGTATAATCAGTTTTTTATGTTTTTTAGTTTAATAATATGATGTTTCTTGTTTTTCTTTAGTTTTATTCTTATGTGTTTTGCCCAGGAGTGCAAAACCTTAAGTGTGGGGGAATTTGATCAATCAATTTGAGACACTTATATTAGCTTTGAATTAGGCTTTATTAGATGTTTATTGTGCTCAATATTAGTATTTTAGATGAGTTTAATGTTGTTGGGCTTCATTGGGTTTTAAGGCAAATATTGGATAATTTTCGGATTTTGATGCATTTTGACATTTCTTCCTTGGTTAGGCCATAACTTAGGACTCGGTGATCCAATTGAGGTGATCTTGGTGTCTTTGGAAAGCTAAGACAATGCTCTACAAGTTTCATGAAGAACTCAAGAGCTGGATCGGACTTCTAAGGGTCCAAAACATCCCTGCAATGCAGAATGGGTTTGCTATCACGAAAATCTGGGTAGTGTGCACATATTGGACTACATAGTGAGTTATAGGCCTCGTCTTGGGCTGAAACTTGGCCATTGGAAAGATAAGACCCATATCTCCAACTTCACTGAAGTCAATAGATGTCGTTTTAGGCATGATAATGAAGCTAAAAGTTGGTTTGAATTTGGAAACACGTTCTGCCAACCTAACATGAGGTAGGTTCAGTGTTTTTAGCATATCTGGAGTTCTAAACGTCCAAATGGCATGATTCCAATTGCAAAATTTCAAGGAGACAACTGGCTACAACTTTCATGTAGACTACCAAGCCAAAATGTACCGTCTAGGTGATGAAAATGAAGCCAGAAGTCGGATAAGAGTTGTTGACTAAAAGGCACCAACCATACACCAACCCACCTACCATGCACCAACCCACCAACCATGCATCAAGCTTCCATATTTGACAATTTCCATATTTTTATAGCTTGTATTCAGATTATGTACATGTACAAATTGGCTTCTAGGATTAGTATAAATAGAGTCAACCTCTTTGTATTAGAATCATTCAATTTTGAAGTAAGTTTGAAGAAAGTTTGAGTATTTGTGGGAGTTTTCTTTCTCTTCTTCTTCATTTTCTTTAGAATTTCGTTTTTGTTCTTTTATTTCTGAGTTCTTCCTTCCCATCCATGGAAGGCTAGGCTCTCATAATCAATCCAAGGGATTAGCCATCTTGATGTTTAATTTGGAGATCTTGTTTCGCTTGTTCATATTGCTTAATTGTTATTCAAGTTTCTCTTCTTCCTCCTTTAATTTTGATCTAGATTGAATTGCTTAATTTGATTTGGATGTTTATGTGATAATAGCTTTATTATCATGTATTCAAGAGGATCACATAGAATAAACAATTTATTTAAGCTTTTTGATGGATTGTTTAGCTTGGTTAAATTTTTGATCTTAAGTTAATCTATGTTTGGATGGTGCTTACTTTGTCTAACCTTGATTAATTAAATCCTAGATGCTTATCTAGTAGAGGATTCTTGGATCATGTTGAGGCGTCTTGATATGATCTAAGGCCTAGAACTTGGTTAGTAATTAAGTGAATTCCTTGTGATCAATGATGGATTAAACTCAAGATCGGTAAAATTTCCTTGGATTGGTTAATTTGTTAATTACTTTCCTTTAATTCAATTAGTGTATTATCATTTCAAATCATCAAAACCCCCCTTTTAATTGTCTTGATCTGATTAAATCTTTGTTATTTTTGGATCCTTGAGAGACGATTCGGTTCATGCTCTATACTACAAATTAGTTTGTGAACCGGTAATTATTATTATTTGATGGGGTCTCGACAACCTCTTGTCAGTTGGTTGTCATCATAATCATCGTCCATCACCAATCTTCTCTTGTGAGGAGCTTGAGTAGTCTGTGGTTTATGCTTTGGACTCATCGGTTTAGTATAAGTGGGCTTTGGATCCTCATCTTCATTAGTTAAGGATTGTGCAGCCTCTTTGAGTCCAAGAAAATTTTGGACGGTTTGGAGTTTCATCCTCAGCAGGTTACTCTGTCTAAAAACTTGTTGTACTTGGATTCGTCCAAGCTGCCTCTTCTTCTCTTCTTTGTCCATAACTTTAAATGGATTGTAAACACCTTGCTCTATGAAGAGCTTGGTGAGGAGTGCACCATATGAGATGGTGGTCTTCTTGCCTTTCCCTTGCATACTCTGTTTGAAGTTCATGAACAAAAGTGAAGGGAGGTTGATTTGTTGGCGCAACATTAGATAAAATAGGCAGAAGGCATGAATAGTTGAGACAGAGTCCTTAAACCCAGCCTTATGAAGAATGACTTTGTTTAGGAGTTGATGCAACACTCTGGCTTTGTCATTCATCTTCGCCGCTGTCAACTTACCAAAAGAAGGATCCTTAAAGAGTATATGAAGAACTATTTCCTTTCCCCCGAAGGCTTTTACCCAATCAGAGCTAACTCGGGCTTCTTCCAACTAGCACTGTGTTGCATCTAAGTGATCAATCAATTTGAGACACATATGTTAGCTTTGAACTAGGCTTTATCAGATGTTTATTGTGCCTAATATTAGTATTTTAGATGAGTTTAATGTTGTTGGGCCTCATTGGGCTTTAATGCAAATTGTGAATAATTCTTGAATTTTGATGCATTTTGACATTTCCTCCTTGGTTAGGCCATAACTTAGGACTCGGTGAACCATTTAAGGTGATCTTGGTGTCTTTGGAAAGCTAAGACAAGGCTTTACATTTTCAATGAAGAACTCAAGAGCTGGATCGGATTTCTAAAGGTGCAAAATAGCCTTGCAATGCATAGTGGGTTTGCTGTCACTGGAATCTGGGCAGTCTGCACATATTGGACTATATAGTGGGCTATAGGCCTCCTTTGGAGCTGAAGCTGGGCCATTAGAAAGATAAGACCCATATCTCCAACTTCACTGAAGACCATTTCGTCAATAGATGTCGTTTTATGCATGATTATGAAGGTACAATTTGGTTTGAATTTGGAAACACGTTCTGCTAACCTAACTTGAGGTAGGTGCAGTTTTTTTAGCATATCTGGAGTTGTAAAAGTCTAAATGGCATGAAACTAACGTCATACTTTCAAGGAGACAACTGGCTACAACTTTCATGAGACCTCCAAGCCAAAATACATCATCTAGGTCATGAAAATCAAGCTGGAAGTCAGATGTGAGTTGCTGACTAAAAGCCACCAACCATACACCAACCCACCAACCATGCATTAAGCTTCCATATTTGACAATTTTCATGTTTTTAGAGCTTACATTCAGATTATTTTCAATTATAAATTGGCTTCTAGGATTAGTATAAATAGAGCCAATCTCTTTGTATTATAGATTATTCAATTTGAAGTAAGTTTGAAGAAAGTTTGAGTATTTGTGAGAGTTTTCTTTCTCTTCTTCTCCATTCTCTTTACAATTTCGTTTTTGTTCTTTTATTTATGAGTTCTTCCTTACCATCCATGGAAGGCTAGACTCTTATAATCAATCCAAGGGATTAACCATCTTGATGTTTAATTTGGAGATCTTGTTTCGCTTTTTCATATTGTTTAATTGTTATTCAAGTTTCTTTTCATCCTCTTTTGATTTTGATCTAGATTGAATTGCTTAATTTGATTTAGTTGTTTATATGATAATAGCTTTATTATCATGTATTCAAAGAGGATCACAAAGAATAAACTATTTATTAAACCTTTTTTATGGATTATTTAGCTTGGTTAAATTCTGGATCTTAAGTTAATCTATGTTTGGATGATGCTTACTTTATCTAACCTTGGTTAATTAAATCCTAGATGTTTATCTAGTAGAGGATTCTTGGATCATATTGAGGCGTCTTGATGTGACCTAAGGCCAAGAACAAGGTTAGCAATTAAGTGAATTCCTTGTGATCAATGATGGATTAAACTCAAGATCGGTAAATTTCCTTGGATTGGTTAATTTGTTAATTGATTTTCTTTAATTCAACTGATGTATTTTCTTTACAAATCAACAAAACCCCCCTTTGTAATTATCTTGATCTAATTTAATCTTTGTTTTTGGATCATTGAGAGACGATTCGGTTCATTCTCCATACTACAAATTAGTTTGTGAACCGATAAATTTTATTTCTTTGACGGGTCTCGACAATGTTGGAACCAAAGAACTTTTAAGAAATTAGTCTCAGAACCAAAGTTGATTAAAGAATTAAACCCCTCAAAGTTTTGAAGATAACAAAAGGTTTAAATTAGAATGAACTAGTAAAAGACTCACGTAATTTGTATATAAATTGTTCTTTTAGTCCATTAATGTTTTCTAACTTAAAAGATATGTTGGTAATTCTCTAACAATAAAATACAGAGTAAACAAATTGTTTTCATGCGTCCATTATGTCTTGTAACTAAAGGAAACTAAGTATTCGTCCAATAAACTTTAAATTGTTTTTTATATATATCATATTGGATCGTCCAAATATTTCCTTACTTAGCTTAGATTAAAGCATTTGTCCAAAGCTCAAATTCAAATATGAAGAACTGTTCATCATTAAATGTTGAGATAAACCATGACAAAAGTACACAACAAAAGAAGTCAACTGAGCCGCTTAGCTGATACTGCTAACAACTACAAAGATCAGCAAATAAGGAACTTTCTGCACGCTTAGATAAATCAGGACTCAGTTCTCACACTATTGGCAGTCCCTAATAATCAAAGTCACTTCTCAGAAGAAGCTCAACACGATATCAGCTTATGCATTTAATGCTGCTCAGAACGGAAATAAATGTTTCCGTTGGACGAAGAAGCTTATCAAGACTACTACAAGTGCTCTCTATCTATAAATACAAATGTCTTCGAAGATGAAGGTGACGAAAATTTTAATAGAAGCATTGATCAAAAGAGAAAATTTTTTAGCTCACATTCTGTCATTTCAATTATACTCTTGTATAGAGTTTCCTTATTGAGTTTTATCATTCTATCATCACTTGTAGTGAGTTAAACACTCAAGCACAGTTTACATCTTTTAATATTCAACTTAGTTGTTTAGCCTGAAGAGGCTGGGTATAAAAGAATACTTGTGTACCTGAAGAGGTTGAGAATACTTGTGTACCTCAAGAGGTGGATAATACTTGCAATCTTTGTAAAGATTAGTGAAAAATCCTTCTTGTTGAAGAGACTGGACATAGCTTTTGGTTTGTGAGAGTGAACCGGGATAAACTTCTGGTGTAAGCTTCTCTTCCATCTACTTATGTTTTATTTATTCACTAATATCTGGGAATTGCTATTGGTTTTCTTAACAAAGTTTTTAAGTTAAAACTTAAAACCTTTAACTGCATCCAAAAGAAATCTTACAAAAACCCATTGATCAATCAATTTGAGACACTTATGTTAGCTTTGTATTAGACTTTATTAGATGTTTATTGTGCCCAATATTAGTATTTTAGATGAGTTTAATGTTGTTGGGCTTCATTGGGCTTTAATGCAAATATTGAATAATTTTCGGATTTTGATGCATTTTGACATTTCTTCCTTGGATAGGCCATAACTTGAGACTCGGTGATCCATTTGAGGTGATCTTGGTGTCTTTGGAAAGCTAAGACAATGCTCTACAAGTTTCATGAGAACTCAAGAGCTGGATCAGACTTCTAAGGGTCCAAAATATCCCTGCAATGCAGAGTGGGTTTGCTGTCACGAAAATCTGGGCAGTGTACACATATTGGACTACATAGTGAGCTATAGGCCTCCTCTTGGGCTGAAACTTGGCCATTGGAAAGATAAGACCCATATCTCCAACTTCACTGAAGACCATTTAGTCAATAGATGTCGTTTTAGGCATGATAATGAAGCTACAAGTTGGTTTGAATTTGGAAACACATTCTGCTAACCTAACTTGAGGTAGGTTCAGTGTTTTTAGCATATCTGGAGTTCTAAACGTCCAAATGGCATGATTCCAATTGAAAAATTTCAAGTAGACAACTGGCTACAACTTTTATGAAGACCTCCAAGCCAAAATGCACCGTCTAGATCATGAAAATCAAGCCAGAAGTCGGATAAGAGTTGCTGACTAAAAGCCACCAACCATACACCAACCCACCTACCATGCACCAACCCACCAACCATGCATCAAGCTTCCATATTTGACAATTTCCATACTTTTATAGCTTGTATTCAGATTATGTACATGTACAAATTGGCTTCTAAGATTAGTATAAATAGAGACAATCTCTTTATATTATCATTGATTCAATTTGAAGTAAGTTTGAAGAAAGTTTGAGTATTTGTGAGAGTTTTCTTTCTCTTCTTCTCCATTCTCTTTACAATTTCGTTTTTGTTCTTTTATTTCTGAGTTCTTCCTTCCCATCCATGGAAGGCTAGGCTCTTATAATCAATCCAATGGATTAGCCATCTTGTTGTTTAATTAGGAGATCTTGTTTTGCTTGTTCATATTGCTTAATTGTTATTCAAGTTTCTCTTCTTCCTCTTTTGATTTTTATCTAGATTGAATTGCTTAATTTGATTTAGATGTTGATGTGGTAATAGCTTTATTATCATGTATTCAAAGAGGATCACATAGAATAAACAATTTATTAAAGCTTTTTGATGAATTGTTTAGCTTGGTTAAATTTTGAATCTTAAGTTAATCTATGTTTGGATGGTGCTTACTTTATCTAACCTTAGTTAATTAAATCCTAGATGCTTATCTAGTAGAGGATTCTTGGATCATGTTGAGGCGTATTGATGTGATCAAAGGCCAAGAACATGGTTAGCAATTAAGTGAATTCCTTGTGATCAATGATGAGTTAAACTCAAGATTGGTAAATTTTCTTGGATTGGTTAATTTGTTAATTGCATTTCTTTAATTCAACCGGTATATTTTCTTTTCAAATCATCTAAACCCCCTTTTAATTATCTTGATCTAATTAAATATTTGTTCTTTTTGGATCCTTGAGAGACGATTCGGTTCATGCTATATATTACAAAGTAGTTTGCGAACCGGTAAATTTTATTTATTTGACGGGTATCGACAACCTCTTGTCACCCACTCATCGTCCAACAGAATTGAGAAGCCTTTTATTCGTCCACTGTTAGTTAACAAAAAGATTTTCAAAAAGGTTAAGAAACACAATCCAACCCCCCTTCTTGTGTTTCACTTGTTTACTTCAGACAACCTCTTGTCAGCTTCCTAATAGAATTTAATGAACATTAAAACAACTTTGGATTAATAAATTTCATGGTACAAACTGGTTATCTTGAAATATTTATATGTTCATTCCAATTTAATACCTTTGTTATCTTCAAAACTTTGAGGGGTTTATTTCTTTGAACTACTTTGGTTCCAACTTTAATTTCTTAAAGCATCTTTGGTTCCAACAAGCACTTCATTTATCCCGAAGGATTCGAGCTTCCAATAGTCTCCAACTAGTTTTTAGTAGCTGAGTGTCCTCAAGACATTCGTTCATGGCCGAAAAAATCAGCTTCTTTCATAACTTTGCTGAATAGGGTTTCGGCTCAGAAGCAAGCTGATTGGAAGAAATGAGGTATATATGATATCATTATGCTTTCTCAATTGGATACCCCGCTTGATATGAGCTTGCTTTTTTGTTTCCTCGGCTTTTTGGTCAACGGCAATCAACGGGTTCATCTTTCCATTTGCCACGATGAGTCCTACCGTCATGGACGTTGTTGCCATCACAGGTCTTCCAGCTGATGGAGAAGAAATACCTACTCTTTATAAAGAGGTTGTCGAAGAAACTGGTATCAACTTCTCCAAGTCTTCTTCTTCTTACTTTGCCTTCTTACCAACTAATGCCCATACGATTGGTAAGGTTTAAGATGCTAAACATGATGCTTTTCTGCTCTGCTGGTTGTGCAAATACTTTATTTGTTCCAATTCAGTAGCCATAGTCTCAGAATATTCTTATTATGTGGTTGCTATTTCCTCTGGTAAGACTTTAGCACTGGCTCCTTTGTTGTTGTCTTTGCTATATAGGAATCTTTTTACCATTGTAGAAAAATTAAAGTATGGGGAGGATAGTAAAAGTGTGCCTGGTCTGGTTCCTGCAATTATGGATTTACCAATACTTTCCTGAATTTAGGCCTTCCAATTTTGCTGATATCCCTAAACCAGTAGCCCCTTCTATTTATGGACAAATTCTACAGCTTATCCCCATTACTGTTCTTTCTCCTTTTGATGTAACCACAAACTTTTTAGTTTTCAATCCAGGTCTTCTTTTCAGCTATTTTCTCTTCTTTTGAAAGAATATGGGCCTAAATGGTTTATAGCTGACACACTGAATACTTCCAATCATGATGTTGTCCAAGATATGGTTCTAGGATGGAGTAGCATCTTGTCAGCCAGAGATTTGTTTTTGTGGTGTTAAACCAACTTCTCATCATAACAAGATATCAGTTGGGCCCTACAACCCCCAATGCTTTGATAGGCAATTTGGGTTAGTTCAGAGCATTCCCATACCCTTTTCCTCTGTGGTCAGACTAAATGAAAGGTCTATCTTCTTATGTGGTGGCCTAGCCTCCAAAACTGCTTTGGCTTTATTCTTGTTAACCTCAATTCCTTGTTTTTTTTTACCTAAAATCCAAGGAAATTACCAGCTGAAACTCCAAAAGTGCATTTAGCTAGATTCATCTTCAAATTATGGAATCTCATTCTTTTAAAAGCTTATTCCAAGTCGGCTACTGGTTTATAAATCTCTATACTTTAACCAATTAAATCATGGAAAATAGCATTCATTGCCCTTTGGTATATAGCACTTGCATTTTTTAAGCCAAATGGCATGAAAATCCACTTATAAATTCCTAAAGCACCAGGTCAACGAAATGCAATTTTGTGGATGTCTTCTTCAGCTAAAAATATCTAATTATAGCCTGAATATCCATCCATGAAGGTAAGGGTTCCATGACTAGCAGTCGCATCAACTAGCATATCAGCTATTAGCATGACATACTTATCCTTGGGAGTGGCTAAATTCAAATTTCAGAAATTTGTGCATATTCTAACCTTTCCATTTTTCTTTATAAGTGGAACTATGTTAGAAAGCCATTCCACATACCTGGCTGTTCGGATAAAACCAACTTTTGTTATCTTTCCATTTCCTCTTTAATCCTAGGCATTAATTCAGGATTGAACCTTCTAGCTGACTGTTTGTATGGTTTGAATCCTTCCTTAATCAGCAATCGATGCTCAACTAATTGCCTTGATAACCTTGGCATTTCATGGTAATCCCAAGCAAAACAGTCCTTATATTGTTTTATGAGATCGATTAGCCGATTTCTATTTTCTTCTCCTAACAAGCCACTGACTCTGGTTGGTCTTGGCTCATCTTTAGTCCCTAAGTTGATGTCAATAAGAGGATCTTGAGCTTCAAAACTAGGTGTTTCTCTTCTGGTTGAGGATTCCAACTCTTCTATCGGCATTTGACCTGTCAGCTGCTGATCTTTTTGCCCCCCAGGTGTAAGAGGAGCTGATTCTTCAATCCTGGCCTTGATTAAAAATAGTGCTAGCCGTTGCAGGATATCTTAAATAGTTTTACAATTATGATCCATAAGCAACTTGTGAAAAAGCTGTGGATTGGCTTCAGTCAGCTGAGACCTGAGTTTAAACCCCTAAGATGTGAGGTTGCATGACTCAATTGATCCTTCGTCATAATCTTGTGGCATCACTATAGGACCCACATGTGGAGAATATAATATTGCTTCTGCCATATTCACCTCAGCTACAAATGGATTCTAATCAGATAAAATCACTTCAACTTTGTCTCCATCCCAGAACATAAGAAGTTGATACAGGGTGGAAGGTACACATTGGCTGGATTGAATCCAATCTCTTCCCAGCAAAACAGAATAAGTGGGTTTGGCATCAACCACAAAAAATGTCACGCTTGTTGTCTTAGTTCCTACTGTGATATCAGCTGCAAGAACTCCAACAACAACTATTGCATCGCTTGTGAAATTAGTCATTCTCATATTAGTGGTGATCAAATCTGCCTTTGTCTTTCTAAGCTTCTTTAATGTACTAATGGGCATAATGTTCAGCACAGCTCCTCCATCTACAATAACTTGGCTTATTGGCCTGCCATTGATACTAGCCTTAATGTACAAAGGCTTTAAATGTTTTGTCATAGCCTCTGTAGGCTTTTTAAATTGTATCATGGCTGGCTCAACTTCTCCTTTCTCATCCAACAACATTGCCCACTATTCTTCAGCTGCAAATACATCTCCTTCAAGCTCCTTTACCTCATATGTCTCAAGTGAGAACTCGCTTAGAAGAAGACTAACAATGTCAACTTCTGCAGAGAGCTTCTTGCCATCCTCATCTTTTTCTGCCTCAACATCCATCATTTCACCCTATTCAGCTGCTTTGGGTGACTGTATTTCATCTCTTTCAATTGTCTTTGCCTCTCCTAACATTCTGACCATTTGTTTCAGCTTCTTAGCAGACCTCTGCCTTTGTCTTCTCCTTTTCTGAGAACGAGTTAACACAACTGGTGTTTCTAGCTGATGAGGCTTCTCCTTCATATATTTGTTGAGGAACCATTCCTCTTTCTTAACATCTAATTTTGGCTTGATCATCTTTTGAGGTTTCAGCTGTTCATCATTACAAACAGTTATCCTCAAAGTAGATATTCCTTTCTCAATATTGAACTCAGCCACATTTCTCCCTGCACTTGGAATCGACTCTTCGTCTATCTTCGGGAACTGCACCTTTTCAAACACATTGTTTTTCTATTAAAGACCACTCCATCATCTTTAGTTGGGAAATGAAGTCTGTTTAAAATGCTTGGCCTCTCAATGACTGACTTCAGCTTTTTGGGTTACACAGCTAGCTCCTCCCGAGTTTCGGTTGAATCCACTATTGGACTTTCTCTGTTTATCCTCCATTGCTTCTTAATCGACTGTTTCCACTTGAAATCCCTTTGATTGAATTCAGATTTCAGTGGTGAGCCAAATACAGAAACCATATTAGTCGAGACTACTGGAAAAGGATTGGTGTCAACTATAATCTCTAGTGTGTCTTTATCAGCTAGCTTAAATCTCTCGTCTCTCAATGCTTTTTGAATGGAGTTTCTAAAAATTAAACAATTGTTAGTAGCATGATTATATGAATTATGCCACTTACAATATCTTTTGTTCTTCAGTTCATCTGCTAATGGAATCTTGTGCCCCTCGGGTAACTTGATTTGCTTTTCCTTGAGAAGATAATAAAAACATCTGGTCAGCTTTGGTGATGTCAAACAAATAGTTGTCCTTGTTTGATGTTGTCACCACCTCCTTGCCCTTTGATGGTTTGAGAGCTGGACAAGAATAGGGTTTCCCTCTCAAAATATCTGCTGCTAATATCTCAGCTGATTGCTCTTCTTCAATTGCCTATCCCAGGTCCAAATCAGCAAATTCAATGATTGAAACCAGATGAGGTCCTCTGCCCCCTCTATTAGCTCTCTTCTGCTCCGTCTCCAAGATGAACTGCTCGATTCGGGTTGCTCTTGTTACTAGCTGAGTTAAGTTTGAACATTCTTGGGTAATCAGCTTCTCCTGCATGTTTCCTACTGTAATAGTAGCATATTCAGCTTCTGGAAGTTGCACATGGCATCTTGATCAATCAATTTCAGACACTTATGTTAGCTTTGTACTAGGCTTTATTAGATGTTTATTGTGCCTAATATTAGTATTTTAGTCGAGTTTAATGTTGTCGGGCCTCATTGGGTTTCAATGCAAATTGTGAATAATTCTTGGATTTTGATGTATTTTGACATTTCCTCCTGAATTAAACTTATATGCTAAACAACCAATACTAAAAATAACCAAAAACAACACAATCCCACATACTAGTTTCCATTTTTTCACTTTTTCCTCATACATCAGAATTCTCTTCAGAAGATCACTAACTATTTCACTGTCATTGTTCTCAAGCAGTGCTGCTTCATCATCCAACAATTTGAACAAGCCACATGTTCGGGATTCATCTTTGTATAAAGGGCACCTTAGAAATTCGCGGCTGTAATTCTTCTCAGTCTTAGATGTCAGTATCAAAGCTTTACAACCGCATTCACACATGATTAGTGAAGAAGAACCAACATCTCCCCTTGACTGGAAAGTACCCAATGCTGAAGAACCAGCAGCACCACCCCAACTCATATCTGAACCAGAATCAGCACCACCCATGACCTTACAGCAACACTTAAGCACCGCTCACCATTCACGCACCAACTCCTCCACCTTTTAGCAGCATTCTTGAAATCGAACGTTGGGTTTGGGGATTTAGGGATTTTGAAATATTTAGATTTTGGATTTTGTAAAATGAAACGTTGCATTTCAAGGGAGAAAGTTAGCTCTGTGATTTTTTGTCATATAGGATCCACGTCGTTAATTAACGTTACACATCAGCATTTCCGTTAGCTTCTAACGTGTGAGCTTAACAAATGAACAAACTTGTATAGAGTTTTTAACTTACATGGGCTAAAGTGTAACGAAAAAATGTTTTAAGAACCAAAGTATATTTATTTTAGAAAAAAATTCTAATTCTTTTTGCGTATATTAATAAATTCAGTTATATAGTAATATGAAAATTTTGATTAACTTTTCGTGTGTGCGGGAAAGAATAGTGAATTCCAACTGGTGATGGCATGTTCTGTGATTAGGTTGTTTTATAAGGAGCTAGTAATGATACACAGTAAAATGAAATTTGTCATGTTTTTATAATCTTTTCTCCCAGCCATTCAATAACAGTTTAAACGATAATGCTATAAGAATAATATTTAATGGAGATAAAAATAAAATAAAAATGTGTAAAAAGGTTGAATTGTATATAAATTTATAAAAAAAATTAATATAATATTAAATAAATTTTAAAATAAATATAATTTATATAAATATATTCTAATTTGAGTTATACATCAATTTCAAAAATTTGTGCAAACCTCTCCTATGATATTAATAGATAAAAAATCTTAGGGTGCATGTGGATGTGTTTCATTACTGGTTGGAGTCAGTGTACGATGAGAAGCGACAATTAGATAGTGACATCAATGTCAGATTATGGACGGACCATATTTCTTCTAGCACAGTATGCTCATGGGTACATTTGTCTGTTTTATATTTGGTGGCTTATGCTCATGGTTATATGCCTCAAAGTGTCGTTATAAAGATGTATTTGAAATGTTCACGTGTTACCTCTAAAATCTTTGCCAAATATCACGTAAATATAAAATAATTTTTTTTTAGAAAATATGATTCAAATATGAAGAGAGGAATGCGTTAAAGAAATAATTATTTCATAATAATAAACAATTCATAAAATTATTGACTGAATGAATTTATCAATAACAAAAATTATTGCATAATTATTTTTTTAAAATTTAATACGAGTATTTAAAATTAATTGCAAAAATAGAATTTAGATAAGATGTATTAGTGAAAAATAATAATTATCATTCCATAAAATAAAGAAGGATATATTAGGAACAAAATTAGTCTCATTTCATGGAGCATGAATCACCAATCTCACATAGAAGAGAATGGACATTCTTTTTTATGGAATGCGGCAAAGAATGAAATCACCATTCTTTTTTTTATTTTTTTATTTTGTACTAACAAACATAAAAATGTCAATTCTATGGAATAAAGTATGAAATAGAATCATCATTCAGAAAATTAAGTTTGACGAAAGACTAATTAAAGTTTAATGTATTTAAGAGTTAAGTGATTGACGTTAAAAATTAAGTTTGACGAAAGATTAAATAAAAATGCATGAGATTAATTCATTTTAAATAATTACGCAATATATGTGTTATTTTAATATGATTTGTTTTACGATTTATAAAAAATTCTAAAAGGTTCAGTGGGAAGATTGTACTCGTGCTTAATTATTATTATTTCTTAAATCCATTACTATATTACCTTTATGAAATAATATTCATATTTTGATATGTATACTTTTTTAATCATGCGATATATGTCAATTAATTTAACGTTCTAATATTTAATTATTTTCTTAAATGTTTTAACTATTTTTTTAAAAAAATTAGATTTATTATTTTGAAAAGGAAAATATTAGACAGTTAAATTTTTTCGTTAGAATTTCTTATCTCTTGGATGAATAAGTGATTGCTATCACTTTATCTATCTATCAACAACTCTTGAATTTATTTGAATTTTGTCTAACTATGTAACACTACTGATAACATGATATAAATAAAAGGAAATTATCTCATCAATTTTTTTAAAGAAAATATATTTGCATACTTTCCAAGTAATATATATATACATATATATATATATATGAGTTTAATCTACTATCAATTTGATTATTATAATAATTACTTAAAAAGTTTAACTCTTTTAATTATATATCATCACATTATTGTATAACTGACAGTAAATTAAAATTAAATTATATATATATATATATATATTTTTTTTTGGTACATGTAATATTTTTTATTCTGGTCCCAATACATTCACGGACCACAATTTCTTGCGTGTGCCACCCACTAGTATAAATACCTCGATGTCTAACACTGGCCTTCGCATTCTAAACCCAACGTTGTAGCACCACTCAATTCAACGCCATGGCTATCTCCAACACGAACTTTCTCCAAACCAAGAAACCTCTCTTCCTTCCTATACTTGCCTTCATAACCATCTTTCTCATGCTACTGAATAGGGTGAACTCATCAGATTCACTCTCTTTTACCTATGAAAACTTTCAGCCAAACCCAGAAGATCTCATCCTCCAACGTGATGCCAGCATTACATCAAATGAGACCCTTCTGCTTACCAAGACAATTAATGGTAGGCCACAGAAAGGCAGTGTTGGCCGAGCCTTATACTATGCCCCTGTGCGCCTCTGGGATAAGAGCACAGGCAGGCTCGCAAGCTTTGAAACTTCCTTCTCCTTTGTCATCACATCACCCACCAGTGATCCAGGTGATGGGATTGCCTTCTTCATTGCACCACCTGACACTACTCCTGGTTATACCGGGGGGTTACTCGGACTCTTTAACAGTAGTAATGTTCAAAGCAACTCCTCGAACCACGGTGTTGCTTTCCACAACTCCTTGCCCCAAATTGTTGCCGTCGAATTTGACACCTACATTAATGGAGGACGGGATCCAAATTATCGACACGTTGGAATTGATGTCAACTCTATTAAGTCAGTGTCAACCACGAAATGGACGTGGCGAAATGGGGTAGAAGCCACTGCAAACATAAGCTATAACCCTGTCTCTCAAAGACTAACGGCTGTTTCTTCTTATCCTAATAGTGAACCTATAACTGTCCATTATGACATTGACTTGCAGACTGTTCTTCCTGAATGGGTTAGAGTTGGATTCAGTGCTTCCACAGGGCAAAACGTTGAAATAAATAGCATTCTCTCCTGGTCTTTCAGTTCAAGCTTGCAAAGCCTCACGGCCGAGAAGGAGGACATGTATATTGCACGCTATGTGTGATTTGGATGACATTCCATCGTGTCATGTATGATATGCAAATAAGGACAAGTGTAGTCCATTGTTTATGTACGTCCCAGTAGTGTTGAGCTTATGTTGTTTGTGGTCAATTATGATCTATGTACGAAAACTTTTAAGCATGAGATATTAGATATTGTAGTTTCTTGCCTATCTTTTCCAAATATTTGAAATATAAATTTTCTAATGTGCAAGGTGGAACTTTAAAACCAAAGTGCTGTCATCTTACATTCAGCTTAACAAAGTAATCTATGCACTTCTATCTCTCATAATTACAGGAGAATTATTATAGAAATAGACTCATTAACTACTTCAATGTGTTTTTATTATTATTAAGAAAGCATGTTAATGTTAGTAGAAAGTGATATAGGGCATGTTTGTTACAGATAAAAAAAATTAATTTTGACTTTTAATAATTTAGAGATTATATTTTAAAATTTTTTTAAAAAAACAGAAATTATTTTATGTTTGTTTACAATCATATTTTTTTTTTTAATGATAGTAGCTTTTCTCTTTTCTATCACAAGAGATTTTTTTCTATCACAAGAGATTTTTTTCAAAAGCTAATGAAAGTAGCTTTTCATTTCAACCATAAAACTAAATTTTTTAAACAAATAATTTTTTAAATAAATTTATACGAACACAATCAACATTATTAAAAATAATTTCTTACTTAATAATAATAATTTTTTTTATCAAATAATATGTATCAAACAAGCTCGTGATATTATAATACGAATTCCAAGAGGCGATGGCATGTTCTGGAAATAGGTTGCTTTATAAGGAGCTAGTAATGATAGACAGTAAAATAAATTTTGTCATGTTTTTTTAATTTTTTCTCCCAGCCATTGAATAACAGTCTAAAAGATAATGCTATATATAAGAATAATATTTAAAGGAGATGAAAAACAATAAAAAATGTGCAAAACTGTTGAATTGTATAGAAATTTATAAATAAAAAAAATAATATTATATTATATAAAATTTAAAATAAATATAAATTTATATATATAATTTATAAAAATTTATTTTAGTTTAAGTTATGCATCAATTTCAAAAGTTTGTGCAAACATCTCTTATGATATTAATAGATAAAAAATTTTAGGGTGCATGTGGATGCGGGACAAGTGTGCGATGAGAAGTAACAATTAGATAGTGACTTCGACAATGACAGATTATGGACCATATATCTTCTAGCTCATTATGCTCGTGGATTTTTCTTGGAAAAATGAGCTTTTAGTTCATTTTTGATTAAAATAATGTTAATTTGATTTATTTTAAAAATTAATTAAATATTTAACTACATTAATTAATAATTTATATACGGTTAACTAATAATTTATTTTTATTTTGATACTTGATATGTGATTAATTATATGTAAATTATTGGTTAATGTAATTGAATATTTAGTTAATTTTTAAAACAAACCAAATTGGTATTATCTTTACCAAACTAACCTAAAATGTCCTTTTCCCATTTTTCTTTTTGTTTTTGGTGGCTTATGCTCGTGGGTTATGCCTCAAAGTGTTGTTATAAAGATGCATTTGAAATTTTGACGAGTCTTACCTCTAAGATCTTTGGCAAATATGACGTAAATATAAACTAAAATTTTTAGGAACACTATCAGAAATTCAGGTTTCAGTGACTGAAACAATTAGTGACGACTTATTATATTTTTTGTGACGAGTAAAAGTCGTACCGTATATTCCGTACCTATAGGTTATGAGTGACGACTTTTGAGTCGTCACTAAAGCCTAGACATTCAGTGACGATTTTAGTCGTCCCTAATGTGTTGTGGTATATGTGTTTCCAATTACTTGCAGTGACAACAATAAGTCGTCACTAAAAGACGATTTAGTGATGACCCAAAAAGCTGTCACTAAAAACGTTTTTGTGACGACCAAAAAAGTTGTCACTAAAAATCCTTTTGTGACGACTCAAAAAGTCATCACAGAAGGTATATTTAGTGACGAGTACTTGTCGTCCCTAAAGGTGTTATTTTGTGACGACGTTAAGTTTCTTCACAGAAGGTAGGTTTAGTGGCAAATCATAGTCGTCACTAAAAATAGCAATAGTGATGACAAAAGTCGTCACTAAAAGTATTTTGTCGTCACTAAAAGTATTTCTTTTCATCATCCAATCTCATATATTGTTACATTGATTTGAATACATATTATTTACATGAACTGCATATCAATAAATGCACGAATATTGAAACGGAGTATATTAGTATTTCAAATACAAAATAGAATTTCAATCATCAAATTACAATCCCAATTGTTTTAAGAAACTACAATCCAACCGTCAAGTGCTTGGTTTAAGAAACTACCATTCAAAATTACAATAAAATCTCAAACATCAAGCCAATATTCTAAAAACTATTGTCTAAAAGTCAAGTCAAGTGCTTGCTTGCTTCAAAATACTGTTTATCCAAAAGTCAGGTGCTTGGTTCTCTACTAGGAAGACCGAATGCACGATCACACGCATTGACGTTTGGACGCAAAACCTGCAAAAATACTTAACATGTAAGACTTAACAAAGCATTATATCAAAGACATCAAAGAAGGATAACAAACATTAATCAAACACTAAGGTATCCAAATCAAAGTAGGATAAGTAGTCATGACCTTCAGGTAGCACAATCACTAAGGTATAAACAACAATTATAAGATGATAACAATCATGGTTGCTGCAAGCATGAAAAGTACATGTATGGACACTTGATATTGAAGCAATCACCAATATAATACATATGAAAGGTAATGGACTATTATTACAACTCTTATCGTAATACTACAATTGTTGTCATGCCATAGTAGTAAGGGCAGCACGTTATCACAATGTTGTTATCATATCATAGTAGTGAGGGCAGCGTGTTATCACAATGCTATTATCACTATAAATATTAAAAAAATTAAGGTATTGATACCTGACTAAGACTCTCAGGGATATTGTTGATATTTGATTGTGATAATGAGCCAAGTATAGAAGCAAGACGAGATTGAAGCCGAGCCTCAATTTGAGATTCAATAATAGTGTTTATGTTATTATTGAACTCAGCTCTAACCTTTTATGTAATTCTTTCTTCAAGGGATCTAGTATTTTCCTCCACTGCTTGAATTCTAGCATTAATTGCATCTTCATGGTCCATTCTTCTCTTAGATGGAGGTTTCTTTCCATAACCTTTTCCTCTAAAATATCCAGTCCTTTCACCAAGCACACTCAACAACATCTCATCCCCAGTCATTGGAGTGGATCCCTCTGGGGTTGGTTGAGATGCAAGTTCTTTTAATTGCTCCTACATAAATAGTACAATGAATCAGAAATATAATCAAGTGACAAGACCAAATATTTTAAGTTTATATGGATTGCTTCTGACTGAGGATCAGACCACACAACTTCTCCCTCTTTGGTGTTTTTTGTATGTTGGATGTACCAAACTTCATCAACTTGTGGTTTCTCGCCAGTAACAGGATCTCTCTATGTAGAAAACACAATCCAATTTTTAGTAAGCATGTAATTTTTCATATAAAGAGAAGTTTTAAAAAATTAGAAAACATTTACCGTTGATTCCTCAACTTCTGCCAATGACCTAGTGCCACATGTGTGCTTGACAACTAGTTTTTCTCTATTCTTTGCATTTCTTGCACTTGCTCTCTATATTAAAATTATTTGTTTAGTATTTAAACAGGCAAATGCTTCCAAACGCCATTCAAAATTTTCATTAACATGGAACTTTTCCTTTTAAAACAAAAACCAGAAGTTATTGGCTTAATTCTATATGTATATGTATATGTGTATATATATATATATATATATATATTGTGCACATTTAATACTGAATTTATTACCTTAACCTTCATAAGCATTTGCTCAGCCACTCTGTCTGTGACATCTTTCCAATTCTTTGCTCTCAATGGAGCCATTGTCCGGACCACCCATCCACAATAATTCACAATATCTCTAGCATTTTCTCCCACTGCTCTTAGGATATCATCAGGAATTATAACTTTAATTTTACCATTCTTCGTTTTCATGTCCACTTTCATGCATTTATATTTGCCTCTTACGTTCTTTTTTGAATTACAAGAAGCTGTAAAGAATATGAAAATTATAAAAGATAAATATGCATTAATTATAAATCACTAGGTAACCTATAAATCACTAGGTAACCTATAAATCACTAATCTTTATAAATCACTAATTAAAGATTATACCTGCACTACTAGGTGTTGAGATATCACGCTCTACACCAGTTGTTTCATGAATCTCTTGTTCTGGTTGTTGGACCAGTTGAACAGGATGATGAATGGGCTGTACACGTGAGCTTTGCGGTTGAGGTAATTGTGCTGGCTGCACACGTGAGCTTTGTGGTTGAGGTAATTGTGCTGACGACACACGTGAGCTTTGCGGTTGAGGCATTTGTGTTGGCTGCACACGTGAGCTTGAAGTACCTTTATCTCCTATTCCTTTAGGATTCCTTGATAAATACAATAAATTTGTTTTCCGTCTTCCATTAGCACCTCCTCGTCCAGACATTTTCTACAAAATTAAAAGCTTCCATTAGATAACAATTTCTAAATGATTTAACAACTTACAAACATGGCTAGATAACAATATATATTAAATAACAAATGTGCAACTAAAATTAACAATATTTAAACAAATACCAACCTGTTATACACTATACTCTTCATTACTAGCCTCACTATCAAGCAAATCTTCATTACTTTCCTCACTCACATTCTCATCTAAGTCATTGTCATCTATAAAATCATCTTGTTTCACAAATTGTTTTGGTTCACACCTAATTCTTTCTGGCTCAGTGTCATCTCTATGTAATACCACCGCAATGTCATCACTTATGACATTATTATATGAGAAGTCATGATCAATCTCAATTTCTTGGTAAGCATCCTCTTCATTGACATATGAGTCATCATTCTCATTATCATCCTCCACTTGAGGCATATTGTACAAGTCACGAGGAATTGTCTTGATTACAACAAGCCAATCTTTCTCAATAATGTCTTCAACATAGAAAGCTTGCTCGGCTTGAGATGCCAAGACATACGGTTCATTGGTACTTAAAAAACCATGGATATTCACACTTGTGAATCCATAATTGTCAATCTTATATCCTCTTCCCAAACTAGCAACATCCCACCAGTGACATCGAAAAAGGTATACTTTTCTATTCCCCACATAAGACAACTCTAAGATTTCTTCCAATACACCATAATATTCTTTGTTCATATTTTCATCATCTCCCCTAACAATAACTCCACTATTTTGAGTTTTCCTTTGCAAAGTGCGATCTTTGGTATGAAATCTGAACCCATTCACCATGTATGTTCCATAACGATGCACTACTTTTGAAGGACCAATTGCTAAGCTCATAAGCTCATCATTTGCAAGTCCTCGAGCATGTTCAAAGAACCACTCATTAAATTCTTTCTTATGTTTATCTCTATCAATCTCCCGATCATACTGCCTATAATGTTAAATAGTTGTGTGAGATAAGTATCCATAACCAATCATAAAGAATTTCATATAAAGCTTCCAATTTAGCTTATAATCTAACTTACTCTTTGAATGGCCAAACCTCTTCACAATTTTGAAGCACATACTTGCGAGCTTGATCATACTCGTCATTAGAAAGTTCAATCAATGAGTTATACCTGAAATGCTTCTCCACCAAAATAATCTATCAAATATTTCCAATCTTCCGTTGTAACATCTTCTGGCTGATTGGCTAGTCTCTCCTCATTAGTTTGAAACTTCTTGTAGACATCATTCAATCGACCTCTCCAGGTTCTACACCTCCACAGCACCAACACCATCACCTCCGTTGCAAGGTATAGGTTCATCATTTCTCTGCTCTCTGCTCGTCATTTCTCTGCTCTCTTCTCATCATTTCTCTGCTCATCATTTTCTCTGTTTTGTCATTTTAAAAGCAATACCTATTTTAATGGAGGGAAAGGTTTATTTTTAAAAAGCAATATCAATTTCGTTATTACGAAAACTGATGAAGGAAAAGGTTTGATATTAATGTTAAGGCTCCCAATCCCAACGCCATGGCAAAGAGGAAAGAAGGATGAAGAATTGGTAAATCTCACATACATAACCTACAGCACGAACCATGCACAGGTGAGGTGCCCATTGTTGATTTTGTAATTTTTTTTATTCTCATAAATTCTCATTTTTATGCCTCTTCTTTAGAGGCTTGTGAGCTATTGAAGTACTATCATTGTGAATGTGTGAATGAATGTGTGAATGTACAAGTTTGTGATTGTACTGACAAAGTTCTAGAGAAGTAAATGCAATGCAATGCACACCCACACTAAAAGAGGTCTTTTTGGGATGCAACGGGGCTAAGGTCAAGGTAGGAAATCATTTGAACAAGATGCTAATTGTACTTGGAATTAGACATAAGCAACTTCATGACATTCATTAATCCAACCCTCAAAGTAATCAATACAAAATTTCCCAAAACAACTTGTTCAAAACAAATGATACAAGAAACTAAATGAAATATTTACACATAGGAACAACTGTATAGGATACGTCCCATTAACTGGCGATATAACTTGTCGCCCCGCGAAGCCATACACTGGGAAAGAAAGGAAACAGGTCTCGAGATGTCGCCTGGCGAAGGGATCATCATCACCTCGCGATACAAGTCAGAGTGTTGGTGCTGGAAATTCGCCTTGCGATGGAGATACATTGCCTCGCGATAGAACATAGAGAGGTGGTGTTTGAAATTCGCCCCGCGATGGATATAAATTCGCAAGGCGATAGATCCTGGGAGGAAAAAATATGAATTGACACAAACTTGATCGCCTCGCGATAAAGAATCATCGCCTCGCGGCAAAAGCAAAATGGCTAGAAATTCGCCTAGCGATGATGTTATTCGCCTCGCGAAGTGCACAAAGTTTAGACTTTAAGTTTTGGAAAACTGATCTTCGCCTCGCAAGACCTATCATTCGCCTCGCGACAGAACACAAAGTCCTTGTGTTAGAAAATTCGCCTAGTGAGAGATGTCCATCGCCTCGCAAATCTTGTTCGTGTGGCTTGCAGATCCCTTTTGGCTTTGCAATTCGCCTCGCGAAGCCTTATCCTCGCCAGACGATGGTGACCAAAATGAGATTTTCGCTAGGCATGCAAATTCATTCGCTTGGTGAGATACTTGACTTTTCATATTGCAGCTCCAACTTGCATCACTCCAATCCTTGCTTAAAAACAACCCAGAAATTCAGTAATACTCCTGCATCATGAAGCATGCAATTAGATCATACTTAAGATCCTATTCCTATGTAAACAAAAACAAATAAAGCCGCTGCTTAAAATCGATTCAAAAAGAAAATTAAAGAAATTGCTTGGGTTGCCTCCTAAGAAGCGCTAGTTTAACGTTGTTAGCTCGACGCCTGAATGCATTTAAGTCGTTAGCACTGATTGCAATGAAATAAATGAATCATGAGCAATATATTAGTAATAGAATGCTTTCTTTGGTTTGTAGGAGTTTACGATGGATAAGTCTTGGATAAGCATTAAGAATAGAGCTGATCCAAGGTTTATTAAAGGGGTAGATGCTTTTCTTGAATTTACATATAGTCAACTTGGAGTGAATGGTAGGATTCGGTGTCCATGCAAACGATGTAGAAACACAGTGTTCACATCTAGATCAACTGCAAGGGCACATATATTTGATAAGGGTTTTTTGGAACAATATTATGAGATTTGGGATTTTCATGGGGAAATTAGAGAACCACATAATGCAATTTGACTTAGGGAACCAATACCAGAAGAGTTTCCTGTTAAGGATGACATTATTGGAATGGTTCATGATGCATGTGGCTTTATAGACATGGATTCCACGAGAAATGATGAAGATATAAATGAAGAACCAAATGAACATGCCAAAAGTTTTTACAAATTATTAGAAGATGCAGATGCACATCTTTATCCCAATTGTGAAAGTATGTCGAAGTTGTCTTTCATAGTTAAGTTACTACATTTGAAGTGTCTTAACCATTGGAGCGACTCATCCATGGATATGTTGTTAAAGTTATTTAAGGAAGTGCTTCCTAAAGGAGCGTTGTTACCCAATTCTTACTATGAAGTTAGGAAGGTTATTTGTGATTTGGGCCTTGATTATGAAAAAATTGATGCTTGTAAGAATGATTGCATTTTATATTGGGGAAACCATAAGAATGCACAATTTTGTCATGTGTGTAGCTTACCAAGATGGAAATCAAATGATAAGAAGATAGCACATAAAGTGTTGCGATATTTCCCTTTAAAACCAAGGTTGCAAAGGTTATACATGGCAAAAAACACTGTTAAAGAGATGAGGTGGCACAAAGAGGAACGTGTTGATGATGAAGTATTAAAGCATCCAGCTGACTCTATGGCTTGGAAGAGCATCACCCACAATTTTCTGGTGATCTTAGGAATGTTAGGTTGGGTTTGGCAAGCGACGAATTCCAACCTTATGGGAACATGAGTACTTCTCATAGTATTTGGCCAGTGGTTCTAGTACCATATAATTTGCCACCATGGAAGTGCATGAAAGATCCATACTTTATGATGTCTCTTCTTATTCTAGGTCCAAAATGCCCGAGAAATGATCTTGATATATACTTACAACCGTTGATTGAGGAATTGACAGAGTTATGGGAGGAAGGTGTAGAGACATATGATGCCCACACGAGGAGAAATTTTAAAATGCGTGCAGCTATCTTATGGACAATCAATGATTTTCCAGCATATGGGAACTTATCTGGATGGTCCACTAAAGGAAAGTTTGCATGTCCTTGTTGTCATATAGATACTTGCTCTCGTAGTTTGCGCAGCAAACTTTGCTACATGGGTCATCGTCGATTCTTACTAGCTGATCATCCATGGCGCCGAAATAGAAGAGCATTTGAAGGAGAAATAGAAAATAGACCAGCACCTAAGGTGCTAACTGGTGATGAAGCACTTCAACAATTAGAGAGTTTGGGGAATGTTACATTTGGAAAAGGCCAAAAGCGAAAGCGAGATAAGCTAGTTGGACATAACTGGAGAAAAAAAAGTATTTTCTTCCAGTTACCATATTGGAGAACCCTTTTGTTGTGACATAATCTTGATGTCATGCACATCGAAAGGAATGTGTCTGATAATGTGTTGGGGACAATGATGAATATGACAGGAAAGACAAAAGACACGTTGAAAAGTCGCCCTGATTTGGTTGATTTAGGCATTAGGGAAAGGTTACATCCACAAGTTGATGGCAACAATGTGAACAATGCCTATTCCAGCTGCTAGCTATGCCTTATCCTCTCATGAAAAATCAAAATTTTGTAATCTTTTAGCTAACTTAAAGGTTCCTGATGCTTTCTCGTCCAATATTTCATGATGTGTGAATGTTCAAGACAAAAGGATTTTTGGATTAAAGTGTCATGATCATCATATAATGTTACAACATATTCTCCCAATTGCAATACGAGGATTATTACCTAAGGATGTCTGTGAAGCTTTGATTGAGTTGAGTAGGTTTTCTAAGAATTTATGCTCAAAGTGCTTGGTAGTTAAAGAATTATGTGAGTTGAAGGAACATATTATAAGAACTTTATGCAAATTGGAAACTATATTTCCACCGGCCTTCTTTGATATAATGATTCACTTGCCGACCCACTTGGCAGGAGAAGCAAAAATTGCTGGACCTGTGCAATATCGTTGGATGTATCCTATTGAAAGGTTATCCTCTTAGCTTTGAGATCATTTTTCTTATTCTAGGTGATATGTAAATATCATAATTTAAAATTCACTATTATTTGTGTAAAAATTTGTATATAGGTATTTATGTCAACTTAAGGCATATGTTCGTAACAAAGCTCGTCCAGAAGGTTCAATTGCAGAAGGGTATCTTGCAAATGAATGCCTTACATTTTGTTCGAGATACTTAAACAATGTTCAAGCAGCTGTGGCGGTATTGTGCTGGTGCTTGTTGGGGAGGGGGTTGCTCGGGAGTGAGTCAAAATGAAAAAGGGAAAAGGAAAGGAAAATGTTGGTTTTCTCTAAAACTCAAAACGCACAGCACAACATAAAACATATGAAAATATAAAAATATGTTTTTTGTGACGATTCTTTTGTACGTTGTCACTAAAACTTATTTTTATTTCCCTCCTTTTTTTTCCTTCTCCCTCCAATTTGTTGCGGACGAGTACAAGCTGACTCTTTTGTGACGACTAATTACAGTTGTCACTGGAAAGTAACTCTTCTGTGACGACTAGTTAGAGTTGTCACTGAAAGGTAACTCTTTTGTGACGACTAATTATAGTTGTCACCAGAAGGTGACTCATTTGTGATGACTTACTTTAGTCGTCACTGAAAGGTGACTCATTTGTGACGACTTACTTTAGTCGTCACTAGGTGACTCATTTGTGACGACTAAGACGACTTATTTTAGTCGTCACTGAAAACAACATGTAATTGAAATTCAGTGACGGCCTCAAATAGTCGTCACTATAGAGCTATTTTCAGGGACGACATTTGAGTCGTCACTAAAAGGTCGTCACTGAAAAACCAATTTCTTGTAGTGGAAATATGATTCAAATATGAAGAGAGGAATGCGTTGAAGAAATAATTAATTGGTAATAATAAAAAAAATCATTATATTATTGATTGAATGAATTTATCAATAACAAAAACATTAAAAAAAACCAAAAAACTGTAATGGGAAAAATGCACTAAATCTCATCAATAAAACACAATGCATACATGAGATTAATTAGTATTAAATAATAAAATATCACTTAAAAAGTAATGATGAAATGAAATCTTGAGAAATGTCATTCCAAAAGTAATGATTGAAGAAAATATTATTAATGGAAATTTAATGCCTTGAAGAGAAAGTGATTATGAAAATGTATGCATTAGATTAATTGTCACGTTTGGTACACAGAATGATGATTATATAATATAAGAATGGAATGGAATGGACTGACCACTCCCAATACACTATTTCGCTAACTTTCAGGATGAAATGTCATTTCATTATTTGGTACATGGAATCAATATGAAATGGAATAATATTTAATATAAATGAGTACATCATTACCTCATATGAGAAAAACAAAGAAAATTAACTCTTCTCATGTATAATGTTCGGACTTAATTTTTTTATAACTTAAAAACAAAAAAAATGTCATTAAAAAAGAGCAAACACTATTTTATTTGTAAGAAAAAAATTGAAATGTGTATATTGTTTTGGATAAGATACTTCATATATTTTTAATAATATTTTATTTGTGATATTATTGATAATATTGTGTTCCACTTTATTTTTATATTTTCTTATAATTTCTTCACATATTTATATAATTATTATTTTCTTTTAAATTTAACATGAGTATTTAAATTAATTGCAAGATATGAAGGATAAGTTAGAGTAAGTTGAAAACAAAATTGGGATTTAGATATGACATATTAAATAAAGAGTAATAATTGTCATTCTATAAAATAAATGAGGGTATATTAGAAAAAGAATTTTAGTCTCATTTCATGGAGCATGAATGGCAATTCCTAGTTCTATGGAATGAGGCATAATATGGAATGTTCCATTCCATGCTTATTTTTACTAACAAATATAAGAATGTATGTTCCATGAAATAAAGCATGAAATGGAATATTCAGCATATCAAATGTAACATTAATATTAAATAAAAAAAAGTGTCATTCAGAAAATGAAAATTGAAGAAAGATTAAATGAAAGTTTAATATATTTAAAACTTAAGTGATTGATATAAAAATGCATGAGATTAATTAATATTAAATAATAATAAGCAATATAAGAGTTATTTTAATATGATTTGTTTTACGATGCACCTATAAAAAGTTCTAAACGGTTCCGTGGGAAGATTGTTCTCGTGCTTAATTACTATTATTTCTTAAATCCATTAATATATTAGCTTTATGAAATGGTATTCATACTTTGGTATGTATGCTTTTTCAACCATATATATGTCAATTAATTTAACGTTATATTATTTAATTATTTTTCTTAAATGTTTTAACTATTTTTTTAAAATTGAAACATAATTTTAAAAATGAAAATATTAGACAATTAAAAATGAGTTGACATGTTTCTTAACTCTTAGATGGATTATCTATCAAACAATAATTCTTGAATCTAGTTGAATTTTGTCAAATTTTTTTAACTGTATAGCAGCACTGATTGCACCATATAAATAAAAAGAAATTATCTCATCAATTTTGTTTTAAAACAAGAAAATATATTTGCATACTTTCCAATTAATATATTTTATTTTTTTAGTACGTGTAATATTTTTCATTCTAGTCCCAATACATTCATCAACCTTGTTTTCTTGCGTGAAGTTAAATGGTGTGCCACCCACTAGTATAAATACCTAGAAGTCTAACACGAGCCTTCGCATCCTAAACCCAACGTTGTAGCACCACTCAATTCAACGCTATGGCTTTATCTAACCCAAACTTTCTTCAAACGAAGAAATCCCTCGCCCTATGATATAGAAATTAGAAATAAGGAAAAGTGTACTCAATTGTTTATGTATGTCTGGCACCATTGTCGGGGATCCAAGGCAACTATTTGATCATTTTAAGACCCCATCTAACTCTAACAATTGTGTTTTGTTTTGTTTTTGAAGTTTTTTCAAATGGAATTCGGCTGAAATTAGGTAAAGGACATCGTATCAAGAATTTCGGTTCGGTAAAGTATCTCTGGTTGACCTGAATTTTGGCACACTAATGGAAAATGTCATTTTGAGAAAGGCTCACTATAATCAGTGAGGTCACCCTTATTTTAGTCAAATTACATCGTTTAGACTACTTTTTCAATTTTTTAAGATTTATTATTATTCTGTTAGATAGAATTTTTGTATAGATTTCACTTTGTGATGGCCCCATAATTTTTTAAAAATCTCTAGATATGTTTTCTGTAATTGTTTTGTGTATATTTTTACACTTGTTTTTGTGATTTTGTGTTTTTGTGTTTGATCACTAACCTGATGGGGCATAAACTTGATGAGCTGGCTTATCTTGTGAGGTAGTTACCAGTGGAACAACATCAGTTACATGTGCAAGAACCAACAGGATTTTGTAGTATATGTTGTAGTTCTTTTCATCCCACATATGCATGCACCACATTACAAGATGATGGTTATGTATTTCATGACCATTATGTTGATGCAACAAGTGTATTTCTTGGTGAACCACAATACCAGTAGCCTGGATATGATTCTTATTCTGCTACCTATAACCTTGACTGGGGAGATTATCCCGACTTCAGATATGAAAATGCAGCACAACAGCAGCCAAACCATTGTATATAGACATTCCAGCAACCAATGAGTTTACAACAGTTCCAACCTTATGTTGGACCAAGTAGTCTATACCAGTAGCCTATGCCCCAGCAAGCTCTAGTAGGCACGGAATCTGAGCCTACATTGGAGGACTCAGTGAAGCAATTGGAAACTAATAATCTGTAGTTTCAACAGAGAATTGAGACCACCATTCAGAATTTGAATACCCAAATTGGTCAGCAAACATCTTCATTGAGTCAATTGAGCAAACAACATATGCAGATATATGATTCTGTAGAACATGAGATCATTGATGTGAAAAAACCAATTGATGATTTGTGTACTGAATTTGCTAATTTTATTGATTTTGATGATTTTGTTTGTTGTGATGGTGATATGTTGTGTAATGCATGTGCTGAAATTGCTGCCTTTTTGAGACATGATGAATATTTTTCAGCAGATTATGCAGCAATTCAATCTGCAGAAGTAGTGAAGCCACCAAAATTGGAATTCATTGTGGCTAAGAACCTCCTTACTGATGAGGAGGAGAGGTTGCTGCAGATTTTAAAGGAGAATCAAAGAGTCATCATACTTGCAGACATTCCTAGCATTAGCCCTTACATATGCATGCATAGGATTTTACTTGAAGATGGAGTTAAGCTAATAAAGCAACCCAAGAGGAGACTGAACCCTCTGATTCTAGATGTGGTGATCTATTACACTGGCTATGGTGTGGCTGCTGGAGTTGTGCTTCTTCTGTTATCCATAGGGAGTTTTCTTTCCACATTTTTATTTCATTTTTCTGGTTGCTTTCTTTTTGTTTTTACTGTTTTGTTATTGTTTTCAATCTTATTTCTGTTATTATTTTACTGTTACTGTTTATTCTTTTCTGTTGCTATCATTTTTGCTATTTGTTGTCTCTGTTATTGATTATGTTTGCTGTCTTTCATTTCTATTTTCTGTTTTATTTGTTGTTTTTGTTTTCTATTTAAATTTCTGTTTTGAAAAAAAAGGTCTGATTTTCGTGTGTTTAGTTCATTTCCAATGGTGATTTAAGAATTATGAAAGTCATGAGTTTGTATTAATTGAAGTTCAAGTTTCCTAACATAAGTGAATGAATTGTCTTTCCCCTTGAATTTCACATGCTTGGTGTTGGATTTTTGATTAGTGGATTAAGTTTGGTAGATACATCTATACCTTGTGAGATTTTGAACCTATTGATAAATGGATGTTGCATCTATGTCATTTTCTTCCATTCTTGTGTGAGTTTCATTCATGAATTTTGTCACTCTAGAACTTGCTTTGATTCTTTTTTATGCTACATTTTCATATGCGTGCATGAACTTGATTGAGACATTTTTCTTGAATTAGCTACTTTAACCAAATAGCCTACCTTCCATTTATCCCATTGTTAACCCCCTTTGAGCCTAATTGTTCATTCGTTGTTCTTAGCTTACTACAAGCCTTAAGTAAAAAAATCATGTTTTACCTCATCTTAGCAAATAGGAGAGCATTGGTTTTCTTATTGGAGGAGCTCTTTTTGCTTGAGGACAAGCCATGGTTTAAGTGTGGGGAGTGCTTATGCAAAATGTTTGGTGCAAATTAAAAAAAACCAAGTGACCAATTCAATTAAAAAAAAAAAAGAATAAAGCCAAAGGTTGTAAAAGAAAAGAATAGAAAAATGAAGGAATGTGTTAAGAGAATGTGCATTTTATGCTTTGGGGTAAACTTCTATGCTTGTTACTTGAGTTCCTCCCCATTGCTCTTTTATTCTCTTTGGTTTTAACTTGTTATATCCATATTGTTCCCTTTTCTTACCTTGGCCTCATTACAACCTTGAATAAAGTCCTCTTGATTTGTGTGTGCATGTGTTTTGAGTAGTGGAGAAGTAGAAGATAAGTAAGCTTATGGTAGTGCAATTTTTCATGAGTTGATTTGAGTGTAAACACAAACCTAAACACTTGAGAGATTGAGAGTGTATCTTGTGAGATTCTATCATGCTTGATCCATGATTCTACTTGAATTCACCTTGCTTTAATTTGGGATGTAAAGGCATATCACTTCATGAATGTTTGGAATCCTTGAAACTGTGGTTACTCTTAATTCTCTTGTATTTAAAAATTAGTTGAATTGATTAAATAGAGTATTACATATTTGTGGGTATCATCCTGGTAAACCCTCACGAGACTATAACTCGTCCATTAGGGACACCTAGAGATTTAAAGGCTTGTGGCACATGCTAAGTGCTATCGTGTTTTCCTAGGAAAGTGGATTAGATTAGGTATAATCAGTTTTTATGTTTTTAGTTTAATAATATGATGTTTTTAGTTTTTCTTTAGTTTTGTTCTTATGTGTTTTGCCCAGGAGTACAAAAGCTTAAGTGTGAGAGAATTTGATCAATCAATTTGAGACACTTATGTTAGCTTTATACTAGGATTTAGTAGATGTTTTATTGTGCCCAATATTAGTATTTTAGATGAGTTTAATGTTGTTGGGCCTCATTGGGCTTTAAAGCAAATTGTGAATAAATCTTGGATTTTGATGCAATTTGACCTTTCCTCCTTGGTTAGGCCATAACTTGGGACTCGGTGATCCATTTGCGGTGATCTTGGTGTCTTTGGAAAGATAAGACAAGGCTCTACAACTTTCAAGAAGAACTCGAGCTGGATCGGACTTCTAAGGGTCCAAAATAGCCTTACAATGTAGAGTGGGTTTGCTGTCACGGGAATCTGGGCAGTGTGCACATATTGGACTATATAGTGGGCTATAGGCCCCCTTTTGAGCTGAAAAATGATCATTGGAAAGATAAGACCCATATCTCCAAGTTCACTGAAGACTATTTAGTCAACAGATATAGTTTTAGGCATGATTATGAAGCTACAAGTTGGTTTGAATTTGGAAACACGTTCTGCCAACCTAACTTGAGGTAGGTGCAGTGTTTTAAGCATATCTGGAGTTGTAAAAGTTCAAATGACATGATTCCAATGCCAAACTTCTAAGGAGGCAATGCTCTACAACTATCATGAAGACCTCCAAGCCAAAATACATCGTTTAAGTCATGAAAAACAGGCTGGAAGTCGGAGTAGAGTTGCTGACTCGAAGCCACCAACCATACACCAACCCACCTACCATGCACCAACCCACCAACCATACATCAAGCTTCCATATTTGACAATTTTCATGTCTTTACAGCTTGCATTCAGATTATTTTTAATTACAAATTGCCTTCTAAGATTAGTATAAATAGAGCCAATCTCTTTGTATTATACATCATTTAAATTTGAAGTAAGTTTGAAGAAAGTTTGAGTATTTGTGCGAGTTTTCTTTCTCTTCTTATCCATTCTCTTTAGAATTTCGCTTTTGTTCTTTATTTTATGAGTTCTTCCTTCCCATCCATGGAAGGCTAGGCTCTTATAATCAATCCAAGGGATTAACCATCTTGATGTTTAATTTGGAGATCTTGTTTCGCTTGTTCATATTGCTTAATTGTTATTCAAGTTTCACTTCTTCCTCTTTTGATTTTTATCTAGATTGAATTGGTTAATTTGATTTAGATGTTTATATGATAATAGCTTTATTATCATGTATTCAAAGATGATCACAAAGAAAAAATAATTTATTAAAGCTTTTTGATGGATTGTTTAGCTTGGTTAAATTCTGGATCTTAAGTTAATGTATGTTTGGATGGTGCTTACTTTATCTAACCTTGGTTAATTAAATCCTAGATGCTTATCGAGTAGAGGATTCTTGGATCATGTTGAGGCGTCTTGATGTGATCTAAGGCCAAGAACATAATTAGCAATTAAGTGAATTCCTTGTGATCAATGATGAATTAAACTCAAGATTGGTAAATTGCTTGGATTGGTTGCTTCTTTAGATTTGTTTATAACTTTAATTCCCGTACTTTTGTCAATCTTGTTAATCAACAACAAAACCCCATATTTTAATTATCTTGATTTGATTGAATCTTTGTTTTTATTGGATCCTTGAGAGACGATTCAGTTGATGCTCTATACTACAAATTAGTTTGTTAACCGGTAATTATTATTTATTTGACGGGTCTCGACAACCTCTTGTTAGGATGTTCACTTCATGTCTTGCGGTCATCTTGGTTCTATCTCCCTCTTTGGTTGGAAGGGCTTCATCTCCTGGTTGGATTTTGTCGCCTTCTGAGTCCCGGGCTTCTTGATCTTCTTTCCTGCCGGAAGTGACTTGGGGATTTTTGTCTTTTTAGAGCTGGTGATTCTTCCAAGCATGGGGTACAGTGTACTTAGAGATCTTTCCTCGTCGGATGAGGGCCTCTATGTCGTCCCCCAGCGTCACACAGTCATCCATGTTGTACTCTATGGCTCTATGGTATTCGCAATACTTAGTGGGGTCGGCGTTTTTCCTTGGTGTCCGGGAGAGTGGCAATCGGATAATGTCGGAACTGTTAACCTATTCTAGTATTTTGCTCCTCAAGGTATTCAAGGGGGTGTATGAGTCGTACTTCCCCCCAACCGGCCTTCTAGTCTCCTAGTTTGTGCTTTTGCTTGCTCTTTCTTCCGAGCTCGGGCTCAGGCTCTCTTTCTTTAGCGTTCTTGGCACGTGACACTGCCTCGAGGTTGATGTACCTTACTGCTTGGGCCCTCAACTCTGCCATATCTGCGGGGGGGTTTTTTGGCTAGTGAATTTGAGAAAGGTCCTTGCTTTAGGGCCGTTAGGATTGTGTGTAGGGCGACCGTTGGGTCGAGGTCCCTGATCTCCAAAGACTCCTTATTGAAACGTGTGATCAATCATTTTAAGACACTTATGTTAGCATAGTACTTAGCTTTATTATATGTTTATTGTGCCTTATATTAGTATATAAGTTGAGTTTTATGTTGTTGGGCCTTATTGGGCTTTAACGCAAATTTTGATTAACACTCGGATTTTGATGCATTTTGACCTTTCCTCCATGATCAGGCCATAACATGGGCTTCAGTGATCCGTTTAAGGTATTCTTGGTATCTATGGAAAGCTAAGACAAATATTTACAAGTTTCATGAAGAACTCAAGAGCTGGATCAGACTTCTAATGGTCCAAAATATGCTTGAAATTCAGAGTGGGCTTGCTACTGCTGGAATCTAAGCAGTGTTTACATATTGGACCATATCGTGGGCTATAGGCTTTCTTTTGAGCTGAAACTGGTGCCATTGGAAATATAACACGTAAAGCTCCACTTTACTGAAGACCATTTAGTCAATAGATGTTGTTTTCTGCATGATTATGAAGCTGCAAGTTGGTTTGAATTTGGAAACATGTTCTGCCAACGTGACTTGAGGTAGGTACAGTGTTTTTAGAATATCTGGAGTTGTAAAAGTCCAATTGACATGAAACCAACGTCAAAAGTTCAAGGAGACAATTTTCAACAACTGTCATGAAGACACCTAAAGTCAATTCGGTGGAATGGAGGGTCATATATATCATGGAAGGAGGCACACGAAATCTGGTAGAATATCAACTTTGCTTTTCTTTTGTAATTGTTTATCATTTGGTTGGTTAACATGGACCACTATATTTGACAATCTCCATTTTTTACAGCTTGCATTCAGATTATCTTTAGTTACAAATTGGCTTATAGGATTAGTATAAATAGGGTCAATCTCTTTGTATTAAGGATGAATGAAATTTGAAGTAAGTTTAAGTATTTTGTGAGAGTTTTCTTTATTTTCTTCTCCCTTCTCTTTAGAATTTCATTTTTGTTCTTTATCTTTTGAGTTCTTCCTTCCTATCCATGGAAGGCTAGGCTCTTATAATCAATCCAAGGGATTAACCATCTTGATGTTTAATTTGGAGATCTTGTTTTGCTTGTTCAAATTACTTAATTGTTATTCAAGTTTCTCTTCCTCCTCTTTTTGATTTTGATCTAGATTGAATTGCTTAATTTGATTTAGATGTTTATGTGATAATAACTTTATTATCATGTATTCTTAGAGGATCACAAAGATTAAACAATATATCAATCATTTTTTATGGATTGTTTAGATTGGTTAAATTACATATCGTAAGTTAATTTATGTTTGGATGATGCTTACTTTATCTAACCTTGGTTAGCTAAATCCTAAATGCTTATCTAGTAGAGGATTCTTGGATCATGTTAAGGCTTCTTGATGTGATCTAAGGCCAAGAACATGGCTAGCAATTAAGTGGATTCCTTGTGATCAATGATGGATTAAACTCAAGATCGGTAAATTTCCTGGAATTAGTTAATTTGTTAATTGATTTTCTTTAAATTCAACTGGTGTATTTTCTTTACAAATCATCAAAACCCCCCTTTTTAATTATCTTGATCTAATTGAATCGTTGTTTTTGGATCCTTGAGAGACGATTCAGTTCATTCCCTGTACTACAAATTAGTTAGTGAACCGGGAAATTTTATTATTTTGATGGATCTTGACAACCTCCTTTGTTCCACAACATGATCAAGAAAACAAAACAAACTGTCATAAAAACCATTAACATTTAATATACCTATGGGTTTTTAGTGAAAGTTTTGGTGTGACTAGGATGTAATTTGGAAGATCTCTTCCAAAGTTCCAAAACCACATGGTAGGACAATAAAGACATCATCATTTGCTATCATAATGTTCATGCGTTGGTGCATGTAAAATACCATGACTTCATCCCCTACTGTTTTTCCAGTGGGCTTGCCGATAGCTAAAGGACTAGGAATGACACCAAGGACTTTGCCACCTCGTAAATGTGCAGCAGTTGCTACACAACCCATTAACCCAAGACTACCTCCTCCGTAAACTAAATGGATTTCTTTCTCAGCTAGCACTCGACCAAGATGGTTTGCAATATTTACAAACTCTTTATCCTTTCCAGGATTAGATCCACAAAAGACACAAACATTTTTTATCCAACAAATTGAAGTTACCTCCATTTTTTTTGTACTCTCACTTTATCAAATAATATGAAGAGAGTAAAGTGCATTATTTAAAGGAATCAAAACTCAAATATAATAATTACACCTATAAAGGACTGGTAGATCGGTGTGTCAGGTAAGTTTGAAAATAAGTACAGAAATGATAATAGCTATATGACAAAGATAAATGACTAATTGATATGCGTCAAAAGAAATTTGAAAATATGCAACGCATATTTCAAAAAAATACGGCTAAATTTTTTTTTTCTTTGTTTCTTTGTTTTTTTTGTTTTTTTGAGATAAAAAATAATTAATAATAATACTTACAGTAAGTGTGATTGTGGCTCACATTTTCCTCTAGTTTGATGTCCAGTAACAGCTTGAATGCTCTCTATGGGCCGATGGTCGGCTTCCCATCCAATTTTCTTAAAAATTGGCAAACAGGATCTTTTTTAGTTAGATTCTCTAGACTATAATGCTCATGTTCATCTTGGAATATTGGCCATAAATTGAGAAGTACTCTATGCACATCTCCACTAGGATGCGTCTCAAGAGTATATAGAATGTTATCTAAAGACTCCTTACTCATTGATCAATCAATTTGAGACACTTATGTTAGCTTTGTACTAGGCTTTATTAGATGTTTATTGTGCCCAATATTATTATTTTAGCTGAGTTTAATGTTGTTGGGCCTCATTGGGCTTTAATGCAAATTGTGAATAATTCTTGGATTTTGATGCATTTTAACCTTAGTGTCTGTGGAAAGCTAAGACAAGGCTCTATAAGTTTCATGAGAACTCAAGAGCTGGATCGGACTTCTACGGGTCCAAAATAGCCCTGTAAGTCAGAGTGAGTTTGTTGTCACTGTAATATGAGCAGTGTGCACATATTGGATCATATCATGGGCTATAGGCCTCCTTTTGAACTGAAACTGGTGTCATTGGAAAGCTAAAATGCATATATCCAACTTCACTGAATACCATTTAGTCAATAGATACCGTTTTAGGCATGATTGTGAAGCTGCAAGTTGGTTTAAATTTGAAAACACGTTCTGCCAACGTGACTTAAGGTAAGTGCAGTGTTTTTAGAATATCTGGAGTTGTAAAAATCCTTTTGGCATGAAACCAACGCCAAAAGTTCAAGGAGACAATTGTCTACAATTGTTATGAAGACCTCCAAGCCAAAATACATCGTTTAGGGCATGAAAGTCAAGCTGGAAGTTGGAGAAGAGTTGCTGACTAGAAGCCACCAACCATGCACTAACCCATCAACCATGCATTAAGCTACCATATTTGACAATTTTCATGTTTTTATAGCTTGCATTCATATTATTTTCAATTACAAATTGACTTCTAGGATTAGTATAAATAGAGTCAATCTCTTTGTATTATACATCATTCAATTTGAAGTAAGTTTGAGTATTTGAAAGAGTTTTATCTTCCTCTTCTTCTCCCTTCTCTCTAGAATTTCATTTTTATTCTTTATTTTATGAGTTCTTCCTTCCCATCCATAGAAGACTAGGCTCTTGTAATCAATCCAAGGGATTAACCATCTTAATGTTTAATTTGGAGATCTTGTTTTGCTAGTTCATATTACTTAATTGTTATTCAGGTTTCTTTTCATCCTTTTTTGATTTTGATCTAGATTGAATTGGTTAATTTGATTTAGATGTTTATATGATAATAGCTTTATTATCATGTATTCAAAGAGGATCACAAAGAATAAACAATTTATTAAAGCTTTTTGATGGATTGTTTAGCTTGGTTAAATTCTGGATCTTAAGTTAATCTATGTTTGAATGATGCTTACTTTATCTAACATTGGTTAATTAAATCCTAGATGCTTATCTAGTAGAGGATTCTTGGATCATGTTGAGGCATCTTGATGTGATCTAAGGCCAAGAACATGGTTAGCAATTAAGTGAATTCCTTGTGATCAATGATGGATTAAACTCAAGATCGGTAAATTTCCTTGGATTGGTTAATTTGTTAATTGATTTTCTTTAATTCAACTGGTGTATTTTCTTTACAAATTAACAAAACCCCCTTTTTAATTATCTTGATCTAATTGAATCTTTGTTTTTGGATCATTGAGAGACGATTCAGTTCATTCTCTATACTACAAATTAGTTTGTGAATCGGTAAATTTTATTTATTTGACGGTTCTCGACAACCTCTTGTTACTCATGACATCTATAATTAAGTGAATTTTATCAACTCGATTTATAGATGCCATTCCAATTGATCTGCATTTTGTGTTACAGGTCCATGTTGCACATTTATAGCAGACTCGTAACCTTTTTGCTCTTTTTTTCTTTGCATATGAACTTTTGCCTAGCCTTGGCATATATGAAATAAGAGCGCTAGAAAATTCACCTGTTATTCAGACCTTTGCTTCGATTAACCAGAGTATATCCGCAGTGATGCCTTTGTGCATAAGCATCCTTAATCTTTCAAACCTTGTACAATAAATGTTAGTTAAAACATTTTGAGGGAGAGAAAGGAATCGCTTGCGGAGGTTAACAAGCTAATTATCCATTTTGAAAGAAAGAAAGAAGAAGAGAAAAAAATGAGTAAAATTTATACAGATTTTAGTGTTTGTGGGTAACTGAAGGGACCAGAAAAAAAATTGACGGAGTATCGTTATCCGCCATTTAACCGGTGAAAAATAATTTGTCAATAAAAAAACAAAATTAAGACAAAAAAAATCAAACTATAATAAATTTTTTTTGTTTATTTGGCACCGATTTTCTGTCTCGATTCCTGTGATTTCAAATAAATCAAAGTTTAAAAGATGATAGAGTTAGAAACTACTTTTAACATCTTCAGCCAGCATGATTGAAGATTTTTCACGATCGACGGATCCTCCCCAATAATGATTCAATCTTTGACCATTGACCTTAAATGTGGCATGAAATTTATTTTTTTAACAAAGTAGTTATCAATCATGGTAGAGGGCCTCCTGTAGTTGAACCCCCTCCACGAGGTTCTCGTGAGCTCCTTCATAAAAATTCTTGAGGCGATGACCATTAACTTTGAACACATTGTTGGTGGCTTCACTCTTAATTTCCACTACACCATGAGGAAAAACATTAATAACAATAAAAGGTTCAAGCCACCTAAAACGAAGCTTACTGGGCATAAATTTGAGGCGAGAGTTGTAGTGAAGGACTTTTTGACCAATGGTGAACTCCTTTCGTACCAACATCTTATCATGAAGGAGTTTAGTATTCTTCTTGTAGATCCGGGAGTTCTCATATGCCTCTAATCGAAGCTCATCAAGTTCCTGAAGTTGGAGCTTCCTTTGAGATCCGGCTTGACTCAAGTCAAGGTTACACTATTTCACCGCCCAATAGGATTTATGCTCAATTTCCATTAGAAGGTGGCATGTCTTCCCAAAGAAAATTCGGTACGAGGATATCCCTATCGGTGTCTTGTAGGCAGTTCGGTAAGCCCACAGAGCATCCTCAAGTCTCAGGCTTCAGTCCTTCCTATTAGGTTGGACTGTCTTCTCAAGTATGTGCTTGATCTCTCGGTTGGAGACTTCGGCTTGCCTGTTTGTCTAGGGGTGATAAGGTGTAGAAACCTTGTGCAATACGCTGTACTTTATCATCAAAGCCTCTATTCACCGATTACAAAAGTGTGAACCCTAATCACTGATAATGGCCATCGGCATTTCAAACCTACAGAAAATTTGTGATCTAACAAAGTCCACAACAACTTTGGAATCATCAGTCTAAGTGGCTTTTGCCTCCACCCATTTGGATACATAATCAACAGCTAACAAAATATAAATAAGACCAAAGGAAACAGGGAAAAGGCCCATGAAATCAATACCCCAAACATCAAAGATCTCACAAGACAGCAAAGGCTGCTGAGGCATCTTATTTCTGCGTGAAATTGTCTCTGTTCTCTGGCACTGTTCACAAGACTTACAAAACAGATATGTATCATGAAATAGGGCAGGCTAATACAACCCAGAGTCCAAAACCTTCCTAGCTGTACGTTAGGAGCCAAAGTGCCCACCACATGCAAATATATGACAAAAGTTAAGAATGGAATGAAACTCATGATCAAAGAAACACCTCCTAATAATTTGGTCACTACAAATCTTCCACAGATAAGGATCATCCCATACATAGTACTTAGACTCACTTTTCAATTTATCAAATTGAGCTCTAGTAAAACATGAAGGAAAAACACCAGCAACCAGGAAATTAACCATATTTGTAAACCAATGGGAGGTGTTCTTACCTTGCAGCTGCAGAAGCTGCTCATCTGGGAAGGAGTCCTGTACAGGGAAGGGATCTGAAGCCCTCTCAATGCTGCTCAAGTGATCTACCACTAGGTTCTCTGCTCCACTCTTGTCACGAATCTCTATGTGAAACTCCTAGAACAGTAGCATCTACCTTATATAGTCGAGGCTTTGCCTCTGGCTTCTTCAAAAAGAACTTTAGAGCTGCATGATCAGTAAACACAATAATCTTAGAACCAAGCAAATATAATCTAAACTTATCCAAAGCAAAAACAATGGCTAAAAGCTCTTTTTTGGTTGTGGTATAGTTGGCTTGAGCAGCATCCAAAGTTCTAGAAGCATAGTATATCACATGAGAAGCTCTCCCCACTCTCTGTGCCAAGACTGCTCCTACTGTATAGTTAGAAACATCACACATAAGTACAAATGGCAATGTCGTCCAGTTAGGTGGCTGGATGATGGGGGTACTGGTCAAGGCCTGCTTCAAGTGGTTGAAAGCAGCCTTGCACTTGTCATCAAAATTGAACTCTACATCTTTATGCAGTAAGTGGGAAAGCGGAAGGGCAATCTTGCTGAAGTCGACAATGAAGCACCTGTAGAAACCTGCATGACCAAGAAAAGAATGCACTTCTCGCACGCATGTGGGAGAATATAAACAAGTAATTACATCGATCTTAGCAAGATCAACCTCAATGCCCTTACTGGATACTACATGGCCCAAAACTATATCCTGTTCTACCATAAAATGGCATTTCTCAAAATTTAGCACAAGATTAGTCTCAATGCATCTATGCAGCACCTTAGATAAGCTAGCTAAACATGAATCAAAAGAAGAACCATAAACAGTGAAATCATCCATAAATACCTCCATGCACTCCTCTAAGAAATCATAAAATATGCTCACCATGCAACACTGGAAGGTACCAGGGCATTGCAGAGGTCGAAAGGCATATGTCTGTAAGTAAAGGTGCCAAAAGGACAGGTAAATGTGGTCTTCTCCTGATCCTCTGGTGCAATGTGGATCTGGAAGTATCCAGTGTAGCCATCCAAAAAGCAGTAATGGAACTTACCAGCCAACCATTCCAGCATCTGATCAATGAACGGAAAGAGGTAATGATCTTTTCGAGTGGCTTGGTTGAGGCATCTGTAGTCAATGCAGACTCTCCAGCTATTCTGCACTCGGGTTGGAATGAGCTCATTCTTCTAGTTGGCCTCGACAGTCACCTGGATTTCTTTGGAACTACTTGCACCGGGCTTACCCACTTGCTGTCAGAGATGGGATAGATAATGCCGACCTACAGTAGCTTGGTCACCTTTTTCTTCACCACATCTAGAATGAGAGGATTCAGTCTCCTTGTCTCACTGGTTTAGTTTCCTCCTCAAGTAATATCCAGTGCATGCATGTGGAGGGGTTAATACCAAGAATGTCTGCAAGTGTCTAACCAATTGCCCTTTTGTGTTGCTTCAAGACTTCCAATAATCTGGTTTCTTGCTCAAGTTGGAGGTGTTTGGCCACTACAACCAGAAGCTTCTCATCCTCATCCACGAATGCATACTTCAGATGCTCGGGCAAGGGCTTATGTTCAATGGAGGGTGGTTGCTGGATTGACGGTACTAGTTTTGGAACCGAAACCAAGTCTGCCAAATTCTTAGTAGTTGCACCTGCTGCACTTGCACCTATAAGCTGTGCACAATCTTGCAAAACAACATTATCATATCCCATGGAATCAAAAGAATCACACTTAGCAGCAGGATGAATGACAACATCATCAATAACAACATCATGGCAATTAATAACAGAAACAAAGCGACTAATGACAGCAGAATTAACAACAGCACATGACAAGTACGTAGAAATCTCAACACAGGCTGCACACATTACATTGGGTTTACAACCAGAAAGTCCAAAGCAGGCAAAAGAAGTATCACAAGCAATGCTATCAGTGTATCCTATAATTTCAGGAAACTCTGCCAACATTTTAGCATGCATATCATCAACCAGTAAATCAATGACATCAAAATGAAAAACAGAATGATCCTCTAAAGGGTATTTCATGGCATAAAAAATGTTAAACTGAATTATATCATCACCAAATTCCATGGAAAGGGTACCAGCATGCACATCAATATTAGTTTTAGTAGTTTTCAAAAATGGCCTATCTAAGATCAATAGGGGTGGGGAAGAGGCAGATTCATCTTCCATATTCAACACATAAAAATTAGCTAGGAATATTAAACAAACCTAACTAGAACATCCTCCAACACTCCTACAAGTTGAGCTGTGCTCTAGTTTGCTAACTGAATGACAATGTCGATGGGCTTTAGCTCTCCCATATGCAAGGAAGTGTAAACTGACTTTGGCAATACATTGATGGAGGCTCCCAAGTCTAGCAAGGCATGAGTGAACTGTTGGTGCCCTATGGTGTACGGGATGGTAAAAGTGCCTGGGTCTTTGCATTTGGGCGGCAAGTTGGGCTGAATCAAAGCAGAGACATTTCTCCCCATACTCACTTTTTCAGTCCCCTTTAGCTTCCTCTTATGGGTGTACATCTCTTTAAAAAACTTGGCATACTTAGGGATTTGTTTAATTGCCTCCAAGAGAGGTATATTCACCTCAACCTTCTGTAAAGTCTCCATAATTTCCTTATCCAAGTCAATCTCAACCATATGCTTCGGCTGTATCATTCGATTGGGAAAAAGAAGAGGAATGTTGGAAACTGACTTCTGTGGATGTTCACTTTTCTACTGCACTGAATTTTCTGTCAACTTCTGGTTTGATCTTGTTTTTTGCTTAGCTGCTGTAGGATCATTTGCTACTGAAGAATTTGAATTTGCTGCTGAATCTGCTACAAAATCTGAATTTGCTAAATCTGAATTTTCTGTAGTACTTTGTTTTTCTGGGTCAAGGACAGAATCTGGAATTATCTACTACACTGGTCCATTGATTTGCTTACCACTGCGCAAAGCAATAGCACTGACATTGCCTCTAGGGTTTGGAGTGGTTTGAAAGGGTAATTGGCCAGAACCCTGTGACTTTAATTCATGAATAGATGTGACAAGTTGACCAATTTGAGTCTCTAAGTTCTGAATGGTGGTTTCAGTTCTCTATTGAAACTGGATGTTATTGGTGGCCAACTGTTTCACCAAATTCTCCAATGAGGGCTCAGACTTCGTGGCTACAGGACCTTGTTGCTGGAGTGATGGTTTACTTGGTCCAGCATGTGACTGAAACTGATTTGGCCTTGCTTGTTGCTGGAATTGTGATCTATACTGGTTTGGTGGCTGCTGATTGGATGCATTCCCATATCTCAGATTGGGATGGTCCATCCAGCCAAAGTTGTAAGTGCTGGAGAATGGATCATATTTCTGTTGTTACTGCTGATGAAACTGAGGCTTCCTAGGAAATATACCAGCTGTAGCCATAGTTTGGTCTTGAAACTCATAATCATCTTGCAATGTGGGGCACGAATTTGTGGGATGAGAGGAACTAGAACATATGCTACAAACTCTTGCAGCCACAGGTGTTTGATGATGTCCCATGGCTAATTACCTCACCCAGGAGGTTAACTCATCAATTCGGTGCTCCATCCTCTGTTGGTCAGCATGGGAAACATGAATCTCATTGACTCCTCTAGTTGAGGTAATGACCCTAGTGCCAAACTGTTGGGCGTTGGCAGTCATATTAGAAATTAAATCCCTAGCAGCAGCAGGAGTTTTGTCAACCAGGGCACCTCCACTAGTAGCATCAACCATGCTTCTGTCCATAGGTAGCAAGCCTTCATAGTAATATTGAATCAATAATTGGTCACTGATTTGATGATGAGGACAGCTCGCGCAAAGCTTTTTGAACCTTTCCCAGTATTCATGCAAGGTCTCTCCAGTCATCTGCCTTATGTCACATATGTCCTTTCTGATTGCAGCAACTCTTGAGGCTGGAAAGAATTTCTCTAGAAACAACCTCTTCATGTCATTCCAGGATGCTATAGAGGCTGGTTGAAGGTAATATAACCAGTCCTTGGTTGCATCATCCAGTGAAAATGGAAATGCCTGCAACTTGATGTGATATTCAACTATTCCATGAGGTTTCATGGTTGAGTAGACCACATGGAATTCCTTTAAGTGCTCGCGTGGATCCTCACCTGCAAAACCATGAAACTTGGGCAACAAGTGTATTAATCCAGATTTAAGGTCAAAATCAACATGAAGGTCAGGATATTGGATGCACAAAGGTTCATATGCAACATCAGGTGCAACAAGTTCTTTTAGAGTTCTATTATTATTATTAGCCATAGTAAAATTTGCAGACTCAGTATCAGACACTAAAGCACTCATAGAAACAGACTCAACAGGATTAACATAGTCAACAACAAGATCAGGTACAATGTCAAATTTAATTTCAATTCAAGAAGTAATTCTATTAGCTCTATGAATGCTACTACCAGTCTTATGAATTCTGTGAAGTGTATGAAAGTTCTATCAATTTCAGGATCAAATGAATGCAAGGTACCAGGATCAGACCTAGTCATACAACATGCAGCTCATAGGAAGGTATAGAAATGCAATAATAACTAAAACACTAAAAATTCCTAAAATAGATACTCCAAAAATTAAAATAAAAAATAAAAACAGTATCAAATGAATTTTAAAAATTATGGAACTACCACAAGGTGAAATCTATAAAAAAATGCTATCCAACAGAATAATAAAAAATTTTTAAAAAATTGAAAAAGTGGTCTAAACGATGAAATTTGGCTAAACTAGGGGTGACCTCACTATTTATAGTGAGCCTTTATCAAAATAATGTTTTCAATTAGTTTACCAAAATTCAGCTCGATCAACGATACTTTACTGAACCAAAATCTTGACACGATGCCTTTTACTTAATTTCAGCCGAATTCCACTTGAAAAAGCTTAAAAAACAAAACAAACAAAATTGTTAGAGTTAGATGAGGTCTTGAAATAATCAAATAGTTGCCTTAGATCCCTGGAAACGGCGCCAAATTTGACAAGAGGTTGTCGAGACCCGTGAAAATAATAAAAACTATTAGTTCACAAACTAATTTGTAGTATAGAGAATGAACCGAATCGTCTCTCAAGGATCCAAAAAATAAAGATTCAATTAAATTAATATAATTAAAGAGGGGGGTTTGATGATTTGAAATGAAAATACACCGGTTAAATTAAAGAAACACAATTAACAAATTAACCAATCCTAGAAAATTTACCGATCTTGAATTTAATCCATCATTGATCAAAAGGAATCCACTTAATTGCTAACTATGTTCTTGGCCTTAGATCACATCAAGAAGCCTTAACATGATCCAAGAATCCTCTACTAGATAAGCATCTAGAATTTAATTAACAAAAGTTAGATGAATGAAGCATCATCCAAACATAAATTAACTTAAGATCCAGGATTTAACCGAGCTAAACAATCTATCAAAAAGCTTTGATGTATTGTTTAGTCTTTGTGATCCTCTTTGAATACATGATAATAAAGCTATTATCACATAAACATCTAAATCAAATTAAGCAATTCAATCTAAATCAAAATCAAAATGGGAAGAAGAGAAACTTGAATAACAATTAAGTAATTTGAACAAGCAAAATAAGATCTCCAAATTAAACATCAAGATGGTTAATCCCTTGGATTGATTATATGAGCCTAGCCTTCCATGGATAGGAAGGAAGAACTCATAAAATAAAGAACAAAAACAAAATTCTAAAGAGAATGGAGAAGAAGAGAAATAAAACTCTCACAAATATTCAAACTTACTTCTCACAAATTTTGACGGGTCACGACAACCTCTCGTCAACGTGCCATGAAATCTCTCAGTGACTCGTTCTTCTGTTGCCTAAGGGACACTAGGCTAATGGAGGGCTTCTTGTGCGTACTGCTGATGGAAAAGTGTGCCAAGAAACGCTCAGCCAGATCGCCAAAGGTGTGGACCAATTCTGTCGGCAAAGCAAAGAACCATTGAAGCGGGGCTCTTTGGAGTGTGCTTAAGAAAGCTCGGCATAGTATGGGGTCAAGTGCACCTGTGAGCAGCATTGCCGAACAAAAGGCTTCCAAATGTTCTTGAGGATCGGAAGTACCGTCATAGGGCTCTAGATTTGCCGGGCTTCGAAAAGAGGGGGGAAGTGGTGCCGCCATGATGAAGTCGGAGAAAGGGTGTCCCGTGGTCTAACGGTCAGGAATGCCGGTCGCTGCGCTAACTGATACAAAATCCTGGTACCGATGGTGGTGGAAAGTGCGAGATCAGGAGCCTGCGCTAGGATCCCCCTGGTACCGGTCATCATACTTATATGGCGTATAATATTCCGGGTGATTGTTCTCGGGACTAGGCTGATAAGGCGGGTCGTAACTCAGCCGGGGATGGTGTTGTTGACTACCGTAGCTAGCTTGATGTAGCCCCTCAAGTTGCTGCTGCAAAGCTTGGATCTGAGCATAGAGCTCATCCGCGGTATGAGGAGGAAAAGGGGGGTAAGGGTCATTGTCGAATCCTGTGTGTCCTTCTCCCATCCTGGTACCTGAGTTTAGTGATGCATAGCTTGGCTTTTGAAGAAAATGACGAGAAAAAGTTTTATCTTTCTCCACAGACGGCGCCAATGTTCTGTCCTAAGGATAATTACTTGACTCTTCTTCTTTGAGCCTGGATAAGAACGAAATGGTACCTGCAAAAGACATTCTGATGCCTTTGTCATTTTTTCCCACTCTATTTCCAGTATACAAGAATCCACAGTTTGGTTTGAACATTCCTTCTCTCAATTTTACGTATACCATTTATACTATCGGTCTGACAACTCTCTAATGACTCTCAAATCATAGCTAAAGGGCAAAGCCGCTGGAGCTGTTGAGGTCTCTGACCAGAACGGCATTGCAGGTTTGAGGTACTCAACATCATTTGTTACATCACGTAGCTGTTACCTCATGGGTGTTGAGGGGAATTCGGGCTTGAGGGTGTTGTGGGCCTCATTTGAAATGTTTTGGGCCCAAGTGGAGGCTCCCGATACAGATTCTCTATTTTTCGGATTAGAATGAGAAAACCAAGATGTAGAAGTCTATACTTAATTCAACACTAATTAAGACTAACTGCAATGATCTATTTTCCAGAAGGACCACACGCCAATGCAAAGCAATCTTTCTTTTGTATCTGTTATGAGTATAAACAAGTACATGAATTGGCTAAGATTCTTCAAATCTTACAGGGTAAATTTTTTTGAGACGTAATCCATCACGAGGCTATAGATTATTGATGGACTATATATGGCCACCGTTCTTTTTCTTGACATTGATAATACATAATTCAAAGTTGATAAGGACGTGTTTGGTAGAAGCGAGAATGAAACGATTAAATATAAGTGGGGAAAATTTAATAATGTACCTAGATAATTAATTGAATATTTATGTACAAAGTGAGTTTTGAATGTATGAAGACAACTTTCTGTCTAAGTACATCTTACCAATGAAACATAGTAACATAGCATATTCTTGTAATTTTCGTAGCCTTAATGGGGTTCCAAAATTAAAGGATTGAGCGTCCAACCTCGAATGGCCGCGTATTAGATAGAGGACAGCACATCGTGCATCAAGTTCAAGGGCCCCTCCAAAGGGGAACAGAGAAGACGAGACTCGTATCCTTCTTGAAAACTCCATGGTGATTGCTTTTACAGAGAAGTTTGATTTTAATATATTAATACATTATTTAAGTTTGTCTAATGCCATTATAAATTTTTTTTATATATTATGTGATATATCATTAAAATACTTTTTAAGCTATTATATAATTATTATTATAACTAAATTATTTTAATAATATGAAAATATATATTTAAATAATATTATAAAATATATAATATTAAAAATATATTAAAATTAAAATTTTCTTCTTTTTATTTTCTTCATAAATTTATAACATATTTGTTTTAACGTATTGCTTGTTTACATAAGTAATCATTTTGCGATTACAAGAAAATAAATTTTTAGTGGAGGATATAAACCCCACAAAAAAGTATTTAGTGGCTGTTATGGAATCGTCATATAAGATCAGCGTTAGTAGTTGGAGGTACGTATATAATTAACATGCGCGTTGCTTTCTTTTTTTATTGCGATACTAGTGTAGGACGAGGATCACGTGCCGACGCAAAACTATCTTTTTTTGTATCTGTTATGAGTGTAAACAAGTATATGTACGGGTGGTAGGGTGGCCATGAGTTGTGTTAAGTTTTGAGATATTTTTAGTTCTAATTCATTCATAGAAACAATAGAGTTAGGTTAGGTTGGGTTTGGAAAAAAATTTCATTCAATTCGAACTAATCTAATCCGCTTATGTGTATGTTGAGTTGGATTCAACCTATGAATTGAATTTGACCCTAAAAAAAAATTAACATGATCAAATAGAAATTGATATCTATCCTGCATAGCATAACATAATTAAATTTTCAAATGTTATAACATATAAAACATAAGTTTCAAAGTACATATATCACTTAAGATTACAATCAACACAAATGTAACATAAGTTTTTATTAACATAAAACTTTATATGGTAACAAGGCCTTCTCTTCTCTTTAGTCTCTTACAAGCCAATGACATAATAACCATTAACAACAACAATTAACACAATTGTTAAAATAAAGTATCGATCACTTAAGGTTAACAAAAAATAAAAATAAAAATGTTGTGAGAATTTATCCATTCAGCACCGGGAAGTTCCATTATTACAGATTTTGTGAATTCAAAATCAATGACACAATAAACATTAACCACAACAATCAACACAATTGTCAAAATGTAGTATCGATCACTTAAGGTTAACAAAAAATGAAAATAAAAATGTAACGAGAATTTATCCATTCAACACAATTATCGAGAAGTTCCATTATTACATATTTTGTGAATTTAAAATTAATGACACTGTTAACACTCAAATTTGTCTTAAAATTCTTATTTTTATCAATGAGTATTGTACCAATAAATTTGGATCGATCCAATTGCCAAGCGAAAGCCCATTTCTTTAAAAGGATAATGATAAATAAAATAAAAAGAAAATTAATTTTGATCTGGCATGTAAAAAGGGGAGGAATCTCCATTGATCTAGTAAAAATTTAGAATAGAGAAATAAATTTGAATTCAAGATTACATTTAATGCCTTATTAATGGTAATTTGAGGTTTGAATAATTAATTGATTTCGATTGATTCTGATTGCACAAATTAATCTTGATTGATGGAAGAAATTTATTCTAATTTTTCCTAATTAATTGAGTTGATTGAGGTGATGAGAATAATTATTTGTGTTATAAATAGCTAAGACTAGAAAAACCCTAGGGGAGCCCGAGAGAGGGGAGAGGAGCCGTAACACAGAGAAGAAAGAGAGAAAATACACAGAGAGAGAGCCACACCACTCAAAGTGAGATAATACACACAAAGAAATGGAGAAGCAATGAGAAGATTGAAGAAGCCTCTCCCCACTGTCTTTCCGTCTCGGAATTCGACTCAAGGTATGGCCTTAACCCTTTTTTATTCTTTACTTCTTGCATAAATAGTTGAGATCTTTTGTATCCATGGCCGAAATTCTAAGGCGGCACCATGAGCCCTCCTCCTTTACTAACAGAATCAAGCCATCATAAACCCTTGCTCCCACTAGCATATTAATATTTGTTCCTGCTTTTTTTTAAAATAATAATAGTAATGAATTAAGATTTCCGACGATGGATAATTAAAATTAGCTATGACATTAGCGACGTTTTAATTCTTTCGGAAGTGAGGGTATCTCTTTGATTTTGTCATGGGTATTAGCAGGCTTCAGACAATGCCTAATAAAAATCTTAAATTGTTATTTCATCAATTTTCTTTTATTTTGTGTTACACTTGTTATGTTCTTTATCATGAATTATGGAGTGAGATTCCAACGAAAGAATAATCAAAATTAGTTGTGACGGTAGCAACATTTTGACAATCCTAAGGTGAGGAGAAATTTTTATAGTTTTGCTAGGAGCACTGGCGGGGCTTTAAAAATCTCTAATAAAAAGTCTTATTACATATATTAATTATTATTTTTTACTATAACTTATGATGTTAATCCATTTCAAAGTATCTTCCCATCCCTCATTTAATTAAAACATTTACAATCTGTCCACGATGGAAAAATTCGGAGAGGATCGAGATAACGATCATCTAAACTCTTCCTAATTCTCTTGAGGCAATTACAATTGGGTTTCGCCAAGGGTATTGACTTAGTCTAATTCCATCAATAAATAAATAAATAAAATCATTTTTATCCTTAGGAAATATAAATAAGTGTGAACAAATTCAAAAGATCCTAACTTTGTGGAAGTTGTAAATTACAATTTTATTTGACTACTCGTTTTGAAAATTGCATTTTCTAAAAATCATTTAAAACAAATAACTAATTTTTAAAAAATGTCATTTGTGGAAGATATTTGAAAATTTTTCATTTTTAATTGGAAATAGTCTTCTAAAATTAAAAAAATTTATTTATCTCCTCCACCCAACATGTTATGGGCTTATATTTATTTCATACAATAATGATTATTTAGCCACTCATTCCATGTCTTAGTCATTTATCAAATTTTGATATTATACTAGACACAATGAGACATTAAAAAATAAAAATAATAACAATTTTTGTTTAAAATAATAAATGACCAATTTAATTAATTTAGCAAGATAATACTAGATTAAATATGTAACCGTTCTTAGAATGGACGGTGTAAGGTGCTAACACCTTCCTTACTCGTAATCAACCTCCAAACCTAAACTTTGAAACGCAGACCATTTTTTTAGGTGTTCAATCGCGTCATTCCATTTTTAATGGAAGAATCAGTTGGTTGCGGGGTTTTATTATATCAATATACCTAAAAAAAATTTATTTATCATTTTACCACACTTCTAAGATTATATACCAAAATCCTCTCTCTTTTTTTCATGTTAGGAAGTCGGTTTGGCTTAAACTGACTTCCCAATATGTTTTTTTTTTAAATTTAAAACCCGTTGAGAAGTCGGTTTGAGGGAATCCGACTTCTTAACGTTAAAATTCAATTTTTTTTAACATCCTGTTGAGAAGTCGGTTTCCTTCAAACCGACTTCTCAACAAGTTTTAAATTAAAAAAAAATATATATTGAGAAGTCGGTTTAAGCCAAACCGACTTCCTAACATGAAAAAAAGAGAGAGTATTTTGGTATATAATCTTAGAAGTGTGGTAAAATGATAAATAAATTTTTTTAGGTATATTGATATAAAAAAGCCTTGGTTGCGACTCCCAAACAATTAAATTTTTTTAAGTGAAAATAAAAATGTTGCGAGAATTTATCCATTTAACACGATTATCCGAAAGTTCCATTATTATAGATTTTGTGAATTCAAAATATATATATATATATATATATATATATATATATAATGTGGCAAGTTGCACATTGAAGCATGATGTGTTACCTTATTTCGCCAAATTCTTATGTATACTAATTGAAGCTATACACTATGTGATCTAAATCAGATGTCAATTCCCGTACGGTGGTAGAATAAAGAAAAAAGAAAAAGAAAGATGTAAATTACTTTGAATGTGTGTTTGAACCCTAGCTTCATTATACATACATTATTCCTTTACGATTTTCTACAAGTGTACTGTTTTGCTAAAAGGCCTAAATACACGCCACATGTGTGTTTATATTTTGGTTCTTCGAAATTGTTATTTTCTGAAATATGATTCTACATTTTTCGGATTAGAAAGTCAAAATGGAGAAGTCTATACTCAATACAACACTGAGACTAACTGCAGTGATCTATTTTCCAGGAGGACCACATGCCAATGCAAAACTATATTTCTTTTGTATCTGTTATGAGTGTAAACAAGTATATGAATTGGCTAAGATTCTTCAATTATTAATTTTTTTTTTGGTACATAGATTCTTCAATTATTATTGGGTAAAGAGATACTCCATCACGAGGCAATAGATTATTGATGGACTATATGTACTACACAATATATAACCACCGTTCTTTTTCTTGACATTGATATCAACATAATTAAAGTTGATAAGGATGTGTTTGATAGGAGCGAAAAGAGAGGATTGAATGTAAGTGGGGAAGAGTTAATAGGGTACCTAAATCAAAGCCAACATCTAGTGAAATGATTGGGTTGAGTAAAGTTGGAGGATATATTAAAAAAAGAAGGTAGAGAATGGATAAGAGTAAATTTAATTTTTTTGTTTATTTTGGTACAAGATAAGAGTGAGTTCGACAATTAGTAAAAGCTAAAACCAATTGAGTGTAAGTTTGGAATATATTTTGTCAAGGCCGGAACCGATTCCTGCAAAACAAAAAGCAAAAAGCAAAAGAAAACAAGAAAACAGATAAGGCCAAACGTATCGATGTACTACTTGAGCTTTGATTTTGAAGGTTAGAATTGATCTTTGATGTAAGACTTAAAAGGTCACTTTTCCGTTAAATACAATTGATCATTGAGGTAAGATTTGGATTTTAAAAATAATCTGTACAATTTCTTTTTAAAAATTGTACTCTGTGAAAGTAATTTATTCTTGAAAATATCAAAATAAAATCAGAAATTTAAAATTATTTAAGTATCAATTCTTTTATTATGAATTCTAAAATAGTAATATTTAATGGTACTTTAAAAAGTTAACATTAACAATAATTAAAATAATATCAATAGATAAATGGGCTGTTAATAGTCCTACCAATAATTTTTAATTTATACAATGAAAACTAAATGAATTCGAGGAACAGACAGATATAGAAAACTAAAGGGAAACATATATTGGGAGACCAAATATAATGTACATAAACACAGAGTAAAAGAGATTTGTTATTTACTTTTCTAAAAGGAAAGATTAGACTCATCCTCTCATACCTGGATGGTTTTCATTTTTATATATAATTGATTATGAAATTTAATAATTATTATATTTTATCAAATATCTAACATGTGTTGTGGATAACCATTGTGTTCCATCAAGAGATAGCTGTGATGTTACGAGTGTTATAGAAAGCCATGAGTATCCACTTGTTTAAGTTTTCGGTTGAAACTCGATCGTGAATAATTTATATTTCTATCATGAATTACTTTATTTCTCTTGTAACATGACTTTATATCTCTAAATATCTCTAAGAAGACGACATTTCTTTTAGTGGGAGGCTTGAGTTGTGCTGTTCGGCAGTCAAGTCAGGGACATAAAGGTCAGTTTTCTAAAATGGCTGGTTCTCCGTTTTTAACCAATTTTTATGAGTTTTCAACTTTTCATGGTTTGAACAACCAAAACAGTTGACATTGAAGTCTGATCGTTGTAGGGTTCGGTTAGGGATTCGATCATAGGATTTGCTCTATAAATATTAGTTTTAACGATGTAATACAGACTACAATTTGAAACATCTTACACTCCTAAAATCCCAGCGATGCTCAAAGGATACACAGATCAATCAAGTTTATATGTCATTTTCATTTTATGCAATTTGATGTCAGGTTCTTTACTGCATTTCATTTTCTTTTGATTTGCTTTACTTGCTTTCACTTTTCATTTCTCTTCATCTTCATATTCTTCTTTTAATACTTTTGATCCAATCGACACCTTAATCACTTGAAAGTGAGAACCCAGTGGAGGAGGTTTCCTTCCAAGATTGATAACTGGAACCGCAATATTGTCGACTTAGGCACCAACAAATTAGATAATGGACAAATTTGGCACTTTGGAGCCAAGTTTTTGTCGGTACATTGGCTGATAATTTTTCACCTTTAACAAAATGACACGCCCAGTGGGACACTTGAAAGTACTTTGACAAATTGCTTTCCGACAATTTCAAGGTTGCAACCAAATTATAGTGAAGGTTTTTATCGATAATTTTTCATGTTTAACAAAATGGCACGCCCAGTGGGACACTTGAAAGTAGTTCGACAAAATTGCTGTCCGACAATTTCAAGGCTGTAGCCAAATTATTGTGAAGGTTTCTATCATCAATTTTTCATGTTTAACAAAATGGCACGCCTGGTGAGACACTTGATGATTTAAACAGTGTCTAATATTTTCATGTAATTGAGAAGTAGTACACGAATTCCAAGAATGTCTGCAAATAATTCCTCTTCGAGTGAACAACCTTAAGATAATGTAAATGAGGCTAATGATAATAGCAATGGTAGTAATGTCAATGCCATCAATACTAATGTTGAGGCTATTAGGAGTAACGGCCAAGAGGTTGTAGTGACAAATCCTAAAATTATAGTGCCAAATAATAATTTAAGGAATGTGAATGGTGGAAATTCAAGATTTGTGCCAATGTATGGCTTACCACCAGGATTTACTCCACAAACAATGACGCAACCCATTATAGGAATAACGTCAATGAGTTATATGAATACAATTCATATTGTCTCCACCTTATTAAATCAACCAGTTACACAAATGGCTATTCCTACTATGGACCAACAATATTTGGCAGCCATGAGTGCAATGAACTAATATAATGGACAATTTGCTCCAGGAACTAGTCAAACAACTGGACCAAAAAGGTTGAATTTAGGGACTTCAATGGTTCCAATGTTTCCTGTAATGTCTAGGGAAATGTCGAAGACGAGTTTAAGGCCAACTTTGAATAATTTGGCCATTGTTCGTCAACAAATGGATGAAAGTAATCATGATATGGCACATATGATAACACAACAGATGAATACTGTGATCTCGCCATTGATTGAAACTACAAACCATACTTGTAATTTATTGGCTCGACAAGTTGGTAGATTAGCCAATGCTTTAGGAAGTGAAGAGCCTATTGACAATCCAATGGTACAGCATATTGGTGGAACAAAACCTCCTCGCAATCAAAATCGTCGACCTGAGTTATAATATGGAAATGTCAGAATCTTAGGTAGAAACCAAGATGAGAATCAACAAAGGGCTGACAATAATGCCAAAAGAATCTTCTAACAAAATAATGTTGGGGCACAACAATTTGTCAATCCAAATTTGAATAATGTTGCTGACAATGATGCCCATAGGATTTTTCAACAAAATGATGCTGAAGGGCATCAAGTTGTGAATCCAAATTTGAATAATTTTGTTGAACAAATCCTTAATAGGTTACGTTGGCTTTGCAAATCAGCTACATTTTGTGTCAACTTTTCCTGAATGGGTTCAACAAATTGAATTACCTAGAGGTGTGAAAATACCAAAATTGACAAAATTCTCTGGGGAAGATAGTGAGTCAAATGTCGAACACATTGCAAGATACACAATTGGATTAAGAGAACTAGCAACAAATAAATATCTTAAAATGAGATATTTTCTCAGTTCTTTAACCAAGAATGATTTTTCTTGGTATTCTACTCTCTCTCCAAATTCAGTTCATTCATGGATTCAATTAGAACGATTATTTTATGAACAATTTTTTAGAGGAGAGATGAAAGTAAGTATTACCGACTTATTCAATATCAATAGAATGGTTAATTAGTCCGTGGATGATTATTTGAATAGATTTTGACAAATGAAAAGTAGGTGTTTTACACCTATTCTTGAACATGAAATTGTTAAGATTGCTACAAGCAAACTTGACTATTCTATAAGGAAGAAGTTGATTAATCAACAATTTCTTAATATGGCTTAACTAGCTGATAGAGTTCGACAAATTGAGCAACTCAAGTTGAAAAAGAAAATTTAGAAAATTTGTTAGGAAAGACAAAGTTGCATATGTCAAAATGTTGCAGAATTATAATCTGGACAACCATATGTTTGTCAAGCCTTGAAACCTGTCAGGGCTAAGGAAAAAATGAATTATGTCAACAAAAAAGAATTATGCTTTTGACATAACAAAAGCAGATCAAATTTTTGATTTGTTATTGAAAGATAAACAAATAAAATTGTCAGATGGCAATAAAACTCCTACTTTGGATGATGTTAAGGATTGCAAATTTCATAATTCTTATGGACATAACACTAGCAATTGTGTACGTTTCAGGGATCTTATTCAAAAGGGCATTAAAGACGAACATCTGAAGTTCACCGACAAAGCCCAAGCTGACATGAAAGTGGACACGGATCCATTTGAAGTTAACTCAAATATTGTTAAACCTTTATGTATGCAAGTGAATATGCTGAATATTTATGAGGAAGACAAAAATTTAGGGATTAACACAACTGAAGCTGATAATGTTTATCCTCGAGAATGGGAGACTTTAGCTCAATTTGTCAAGCGCAAGAAGGGCAAAGGAAAGTGAAACTTTGTCCAAGATGTAATGCTATTTATGATGAAGTAGCTGCTGACCGTGCTGAAGAAGTAAAAGTTGATAAACAGAGAACCGACAAAATGCTTAAGAAGGAAATGTCAGCTCCTAAGCAACGTTCTATTGTGGTTGTCGACGCTCCTAAGAATATGAGAAATTATGGACGTACAAGAACTCTATCTGCGAATGTTCCTCATAATTAATGGGTGCAAAACTTTCAACCATTTCATCGACCATTTGTTCCTAGATTCTTCCCTGGGCAAAATCAATGGTATAGAGATCCTGTAAACAGATTTCCAGCTTATCATAAACAAATATCTGGGTTCGACAGAAGCAAGCTGAAACTTCTTAACCTCAGTATACCATGACAAAAAAGCAAAAGAGAAGAATGCAAAGGATTAGAACTAAGCAAGGATGACAAGGGTAAAACTAAGGTGACTGAACACCCAAAGAAAATGGCTTCGTTAATTATTGATGATACTATTCAAGAAACTGATAAGCATGTTACTGAAACAAGCGGAAAAGGCAAACAGGTCATTTCGTCAACAGATGAAAGTGTTGATATGGATGATCTCGACAATTTTGATGATCTGGATGATGAAATCGACAATATTCTGACTAATATGGATGTTAATTTAGTGTTAATTTTGCCAATTGAATTTGAAGTCGACAAATTCTGGGAAAATTCTAAATAAGATTTTGTCAATAACAATCTTGAATGGACTGTACCGACTTTTGAAATTAACATGATAACTGTTTATGATGTCAAGGCTCAATTTGACAAACCAACTGAAGCAATGAAAGAACATTTGCGACCACTACATATTAGAGCAATTGTTGAGGGCATTCCGACAAATTGTGTGCTTGTCGATGGTGGTGTTGCAGTCAACCTTGTGCCCTGAAATGTCTTCAAAAAGCTAGGTAAGTCTGAATCTGATTTAATTCCTACTAATGTGGTTGTTACTGATTTTAATGGCAGGACTTCTCCATCTGATGGGGTTACCATGTTAACTATTTAAGTGGGAACTATTGAAAGACTAACTTTATTTGTTGTTGTTCCTTCAAGAGCAAGTTACAATTTATTGTTGGGAAGGGACTGGATTCATTCTATTGGGGCAATTCCATCGACACTTCACCAGAAAATGATATTATCGAATGATGATGGTTTTGTCGAGAGTATTGAAGCTGATGATAGTCCATGCTACATGCAACAATGCCATGCTGATTACAAGATTTATAACACTCAATTCAAACCAATGAAGATTGATGAATCTTTTGATAGAGAATATTTGGAGGTATATGTTATGGATTGCAATGGCTTTCACCTCGTTCCAAAGGCCACTTTTTGTCGGCCATCAGATGAGTTAGAATGAGTTTGTCGAGTCAACTAACTTGATTATCAGCATACTTAGCCGACAATATGATCTGTGCAACGTCGGGCATAACATCATATTGCATTTATGACGATGAACGTTTGGGATTTGAAGAGTCACCATTAAAAGATAATCCTTTAGAAGAGATCAACTTAGGTGATAATGATGACAAAAGGCCTACATTTATCAGCAAATTATTGTCGAACAATTTCAGAAGTGCTCTTATAGCATTGCTTAAAAAGTACAAAGACTGTTTTGCATGAGATTACCATGAAATGCTAGCTTTAAGTAGAAATTTGGTGGAGCACAGATTGCCAATGAAGCAAGGTTGTCGACCTATAAAGCAAAGTCCAAGGAGATTTGTACCAGAGGTCGTGTTGAAGATTAAAGAAAAAGTTGGAAAACTTTTAAAGGAAAAATTTGTCAGAACCACCAGGTATGTCGATTGGTTGTCTAATGTTGTTCTTGTTGTCAAGAAAAATGGAAAACTTAGAATTTGCTTTGATTTTAGAAATTTAAATAATGCAACACCTAAAGATGAATATCCTATGCCTATCGCTGACATGTTAGTAGATTCAGCATCTTGTTATGAGATTTTAAGCTTTATGGATGGACATTCTGGATATAATCAAATTTTTATAGCAGAGGATGATGTGCCTAAAACTGCATTTAGATGTCCAGATGCTATAGGTACGTATGAATGGGTTGTAATGCCTTTTGGTTTAAAGAATGCAGGTGCTACATATCAAAGAGCTATGAATACTATTTTTCATGATATGATAGGCAAATTTTTAAAAGTTTATATAGATGATGTTGTTGTTAAATCTGAATCTCATGATTTTCATTTAGTCAATTTAAGACAATCTTTTGATAGGATGAAAAAGCATGGTTTAAAAGTGAATCCATTAAAATGTGCTTTTAGAGTTGCTGCAGGAAATTTCCTTGGATTCCTTGTGCATAAAAAGGGAATTGAGATTGACAAAAAAGAAGACAAAGGCAATTATGGAAGCTTTTTCGACGACAAATAAAAAGGAATTGCAATCATTCCTTGGCTAGATTAATTTCTTGAGACTTTTTATTTCCAATTTGTTAGGCAAGATCAGAGTGTTTGCTCCTTTGTTGAAATTGAAAGAAAAATAGGAGTTTATATGGGAAGCTAAACACCAAGAGGCATTCGACAAAATTAAAGAGTATTTAACAAATCCTCTAGTGATGACTCTACCGGTTTCTAGACGTCCTTTGAAGTTGTATATTTCGGCTTCTAATGAGACAATAGGAAGTATGCTAGCTCAAGACTATGAGAACAAAGTGGAAAGAGCCGTTTACTACCTTAGTCGGGTATTGAATGAAGCTGAACGTAGATATAGTGCTATTGAAAAGCTTTGTTTGGGTTTATTTTATTCATGTACCAAATTGAAATATTTAATTATGCCGAAAGAAGTATATGTACTGTCAAAGACTGATGTAATTAAGTACATATTATCTAAGCCAATAATACATGGAAGAATTGGACGTTGAACCCTTGGTTTGACATAATTCTCTTTACATTATGTGCCTTTGAAAGCTATGAAAGGTCAAGTTATAGCAGACTTTTTAACAGATCATCCTTGTGTTGAAATTGATGAGGTTGATTTTGTCAGAATCAAACCTTGGTGATTATATTTTGATGGTTCTTTCCATCAAAATGGTATAGGTCTTGGAATATTAATTTTGTCGCCCAAAGATGAACAAATAAAATTTAAGTTTAATCTTGAGTATAAATGCTCAAATAATGAGGCAAAATATAAATCCTTGATTGCCGGTTTGGTGATTTTAATTGATCTGAATGTGAAAAATGTCGAAATTATTGGAGATTCTCAATTGGTTATAAAACAATTGTCGAGAGAATATAGATGTGTCAATGAACATTTAATAAAATATTTGTCAAAAGTTGCAAGGCTCTTGTATGAATTTGATGAAGTAATTGTTAGACATGTACCTCAACAAGAAAATGAAGAAGCCAATATATGTTTTGTTAGGTGGAACTTTATACAAGAGGTTTGTCGACAATAATTTGTTAACTTGTTTAGGTGAACAATAAGCATATTTGGCCCTTGCCGAAGTACATGAGGGAAGTTGTGGTGCTCATCAAATAGGTGAAAAAATGAAATGGATTTTGAATTGACAAAGAGTTTATTAACCGACAATGGTTAAAGATTGTATCCAATTTGCTAAATCATGTGAAGAATGTCAAAAGCATGGTGTTGTCCAACATTTGCCAGCAAGTGAATTACATGCTATAATAAAACCATGGCCATTAAAAGGTTGGGCTTTGGATTTAATTGGTCAAATTCATCCTGTTTCGTCGAAAGGACATAAATATATTCTTGTAGCTATTGACTATTTCACCAAATGGGTGGAAGCAGTAGCTTTAAAAGAAGTAACACAACAAGAAATTATTGATTTTGTCAAAAACAAAATTATTTGTCGGTATAGAATACCACAATCTTTGACAACTGATCAAGGAACAATTTTTACTGGTAGAAAAGTTGTCGAATATGTTGATTCAAGAAATATAAAGCTATTGACTTCGACACCTTATTATGCTCAGGCCAATGGACAAGTTAAAGCTGCAAATAAAATTATTATTGGTTTAATTAAAAAGCATATTGGCCGATAGCCAAGATATGGCATAATACTCTTAAACAAATTCTGTGGGCATATAGAAATTCACCAAGGGAGTTGGCAAGAACAACTCCTTATAAATTGGTTTATGGCCATGATGCTGTGTTGCCAATTGAGATTAATATCCAATCAATTAGATTACAGCGACAAAATGACTTGTCAATTGATGATTATTGGAATTTGATGTATGATGAGTTAAATCAATTAGATGATGAGTGTATAATAGCGCTTGAAAATCTTATTCAACAAAAAGAAAAAGTTGCTCGATCTTATGATCGCCGAGTTCAATTTAAGAGATTTTTAGTTGGTGATTTAGTTTGGAAAGTAATTTTGCCAATTGGTAAAAAATGTCGAGCATATGGAAAATGGACCCCGAATTGGGAGGGACCTTTAGAAGTAACAAAAGTATTTTTAGGAAATGTTTATGAAGTAGTTGATGTCGGTTCCAAGCAAAAAATAAAAGTAATAAATGAAAAGTATTTGAAGGCTTATAAACCGACAATGCATGAAGTGCAAATACGATAATTGATTGTCAATAAACTGTCAGCCTAAAATGGCCGACATTTCCAAAATATTACATTACAGATTGACAAAGTTGAAATAAAATATGTTGGTAAAAATAACCGAAAAACTTCAAAATATTAAAAGAGACTGACATTTAAAAATTACATGAGCATTTGGATTTGGGATGTCAACAGGGTAGGGCGGGGGCGGGGAGTACTCCCCTGCTCCCCATCCCCGCTTCCCACATGTTCCCCTTTCCCGTCCCCGATCCTTGCCATGGGGAACTTTCCTCCCCCGTCCTCGTCCCCGTGGGGTCCGCGAGGACCCTCAAAATTCATAAAAATTGAAAAATTACAAACTAAAATCTAATAAAATTATATAAAATTAAATTAGTAAATCTAAAGTTAAATCATAACAAGTTCAAACTTAAATAGTACAATTATATTATTCAAATTAAATAAACATTACAAATAAGGTTCAAAATAACAATATCAAGTTTAATTTTTCTTATACTTGTGGTCTTTACACCATTCCATCCTTAAATTGCATTCCCAACTTCATTTGCCAGCAAAATAAACACATAACATAATCATATTCTCTTCATAAAATAAATTTTAGTAAATTGTAAAGTAATGCAATAATATATTCATTACCTCATCATCGACATCCTTATCCTCACCAACGCATTCAAATTGAGACATTATTTTTGAAGAACCTAACAAATAGAGAACCAAATTAACTTTCAAAAAGATAAATAGAGATGTCTTCAAATAAAATATATTACCTTGCATTTCTTTACATAACTAATCTTGGGTACACATCAAAGCCTCCAAAGTGTCTTCATTCAACCTACTACGTTGTGTACTTAAGACACAACCAACAGTACTAAAGGCTAACTCTGAAGCAACTGTAGAGATAGGGATAGCTAAAAAGTCTCTTGCAATTTTTTGCAAAGTTGGATATTTCAATCCATTTTGTTTCCACCAACCTAATATGTCAAAACTTTTTGCATTTCATCAATCAAGACAGGCTCTTCTAAATAGCAAGTTAATTCTGACTTCGCAGTAGCATTTGAAGCATTTTGATTCACAAATTGGAAATAATCACACTTCTAAGTTGACATTGTAGCATGAGAAACATCTGTCAATGTTGATGCACTAGAATCACTACTAACAGGAAGAACACTCTTATCCCTTGCTTGATATTCATCAACTAAATCTTGACATATTTTCTTCACTCTTTCCAATTCCTTGGGAGCATCATCACCATACATAAGAGGGAAGAAATAATTCAACAATGTCATTTAAAACCTAAGATCCAAAACAGCCCCTATTGCCATCACTCCATTTATCAAACCCCAATACTTGTCAAACTTCCATATCATACTTGTAGCCATACTTTGGATAATATCACTTCAACAAGTTTGTCAACTTTTTAAAGCCAATCTTATTTCACAAACTTTTGGAAAATAAATATTTGATGTTGGATACTGAGTACCCAAGAACAACTCAATGACACTAAAAAACATTTCCAACTTTTCACAAATTTCACTTGCCATTTTGATCAATCAATTTGAGACACTTATGTTAGTGACAAGAGGTTGTCGAGACCTCGTCAAATAATAAAAATTACCGGTTCGCAAACTAATTTGTAGTATAGAGCATGAACCGAATCGTCTCTCAAGGATCCAAAAAGAACAAAGATTTAATTAGATCACGATAATTAAAATGGGGGGTTTTGTTGTTGATTAACAATATTGATAAAAGTACAAGACTTAAAGTTGAAAACAAATCTAAAGAAACAACCAATCCAAGGAAATTTACCGATCTTGAGTTTAACTCATCATTGATCACAAGGAATTCACTTAATTGCTAATCGTGATCTTGGCCTTAGATCATATCAAGACGCCACAACATGATCCAAGAATCCTCTACTAGATAAGCATCTAGAATTTAATTAACCAAGGTTAGATAAAGTAAGCACCATCCAAACATAGATTAATTTAAGATCAAGAATTCAACCAAGCTAAACAATCCATCAAAAAGCTTTAATAAATTGTTTATTCTATGTGATCCTCTTGAATACATGATAATAAAAGCTATTATCACATAAACATCCAAATCAAATTAAGCAATTCAATCTAGATCAAAATTAAAAGAGGAAGAAGAGAAACTTGAATAACAATTAAGCAATATGAACAAGTAAAACAAGATCTCCAAATTAAACATCAAGATGGCTAATCCCTTAGATTGATTATGAGAGCCTAGCCTTCCATGGATGGGAAGGAAGAACTCAGAAATAAAATAACAAAAACGAAATTCTAAAGAAAATAAAGAAGAAGAGAAAGAAAACTCTCACAAATACTCAAACTTTCTTCAAACTTACTTCCAATTTGAATTCTCCTAATACAAAGAGGTTGAGTCTATTTATACTAATCCTAGAAGCCAATTTGTACAAGTACATAATCTAAATACAAGCTATAAAAATATGAAAATTGTCAAAAATGGAAGCTTGATGCATGGTTGGTGGGTTGGTGCATGGTAGGTGGGTTGGTGCATGGTAGGTGGGTTGGTGTATGGTTGGTGGCTTTTAGTCAACAACTCTTATCCGACTTATGGCTTCACTTTCATCACCTAGAGGGTGCATTTTGGCTTTGAGGTCTTCATGAAAGTTGTAGCCAGTTGTCTCCTTGAAATTTTCCAATTTGAATCATGCCATTTGGACATTTAGAACTCCAGATATGCCAAAAACACTAAACCTACCTCATGTTAGGTTGGCAGAACGTGTTTCCAAATTCAAACCAACTTGTAGCTTCATTATCATGCCTAAAATGACATCTATTGACTAAATGGTCTTCAGTGAAGTTGGAGATATGGGTCTTATCTTTCCAATGGCCAAGTTTTAGCCTAAAAGGAGGCCTATAACTCACTATGTAGTCCAATATGTGCATACTGCCTAGATTTTCCTAACAGCAAACCCACTTTGCATTGCAGGGATGTTTTGGACCCTTAGAAGTCCGATCCAGCTCTTGAGTTCTTCATGAAACTTGTAGAGTCTTGTCTTAGCTTTCCAAAGACACCAAGATCACTTCAATTGGATCACTGAGTCCCAAGTTATGGCCTAACCAAGGAAGAAAGGTCAAAATGCATCAAAATCCAAAAATTATTCAATATTTGCATTAAAGCCCAATGAAGCCCAACAACATTAAACTCATCTAAAATACTAATATTGGGTACAATAAAATCTAATAAAGCCTAATACAAAGCTAACATAAGTGTCTCAAATTGATTAATTAGTTAGCTTTGTATTAGGCTTTATTAGATGTTTATTGTGCCCAATATTAGTATTTTAGATAAGTTTAATGTTGTTGGGCTTCGTTGGGCTTTAATGCAAATATTGAATAATTTTTGGATTTTGATGCATTTTGACCTTTCTTCCTTGGTTAGGCCATAACTAGGGACTCGGTGATCCATTTGAGGTGATCTTTGTGTCTTTGGAAAGCTAAGACAATACTCTACAAGTTTCATGAAGAACTTAAGAGCTAGATCGGACATCTAAGGGTCCAAAATATCCCTACAATGCAGAGTGGGTTTGCTGTCACGAAAATCTAGGCAGTGTGAACATATTGGACTACATAGTGAGCTATAGGCCTCCTCTTGGGCTGAAACTTGGCCATTGGAAAGATAAGACCCATATCTCCAACTTCACTGAAGACCATTTAGTTAATAGATGTCGTTTTAGGCATGATAATGAAGCTACAAGTTGGTTTGAATTTGGAAACACGTTCTGCCAACCTAACATGAGGTAGGTTCAGTGTTTTTGGCATATCTGGAGTTCTAAACGTCCAAATGGCATGAATCCAATTGAAAAATTTCAAGGTGACAACTGGCTACAACTTTCATGAAGACCTCCAAGCCAAAATGCACCGTCTAGATCATGAAAATCAAGCCAGAATTCCAATAAGAGTTGTTGACTAAAAGCCACCAACCATACACCAACCCACCTACCATGCACCAACCCACCAACCATGCATCAAGCTTCCATATTTGACAATTTCCATATTTTTATAGGTTGTATTCAGATTATGTACATGTACAAATTGGCTTCTAAGATTAGTATAAATAGAGCCAATCTCTTTGTATTATCATAATTAAATTTTAAGTAAATTTGAAGAAAGTTTGAGTATTTGTGAGAGTTTTCTTTTTCTTCTTCTCTATTCTTTCTAGAATTTCGTTTTTGTTCTTTTATTTCTGAGTTCTTCCTTCCCATCCATGGAAGGCTAGGCTCTCATAATCAATCCAAGGGATTAGCCATCTTGATGTTTAATTTGGAGATATTGTTTCGCTTGTTCTTATTGCTTAATTGTTATTCAAGTTTCTCTTCTTCCTCTTTTAATTTTTATCTAGATTAAATTGCTTAATTTGATTTAGATGTTGATGTGATAATAGCTTTATTATCATGTATTCAAAGAGGATCACTTAGAATAAACAATTTATTAAAGTTTTTTAATGGATTGTTTAGCTTGGTTAAATTCTGGATCTTAAGTTAATCTATGTTTGGATGGTGCTTACTTTATCTAACCTTGGTTAATTAAATCCTAGATGCTTATCTAGTAGAGGATTCTTGGATCATGTTGAGGCGTCTTGATGTGATCTAAGGCCAAGAACACGGTTAGCAATTAAGTGAATTCCTTGTGATCAATGATGAGTTAAACTCAAGATTGGTAAATTTCCTTGGATTGGTTGTTTCTTTAAATTTGTTAATTACTTTCCTTTAATTCAACTAGTGTATTATATTTATAAATCATCAAAACCCCCCTTTTTATTTATCTTGATTTGATTAAATCTTTGTTTTATTGGATCCTTGAGAGATGATTCGGTTCATGCTCTATACTACAAATTATTTTGTGAACCGGTAATTTTATTTATTTGACGGGTCTCGACAACCTCTTGTCACATTTTCCAATCATCTTCACTTGGCAAACATTTATATTGAGAATCAAGTTGTCTTAAGCGTTTAAAAACTTCTTGGTAAGGTAATGCAGAAGCAAGCATTAAATAAGTAGAGTTCCATCTAGTTCTACAATCAAGTGCAAGCTTCTTCCCATAAGTCATGTTCAATTGATGACAACTATTTGATCATTTCAAGAACACATCTAACTCTAACAATTGTGTTTGTTTTGTTTTTGAAGTTTTTTCAAGTGAAATTTGGCTGAAATTGGGTAAAGGGCATCATGTCAAAAATTTCGGTTCGGTAAAGTATCTCTGATTGACTTGAATTTTGGTACACTAAAGGAAAACGTTATTTTGAGAAAGGCTCACTATTTATAGTGAGGTCACCCTTAATTTAGCCAAATTCCATCGTTTAGACCACTTTTTCAATTTTTTAATATTTTTTATTATTCTATTAGATAGAATTTTTGTGTAGATTTCACCCTGTGGTGGTTCCATACTTTTTAAAATTCATTTGATACTATTTTTTATTTTATTATTATTTTTTGGAGTATTTATTTTAGGAATTTTTAGTGTTTTAGTTGTTATTGCTTTTCTATACCTTCCTATGAGCTGCATGCTGTATGACTAGGTCTAATCCTGGAACCTTGCATTCATTTGATCCTAAAATTGATAGAACCTTTCATACACTTCACAGAATTCATAGAACTGGTAGTAGCATTCATAGAGCTAATAGAATTACTTCTGGAATTGGACTTGAACTTGACATTGCACCTAATCTTGTTGACTCTTTTAATCCTGTTGAGTCTGCTTCTGTTAGTGCTTCAGTGTCTGATACTGAGTCTGCAGATTTTACTATGGCTGATAATAATAATAGAACTTTGAAAGAACTTGCTGCACCTGATGTTGCATATCAGCCTTTGTGCATCCAATATCCTAACCTTTTATGTTGATTTTGAGCTCAAATCTGGATTAATACACTTGTTGCCCCAGTTTCATGGTCTGGCAGGTAAGGATCCACATAAGCACTTGAAGGAATTCCATGTTGTCTGCTCAACTATGAAACCTCATGGAATAGCTGAAGATCACATCAAGTTGCGAGCATTTCCATTTTCACTAGATGGTGCAGCCAAGGACTGGTTATATTACCTTCAACCAGCCTCTATAGCATCCTGGAATGACATGAAGAGGTCGTTGCAATCCGAAAGGACATATGTGGCATAAGGCAGATGACTGGGGAGACATTGCATGAATACTGGGAGAGGTTCAAAAAGCTTTGTGCGAGCTGTCCTCATCACCAAATCAGTGACCAATTACTGATTCAATATTACTATGAAGGCTTGCTACCTATGGACAGAAGCATGATTGATGCTGCTAGTGGAGGTGCCCTGGTTGACAAAACTCCTGCTGCTGCTAGGGATTTAATTGCCAATATGGCTGCTAACGCCCAACAGTTTGGCACTAGGGTCATTACCTCAACCAGAAGAGTCAATGAGGTTCATGTTTCCCATGCTGACCAATAGAGGATGGAGCACCGAATTGATGAGTTAACCTCCTTGGTGAGGCAATTAGCCATGGGACAACATCAAACACCTGTGGCTACAAGAGTTTGTAGCATATGTTCTAGTTCCTCTCATCCCACAGATGCGTGCCCCACATTGCAAGATGATTCTGAGTTTCAAGACCAATCTGTGGCTGCAGCTGGTATATTTCCTGGGAAGCCACAATTCCATCAGCAGCAACAATAGAAATATGATCCATTCTCCAACACTAACAACCCTGGCTGGAGTGACCATCCCAATCTGAGATATGGGAATGCATCAAATCAGCAACCACCAAACCAGTATAGACCACCATTCCAGCAGCAAGCAAGGACAAATCACTTTCAGCCACATGCTGAACCAAGTAGATCACCATTCCAGCAGCAAGGTCCTGTAGCCATAAAATCTGAGCCCTCATTGGAGGATTTGGTGAAACAGTTGGCCACCAATAACATCCAGTTTCAACAGAGAACTGAAACCACCATTCAGAACTTGAAGACTCAAATTGGCCAACTTGCCACATCTATTTATGAATTAAAGTCACAAGGTTCTAGCCAATTACCCTCTCAAACCACTCCAAACCCTAGAGACAATGTTAGTGCTATAGCTTTGCGCAGTGGTAGGCAAATCAATGGACCAATACAGCAGATAATTCCAGATTCTACTATTGACCCAGAAAAACAAGATGCTGCAACAAATTTAGATGCTGTAGCAGATTCAACAACAAATGATCCTACAACATCCAAGCAGAAAGCCAGATCAAACCAGCAGTTGACAGAAAATTCAGTACAGCAGAAAAGTGAACATCCACAAAAGTCAGCTTGCAACATTCCTCTTCCTTTTCCAAACCGAATGATACAGCCGAGGCATATGGTTGAAACTGACTTGGATAAGGAAATTATGGAGACTTTTCAGAAGGTTGAGGTGAATATACCTCTCTTGGAGGCAATTAAACAAATCCCCAAGTATGCCAAGTTCTTGAAAGAGATGTGCACCCATAAGAGGAAGCTAAAGGGCACTGAAAAAGTGAGTATGAGGAGGAATGTCTCTGCTTTGATTTAGCCCAATCTGCCTCCCAAATGCAAAGACCCAGGCACTTTTACCATCCCTTGTACCATAGGACACCAACAGTTCACTCATGCCTTGCTAGACTTGGGAGCCTCCATCAATGTAATGCCAAAGTCAGTTTACACTTCCTTGCATATGAGAGAGCTAAAACCCACCGGCATTGTCATTCAGTTAGCAAATCGGAGTACTGCTCAACCTGCAGGAGTGTTGGAAGACGTTTTGGTTCGGGTAAATAATTTAATATTCCCAGCTCATTTTTATGTGTTGAATATGGAAGATGAATCTGCCTCTTCCCCACCCCCATTAATCTTAGGTAGGCCATTTTTGAAAACTACTAAAACTAAGATTGATGTGCATGCTGGTTCCCTTTCCATGGAATTTGGTGATGATATCATTCAGTTTAACATTTTTGATGCCATGAAATACCCTTTAGAGGATCATTCTATTTTTCATTTTGATGTCATTAATTTACTAGTTGATGATATGCATGCTGATATGTTGGCAGAGTTCCCAGAAATTGTAGGATACATTGATAGCATAGCTTGCGATACTTGTTCTGCATGCTTCAGACCTTTTGGTTGTAAACCCACTGCAATGTGTGCACCCTGTGCTGAGATTTCTACATACTTATGATGTGCTGTTGTTAATTCTACTGACATTGATGACTCTGTTTCTGTTATTAATGGCAATGATGTTGTCATTCATCCTGCTGCTAAGTGTGATTCTTTTGATTCCATAGGATATGATGATGTTGTTTTGCAAGATTGTGCACAGCTTGCAGGTACAGGTGCAACTGCTGAGAATTTAGCCGATTTAGTTTCAGTTCCAAAACTAGTACCGTCAGTCCAGCAACCACCATCCATTGAACTTAAGCCCCTGCCCGAGCATTTGAAGTATGCATTCTTGGAGGAGGATGAGAAGCTCCCGGTGATAGTGGCCAAACACCTCCAACCTGAGCAAGAAACCAGATTATTAGAAGTCTTGAAGCAACACAAAAGGGCAATTGGTTGGACACTTGCAGACATCCCTGGTATCAACCCCTCCACATGCATGCACAGGATATTACTAGAGGAGGAAACTAAACCAGTGAGACAACCCCAGAGGAGACTGAATCCTCTCATCCTAGATGTGGTGAAAAAAGAGGTGACCGGTGCAAGTAGTTCCAAAGAAATTCGGAGTGACTGTTGTGGCCAACCAGAAGAATGAGCTCATTTCAACCCGAGTGCAGAATAGTTGGAGAGTTTGCATTGACTACAGACGTCTCAACCAAGCCACTCGGAAGGATCATTACCCCCTTCCATTCATTGATCAAATGTTGGAACGGTTGGCTGGTAAGTCCCATTATTGCTTTTTGGATGGCTACACTGGATACTTCCAGATCCACATTGCACTAGAGGATCAAGAGAAGACCACATTTACATGTCCCTTCGGCACCTTTGCGTACAAACGGATGCCCTTCGGCCTCTGCAATGCCCCTGGTACCTTCCAACGGTGCATGGTGAGCATATTTTCTGATTTCTTAGAGGAGTGCATGGAGATGTTTATGGATGACTTCACTGTCTATGGTTCTTCTTTTGATTTATGTTTAGCTAGCTTATCTAGGATGCTGCATAGATGCATTGAGACTAACCTTGTGCTAAATTTTGAGAAATGCCATTTTATGGTAGAACAGGGTATAGTTTTAGGCCATGTAGTATCCAATAAAGGCATTGAGGTAGATCCTGCCAAGATTGATGTAATTACTTGTTTATCTTACCCCACATGCGTGCGGGAAGTGCGTTCTTTTCTTGGTCATGCAGGTTTCTACAGGCGCTTCATTGCCGACTTCAGCAAAATTGCTCTTCCACTTTCCCACTTACTACAGAAAGATGTGGAGTTCAATTTTGATGACAAGTGCAAGGCAACTTTCAACCACTTGAAGAGAGTCTTGACCAGTACCCCCATCATCCAACCTTCTGACTAGACATTACCATTCGAGTTGATGCATGATGCTTCTAACTATGCAGTAGGAGCTGTCTTGGCACAAAGAGTGGGGAGAGCTTCTCATGTGATATACTATGCTTCCAGAACTCTGGATGCTGCTCAGGCCAACTATACCACAACCGAAAAAGAGCTTTTAGCCATTGTTTTTGCTTTGGATAAGTTTAGATCATATTTGCTTGGTTCTAAGGTAGTTGTGTTTACTGATCATGCAGCTCTTAAGTTTCTTTTGAAGAAGCCAGAGGCAAAGCCTCAACTAATAAGGTGGATGCTACTGCTCCAAGAGTTTCATATAGAGATCTGTGACAAGAGTGGAGCAGAAAATCTAGTGGCAGATCACTTGAGCCGCATTGAAAGGGCTTCAGATCCCTTCCCTGTGAAGGACTCCTTCCCAGATGAGCAGCTTCTGCAGCTATAAGGTAAGAACACCTTCCCTTGGTTTGCAGATATGGTTAATTTTTTGGTTGCTGGTGTTCTTCCTGCATATTTTACTAGAGCTCAATCTGATAAATTGAAAAGTGAGTCTAAGTACTATGTATGGGATGATCCTTATCTGTGGAAGCTTTGTAGTGACCAGATTATTAGAAGATGTGTCTCTGATCATGAGTTTCATTCTATTCTTAGCTTTTGTCATACATTTGCATGTGGTGGGCACTTTGGCTCCCAACATACACCTAGGAAGGTTTTGGACTCTGGATTGTATTGGCCTACCCTATTTCATGATACATATCTGTTTTGTAAGTCTTGTGAACAGTGCCAGAGAACAGGGACAATTTCACACAGGAATGAGATGCCTCAGCAACCTATGCTGTCTTGTGAGATCTTTAATGTTTGGGATATTGATTTCATGGGCCCTTTCCCTGTTTCCTTTGGTTTTATTTATATTTTGTTGGCTGTTGATTATGTATCTAAATGGGTGGATGACAAGAGGTTGTCGAGACCCCGTCAAATAATAAAATTTACCGGTTCGCAAACTAATTTGTAGTATAGAGCATGAACCGAATCGTCTCTCAAGGATCCAGAAAAACAAAGATTTAATCAGATCAAGATAATTAGAAAGGGGGGTTTTGTTGTTGATTAATAAGATTGAAAAGAAGTATAAGACTTAATGTTATAAACAAATATAAAGAAACAACCAATCCAAGGAAATTTACCGATCTTGAGTTTAACTCATCATTGATCACAAGGAATTCACTTAATTGCTAACCATGTTCTTGGCCTTAGATCATATCAAGACGCCTTAACATGATCCAAGAATCCTCTACTAGATAAGCATCTAGGATTTAATTAACCAATGTTAGATAAAGTAAGCACCATCCAAACATAGATTAACTTAAGATCAAGAATTTAACCAAGCTAAACAATCCATCAAAAAGCTTTAATAAATTGTTTATTCTATGTGATCCTCTTTGAATACATGACAATAAAGCTATTATCACATTAACATCTAAATCAAATTAAGCAATTCAATCTAGATCAAAATTCAAAGAGGAAGAAGAGAAACTTGAATAACAATTAAGCAATATGAACAAGCGAAACAAGATCTTCAAATTAAACATCAAGATGGCTAATCCCTTGGATTGATTATGAGAGCCTAGCCTTCCATGGATGGGAAGGAAGAACTCAGAAAATAAAGAACAAAAATGAAATTCTAAAGAGAAGGGAGAAGAAGAGAAAGAAAACTAACAAATACTCAAACTTACTACAAAATTGAATTCTAACTTACTTCAAAATTGAATGCCTCTAATACAAAGAGGTTGGGTCTATTTATACTAATCCTAGAAGCCAATTTGTACATGTACATAATCTGAATACAAGCTATAAGAATCTGAAATTTGTCAAAAATGGAAGCTTGATGCATGGTTGGTGGGTTGGTGCATGGTAGGTGGGTTGGTGTATGGTTGGTGGCTTTTAGTCAACAACTCTTATCCGACTTATGGCTTCACTTTCATCACCTAGAGGGTGCATTTTGGCTTTGAGGTCTTCATGAAAGTTGTAGCCAGTTGTCTCCTTGAAATTTTCCAATTTGAATCATGCCATTTGGACATTTAGAACTCCAGATATGCCAAAAACACTAAACCTACCTCATGTTAGGTTGGCAGAACGTGTTTCCAAATTCAAACCAACTTGTAGCTTCATTATCATGCCTAAAATGACATCTATTGACTAAATGGTCTTCAGTAAAGTTGGACATATGAGTCTTATCTTTCCAATGGCCAAGTTTTAGCTCAAAAGGAGGCCTATAACTCACTATGTAGTCCAATATGTACATACTGCCTAGATTCTCCTGACAGCAAACCCACTTTACATTGCAGGGATGTTTTGGACCCTTAGAATTCCGATCCATCTCTTGAGTTCTTCATGAAACTTGTAGAGTCTTGTCTTAGCTTTCCAAAGACACCAAGATCACCTCAATTGGATCACTGAGTCCCAAGTTATGACCTAACCAAGGAAGAAAGGTCAAAATGCATCAAAATCCGAAAATTATTCAATATTTGCATTAAAGCCCAATGAAGCCCAACAACATTAAACTCATCTAAAGTACTAATATTGGGCACAATAAACATCTAATAATGCCTAATACAAAGCTAACATAAGTGTCTCAAATTGATTGATCAAATTCCCCCACACTTAAGCTTTTGTACTCCTGGGCAAAACACATAACAACGAAACTAAAGAAAAACAAGAAACATCATATTATTAAACTAAAAACATAAAAACTGATTGTACCTAATTTAATCCACTTCCGTAGGAAAACACGATGGCACTTAGCATGTGCCACAAGCCTTTAAACCCCTAGGTGTCCCTAGTGGACGAGTTGTAGTCTCGTGAGGGTTTACCAGGATGATACCTACAAACATATAATATTTTATTTAATCAATTCAACTAATTTTTAAATACAAGAGAAATAATAATAACCACAGTTTCAAGGATTCCAAACATTCATGAAGTGATATGCCTTTACATCCCAAATTAACAAGCAAGGTGAATTCAAGTAGAATCATGGATCAAGCATGATAGAATCTCACAAGATACACTCTCAATCTCTCAAGTGTTTAGGTTTGTGTTTACACTCAAATCAACTCATGAAAAATTGCACTACCACAAGCTTGCTTATCTTCTACTTCTCCACTACTCAAAACACATACACACACAAATCAAGAGGACTTTATTCAAGGTTGTAATTGGGCCAAGGTAAGGGAAGGGAACAATATGGATATAACAAGTTAAAACCAAAGAGAATAAAAGAGCAATGGGGAGGAACTCAAGTAACAAGCATAGAAGTTTACCCCAAACCATAAAATGCACCTTCTCTTAACACATTCCTTCCTTCTTCTTTTTTTATTCTTTTCTTTTTCAACCTCTTGGCTTTATTCCTTTCTTCTTCTTCTCTTTTTTTTTTTTTTTTTGCAAAATTAGTCACTTTTTTTTTTCTTTCTTTTGCACCAAACATTTTGCATAAGCACCCCCCCACACTTAAACCATGACTTGTCCTCAAGTAAAAAGAGCTCCTCCAATAAGAAAACCAATGCTCTCCTATTCACTTAGGTGAGGTAAAACATGAATTTTTTAATTTTTTTTTACTCAAGGCTTGTAATGAGCTAAGAATAAGAATGGGCAATTAGGCTCAAAGGGGGTTAACAATGGAATAAATGCAAGGTAGGCTATTTGGATAAAGTAGCTAATTCAAGAAAAATGCCTCAATCAAGTTCATGCATGCATATGAAAATGTAGCCTCAAAAAGAATCAAAGCAAGTTCTAGAGTGACAAAATCCATGAGTGAAACTCACACAAGAAAGGAAGAAAATGACATAGATGCAACATCCATTCATCAATAGGTTCAAAATCTCACAAGGTATGGATGCATCTACCAAACTTAATCCATTAATCCAAAATCCAACACCAAGCATGTGAAATTCAAGAGGATAGACAATTCATTCATTTATGTTAGGAAACTTGAACTTCAATTAATGCAAACTCATGACTTTCATAATTCTTAAAACATGATTGGAAGGGACTAAACACATGAAAATCGCACCTCTTTTTTTTCTTAAAACAAAAATTTAAATAGAAAACAGAAACAACAAATAAAATAGAAAACAGAAATGAAATACAGCAAACAGAATCAAAATAGAGACAACAAACAGAAAAAATGATATCAACAGAAAAGAGTAAACAGTAACAGTAAAACAAAAACAGAAATAGGATTGAAAACAGTAGCAAAACAGTAAAAACAAAAAGAAAACAACTAGAAAAATGAAATAAAAGTGTGGAAAGAAAACTCCCTATGGATAGCAGAAGCAACAAAATCCCGGCGGCCACACCATAGCCAGTGTAATGGATCATCACATCCAAAATCAAAGTGTTCAGTATCTTCCGGGGTTGCTTTACTGGTTTAGCTCTATCTTCAAGTAAAATCCTACGCATGCAAATGGAAGGGCTAATGCTTGGAATGTCTGCAAGTGTGCATGCTCTCAGATTCTCCCTCAAAATGGGTAGCAACCTCTCCTCCTCATCAGTAAGGAGGTTTTTAGCCACAATGGACTCCAATTTTGTTGGCTTCACTACTTCTGTAGATTGAATTGCTGCATAATCTGCTGAAAAAGATTCATCATGTCTCAAAAAGGCAGCAATCTCAGCACATGCATTACACAACATATCACCATCACAACCAGTACAACAAACAGAATCATCAAAATCAGTAAAACTAGCAAATTCATCACACAAATCATCAATTGGTTTTTTCTCATCAATGATCTCATGTTTTGCAGAATCAGATTTCTGCATCTGTTGCTTGCTCAACTGACTCAATGAAGATGTAAGTTGACCAACTTGGGTCTTCACGTTTTGTACTATAGCTTCTGTTCTCTGCTGGAATTGGATGTTGTTCTGAGCAAATTGTTTCACCAAATCCTCTAGTGTAGGCTCAGATTCCATGCTTATTGGGGCTTGCTGCTGCTGGCATAGACTGATTGGTTCAACATAAGGTTCGAACCAAGGATGATCTCCCCAATCATGGTTATATGTGGTAGAATAAGGATCATATCTAGGCTGTTGGTATTGTGGTTCACCAAGAAATACACCTGTTGCATCAACAGAATAGTCATGAAATACAGAACCATCATATTGTAGTGTGGTGCAAGCATATGTGGGATGATAAGAACTACAGCATATACTACAAAATCTTGCAGGTTCTTGTACAGGTAAGTGATGTTGTTCCACTGCCAACTGCCCCACCAGATAAGCTAGCTCATCAAGTTTATGTTCCATCAGATTAGAGATCAAACACAAAATCACAAAAACAAGTCTAAATATACACACAAAATAATTACAGAAAACATATCTACAGATTTTTAAAAATTATGGGACTACCACAGAGTGAAATCTACACAAAAATTCTATCTAATAGAATAATAAAAAATCTTAAAAAATTAAAAAAAGTGGTCTAAACGATGGAATTTGGAAAAAATAAGGGTGATCTCACTACTTTTAGTGAGCCTTTCTCAAAATAATGGTTTCCATTAGTGTACCAAAATTCAGGTCAATCCGAGATACTTTACCGAACCAAAATCTTGACAGAATGCCCGTTACCCAATTTCAGCCGAATTCCACTTGAAAATGCTTCAAAAACAAAACAAACACAATTGTTAGAGTTAGATGAAATGATCAAATAGTTGCCTTTGGATCCCCGGCAACGGCGCCAAATTTGACAAGAGGTTGTCGAGACCCCGTCAAATAATAAAATTTACCGATTCGCAAACTAATTTGTAGTATAGAGCATGAACCGAATCGTCTCTCAAGGATCCAGAAAAACAAAGATTTAATCAGATCAAGATAATTAGAAAGGGGGGTTTTGTTGTTGATTAATAAGATTGAAAAGAAGTATAAGACTTAATGTTATAAACAAATATAAAGAAACAACCAATCCAAGGAAATTTACCGATCTTGAGTTTAACTCATCATTGATCACAAGGAATTCACTTAATTGCTAACCATGTTCTTGGCCTTAGATCATATCAAGACGCCTTAACATGATCCAAGAATCCTCTACTAGATAAGCATCTAGGATTTAATTAACCAATGTTAGATAAAGTAAGCACCATCCAAACATAGATTAACTTAAGATCAAGAATTTAACCAAGCTAAACAATCCATCAAAAAGCTTTAATAAATTGTTTATTCTATGTGATCCTCTTTGAATACATGACAATAAAGCTATTATCACATTAACATCTAAATCAAATTAAGCAATTCAATCTAGATCAAAATTCAAAGAGGAAGAAGAGAAACTTGAATAACAATTAAGCAATATGAACAAGCGAAACAAGATCTTCAAATTAAACATCAAGATGGCTAATCCCTTGGATTGATTATGAGAGCCTAGCCTTCCATGGATGGGAAGGAAGAACTCAGAAAATAAAGAACAAAAATGAAATTCTAAAGAGAAGGGAGAAGAAGAGAAAGAAAACTAACAAATACTCAAACTTACTACAAAATTGAATTCTAACTTACTTCAAAATTGAATGCCTCTAATACAAAGAGGTTGGGTCTATTTATACTAATCCTAGAAGCCAATTTGTACATGTACATAATCTGAATACAAGCTATAAGAATCTGAAATTTGTCAAAAATGGAAGCTTGATGCATGGTTGGTGGGTTGGTGCATGGTAGGTGGGTTGGTGTATGGTTGGTGGCTTTTAGTCAACAACTCTTATCCGACTTCTGGCTTCAAATTCATCACCTAGACGGTGCATTTTGGCTTGGATGTCTTCATCAAAGTTGTAGCCAGTTGTCTCCTTGAAAATCTCCAATTTGAATCATATCATTTGGACTTTTAGAACTCCAGAAATGCCAAAAACACTTCACCTACCTCAAGTTAGGTTGGAAGAACGTGTTTCCAAATTCAGACCAACTTGTAGCTTCTGAAGCTTGCCTAAAACGACATCTATTGACAAAATGGTCTTCATTGAAGTTGGAGATATGGGTCTTATCTTTCAAGTGACCAAGTTTCAGCCCAAGAGGAGGCCTATAACTCACTATATAGTCCAATATGTGCATACTGCCCAGATGGTTCCGTGACAGCAAACCCACTCTGCATTGCAGGGATATTTTGGACCCTTAGCATTCCGATCCAGCTCTTGAGTTCTTCATGAAACTTGTAGAGCATTGTCTTAGCTTTCCAAAGACACCAAGATCACCTCAATTGGATCATCGAGTCCCAAGTTATGACCTAACCAAGGAAGAAAGGTCAAAATGCATCAAAATCCGAAAATTATTCAATATTTGCATTAAAGCCCAATGAAGCCCAACAACATTAAACTCATCTAAAGTACTAATATTGGGCACAATAAACATCTAATAATGCCTAATACAAAGCTAACATAAGTGTCTCAAATTGATTGATCAGTGGAGGCAAAAGCCACTCGGACTGATGATTCCAAAGTTGTTGTGGACTTTGTTAGATCACAGATTTTCTGCAGGTTTGGAATCCCGAGGGCCATTATCAGTGATTAGTGTTCACACTTTTGTAACCGGAGAATAGAGGCTTTGATGAGAAAGTACAGTGTCTTGCACAAGGTTTCTACACCTTATCACCCCGAGACAAACGGGCAAGCCGAGGTCTCAAACCGAGAGATCAAGCACATACTTGATAAGACAGTCCAACCTAATAGGAAGGACTGGAGCTTGAGACTTGAGGATGCTCTGTGGGCTTACTGAACTGCCTACAAGACACCGATAGGGATGTCCCCATACCGGATTGTCTTTGGGAAGGCGTGCCACATTCCGGTGGAAATTGAGCATAAATCCTATTGGGCGATGAAACAGTGTAACCTTGACTTGAGTCAATCCAGATCTCAAAGGAAGCTCCAACTTTAGGAACTTGAGGAGCTTCGATTAGAGGCATATGAGAACTCCCGGATCTACAAGGAGAAGACTAAACTCCTTCATGATAAGATGTTGGTGCGAAAAGAGTTCACCATTGGTCAAAAAGTCCTTCTCTACAACTCTTGCCTCAAACTTATGCCCGGTAAGCTTCGTTCTAGGTGGCTTGGTCCTTTCATTGTTATTAATGTTTTTCCTCATGGTGCAGTAGAAATTAATAGTGAAGCCACCAACAAAGTGTTCAAAGTTAATAGTCATCGCCTCAAGAATTTTTATGAAGGAGCTCAAGAGAACCTCGTGGAGGAAGTTCAACTGCAGGCGGCAATCTACCATGATTGATCACTACTTTGTTGAAAAAAGAAAAAAAAACCTCAAGCCACGATTATTGTCAATTGCCAGAGATTGAATCATTATTGGGGAGGACCCATCGCTCGTGCAAAATCTTCAATCACGTTGGCTGAGGACATTAAAAGTAGCGCTTCTTGGGAAACAATCCAAGTTTTCTAACTCTTTCATCTTTCAACTTTGACTTATTTGCAATCACAGGAATCGAGACAGAAAATCGGTGCCAAGCGAGAAAATCTATCAGAGTTTGATTTTTCTGTCTTAATTTTGTTTATTTTTCGTTGACAGATGATTTTTCACCTGTTAAATGGCGGATAACGGTACTCCGTGAAAATATTTTTCGGTCCCTTCAGTTACCCACAAACACTGAAATTTGTATATAATTTTACTCAATTTGTTTTTCTTCTTTCTTTCTTTCAAAATGGATAATCAGCTTGTCAACCTCCGCAAGCGATTCCCTTCTATCCCTCAAAATGCTTTAACTAACATTTATTGTGCAAGGTTTGAGAGGTTAAGGATGCTTATGCACAAAGGCATCCCTACGGATATATGCTGGATAATCGAAGCAAAGGTCCGAATCACAGGGGAATTTTCTGATGCTCTTGTTTCATATATGTCAGGGCTAGGCAAAAGTTCATATGCAAAGAAAAGAAGAGCAAAAAGGTTACGAGTCTGCTATAAATGTGCAAGATGGACCTGTAACACAAAATGTAGATCAATTGGAATGGCGTCTATAAATCGACTTGATAAAATTGACTTCATTAAGGATGGCATGAGTAAGGAGTCTTTAGATAACATTCTATTGACTCTTGAGACGCATCCTAGTGGAGATGTGCAGAGAGTACTTCTCGATTTATGGCCAATATTCCAAGATGAACATATGATGGAGACCAAGGAAGCTCAAGTGGAAGCCCAATGGGCCCAAGGCCCAAAGATGCACTGCAAGGATTTGGAGGCCCAATGACAAGGACAAGAGCTAATAAGGCTAAGGAGAATTTGGATAAAGAAGTCAACCATTTTCTCTCACTCAAGCCCATTCCAGATGAAGAAGCACTCAAGATGGTCCAAATGAACCAAGTTGATGAAGGGCCCAATGTGGGGGCAGGATTTCTTCGTAGAAATTTTATTTAATTATGTATTTGAACCTTTTAATCTTTTCAGTTTTGATTCTTATTTTCTTTTTGGGATATTTTGTAATAAGGGCCTATTATTTGGGCTTAACTAAGTGCATGGCATAGCTAGGGATAGATGTTGCCTTCTAATTGGGCTTGGGCCACTTTTGTGTTAGGATTAGGGTTAAAAAGGTGTTAGCTTGCTGCCTCCTTTTAATTAGACCTAGCCACCAACTCAATCCTTATAAATAGGTTTGTATTTGCTGCATTTGTCAACTTTGAATTTCAGAATACAAATACACTCCTTTGTGAGTTTTTGAGAGCTTTGTTCTCTTGGGGTTCTTGAGTGAACCATCTTGGTTCTTATCAAAGGTTTCCTTACCTTTGTGGCGAATCTTCGCTTGACTTATCACTCCCCAAGAGTGTGGCGTCTTCTTCCTTCCACCCCTCTTCTTCTTTCCATCTTTTCCATTTTTTACTATTTTGCACTGTTCACGGTACTGTTCGTAAACTGTTCACGGTACTGTTCATCTCTCTTCTTTAAATTCCTTTTAACAAGAAATCAACTCAAGGACGATCCGTAAAAACAATATGCATCCAACTTGGATCATATCATGTGGTATCTAGAGCCCGGATCCTAGAGTTGATAGAGTTCTTGTATTTTTGTGTGCTTGTTCTTATTGCTTTCCAAACATCAAGCACCATTGCTTGAATGTCATAATTGTACACAACCTTGATCATCTTTGATCTCTGCCATTTCTAAGACTTGGCTACATTCTTTACTTTCTGTTCTTTACCTTCTGCCACTTATCTTCTGTTCTTTACTTTCTGTCATTTATCTTCCAGTCATTTAATTCTTGTCATTTATTTTCTGTCATTTAAATTCCATTCCTTTTATTTCCTGCTTTTAGTTCCTGTTCTTAAATTTCTGCGCAATATTTACAGCTTTGATCTTATCAAATTCTATATCCATTGTTGTTATATGTTTTATAGCACCTTAATTTGAAGGGAAGCTCCTAAATACACAATTGGGCATAACATTCGGAACAAAAAAAAAATTTCAAGAACCAATTTTTTTTAAGTGCAAAAAAAGAACAAGGGCGTGAAAAATAGCATAAAAAAAAGGAAAAAAAAGCCTATTCCAAAAAAAGAAAAAAAAAGATCTATTCCGAAAAAAAGGGATCTATTCCAAAATAAAAAAAGAAAAAAAGAAAGAGACTGCCCTTGCACTTAAGCAAGATTAAGTTTGATTGCCTTGTGGACTTCATTAAGCGGTGCTATTCTACATACCTTGCGCATTTCTTTTCGTCTTATTCCTTTTGAGTTCTACCTTTCTTTTAATTAGCTTTTCTTGCTTGTCTTTTAAATTCCTTTGAGTTTTGTCTAGAGTTTCATCCTTTCTTCAACTTCTGAGTGCTTACTCTTGAGAAGACCGCTACTTTTGTAAGATCTTTTGATAATTGAAACGCAAGAGGGTTTATTTGAGAACTTGCAAAGAGAACTTGAGTGGTAAAAGGCAAGAGCGTTTTTATTAAACAAAAGCCTAATTGTGTGAAACACGAGTGGAATCAATCTAAGAGTGTATACACGTGAGAAGAGTGGTAAGGGCCTTTCAATCTTGAATTATTCCTATTACTTGTGCAAAGATGAGTGAAGGAAGTACACCCCCATCCCCTAGAACCGCAAACCTTAAGCAAGCCTTAGCTAAAGAACTTGAGAAGTTTAGGGTGGAAATTAATACAAGGCTCAATAATGAAAGGCGGAGAGACTCTCAACATGAAGTCTCATATGAGGATGAAGATACCTATGATTCGGGTAGGGAAAGGAGGACTAGGACGAACCATGATAGGAGAAGGAGGCATGAGAGGAGTGAAAGGAGTTATGAAAGGAGGAATAGGAGACATAGGAATGATGAAAGGGAAGGAGACCTAGGAGGAGTAAAGACCCAAATACCTTCTTTCCAAGGAAAAAATGACCCTGAAGCCTACTTAGAATGGGAAACTAAGGTAGAACAAATCTTTTCCTATCACCATTACAATGAAGAAAGGAAGGTGAAGGTGGCTGCCCTAGAATTTTCTGACTATGCCCTAATTTGGTGGAACCAAGTACAAAAAGAGAGGGAAAGGAATAGGGAGTACCCCGTAGATACTTGGGAGGAGATGAAAAATTTGATGAGGAGGAGGTTTGTCCCTTCATGGTACCATAGGGAATTACACAATAAACTCCAAAGACTTACCCAAGGAAGTAGAAGTGTGGATGAGTACTACAAAGAGATGGAGGTGGCTATGATAAGGGCCAATGTCATTGAAGATAGGGAGGCTACTATGTCACGTTTCCTTCATGGTTTAAACCGTGAGATAGGAGACATTGTGGAGCTGCACAACTATGAAGAGCTCGATGAATTAGTCCACCAAGCCATAAAGGTGGAACAACAACTCAAAAGAAAGGGTGCATGGAAAAAGCCTTCTAACCTCAAACCTTCCACCTGGAAGGACAAGCAACCGAAGGAAGACTCCTCTACACAACCTAAGGGAGGTATGATTTCTAAAAACTCTAGTGTTTTTCCTTCCACTAATGCTTCTTCCTCTTCTTCTTCTAAAAGTAGGAATATCAAGTGCTTCAAATGCTTGGGGAGTGGACACATAGCCTCTCAATGCCCAAACAAAAGGACAATGGTGATAAAAGAAGGACACCTCTCTAGTGATTCATGTCCAAATTCCCCTCCCTCAAGTGAAGGAGAAGAAGAATGTGAGACCTATGCTCATGATGGAGATTTGCTAATGATAAGGAGACTCTTGGGTAGCCAAGTTGTGGCAAGGGACCAAGACCAAAGGGAAAACATCTTCCACACAAGATGTGTCATCCAAGGCAAAGTGTGCTCATTACTCATTGATGGGGGAAGTTGCACTAATGTGGCAAGCACTCGCTTGGTAAGAAAACTTGACCTTAAAACTATTCCTCACCCCCGACCATACAAGCTTCAATGGCTAAGTGAGAACGGTGAGTTGATAGTAAATCAACAAGTGTTGGTAAGTTTGTCAATTGGTAAGTATAATGATGATGTTTTGTGTGATGTTGTTCCCATGGAGGCTGGCCATATTTTGCTTGGAAGGCCTTGGCAATTTGATAAGCATGCTATTCATGATGGTTTCACTAACAAGTACTCCTTTGTTCATAATTCTTTGAAGGTAACCCTTATACCCCTTACTCCCAAACAGGTTTGTGAAGACCAAGTGGCCTTGAAGCTAAGAAGGGAGCAAGAGAAGAAGGACTTAAAAGTAAAATCAAAGGGGGAAGCAAAGAATAAGGACCAAGAACTTGTAAATGAGAAAAAAATTGAATATTTAATAACTAGGGAGAGTGAGATTAAGAGGGCTTGCTTTGCAAAGAAAGAGATATACAGTAGTATACAAAATGACTTGTGCTTAAATTATAACTCTAACCCTCTATCTAGTGAAGTTGAATCTCTTTTGCAGGACTTTGAAGATGTCTTTCCAAGGAGTGTCCCTCCCGAACTACCACCCTTGCGGGGAATTGAAATTCAAATGGACTTCATCCCAAGAGCCTCTTTCAACTCAGAATGCTTACCACTTGTTGAATTTGTTTATAATAGGGCTATGCATGCTACTACTAGCTTTTCTCCTATTGAGATTGTATATGATTTTAATCCCTTCAGCCCCCTTGATTTACTGCCTCTACCTAATGACTTTTCTTTAATTCATAGGAATGGACAGGCAAAAACTGAATATGTAAGGATGCTCCCTGAACAAGTCAAAGCTCAAATTGAAAGGAAGATGGAGCAATATGCTAGGCAAGCAAACAAGGGAAGGAGACAAGTTGTGTTTGATCCAGGAGATTGGTGTGGGTGCACATGCGAAAAGAAAGGTGACGAAAGATCAAATTCGAGGACGAATTCTTTTGAAGGGGGAGGGCATGATGGAGACCAAGGAAGCTCAAGTGGAAGCCCAATGGGCCCAAGGCCCAAAGATGCACTGCAAGGATTTGGAGGCCCAATGACAAGGACAAGAGCTAATAAGGCTAAGGAGAATTTGGATAAAGAAGTCAACCATTTTCTCTCACTCAAGCCCATTCCAGATGAAGAAGCACTCAAGATGGTCCAAATGAACCAAGTTGATGAAGGGCCCAATGTGGGGGCAGGATTTCTTCGTAGAAATTTTATTTAATTATGTATTTGAACCTTTTAATCTTTTCAGTTTTGATTCTTATTTTCTTTTTGGGATATTTTGTAATAAGGGCCTATTATTTGGGCTTAACTAAGTGCATAGCATAGCTAGGGATAGATGTTGCCTTCTAATTGGGCTTGGGCCACTTTTGTGTTAGGATTAGGATTAAAAAGGTGTTAGCTTGCTGCCTCCTTTTAATTAGACCTAGCCACCAACTCAATCCTTATAAATAGGTTTGTATTTGCTGCATTTGTCAACTTTGAATTTCAGAATACAATTACACTCCTTTGTGAGTTTTTGAGAGCTTTGTTCTCTTGGGGTTCTTGGGTGAACCATCTTGGTTCTTATCAAAGGTTTCCTTACCTTTGTGGCGAATCTTCGCTTGACTTATCACTCCCCAAGAGTGTGGCGTCTTCTTCCTTCCACCCCTCTTCTTCTTTCCATCTTTTCCATTTTTTTACTATTTTGCACTGTTCACGGTACTGTTTGTAAACTGTTCACGGTACTGTTCATCTCTCTTCTTTAAATTCCTTTTAACAAGAAATCAACTCAAGGACGATCCGTAAAAACAATATGCATCCAACTTGGATCATATCAACATAAGCGTTATAGTCTCGGGAATCTGACTCAAAAAGACCCTGTTTGCCAATTTTTAAGAAAATTGGATGGGAAGCCGACCATTGGCCCATAGAGAGCATTCAAGCCGTTACTGGACGTAAAACCAGAGGAAATTGTGAGCCACAATCACACCTCCTGTAAGTATTATTTTTATTTTTGTTTTTGTTTTTCTTCTTGTTTATTAAAAATCAAAAAAAAAATTCAAAAAAAAATTTGCCGTATTTTTTTTAAATATGCATTGCGTATTTTCAAACTTCTTCTGACATATATAGATTAGTCTTTTATCCTTGTCATATAGCTATTATCATTGTTGTGCTTATTTTCAAACTTACCTGACACACGGTTCTACCCCTCCTTTATAGGTGTAATTATTACATTTGAGTTTTGATTCTTTAAATAATGCACTTTGCTCTGTTCAGATCATTGATAAAGAGAGAGTACAAAAAAAAAAAGAAGAAAATGGAAGTCACTTCAGTTCGTCGGATCAAGAGTGTTTGTGTTTTTTGTGGATCTAGTCCTGGAAAGGATAAAGAGTTTGTAAATATTGCAAACCATCTTGGTCGAGTGCTAGCTGAGAGAGAAATCCATTTAGTTTATGGAGTAGGCAGTCTTGGGTTAATGGGTTGTGTAGCCACTGCTGCACATTTAGGTGGTGGCAAAGTCCTTGGTGTCATTCCTAGTCCTTTAGCTATTGGCAATCCCACTGGAAAAACAGTAGGGGATGAAGTATTGGTATCTTGCATGCACCAACGTATGAACATTATGATAGCAAATGCTGATGCCTTTATTACCCTACCTGGTGGTTTTGGAACTTTGGAAGAGATCTTCCAAATTGCATCCTGGTCACAACTGAACATTCACCAAAAAACCCATAGGAATATTAAATGTTAATGGTTTTTATGACAGTTTGTTTTGTTTTCTTGATCATGCTGTGGAACAAGGGTTCCTCTCACTAGCGACACGACAAATTCTTGTCACTGCTGCAACTCCTGAACAATTGCTCGATCAACTACATGCATTTGTACCACAACGTGATCCAGCAATGGCTATACTGAATTGGGAACAAGGCAGCAACAGCAAGACGCAAAAACTTGAAGTGAAAATTATTGCATATTTTATATGCATAATTTAGCACCTCTCATTGGTCTATTCTTATGAAATTATTGCATATATGAAGTGAAAATTGCATAATTCCTCATATATTGGTTATGTTGTTACAAATTGAGCAGAACACCCGAAGGACTATTCAAAGCAGTTGTTGAATCAAAATATCATGAACTTGAATGTTGATATCAGTATAGCTCAAACAGAAGTGAAATGAAGACCTAAACTCAGTGAATTTTGGGTTACATCAAATTCAGGACAAATCAGAAAATTCCTGCTCAACCTATACTCGGTTATTCAGTAATTTTTCAAGATCTAACCGTTGGATGTAGCTGAAATTTTGATATGTCATTCATGACATCATTCTCTATGACTTTCATAGAAATGAAGATTTCCAGAGTAGCACCGGAAGTGGGTCAAAATTAGGCAACAAGTTGGTGGCTGTCATTATTGATATAATCTGAGTAGTTTCAGAAAAATGGTCATAGCTCAAGATCCAACCGTTAGATCAGGCTGAAGTTTTGACATGTTCTTCAAGGCTGCATGTGCTACAACTTTCATGAAGAGAAGATTTCCAAATTATGACGGGAGCAATGACGAATTTGGTAATTTTCGGAGCTGAAATTTCAACCCATGTGCAAAGAGATTTGACAAAATTGTAATTGAATAGTTCTAGCCTTTGCCTATAAAAGGAAGACATTTGCCACACTTAAGGGCATCCCATTTTCTGAATTCTCTCATTGTAGTTTGAGTTAGGGGTGAAACTTTGATAAATTGTGAGATTTATACTTTGATTTCAAGGTTAATTCTTCCAATTTGTCTAAAGTAAATCCCAAAGCTCTTGATCAAGGGATTTTGGTTTTAGATCTAGGTAAGATAACATATGATCTTTGTGCGAAAGCCTTGAGTTTGTATAGGATAGACATATACCTATATGACATATGTAACCATTAATGAAATCGGAACTTAATGAATTCTTGATTATTTTATAGACATAGACATATAGTTTATCATTAATTAAGGATATTTCTATTTGACCATCGAAAGAGACTTATAGATAAGTTAAGGATTTCTAGTTAACAATTTAGATAATTAATTGATCTTAGACAGAAGTAAGAGAATCAAGTAAAGTGTGAGAGATAATTGCAATCCTAGGTTTGGTTAATTTGATCATTAAATTCTTCTTCTTGTTTACTTTAATTTTTAATCTTTCATAACACTTCCTCTTATTAAGTTGTTTAAATAAGATTGAGTTCTGTAAACTTTTAATAGATAGTTAAATTTAGAATTAATCCCTGTGGGTTCGACACTTTCTTACTATTATATTACTTGATTTGCGATAGCGTATACTTGCGTTCTGATTTACCACATCAAGTTTTTGGCGCCGTTGCCGGGGATTAATTCTTTTTTTTACTACTATTAATATTAGCATACTTGGTCTTAATTTAAACTTGTTCTTTTATTTCTTTTTAATTTTTCAAACTGTTTATGCGTAGTGTTCAAGACAAGGAGTTGATTCCTCTTATTCTTGAGATTGAGCGAACTTGCCATAGAAACAGAAAAGAACGTCGTCAAGAGTTATTGCAATAAAGAAGAATGGCTGACGGTAACAGAAATCAAGAACTTGGGCTAGCTAATCAACAACCCAGAACTCTTAGGGATTATATAATTCCTACTGTTGATGGAGTTCATTCAAGTATTGTCAGACCTCCAATACAAGCTAACAACTTTGAGATTAAGCTAGGAGTGATCTAGATGCTGCAAAATAATCAATTTGGGGGTTTGCCTCATGAAGACCCAAATGCGCATATAGCAAATTTCCTGGAGATCTGTGACACTTTCAAGCACAATGGATGTTCTGCAGATGCTATTCAGTTAAGAATTTTTCCCTTTTCACTAAGAGACAAGGCTAAAAGTTGGTTGAATTCTCTACCTGATAGCTCTATCACTACTTGGGATATGTTGGTACAAAAATTCTTAGCTAAGTATTTCCCTCCTGCAAAGAGTGCAAAGTTGAGGAATGAAATTACCTCTTTTCAGCAATATGATTCAGAATCATTGTATGAGGCATGAGAGAGATTCAAGGATCTACTTAGAAGATGCCCTCATCATGGGGTACAAAAGTGGCTTCAAGTTCAGACTTTCTATAATGGCTTGACTAACTCTCTGAGGTCAACCATTGATGCTGCTGCTGGTGGTGCATTGATGAACAAAACTGTTGATGAAGATTATGATTTATTGGAAGAGATGGCTTCCAATAACTATGAATGTCCTACTGAAAGAGCATCACAAAGGAAAGTGGCTGGAATTTATGAAGTAGATACTTTATCTGCTTTATCTACACAAGTAGCTGCACTGACCAAGAAGCTAGACTCAATTGGGAGTCAATCCAATCAACAGTCAATACATGCTATTCAGAGCCCTTTCATGATTTGTGAGTATTGCTCTGGACCCCATTCTGTTGATCAATGCTCTTTTAATTCTGAAACTGCTAATTATGTGGGTAACTTCAATCGGCAACAACACAACCCAAATTCAAATTTCTACAATCCCGGTTGGAGGAATCACCCAAAGTTTTCTTGGAGAAATAACCAAGAAGCTTCATCATCAGCTAGACAGATGGGACCACCTGGGTTCCAACAACAAGCTCCACAACAAGAGAAGAAATCTGTAATGGAAGAAGCCATCTTACAGTTGACTAAGAGTACTCAACAATGTATGAATCAACTTCAAAGTCAAGGAGCTTCTATCCGGAATCTTGAGGTTCAAATAGGGCAATTATCTGGTTTTATGAATAATCGTCCTCAAGGTAGTTTGCCGAGCAACACGGAGACCAATCCTAAGGGAGTTAATAATGAACAATGTAAGGCTGTTACCCTCAGGACTGGCAAAGAATTAGATGAGCCCATTCAAAAACCTGAAGAAAATGAAGATGAGAAGATTCATGAACAATCAAAGAGCAATTCTGAAGAACCTTTTCTATTGAAGAAATCTGAGAAGAATGAACCCCCTCCACCTCCATTCCCACAACGACTTCAAAAGCAAAAGATGGACAAGCAATTCACCAAGTTTCTAGAGGTATTCAAGAAACTTCATATCAATATTCCTTTTGCTGAAGCTTTGGAACAGATGCCGAGCTATGTCAAGTTTATGAAGGAAATCTTGTCCAAAAAGAGAAGACTTGGAGATTTTGAAACTGTTGCACTTACTGAAGAGTGCAGTGCCATATTACAGAAAAAGCTTCCGCCAAAGCTAAAAGATCCAGGGAGTTTTACTATTCCTTGTACTATTGGAAACAAATTTTTTGGTAAAGCTTTATGTGATTTGGGAGCTAGTATAAATTTGATGCCTCTTTCTGTTTACAGGCAACTTGGATTGATGGAGGTGAAACAAACCAATCTAACTCTACAATTAGCAGACAGATCTCTCACCTACCCAAAAGGAGTGGTGGAAGATGTTTTAGTGAAAGTTGATAAATTCATATTTCCTGCTGATTTTGTAGTATTAGACATGGAGGAGGATCGAGAGGTTCCAATCATTCTTGGGAGACCTTTCCTAGCTACTGGTAGAACTCTCATAGATGTACAAAAAGGTGAGCTGACTATGAGGGTACAAGATCAAGAGGTAACATTCAATGTCTTTAAAGCTATGAAATATCCTCAAGAATCTGATGAATGCTTCATGATTAATGTTATTGATGATAGCAAATTCGAATCAAGTACTAATGGTTTTAGTACTGATCCTTTAGAAGATGCTATTATTAATCTACCTTGTGAGGATAGGCAGGAATCCCTTGAGTTTGTGCAATGGCTTAATGCATCACCATCTTACAATCATGTCGGAAAACAATTTGAGGATTTGGAGTTGTCCATGAAGGATGGGATTACAATAAAATCCTCTGTTGAAGAACCACCAGAGTTGGAGCTAAAGCAACTTCCTGATCATTTGAGGTATGTGTTTTTAGGAGATTCTTCTACTTTACCGGTTATTATCTCATCTTCTCTAAGTAGTGTACATGAAGAGAAATTGCTAAGATTGTTGCGAGAATATAAGAAAGCCTTGGGATTGACCATAGCAGATATCAAAGGAATAAGCCCATCTATTTGCATGCATAAAATTCTGCTAGAGGAAGGATCAAAGCCCACCATTGAACATCAAAGGAGGTTGAATCCGATAATGAAGGAAGTAGTCAAGAAAGAGATTATTAAATGGTTGGATGCTGGAATCATTTACCCCATCTCTGATAGTTCGTGGGTCAGCCCAGTACAATGTGTACCTAAAAAGGGAGGTATGACTGTAATTACCAATGATAACAATGAACTAATCCCCACTAGAACTGTTACAGGTTGGCGAGTCTGTATGGACTACAGAAAGTTGAACAAAGCAACAAGGAAATACCATTTTCCTCTCCCTTTCATTGATCAAATGTTAGACAGACTTGCTGGTCGAACTTATTACTACTTTTTGGATGGATATTCGGGGTACAACCAAATTGCCATAGCTCCTGAAGATCAAGAAAAGACAACTTTCTCATGTCCTTATGGGACATTTGCTTTTCAAAGGATGCCATTCGGATTGTGCAATGCACCTGCAACTTTTCAACGATACATGATGTCAATCTTCTTAGATATGGTGGAGTAGTAAATTGAGGTATTTATGGATGACTTCTCTGTATTTGGTGATTCTTTTGACCTTTGCCTTAATAATCTTGCTTTAGTGCTAAAAAGATGTGTAGAGACTAATCTGGTACTAAATTGGGAGAAGTGTCATTTTATGGTTCAAGAAGGAATAGTCCTTGGCCATAAAGTTTCTGCTAAAGGAATTGAAGTAGACAAAGCAAAGATTGAGACAATTGAAAAATTACCTCCACCTACTTCAGTGAAGGGCATTCGCAGTTTCTTAGGGCATGCAGGCTTCTACAGACGATTCATTAAGGATTTTTCTAAGATCTCTAAACCTTTGTGTAATTTACTTGAGAAAGATATTCCTTTTGAATTTGATGAATCTTGCCTTGAAGCTTACAGGATTTTGAAAGAGAAGTTGATTACAGCACCAATCATTGTAACACCAGATTGGAATATCCCATTTGAACTCATGTGTGATGCTAGTGATTTTGCAGTAGGGGCAGTTCTTGGTCAAAGGAAGAACAAAAAGATGCATGCCATTTACTATGCGAGCAAGACCTTGAATGATGCTCAACTTAATTACACCACCACAGAAAAGGAACTTCTTGCTGTGGTATTTGCTTTCGATAAATTTCGATCTTATTTAATTGGAACAAGAGTAATTGTCTATACAGATCATTCATCAATCAAATATTTGATTTCTAAGAAAGATGCTAAGCCGAGGTTGATCAGATGGATACTCTTGTTACAAGAATTTGATCTTGAGATTCAGGATAGAAAAGGAACAGAAAATCAAGTGGCTGACCACTTATCTAGATTGGAAAATGACAATAATGAAGGAGGTAAAGTGCAAATTAATAAGTGTTTTCCTGATGAACAACTCTTTACCCTTCAAGGTAATATACCATGGTATGCTGATTTTCTTAATTATCTTGTAAGTGGTATTTTACCTTCTGAGCTTAACTGGAAACAAAGAAATAAATTTTGGCATGATGTAAAATACTATGTTTGGGATGAACCTTTCTTGTTTAAGCAATGTGCAGATCGAATTTTAAGAAGGTGTATCCCCAGTGAAGAAGTTAATAATATCTTGCATCAATGCCATTCATCTGATTATGGAGGACACTTTGGATGAGAAAAGACAGCTGCTAAGGTGTTACAGTCTGGTTTTTATTGGCCACCATTATTTAAGGATGCTTACTCCTTTGTTGTAAAATGTGACAGGTGCCAACGGACTGGAAATATCTCTAGAAGACATGAGATGCCCCTCAATAACATTTTTAGAAGTGGAGATCTTTGACGTATGGGGTATTGATTTCATGGGTCCTTTCATCTCATCTTTTAATAACCTCTATATTCTTGTTGCTGTCGATTATGTTTCTAAATGGGTTGAAGCAACTGCTTTACCCACTAATGATTCTAAAGTGGTGTTGAATTTTTTGAAGAGAAACATATTCACTAGGTTTGGAACTCCAAGAACAATAATAAGTGATGAAGGGAGTCATTTTTGCAACAAATACTTTGGAGCCCTTCTTACTAAATATGGAGTGACTCATAGGGTGGCAACTGCATACCATCCTCAGACTACTGGCCAAGTTGAGGTTTCTAACAGAGAAATCAAGAGGATCTTAGAGAAAACTGTGAATCCCACAAGAAAGGATTGATCCAAGAGATTGGATGATGCATTATGGGCTTACCGAACAGCATACAAAACTCCGATTGGAATGTCACCATATCGATTGGTGTTTGGCAAAGTATGTCACCTTCCAGTGGAGCTGGAACATAATGCATATTGGGCTATCAAAAAGCTCAATTTTGATATGAAGCAAGCTGGTGAGAAACGTTTCCTCTAACTCAATGAGATGGATGAGCTCCGTCTTCAGTCATATGAAAATGCCAAATTGTACAAGGAGCAAACAAAAAGGTGGCATGATAAGAAGATTGTCAAGAGAGAATTCCAGGCAGGGCAAAAAGTCTTACTTTTCAACTCGAGGTTGAAATTATTTCCTGGAAAACTTAGATTAAGATGGTCAGGACCGTTCGTGATAGTCAAGGTATCCCCATTTGGAGCAATTGAAATCAAAGATGAGAAAACTCAAGCCACGTTTAAGGTCAATGGTCAAAGATTGAAGCATTATTGGGGAGGACCCATCCATCGTGAAACATCTTCAATCACGCTGGCTGACAATGAATGATCTTTGACAGATTACTTTTCATCGGTTAAATGGCGGATAACAGTACTCCGTGAATTTTTTTCGGTCCCTTCAGTTACCCACAAATACTGAAATCTGTATAAAATTTTACTCGTTTCTCTTTCCTTCTTTCTTTCCAAATGGATAATAGGCTTGTTAACTTACGCAAACGATTCCCTTCTCTTCCTCAAAATGCTTTAACTAATATTTATTCTGCAAGGTTTGAAAGATTAAGAATGCTTATGTACAAAGGCATCCCTACTGATATACGCTGGTTAATTGAAGCAAAGGTCCGATTAACAAGTGAATTTTCTGACACTCTTATTTCATATATGCCAGGTGATAGCTATTTGACAAGTATACCAAATCGCGCAAGTAATAAAGTGATGAGTAAATTATCGTCTCCACAGGGAATTGTGTTGTCAAGTACCATATTACTAATTTAGATACTATTTAAACGATGCAAATTAATGAAGAAAATAAAAAAAAACTAAAATTTTAACTATGTTAAATGGGGTTGAGCAAACAAAGAGTGAGATGCTAGAGATCCGATTTCACTTGATTTTCCGATTATTTGGATTCTTTCTTAATTTAAATTCAAATTCAGGAATTGATGGTGGGATATCTAATTTAATTAAAACCCAATTCCTTGGTAGATTAATTCTCTTCAACTATCTAGAATTAACTAATTCCTTAGTCTAATTCAAAATAGAACAAGGCATGAATGAATAAAATCCCAAGTAATACCACACAACCAACAATATCTATTCCTAGATTATTGCTTAATCATGGTGTTTATCTCAAGAAGCAACATCACACATGAATTTCCCAATCCTATGCATGACCATCAATTCAATTTATGGTTGATCAAGTCATAAAAGCATTAAGAACAGAGATGAACACTCAATCATGAAAGGAAACTTAAATTAAGAATTATAAATCCAAATAAATCATCCATTCAAGTTACATCATCACTCTAGCTAGGAAGATTTTAGAAAAACATCAAGAAATATGAAAACAAAAGATAAGAAAATGTAAACTCCATTGAATCCAAGACAACAAGAATATGAAGATCTTGAATCCTTGCTCCTTGATGATCTCCTTGGCTCTCCTAGGGCTGGAAGCCCTCTCCCCCAAAGCCTCCTCTGGCCCCAAAGTCCCCCTTCTCTGCTCTCTAATCTTCTAGGGCAGAATAAGTCCTTTTATAAGATTTAGGAAATCATAAAGCAATTGAATGTTGCTGCCACTTTTCTTCATAAAAGTTTGGACATATCTCATCAAATCTGGTTGAATCAGTGATAGTGGTCAACATAATATTCGTAGATCTTTTTCTTAACTTTCCATATCCACTGGAATCATGTCATTTGAACTTTTGGAGTGAAAGTTATGCCCAAATTATTACAAAAGATTTGACAGCAAAAGTTTCCCTGATTTGTCTTTAATTAAGTTTCCTTATTTCCTTGAATAGTCTTTGATTGAGTCTCCTTGATTAGCCTTTGACTAAATCTCCTATTTTCATCCCTTGAAGATTCTTTGCACAAATTACCATAATTACAGTAGATTTGTTCAAAGATCAACTTTCCTAAAATAAATAGCAAATAAACATCAATTAGGAGATAAAATCCCACAAAATCATATGATAAAGATATGAAATATAAGTACTGAATAAGACTCATCACCAGGTCCTGGTAAAAGTCTATATGCAAAGAAAAGAAGAGCAAAAAGGTTACGAGTCTGCTATAAATGTGCAAGATGGACCTGTAACACAAAATGCAGATCACTTGGAATGGTGTCTATAAATCGAGATGACAAAATTAACTTCATTAAGGATGGCATGAGTAAGGAGTCTTTAGATAACATTCTATTGACACTTGAGACGCATCCTAATGGAGATGTGCAAGGAGTACTTCTTGATTTATGGCCAATATTCCAAGCTGAACATGAGCGTTATAGTCTTGGGAATCTGACTCAAAAAGACCCTGTTTGCCAATTTTTAAGAAAATTGGAAGAGAAGCCGACCATCGGCCCATAGAGAGCATTGAAGCTGTTACTGGACGTAAAACTAGAGGAAAGTGTGAGCCACAATCACACCAACTGTAAGTATTGTTATTTTGTTTCTTCCCTTCTTTTCTTCTTGTTCAAAAAAATAAAAAAATAATAATAAAAAAAATTTAAAAAAAATATATAGCCGTATTTTTTTGAAAAATGCTTTGTATATTTTCAAACTTCTCCTGACACATATAGATTAGTCTTTTATCCTAGTTGTATAGCTATTATCATTTCTATGTTTATTTTCAAACTTTCCTGACACGTAAATCTACCCCTCCTTTATAGGTGTAATTATTAGATTTGAGTTTTGATTCCTTTAAATATTGCACTTTGCTCTCTTCAGATCATTGATAAGGTGAGAGTACAAAAAGAAGAAGAAGAGAGAGATGGAAGTAACTTCAGTTCGTCGAATCAAAAGTGTTTGTGTCTTTTGTGGATCTAATCCTGGAAAGGATAAAGATTTTGTAAATATGGCAAACCATCTTGGTCAAGTGCTAGCTGAGAGAGAAATCCATTTAGTTTACGGAGGAGGTAGTCTTGGGTTAATGGGTTGTGTAGCAACTGCTGCACATTTAGGAGGTGGCAAAGTCCTTGGTGTCATTCCCAGTCCTTTAGCCATAGGCAATCCCGCTGGAAAAACCGTAGGGGATGAAGTAATGGTATCATGCATGCACCAATGCATGAACATTATAATAGCAAATGCTGATGCCTTTATTGCCCTACCTGGTGGTTTTGGAACTTTGGAAGAGATCTTTCAAATTGCATCCTGGTTACAGCTGAACTTTCACCAAAAACCCATAGGTATATTAAATGTTAATGGTTTTTATGACAGTTTGTTTTGTTTTCTTGATCATGCCATGGAACAAAAGTTCATCTCACAAGCGACACGTCAAATTCTTGTAACTGCTGCAACCCCTGAGCAATTGCTCGATCAACTACACGAATTTGTCCCACAACGTGATCCAACAATGGCTCTACTGAATTAGGAACAAGGCAGCAATAGCAAAAAGCGAAAACTTAATTTGACTTTGTCCTTATGAATTTTTGTTCACTCTTATGATTTTAGTTTTTTTTTTTGTAATTTTTCTTATTTCAGGCTCGATTTGCAGTTTTCTAGTAAGATCTTCTACACTCCACTTATCTTCATTTTAGACATTGGGGACAATGTCTTAAATTAGTTGGGGGGAAGGATAGTTGACATTGTCATGCCATGTACATATTTTGTTAAAAAAAAAAAAACTAACCATAATTTTTGTTGTTACTAACTTATTAGATGTATGATGGCAGAGTAAGGAGTAATTTTACTCTTGAGACGCATCCCAACTTGCATTTCATAGTAGGTCTAAAATCAATTTGTTCTTGTATATATATATATATATATATATATATATAAAGAAAAAAAATAAAAAAAATAAATAAAAAGATTCATTTTGATCTTTTCGATTAATTTTGATGCAAGCATGTGCTGAATTGTAGCTTAGTTGATGATAAAATTATGCAAAACAGTTTATAGTTGAATTATTTTTCAAAATTCGTGATATACATGTATATATGACCATGGATATTAGGAAGAAGGCATGTTTGAATTGAGTAAATGTTTCATACCTTTGTGAGTTTTGGGCTTGTCTAAGTTTGATACTTATGCTTGATTTATTGTCTTTCATGAGTGATGTCAATTATGGATTTATTTTCTAGAACTTGCACTGAATCAATTTGAGATTACATTGGTCTGTATATTACATAAAAATGATAGAGGCAATTTTCTTGACTTAGCTACTTTGGCCAAATAAGTCTACCTTACATTTATCCCATTGTTAACCCCCTTTGAGCCTACTTGCCCTTTTTGTTGTTCTTAGCTTTTACAAGCCTTCAGTGAAAAACCATGTTTTACTTCACCTTAGGGAATAAGAGAGCATTGGTTTTCCTAATTGGAGGAGTTCTTTTGGTTGCAATGATTTAAGTGTGGGGGAATTGGTATGCTGATGCGAAATGTTTGGTAAAAACAAAAAACAAAAAAGCAAAATTATAAAAAAAAAAGAATGGAAGGAATGTGTGAAGAGAATGTGCATTTTAGGGTTTTTGGTAAAAGTTTATGATTTCTACTTGAGTTACTCCTCAATGCTTTTTATTCTCTTTGGTTTTTAACTTATTATTATCCATATTGTTCCCTTCCTTCACCTTATAACCTCATTACAACCTTTTTGAAAGACCTCTTGATTTGTGAAATTTATTTGATCTAAGTAGTGGAGAATTGATGTATGTACAAGCATATGGTAAAATACTTTCATAATTTGACTGAGTTGAGCGCAAACAGTTAACCTAAACACTTTGTGTGATTTGAGTGTCACTTGTGAGGAATTTTACTCAATTTGAATATGCCTATTTCTGATTAAAGCATGATTATGCTATGTATATTTTACTCCCAATTGCTTTGATTCAACTATACTTTGTTAAGCATATTTGAATGTGATACAATGCTTGTATTTAAAAATTAATTGAATTGATTAAATGAAGTATTACATGTTTGTGGGTATCATCCTGGTAAACCCTCACGAGACTATAACTCGTCCACTAGGGACACCTAGGGGTTTAAAGGCTCGTGGCACATGCTAAGTGCCATCGTGTTTTCCTACGAAAGTGAATTAGATTAGGTATAATCAGTTTGTATTCTTTTAGTTTAATATTAGGTTGTTTCTTGTTTGAGGACAAACAACAAGTCAAGTGTGGGGGAATTTGATAAACATATTTTATATGCATAATTTAGCACCTCTCATTGGTCTATTCTTATGAAATTATTGCATATATGAAGTGAAAATTGCATAATTCCTCATATATTGGTTATGTTGTTACAAATTGAGCAGAACACCCGAAGGACTATTCAAAGCAGTTGTTGAATCAAAATATCATGAACTTGAATGTTGATATCAGTATAGCTCAAACAAAAGAGAAATGAAGACCTAAACTCAGTGAATTTTGGGTTACATCCAATTCAGGACAAATTAGAAAATTCCTGCTCAAACCTATACTCGGTTATTCAGTGATATTTCAAGATATAACCGTTGGATGTAGCTAAAATTTTGATATGTCATTCATGACATCATTCTCTATGACTTTCATAGAAATGAAGATTTCCATATTAGCAACAGAAGTGGGTCAAAATTAGGCAACAAGTTGGTGGCTGTCATTATTGATATAATCTGAGTAGTTTTGGAAAAACGGTGATAGCTCAAGATCCAACCGTTAGATCTGGCTGAAGTTTTGACATGTTCTTCACGACTGCATGTGCTACAACTTTCATGAAGAGAAGATTTCCAAATTATGAAGGGAACAATGACGAATTTGGTAATCTTCGGAGCTGAAATTTCAACCCATGTGCAAAGAGATTTGACAAAATTGTAATTGAATAGTTCTAGCCTTTGCCTATAAAAGGAAGACATTTGCCACACTTAAGGGCATCCCATTTTCTGAATTCTCTCATTGTAGTTTGAGTTAGGGGTGAAACTTTGATAAATTGTGAGATTTATACTTTGATTTCAAGGTTAATTCTTCCAATTTGTCTAAAGTAAATCCCAAAGCTCTTGTAGTTTGTATAATATATTCTTCATCTTATTCAAGTTTCTTCATCTTGATGTCTAGTTAAGGTTCTCCCTAGAGTTAGGGGTGAAGCTTTCATAAATTGTGAGATTTATACTTTGATTTCAAGGTTAGATCTTCCAATTTGTTTAAAATAAATCCCGAAACTCTAGCCCGTTGTGTTCTTGTTAATACCAACAACCACTTTCATTTCTATCATGCTTTTCACTTGTTCTTTTGTTTCCTTTAATATAATGAGTAGCTAAATTTCTATACTAGGATTGCAATTTGAACTCACATGTAATTTGATTCATTTATCATATCTAAGAGTAGATTGATTATCTTGAATTGTTTATCTTACTTGTTCCTAATGCTTTTCATTAATTGGCCATTAATTAAATTGAATTGGTAAACCTTAAGCAACTTGACAAAGGGATTTTGGTTTTAGATCTAGGTAAGATAACATATGATCTTTGTGCGAAAGCCTTGAGTTTGTATAGGATAGACATATACCTATATGACATATGTAACCATTAATGAAATCGGAACTTAATGAATTCTTGATTATTTTATAGACATAGACATATAGTTTATCATTAATTAATGATATTTCTATTTGACCATCGAAAGAGGCTTATAGATAAGTTAAGAATTTCTAGTTAACAATTCAGATAATTAATTGATCTTAGACAGAAGTAAGAGAATCAAGTAAAGTGTGAGAGATAATTGCAATCCTAGGTTTGGTTAATTTGATCATTAAATTCTTCTTCTTGTTTACTTTAATTTTTAATCTTTCATAACACTTCCTCTTATTAAGTTGTTTAAATAAGATTGAGTTCTGTAAACTTTTAATAGATAGTTAAATTTAGAATTAATCCCTGTGGGTTCGACACTTTCTTACTATTATATTACTTGATTTGCGATAGCGTATACTTGCGTTCTGATTTACCACATCAAGTTACTCCTCAATGCTCTTTTATTCTCTTTGGTTTTAACTTGCTATTATCCATATTGTTCCCTTCCTTCACCTTATAAGTTCCATTACAACCTTTTTGAAAGACCTCTTGATCTTTGCAATTTATGTGATCTAAGTAGTGGAGAATTGATGTATATGCAAGCCTATGGTAAAATACTTTCATAATTTGACTGAGTTGAGCGTAAATAGTTAACCTAAACACCTTGTGTGATTTGAGTGTCACTTGTGAAGAATTTTACTCAATTTGAACATGCCTATTTATGATTAAAGCATGATTATGCTATACTTTATTCTCAATTGGTTTGATTCAACTATTCTTTGTTAAGCATACTTAACTTATTAATTATGGTTTATATTTGATACAATGCTTGTATTTAAAAAATGGTTGAATTGATTAAATAAAGTATTACATGTTTGTGGGTATCATCCTGGTAAACCCTCACGAGACTATAACTCGTCCACTAGGGACACCTAGGGGTTTAAAGGCTTGTGGCATATGCTAAGCGCCATCGTGTTTTCCTACGAAAATGGATTAGATTAGGTATAATCAGTTTTTATGCTTTTAGTTTAATAATATGATGTTTCTTGTTTTTCTTTAGTTTTGTTCTTATGTGTTTTGCCCAGGAGTGCAAAAGCTTAAGTGTAGGGGAATTTAATCAATCAATTTGAGACACTTATGTTAGCTTTGTATTAGGCTTTATTAGATGTTTATTGTGCCCAATATTAGTATTTTAGATGAGTTTAATGTTGTTGGACTTCATTGGGCTTTAATGCAAATATTGAATAATTTTCGGATTTTGATGCATTTTGACATTTCTTCCTTGGTTAGGCCATAACTAGGGACTCGGTGATCCATTTGAGGTGATCTTGGTGTCTTTGGAAATCTAAGGCAATGCTCTACAAGTTTCATGCAGAACTCAAGAGCTGGATCGGACTTCTAAGGGTCCAAAATATCCCTGCAATGCAGAGTGGGTTTGCTGTCACAAAAATCTGGGTAGTGTGAACATATTGGACTACATAGTGATTTATAGGCCTCCTCTTGGGCTGAAACTTGACCATTGGAAAGATAAGACCCATATCTCCAACTTCACTGAAGACCATTTAGTCAATAGATATCGTTTTATGCATGATAATGAAGCTACAAGTTGGTTTGAATTTGGAAACACGTTCTGCCAACCTAACATGAGGTAGGTTCAGTGTTTTTGGCATATCTGGAGTTCTAAACGTCCAAATGGCATGATTCCAATTGAAAGCTCTTAAGGAGACAACTGGCTACAATTTTAATGAGACCTCCAAGCCAAAATGCACCGTCTAGATCATGAAAATCAAGCCAGAAGTCGGATAAGAGTTGTTGACTAAAAGCCACCAACCATACACCAACCCACCTACCATGCACCAACCCACCAACCATCCATCAAGCTTCCATATTTGACAATTTTCATATTTTTATAGGTTGTATTCAGATTATGTACATGTACAAATTGGCTTCTATGATTAGTATAAATAGAGTCAATCTCTTTGTATTATCATAATTAAATTTTAAGTAAATTTGAAGAAAGTTTGAGCATTTGTGAAAGTTTTCTTTCTCTTCTTCTCTATTCCTTTTAGAATTTCGTTTTTGTTCTTTTATTTCTGAGTTCTTCCTTCCCATCCATGGAAGGCTAGGCTCTCATAATCAATCCAAGGGATTAGCCATCTTGATGTTTAATTTGGAGATCTTGTTTCGCTTGTTCATATTGCTTAATTGTTATTCAAGTTTCTCTTCTTCCTCTTTTGATTTTTATCTAGATTAAATTGCTTAATTTGATTTAGATGTTGATGTGATAATAGCTTTATTATCATGTATTCAAAGAGGGATCACATAGAATAAACAATTTATTAAAGCTTTTTGATGGATTGTTTAGCTTGGTTAAATTATGGATCTTAAGTTAATCTATGTTTGGATGGTACTTACTTTATCTAACCTTGGTTAATTAAATCCTAGATGCTTATCTAATTGAGGATTCTTGGATCATGTTGAGGCGTCTTGATGTGATCTAAGGCCAAGAACACGGTTAGCAATTAAGTGAATTCCTTGTGATCAATGATGAGTTAAACTCAAGATCGGTAAATTTCCTTGGATTGGTTATTTCTTTAAATTTGTTAATTACTTTCCTTTAATTCAACTAGTGTATTATCTTTATAAATCATCAAAACCCCCCTTTTTATTTATCTTGATCTGATTAAATCTTTGTTTTATTGGATCCTTGAGAGACGATTCGGTTCATGCTCTATACTACAAATTATTTTGTGAACCGGTAATTTTATTTATTTGACGAGTCTCGACAACCTCTTGTCACATTTTCCAATCATCTTCACTTGGCAAACATTTATATTGAGAATCACGTTGTCTTAAGCGTTTAAAAACTTCTTGGTAAGGTAATGCAGAAGCAAGCATTAAATAAGTAGAATTCCATCTAGTTCTACAATCAAGTACAAGCTTCTTCCCATAAGTCATGTTCAATTGATGACAAGTATTTCTAAATTTCTCCTCCCTCTTCGGAGCTGCAACCCAAAAAGCAACACTGTCCCTAATCTTTTCAATAGATATACCAATTGTTGACAATCCATCTTTTGCTATCAAATTCAATATATGAGCACAGCAACGCATATGAAATAATTCCCCGCTCAAAACAAATGAAGTTAATGGGATCTTTTCAAACAAATGATCAATCAGTGCATCATTAGTGCTACAATTATCAACAGTTAATGTCGACAACTTTCTATCAATATTCCAATCCATCAAACACTCTATCAAAACATCACAAAGAACATCAGCAGTATAAGGTGCAGGCACGCACATAAATGAACCTAAAACAAATATTTTATATAATCATCAATCATAACATTTACAAATCAAATATAAAGGAAATGAAACATATTCACAATAAAGTGGTTACGTAGTACTTACCTAATGATCCGATTTTGCAAAGTCCAATTATCATCAATGTACTGAACTGAAATAGATATACATCCCTTGTTCTGATTGCTAGAAGTCCACATATCAGTAGTTATCGCAATGCGACTTTTATTCTTTAAAAGTATCTTCATTTTCTTTGACTTTTCACTTTCATATAACTTTATTATATCACTCTTGACTGTATTACGAGAAACTATTTTGAACAAAGGTTGAAGAGCATGACTGTACCTTCTAAAACCGATATGGTCAACTATCATGATAGGATATTCATGAAATATAATCATCCTTGCAAGTTCCCTTCTACTAGCATCTTGATTAAATGTATAGTTACCAACTACAAGTGATTCAGGTCTATTTCCCAAGGAACTTGACGATTGTTCTGTAACTTTTATTATGGATTGCTTTGAACCCCTCACAGTGCGAAGTTTACATGTCCTAATGTGGTCATGTAAATGCTTAGTACCTTGTTTAGTGTCACCACCAAGTTTCCTTTCGCAATATTTGCATATTGCCTTCCATTTGTAATATAACTTCCCCTTTTTAAAATGCTTCCAAGCTTCTGAAGTTAAACCTCTTTTGTTAGGACTTAGTGCTGCTCAATGTTATCTTGTGGATCTTGAGTTTCCATATTTTCTTCATCCAGAGGAGTTTCAGTTATTTGAATCTCATTGCTTTCCATAGGACTATTAGATGATTGACCCTTACTAACCATTTTTAAACAATTTCCTACAATACAAGTAAAATTATAATATCCACCAATAAGAATCCTAATATGCTAACAGAATGAATGGATTCAGGGGAATTGCATGTTGTTTCATTTTAAGACAAAGAATGCTACTTTGAAAAGTTGAACCAAGGCTTCTTATTAATACATCTGAATGGAAAACCGAAAACCCATGCCTCTTCATATTGCTTAAGATTCACTAAAATGTTATCTATATATTATATTGGCTTCCCTACCTTGCCCATCGTTTAAAAATTTCTATCCACATTCATACAGTAACAATGAAGAAAAATACAGAGACTAAAGAAAGGGACATCTTTCTATTAATTGTTCTTTATGCAGGGCAAGAATCGCGGACAGAGAGTGGACCTCACGTACAGGGTAGAGCTTGCGGACAGGGGCGGAGCTCGTGGACAGGGGCGGAGCTCGCGGAGCTCGCGGCGCTCAGGGACAGGGGCTGAGCTCGCGGCACTCGCGGATAAGGGCAGTGGCAGAGCTGGTGCGGAGCGAGATGGAAGGAGCAGGATGGGTGGGAACTGGGAATCTGGGGATAAGCGGCGCAGAGGTGAGACTCTCACCATGAGAGGTCAGCAGAAGTTCTAGGTTTAGCCATTTAGGAGTTTTAGAATTTCTATTTTTTAGCTTTTTTTTAATAAAAAATGTGAAAAGTAAAAAATGTTATTAATATTTAGATATATAATATATATAATAAGGGGTATATATGTAATTTATTTGGGGCGGGGACCCCGCGGGGTGGGGGGTATTGTCCCTATCCCCGAATCATCCGCAGGGGGATTTTGTCCCCCGTCCCCATCCCCGCGAGGCCCCGAATGGGCAGTCCTCGCAAGGATGCCCGCACACATCTATGGATTGACATCTCTATTTTGGATGTTGTCGGCCAAATGCTTTCTGAACTCTTCCCAGTTCTCATTCATTTTAGCCTGCATCTCTTAATTTCTTTTTCTCTTTCTCATGGCTCTGCAAAGTTGAGGATAACTCTTCTTTCTTCTTGACAAGGTCTTCTAACTTTTGCTTGACCTCAACATTTTCAGCATTAATTTTGTCAATCTTGGCCTTGTTTTTGACAATCTCATTAGTCAGAAGGATATATCGTTGCTTGGCATCACTTATGGTCTTGAAAATAATATCTTTTTCATCAAGATGCCCAAGATGCTTGTTGACAATTTGTTGGGCTGAAGGTAATGTTCAAGCAGGTTTGGAATTGTGGTCTTCATTTTGTTGACCAATTGAACCATTTCAGCAGGAAAAACATCATCACACTTATCTAAGCAAGTGAGTGCAAGTTGGAGCTGTCGACATAATTCTGGATCAGCAGTAAAAGAGTCAAGAGGATTCTTCAGTAAACACTCCAAGTTGTAGAGTGTTTCTTTGACAGAAGTATCGCCGAGTGGAATTGACTTGGTTGATTTTGGAGAAGAACGATGACTACCCGACAAAATGCTCTCCACCTCGATGAAAGGGTCTTCTTCATCTGAAAAGCTGAATTCAGGTATGTCGATCTCCATTGGTGCCTTTCCTTTGTCGAGAACAGGAGTGGTCTTTCAGTTGTCAGGTCCAAGATACTTGGACTTTGAGGAGAAGGCTCGACAGGTAGACCGACATTTTTAGATTTGGCTTCTTGTTCTTTATTTTGTTGATCGCTCAATGATTTGTTGGTCTTAAAAGTTGGAGGAGAAGGAGTTTTGATAGGAGTATCCTTAGTCTTTTTTGTTTTTCTGATAAGAAAATGAAAGAATATTAAAATATAAAGTATGAAAATTCAATTGACAAAATAAAGTGTTTAGCTTACTTTTTGGCTATCAGTAGCCTTTGCAGATTGTTGGCCAAGAGTCTTGATTCTTTTCTAGCTTTTTGAAGCTTCGGAACTTTGGCCTCGACCCTTAACTAGTTTGGCAGTGGACCTACCTCTATTCTTTTAAGGAGTTGCAACATCCTTTTCTTCTTTTTTTTCTTCATTCCTAACAGGAGTAAGAAGTGTCGGCTCGGGAGCCAACATCACAGGGGTTGATTCAAAAACTGAAACATAAAAGAAAAATGTTAAAATATGAAGAATGATAAAAAGATAATTGTTAGAAAATATTTTTACCATGTGGTGGATAACAAACTATTCGAGGATAATGTTCGACAAAACGAAGTTCATATTCTCTTTTGTCAATAAAAACATCCAAAGCACCTCTTGGTGGGCTTGGATAAAAGTGAGCTAATCCAAATGGGGCATTTGGAAGAGGGATTGGTTCTCGACGAAAAGATTTGAGATAGTGTTTAAGATCGACATTTTTGTTGATGAGCCAAGCTTTATGGTATGCTAAAGAGCACCTACTGTCATGTGCTTCTCATTTTTTCTTAAGTTCAAGTTCGATTTCTTGAATAACTAATTTGGGATATTTGGGATTCCATTTAACCTTGAAATATTTTTCAAATGCCTGAATTTCTCGTAAATGCGTACCTTTGGATTTCTTTGCTGGATTGCCAGTTTGCACAGAAGTAGTAAATTCAGTCAGCAAGTCAAATTTGGAGAGTAATGCTTAAGTCACCATTATCCGGTAAACCACAAGTGAAAATTTGTTGATAGAGCATGTTTGACCAAATATATGGTTTTCAACTTGTGTTTCAGGATTGTCAGATATTAGGTTTCTGGTAAACCATTTGGGATCGATGACAAGAGGTTGTCGAGACCCCGTCAAATAATAAAATTACCGGTTCACAAAATAATTTGTAGTATAGAGCATGAACCGAATCATCTCTCAATGATCCAAAAAGAACAAAGATTTAATCAAATCAAGATAATTAAAATGAGGGTTTTGTCGTTGATTAACAATATTGATAAAAGTATAAGAATTAAAGTTGAAAACAAATCTAAAGAAACAACCAATCCAAGGAAATTTACCGATCTTGAGTTTAACTCATCATTGATCACAAGGAATTCACTTAATCGCTAACCATGTTCTTGGCCTTAGATTACATCAAGACGCCTCAACATGATCCAAGAATCCACTACTAGATAAGCATCTAGGATTTAATTAACCAAGGTTAGATAAAGTAAGCACCATCCAAACATAGATTAACGTAAGATCAAGAATTTAACCAAGCTAAACAATCCATCAAAAAGCTTTAATAAATTGTTTATTCTATGTGATCCTCTTGAATACATGATAATAAAGCTAGTATCACATAAACATCCAAATCAAATTAAGCAATTCAATCTAGATCAAAATTAAAAGAGGAAGAAGAGAAACTTGAATAACAATTAAGCAATATGAACAAGTAAAACAAGATCTCCAAATTAAACATCAAGATGGCTAATCCCTTGGATTGATTATGAGAGCCTAGCCTTCCATGGATGGGAAGGAAGAACTTAGAAAATAAAGAACAAAAATGAAATTCTAAAGAGAAGGGAGAAGAAGAGAAAGAAAACTAACAAATACTCAAACTTACTACAAAATTGAATTCTAACTTACTTCAAAATTGAATGCCTCTAATACAAAGAGGTTGGGTCTTATCTTTCAAATGACTAAGTTTCAGCCCAAGAGGAGGCCTATAACCCACTATATAGTCCAATAAGTGCATACTGCCCAGATGGTTTCGTGACAGCAAACTCACTCTGTATTGCAAGGCTATTTTGGGCCCTTAGAAGTCCGATCCAGCTCTTGAGTTCTTCATGAAACTTGTAGATCCTTGTCTCAGCTTTCCAAAGACACCAAGATCACCTCAGTTGGATCACCGAGTCCCAAGTTATGGCCAAACCCAGGAAGAAAGGTCAAAATGCATCAAAATCTGAAAATTATCTAATATTTACATTAAAACCCAATGAAGCCCAACAACATTAAACTCATCTAAAAAACTAATATTGGGCACAATAAACATCTAATGAAGCCTAATACAAAGCTAACATAAGTGTCTCAAATTGATTGATCAAATTCCCCCACACTTAAGCTTTTGAACTCCTGGGCAAAACACATAAGAACAAAACTAAAGAAAAACAAGAAACATCATATTATTAAACTAAAAACATAAAAACTGATTGTACCTAATCTAATCCACTTTCGTAGGAAAACACGATGGCACTTAACATGTGCCACAAGCCTTTAAACCCCTAGGTGTCCCTAGTGGATGAGTTATAGTCTCGTGAGGGTTTACCAGGATGATACCCACAAACATGTAATATTTTATTTAATCAATTCAAATAATTTTTAAATACAAGCATTGTATCAAATATAAACCATAATTAATAAGTCAAGTATGCTTAACAAAGAATAGTTGAATCAAATCAATTGAGAATAAAGTATAGCATAATCATGCTTTAATCAGAAATAGGCATGTTCAGATTGAGTAAAATTCTTCACAAGTGACACTCAAATCACACAAGGTGTTTAGGTTAACTTTTTACGCTCAACTCAGTCAAATTATGAAAGTATTTTACCATAGGCTTGCATATACATCAATTCTCCACTACTTAGATCAAATAAATTGCAAAAATCAAGAGGTCTTTCAAAAAGGTTGTAATGGAACTTATAAGGTGAAGGAAGGGAACAATATGGATAATAGCAAGTTAAAACCAAAGAGAATAAAAGAGCATTAAGGAGTAACTCAAGTAGAAAGAATAAAATTTTTACCCAAAACCATAAAATGCTCATTCTCTTCACACATTCCTTCCTTTTTCTATTCTTTTTTTTTTGTACCAAGCATTTCGTATCAGCACACCAATTCCCCCACATTTAAATCATTGCAAGCAAAAGAACTCCTCCAATAAGAAAATCAATGCTCTCCCATTCCCTAAGGTAAGGTAAAACATGGTTTTTCACTCAAAGCTTGTAATGAGCTAAGAACAAAGAATAGGCAAATAGGCTCAGAGGGAGTTAATATTTGGATAAATGCAAGGTAGGTTTATTTGGCCAAAGCAACTAAGTTAAGAAAAAAAAAAATGCCTCTGTCATTTTCATGCAACATACAGACCAATGTAATCTCAAATCGATTCAATGCAAGTTCTAGAAAATAAATTCATAATTGACATCACTCATGAAAGAAAATAACCAAGTGTAAGTATCAAATTTGGAAAAGCCCAAAACTCACAAAGGTATGTGATCAATCAATTTGAGACACTTATGTTAGCTTTGTATTAGGCATTATTAGATGTTTATTGTGCCCAATATTAGTACTTTAGATGAGTTTAATGTTGTTGGGCTTCATTGGGCTTTAATGCAAATATTGAATAATTTTCGGATTTTGATGCATTTTGACCTTTCTTCCTTGGTTAGGTCATAACTTGGGACTCGGTGATCCAATTGAGGTGATCTTGGTGTCTTTGGAAAGCTAAGACAATTCTCTACAAGTTTTATGAAGAACTCAAGAGCTGGATCGGAATGCTAAGGTCCAAAATATCCCTGCAATGCAGAGTGGGTTTGCTGTCACGGAACCATCTGGGCAGTATGCACATATTGGACTATATAGTGGGTTATAGGCCTCCTCTTATGGGTGCACATCTCTTTCAAGAACTTGGCATACTTGGGGATTTGTGTAATTGCCTCCAAGAGAGGTATATTCACTTCAACCTTCTGAAAAGTCTCCATAATTTCCTTATCCAAGTCAGTTTCAACCATATGCCTCGGCTGTATCATTCGGTTGGGAAAAGGAAGAGGAATGTTGGAACCTGACTTTTTTGGATGTTTACTTTTCTGCTGTACTGAATTTTCTGTCAACTGCTGATTTGATCCTAGGTTTACGCTTGGTACGTTGTAAGATCATTTCTTCTTGAATTTGCTACAGCATCTGAATTAGCTGCAGAACTTGAAGTTGTTGTAGAATCTTGTTTCTCTGGGCCAAGGGTAGAACCTGGAAGTATCTGTTGCACTGTCCATTGATTTGCTTACCATTGCGTAAAGCTATAGCACTAACATTGCCTCTAGGGTTTGGAGTGGTTTGAGAGGGTAATTGGCCAAAACCCTGTGACTTTAATTCATGAATTGATGTGGCAAGTTGACCAATTTGAGTCTCCAAGTTACGAATGGTGGTTTCGAGTTCTCTGTTGAAATGGATGTTATTGGTGGCCAACCTGTTTCACCAAATCCTCCAATGAGGGCTCGATTTTGTGGCTACAGGACCTTCTTCTTTGGAATGGTGGTGTACTTGGTCCAGCATGTGGTGAAACCGATTTGTCCTTGCTTGCCTTTGGAATGGTGGTCTATCTTGGTTTGGTGGTCACGATTTGATGCATTCCCATATCTCAGTTGGGATGATCCCTCCAACCAGGGTTGTAAGTGTTGGAGAATGGATCATATTTACATTGTTGTCTGCGATGGAATTGTGGCTTCCCAGAAATATACCAGTGCAGCCCACAGTTGGTCTTGAAACTCATAATCATCTTGCAATGTGGGGCATGAATGCAGAAGATGAGAGGAACTAGAACATATGCTACAAACTCTTGCGGGGTTTGCACACGTGGTTCGTGTTGTCCTATTGCCATTTGTCTAACCAAAGAAGTGAGCTCATCCAATCTATGTTCCACCCTTTGTTGATCGGCATGTGAAGAGGTATTAACTTCATTGACTATTCTGGTTGCAGCACCCATTCGAGTACCAAATTGCTGAGAATTTGTAGCCATGTTTGCAATTAAGTTTCTGGCAGCAGCTGGAGTTTTATCTACCAATGCTCCACCACTTGCAACATCAATCATACTCCTTTCCATTGGCATCAATCCTTCATAGAAGTATTGGATCGCTGATTGATCACTAATTTGATGGTGTGGGCGGCTTGAGCACAATTTCTTGAATCTCTCCCAATACTCATGGAGAGTTTCACCACTGATTTGCCTTATGCCACAAATATCTTTCCTTATTGCAGCGAGTTCTTGATGCGAGAAAGAACTTCTCCGAAATAATCTTTTCATATCATTCCAAGAAGTGATGGCGGCAGGTTGTAAGTAATACAACCAATCCTTAGCGACACCATCCAAAGAGAAAGGAAAGGCCCTTAGCTTGATGTGATCTTCATTTATTCCATGAGGTTTCATGGTGGTGCGTACAACATGGAAGTCCTTCAAATGCTTATGTGGATCTTCACCGCAAGACCATGAAACTTGGGCGACAAGTGTATCAATCCGATTTCAACTCAAAATCAACATTAAGTTCGGGATATTGAATGCACAAAGGTTGATAATTCACATCAGTGCGACCAATTCCTTAAGGGTCCTATTGTTATAGTCACCATAGTAAAATCAACAGACTCGATGCTCGGATACGAAGTACTAATGACGGACTCAACAGGATTAAAAGAGTCAACAAGATTAGGTGCAATGTCAAGTTCAAGCCCAATTCCAGAAGTAATTCTATTAGCTCTATGAATGCTACTACCAGTCCTATGAATTCTATGAAGTGTATGAAATGTTCTATCAATTTCAGGATCAAATGAATGCAAGGTACCAGGATCAGATCTAGTCATACAGCATGCAGTTCATAAGAAGGTATTAGAAAAGCAATAACAACTAAAACACTAAAAATTTCTAAAACAAATACTCCAAAAAATTAAACAAAAATAAAAAACAGTATCAAATGAATTTTAAAAATTATGGAACCACCACAGGATAAAATCTACACAAAAATGCTATCCAAAAAAATAATAAAAAATCTTAAAAAATTGAAAAAGTGGTCTAAACGATGGAATTTGGCAAAACTAAGGATGACCTCACTGTATACAGTGAGCCTTTCTCAGAATAATATTTTTCATTTGTGTCCCAAAATTCAGATCAATCTGAGATGCCCGAACCAAAATTCTTGACACAACGCCCTTTATCCAATTTCAGCTGAATCCCACTTGAAAAAGCTTCAAAAACAAAACAAACACATTTGTTAGAGTTAGATGGGATCTTGAAATGATCAAATAGTTGCCTTGGATCCCCGGCAACGGCGCCAAATTTGACAAGAGGTTGTCGAGACCTATCAAATAAAATAACCGATTCACAAACTAATTTGTAGTATAGAGAATGAACCGAATCGTCTCTCAAGGATCCAAAAACAAAGATTTAATTAGATCAAGATAATTAGAAAATGGGGGGTTTTGTTGTTGATTAACAAGATTAATAAAAGTAGGAGATTCAAAGTTGTAAATAAATCTAAAGAAACAATCAATCCAAGGGATTAGCCATCTTGTTGTTTAATTTGGAGATCTTGTTTTGCTTGTTCATATTGCTTAATTGTTATTCAAATTTCTCTTCTTCCTCTTTTGATTTTTATCTAGATTAAATTGCTTAATTTGATTTAGATGTTGATGTGGTAATAGCTTTATTATCATGTATTCAAAGAGGATCATAAAGATTAAACAATATATTAAAGCTTTTTGATAGATTGTTTAGCTTGGTTAAATTCTAGATCTTAAGTTAATCTATGTTAGATGGTGCTTACTTTATCTAACCTTGGTTAATCAAATCCTAGATGCTTATCTAGTAAAGAATTCTTGGATCATGTTAGGGCTTCTTGATGTGATCTAAGGCCAAGAACATGGTTAGCAATTAAGTGAATTCCTTGTGATCAATGATGAGTTAAACTCAAGATCGGTAAATTTCCTTGGATTGGTTGTTTCTTTAGATTTATTTACAACTTTGAATCTCCTACTTTTATTAATCTTGTTAATCAACAACAAAACCCCCCCATTTCTAATTATCTTGATCTAATTAAATCTTTGTTTTTGGATCCTTGAGAGACGATTCGGTTCATTCTCTATACTACAAATTAGTTTGTGAACCGGTTATTTTATTTGATAGGTCTCGACAACCTCTTGTCAGTATGAAACATTCACTCAATTCAACCATGCCTTCTTCCTAATATCCACAATCATATACACATGTATATCATGAAAATGATTCAACTATAAACTGTTTTGCATACTTTCATCATCAATTAAGCTCAGATTCAGCACATGCTTGTATCAAAATCAATTAAAAAGATCAAAATTGTGTGTGTGTTTTTTTTTTTTAATATATATACAAGAACAAAGATGATTTAAGACCTATTATGAAATGCAAGTTAAGATGAGTCTCAAGAGCAAAACTACTCCTTACTCTGCCATCATACATCTAATAAGTTAGTAACAATAAAGATTAGCTTGTTAGTTTTTTTTTTTTAACTAAACTATGTACATGGTAATGTCAACTATCCCTCCCCCCAACTAATTAAAGACATTGTCCCCAATGTCAAAATAAAGATAGGTAGAGTGTAGATGGTCTTACCAAAAAACTGCAAATCGGGCCTGAAATAAGAAAAATTACAAAAAACTAAAACCATAAGAGAAAACAAAAATTCACAAAGACAGAGTCAAATCAAGTTTTTGTTTTTTGCTGCTGCTGCCTTGTTCCCAATTCAGTGGAGCCATTGCTGGATCACGTTGTGGTACAAATGCATTGAGTTGATCGAGCAATTGTTAAGGAGTTGCAGCAGTTACAAGACTTTGACGTGTCGCTTGTGAGATGAACCTTTTTTCTACAGCATGATTAAGAAAACAAAACAAACTGTCATAAAAACCATTAACATTTAATATACCTATGGGTTTTTGGTGAAAGTTCTGCTGTGACCAGGATGTAATTTGGAAGAGCTCTTCCAAAGTTCCAAAACCACCAGGTAGGGCAATAAAGGCATCAGCATTTGCTATCATAATGTTCATGCGTTGGTGCATGCAAAATACCATTTATTCATCCCCTAATGTTTTTCCAATGGGCTTACTGGTAGATAAAGGACTGGGAATGACACCAAGGACTTTGCCACCTCCTAAATGTGCAGCAGTCGCTACACAACCCATTAACCCAAGACTACCTCCTCCGTAAACTAAATGGATTTCTCTTTCAGCTAGCACTCGACCAAGATGGTGTGCAATATTTACAAACTCTTTATCTTTCCCAGGATTAGATCCACAAAAGACACAAACACTCTTGATCCGACGAACTGAAGTGACTTCCATTTTTTTCTCTTTGTTTTTTTTTTTTTTGTACTCTCACCTTATCAATGATCTGAAGAGAGCAAAGTGCATTATTTAAAGGCATCAAAACTCAAAGGTAATAATTACACCTATAAAGGATGGGTAGATCTGCGTGTCAGATAAGTTTGAAAAATAAGCACAGAAATGATAATAGCTATATGACAAAGATAAAAGGCTAATCTATATGTGTCAGAAGAAGTTTGAAAATATGCAACACATATTTCAAAAAAATATGGCTATTTTTTTTTTTGAATTTTTTTGAATTTTTTTTGAATTTTTTTTAATAAACAAGAAAAAAAAAGGAAAAAAAAATAAAAAAAATACTTACAGGAGGTGTGATTGTGGCTCACATTTTCCTCTAGTTTTACATCCAGTAACGTCTTGAAGCTCTCTATGGGCCGATGGTCGGCTTCCCATCCAATTTTCTTAAAAATTGGCAAACAGAGTCTTTTTGAGTCAAATTCCCAAGACTATAACGATCATGTTCATCTTGGAATATTGGCCATAAATCGAGAAGTGCCATTTGCACATCTCCACTAGGATGCGTCTCAAGAGTCAATAAAATATTATCTAAAGACTCCTTACTCATGCCATCTTTAATGAAGTTAATTTTATCATCTCGGTTTATAGACGTCATTCCAATTGATTTGCATTTTGTGTTACAGGTCCATCTTGCACATTTATAGCAGACTCGTAACCTTTTTGCTCTTCTCTTTTTTGCATATAAACTTTTACCTAGCCCTGGCATATATGAAACAAGAGCGTCAGAAAATTCACCTTTGAGTCGGACCTTTGCTTCGATCAACCAGCGTATATCCGCAGGGATGCCTTTGTGCATAAGCATCCTTGATGAATCAATTTGAGACACTTATTTTAGCTTTGTATTATGCATTATTAGATGTTTATTGTGCCCAATATTAGTACTTTAGATGAGTTTAATGTTGTTGGGCTTCATTGGGCTTTAATGTAAATGTTGAATAATTTTCGGATTTTGATGCATTTTGACCTTTCTTCCTTGGTTAGGCCATAACTTGGGACTCGGTGATCCAATTGAGGTGATCTTGGTGTCTTTGGAAAGCTAAGACAATGCTCTACAAGTTTCATGAAGAACTCAAGAGCTGGATTAGACTTCTAAGGGTCGAAAACATCCCTGCAATGCAGAGTGGGTTTGCTGTCAGGAAAATCTGGGCAGTATGCACATATTGGACTACATAGTGAGTTATAGACCTCCTCTTGGGCTGAAACTTGGTCATTTGAAAGATAAGACCCATATCTCCAACTTCACTGAAGACCACTTTGTCAATAGATGTCGTTTTAGGCATGCTTCTCAAGCTACAAGTTGGTCTGAATTTGGAAACACGTTCTTCCAACCTAACTTGAGGTAGGTGCAGTGTTTTTGGCATTTCTGGAGTTCTAAAAGTCCAAATGACATGATTCAAATTGGAGATTTTCAAGGAGACAACTGGCTACAACTTTCATGAAGACATCCAAGCCAAAATGCACCGTCTAGGTGATGAATTTGAAGCCAGAATTCGTGTAAGAGTTGTTGACTAAAAGCCACCAACCATACACCAACCCACCTACCATACACCAACCCACCAACCATGCATCAAGCTTCCACATTTGACAATTTCCATATTTTTATAGGTTGTATTCAGATTATGTACATGTATAAATTGGCTTCTAGGATTAGTATAAATAGAGCCAACCTCTTTGTATTAGATAGATTCAATTTGAAGTAAGTTAGAATTCAATTTTGTAGTAAGTTTGAGTATTTGTTAGTTTTCTTTCTCTTCTTCTCCCTTCTCTTTAGAATTTCATTTTTGTTCTTTATTTTCTGAGTTCTTCCTTCCCATCCATGGAAGGCTAGGCTCTCATAATCAATCCAAGGGATTAGCCATCTTGATGTTTAATTTGGAGATCTTGTTTTACTTGTTCATATTGCTTAATTGTTATTCAAGTTTCTCTTCTTCCTCTTTTAATTTTGATCTAGATTGAATTGCTTAATTTGATTTGGATGTTTATGTGATACTAGCTTTATTATCATGTATTCAAGAGGATCACATAGAATAAACAATTTATTAAAGCTTTTTGATGGATTGTTTAGCTTGGTTAAATTCTTGATCTTAGGTTAATCTATGTTTGGATGGTGCTTACTTTATCTAACCTTGGTTAATTAAATCCTAGATGCTTATCTAGTAGAGGATTCTTGGATCATGTTGAGGCGTCTTGATGTGATCTAAGGCCAAGAACATGGTTAGCGATTAAGTGAATTCCTTGTGATCAATGATGAGTTAAACTCAAGATCGGTAAATTTCCTTGGATTGGTTGTTTCTTTAGATTTGTTTTCAACTTTAAGTCTTGTATTTTTATCAATATTGTTAATCAACAACAAAACCCCCCATTTTAATTATCTTGATCTGATTAAATCTTTGTTCTTTTTGGATCCTTGAGAGACGATTCGGTTCATGCTCTATACTACAAATTATTTTGTGAACCGGTAATTTTTATTATTTGACGGGGTCTCGACAACCTCTTGTCAAATTTGGCGCCGTTGCCGGGGATCCAAAGGCAACTATTTGATCATTTCATCTAACTCTAACAATTGTATTTGTTTTGTTTTTGAAGCATTTTCAAGTGGAATTCGGCTGAAATTGGGTAAAGGGCATTCTGTCAAGATTTTGGTTCGGTAACGTATCTCTGATTAATCTGAATTTTGGTGGACTAATGAAAATCATGATTTTGAGAAAGGCTCACTACTTGTAGTGAGGTCACCCTTATTTTTGCCAAATTCCATTGTTTAGACCAATTTTTCAATTTTGTAAGATTTTTTATTATTTTGTTTGATAGAATTTTTGTGTAGATTTCACTCTGTGGTAGTCCCATAATTTTTAAAAATCTGTAGATATGTTTTCTGTAATTATTTTGTGTGTATATTTAGACTTGTTTTTGTGATTTTGTGTTTAGTTACTAATCTGATGGAGCATAGACTTGATGAGTTGGCTTATCTGGTGGGGCAACTAGCAGTGGAACAGCATCAGTTACCTGTGCAAGAACCTACAAGATTTTGTAGTATATGCTGTAGTTCTTATCATCCAACATATGCTTGCACCACATTACAAGATGATGGTTCTGTATTTCATGACTATTCTGTTGATGCAACAGGTGTATTTCTTGGTGAACCACAATACCAACAACTTGGATATGATCCTTATTCTACCACATATAACCATGACTGGGGAGATCATCCTTGGTTCGAACCTTATGTTGAACCAATCAGTATATACCAGCAGCCTATGCAGCAGCAAGCCCCAATAAGCATGGAATCTGAGCCTACATTAGAGGATTTAGTGAAACAATTTGCTCAGAACAACATCCAATTCGAGCAGAAGACGAAGCTATAGTACAAAAGCGTGAAGACCCAAGTTGGTCAACTTACATCTTCATTGAGTCGAGTTGAGCAAGCAACGGATGCGAATTCGATTACAGTAGAACATGAGACCATTGATGTGCAAAAACCAATTGATGATTTGTGTGCTGAATTTGCTAGTTTTACTGATTTTGATGATTCTGTTTGTTGTACTGGTTGTGATGGTGATATGTTGTGTAATGCATGTGATGAGATTGCTGCCTTTTTGAGACATGATGAATATAATTCAACAGATTATGCAGAAACTCAATATGCAGAAGAAGTGAAGCCAACAAAATTTGAGTCCATTGTGGCTAAAAACCTCCTTACTGATGAGGAGGAGAGGTTGCTACCCATTTTGAGGGAGAATCTGAGAGCATGCACACTTGCAGACATTCCAAGTATTAGCCCTTTCATTTGCATGCGTAGGATTTTACTTGAAGATGGAGCTAAATCAGTAAAGCAACCCCGGAAGATACTAAACCCTTTGATTCTGGATGTGGTGATCCATTACACTGGCTATGGTGTGGCTGCTGGAACGTTAATTCTTCTGCTATCCATAGGGAGTTTTCTTTCCACACTTTTATTTCATTTTTCTAGTTGTTTTCTTTTTGTTTTTACTGTTTTGCTATTGTTTTTAATTTTGTTTCTGTTTTTATTTGACTATTACAATTTACTCTTTTCTGTTGTTGTTGTTTTTGCTGTTTGTGTTGTCTGTTTCTATTTCTGCTTCTGTTTTGCTGTACTGTTAATGTTTGTCTTTTATTACTTTTTTTTTCTGTTTCTGTCTTTATTTTTTGTTTTGTCTGTTGTGTTTATTTTCTGTTTTCTATATAAATCTTTGTTGAAAAAAAAAAAAAAGAAAGCCACATTTAAGGTCAATGGCCAGAAATTGAATCATTATTGGGGAGGACCCATGGATCGTGCAAAATCTTCAATCACGCTGGCTAAAGACATTAAAAGTAGCGCTTCTTGGGAGGCAACCCAAGTTTTCTAACTTTTCTATTTTTTCAAACTTTGACTTATTTGCATTCACAGGAATCAAGACAGAAAATCGGTGCCGAGCAAGAAAATCTATCAGAGTTTGATTTTTCTGTCTTAATTTTGTTTGTTTTTCAATGACAGATGATTTTTCACCGGTTAAATGGCGGATAACGGTACTCCGTGAAAATCTTTTTCGGTCCCTTCAGTTACCCACAAATACTGAAATCTGTATATAATTTTACTCAATTTTTTTTTCTCTCTCTTTCTTCTTTCTTTCGAAATGGATAATCAACTTTTATCTCCATAGCAATTCCCCTCTCTCCCTCAAAATGCTTTAACTAACATTTATTGTGCAAGGTTTGAGAGATTAAGGATGCTTATGCACAAAGGCATCCCTGCGGATATACGCTGGTTGATCGAAGCAAAGGTCCGACTCAGAGGTGAATTTTCTGACGCTCTTGTTTCATATATGCCAGGGCTAGGCAAAAGTTCATATGCAAAGAAGAGAAGAGCAAAAAGGTTACGGGTCTGCTATAAATGTGCAAGATGGACCTGTAACACAAAATGCAAATCAATTGGAATGACGTCTATAAACCGAGATGATAAAATTAACTTCATAAAGGATGGCATGAGTAAGGAGTCTTTAGATAACATTCTATTGACTCTTGAGACGCATCCTAGTGGAGATGTGCAGAGAGTACTTCTCGATTTATGGCCAATATTCCAAGATGAACATGAGCGATATAGTCTCGGGAATCTGACTCAAAAAGACCCTGTTTGCCAATTTTTAAGAAAATTGGATGAGAAGCCGACCATCGGCCCATAGAGAGCTTCAAGACGTTACTGGACGTAAAACCAGAGGAAAATGTGAGCCATAATCACACCTCCTGTAAGTATTTTTTTTATTTTTGTTTTTGTTTTTCTTCTTGTTTATTAAAAAAAAAATCAAAAAAATCAAAAAAAAATCAAAAAAAAATCAAAAAAAAAAATCAAATCAAAAGTAGCCGTATTCTTTTGAAATATGCGTTGCATATTTTCAAACTTCTTCTGACACATATAGATTAGTCTTTTATCATTGTCATATAGCTATTATCATTGTTGTGCTTATTTTCAAACTTACCTGACACACAGATCTACCCCTCCTTTATAGGTGTAATTATTACCTTTGAGTTTTGATGCCTTTAAATATTGCACTTTGCTCTCTTCAGATCATTGATAAGGTGAGAGTACAAAAAAAAAAACAAAGAGAAAAAAATGGAAGTCACTTCAGTTCGTCGGATCAAGAGTGTTTGTGTCTTTTGTGGATCTAATCCTGGGAAAGATAAAGAGTTTGTAAATATTGCACACCATCTTGGTCGAGTGCTAGCTGAGAGAAAAATCCATTTAGTTTACGGAGGAGGTAGTCTTGGGTTAATGGGTTGTGTAGCAACTGCTGCACATTTAGGAGGTGGCAAAGTCCTTGGTGTCATTCCCAGTCCTTTATCTACCAGCAAGCCCATTGGAAAAACATTAGGGGATGAAGTAATGGTATTTTGCATGCACCAACGCATGAACTTTATGATAGCAAATGCTGATGCCTTTATTGCCCTACCTGGTGGTTTTGGAACTTTAGAAGAGCTCTTCCAAATTACATCTTGGTCACAGCAGAACTTTCACCAAAAACCCATAGGAATATTAAATGTTAATGGTTTTTATGACAGTTTGTTTTGTTTTCTTGATCATGCTGTAGAAAAAGGGTTCATCTCACAAGCGACACGTCAAAGTCTTGTAACTGCTGCAACTCCTGAACAATTGCTCGATCAACTAAATGAATTTGTACCACAACGTGATCCAGTAATGGCTCCACGGAATTGGGAACAAGGCAACAGCAGCAAAAAGCCAAAACTTGATTTGAATTTGTCTTTGTGAATTTTTGTTTTCTCTTACGGTTTTAGTTTTTTGTAATTTTTCTTATTTCAGGCTCGATTTGCAGTTTTCTGGTAAGACCTTCTACACTCTACCTATCTTTATTTTGACATTGGGGACAATGTCTTTAATTAGTTGGGGGAGAGATAGTTGACATTACCATGTACATAGTTTAGTAAAACAAAAAAAGAACAAAAAAAAAAAATAAAAAAAAACAAAAAAACAAAAAAAAACTAACAAGCTAATCTTTATTGTTACTAACTTATTAGATGTATGATGGCAGAGTAAGGAGTAGTTTTGCTCTTGAGACGCATCTTAACTTGCATTTCATAGTATGTCTTAAATTATTTTGTTCTTGCATATTAAAAAAAATTTTAAAAAATTAAAAAAAAAATTTCGTTTTGATCTTTTCAATTGATTTTGATACAAGCATGTGCTGAATCTGAGCTTAATTGATGATAAAATTATGCAAAATAGTTTATAGTTGAATCATTTTCATGATATACATGTGTATATGATTGTGGATATTAGGAAGAAGGCATGGTTGAATTGAGTGAATGTTCCATACCTTTGTGAGTTTTGGGCTTTTCCAAGTTTGATACTTACACTTGGTTATTTTCTTTCATGAGTGATGTCAATTATGAATTTATTTTCTAGAACTTGCATTGAATCGATTTGAGATTATATTGGTCTGTATGTTGCATGAAAATGACAGAGGCATTTTTTCTTGACTTAGCTGCTTTGGCCAAATAAACCTACCTTGCATTTATCCAAATATTAACTCCCTCTGAGCCTATTTGCCTATTCTTTGTTCTTAGCTCATTACAAGCTTTGAGTGAAAAACCATGTTTTACCTTACCTTAGGGAATGGGAGAGCATTGATTTTCTTATTGGAGAAGTTCTTTTGCTTGCAATGATTTAAGTGTGGGGGAATTGGTGTGCTGATACGAAATGCTTGGTACAAAAAAAAAAACAAAAAACGAAAAAACAAAACAAAAGAAAAAAAAAGAGAAAAAAGAAAGAAAAATAAAAGAATAGAAAAAGGAAGGAATGTGTGAAGAGAATGAGCATTTTATGGTTTTGGGTAAAAATTTTATTCTTTCTACTTGAGTTACTCCTCAATGCTCTTTTATTCTCTTTGGTTTTAACCTGCTATTATCTATATTGTTCCCTTCCTTCACCTTATAAGTTCCATTACAACTTTTTTTTGAAAGACCTCTTGATTTTTGCAATGTATTTGATCTAAGTAGTGGAGAATTGATGTATATGCAAGCCTATGGTAAAATACTTTCATAATTTGACTGAGTTGAGCGTAAACAGTTAACCTAAACACCTTGTGTGATTTGAGTGTCACTTGTGAAGAATTTTACTCAATCTGAACATGTCTATTTCTGATTAAAGCATGATTATGCTATACTTTATTCTCAATTGATTTGATTCAACTATTCTTTGTTAAGCATACTTGACTTATTAATTATGGTTTATATTTGATACAATGCTTGTATTTAAAAATTAGTTGAATTGATTAAATAAAATATTACATGTTTGTGGGTATCATCCTGGTAAACCCTCACGAGACTATAACTCGTCCACTAGGGACACCTAGGGGTTTAAAGGCTTGTGGCACATGCTAAGTGCCATCGTGTTTTCCTACAGAAGTGGATTAGATTAGGTACAATCAGTTTTTATGTTTTTAGTTTAATAATATGATGTTTCTTGTTTTTCTTTAGTTTTGTTCTTATGTGTTTTGCCCAGGAGTGCAAAAGCTTAAGTGTGGGGGAATTTGATGAATCAATTTGAGACACTTATTTTAGCTTTGTATTATGCATTATTAGATGTTTATTGTTCCCAATATTAGTACTTTAGATGAGTTTAATGTTGTTGGGCTTCATTGGGCTTTAATGTAAATGTTGAATAATTTTCGGATTTTGATGCATTTTGACCTTTCTTCCTTGGTTAGGCCATAACTTGGGACTCGGTGATCCAATTGAGGTGATCTTGGTGTCTTTGGAAAGCTAAGACAATGATCTACAAGTTTCATGAAGAACTCAAGAGCTGGATTAAACTTCTAAGGGTCGAAAACATCCCTGCAATGCAGAGTGGGTTTGCTGTCAGGAAAATCTGGGCAGTATGCACATATTGGACTACATAGTGAGTTATAGACCTCCTCTTGGGCTGAAACTTGGTCATTTGAAAGATAAGACCCATATCTCCAACTTCACTGAAGACCACTTTGTCAATAGATGTCGTTTTAGGCATGCTTCTCAAGCTACAAGTTGGTCTGAATTTGGAAACACGTTCTTCCAACCTAACTTGAGGTAGGTGCAGTGTTTTTGGCATTTCTGGAGTTCTAAAAGTCCAAATGACATGATTCAAATTGGAGATTTTCAAGGAGACAACTGGCTACAACTTTCATGAAGACATCCAAGCCAAAATGCACCGTCTAGGTGATGAATTTGAAGCCAGAAGTCGTGTAAGAGTTGTTGACTAAAAGCCACCAACCATACACCAACCCACCTACCATACACCAACCCACCAACCATGCATCAAGCTTCCACATTTGACAATTTTCATATTTTTATAGGTTGTATTCAGATTATGTACATGTATAAATTGGCTTCTAGGATTAGTATAAATAGAGCCAACCTCTTTGTATTAGATAGATTCAATTTGAAGTAAGTTAGAATTCAATTTTGTAGTAAGTTTGAGTATTTGTTAGTTTTCTTTCTCTTCTTCTCCCTTCTCTTTAGAATTTCATTTTTGTTCTTTATTTTCTGAGTTCTTCCTTCCCATCCATGGAAGGCTAGGCTCTCATAATCAATCCAAGGGATTAGCCATCTTGATGTTTAATTTGGAGATCTTGTTTTACTTGTTCATATTGCTTAATTGTTATTCAAGTTTCTCTTCTTCCTCTTTTAATTTTGATCTAGATTGAATTGCTTAATTTGATTTGGATGTTTATGTGATACTAGCTTTATTATCATGTATTCAAGAGGATCACATAGAATAAACAATTTATTAAAGCTTTTTGATGGATTGTTTAGCTTGGTTAAATTCTTGATCTTAGGTTAATCTATGTTTGGATGGTGCTTACTTTATCTAACCTTGGTTAATTAAATCCTAGATGCTTATCTAGTAGAGGATTCTTGGATCATGTTGAGGCGTCTTGATGTGATCTAAGGCCAAGAACATGGTTAGCGATTAAGTGAATTCCTTGTGATCAATGATGAGTTAAACTCAAGATCGGTAAATTTCCTTGGATTGGTTGTTTCTTTAGATTTGTTTTCAACTTTAAGTCTTGTATTTTTATCAATATTGTTAATCAACAACAAAACCCCCCATTTTAATTATCTTGATCTGATTAAATCTTTGTTCTTTTTGGATCCTCGAGAGACGATTCGGTTCATGCTCTATACTACAAATTATTTTGTGAACCGGTAATTTTTATTATTTGACGGGGTCTCGACAACCTCTTGTCAATCCTTAATCTCTCAAACCTTGCACAATAAATGTTAGTTAAAGCATTTTGAGGGAGAGAAGGGAATTGCTTGCGGAGATTAACAAGTTGATTATCCATTTCGAAAGAAAGAAGAAAGAGAAAAAAAATGAGTAAAATTATATACAGATTTCAGTGTTTGTGGGTAACTGAAGGGACCGAAAAAGATTTTCACGGAGTACCGTTATCCGCCATTTAACCGGTGAAAAATCATCTGTCAAAGAAAAACAAACAAAATAAAGACAAAAAAATCAAACTCTGATAGATTTTCTTGCTCGGCACCAATTTTCTGTCTTGATTCCTGTGAATGCAAATAAGTCAAAGTTTGAAAAAAATGAAAAAGTTAGAAAACTTGGGTTGCATCCCAAGAAGCGCTACTTTTAATGTCTTTAGCCAGCGTGATTGAAGATTTTGCACGATCCATGGGTCCTCCCCAATAATGATTCAATTTCTGGCCATTGACCTTAAACATGGCTTTTTTTTTTTCAACAAAGATTTATATAGAAAACAGAAAATAAAAAAAACAGCAGACAAAACAAAAAATAAAAACAGAAACAAAAAAAAAGTAATAAAAGACAAACATCAGCGAGAAGACAAAGAAAAGCAGAAATAGAAACAGACAACACAAACAGCAGAAACAACAACAACAGAAAAGAGTAAATTGTAACAGTCAAATAAAAACAGAAACAATATTAAAAACAATAGTAAAACAGTAAAAACAAAAAGAAAACAACAACTAGAAAAATGAAATAAAAGTGTGGAAAGAAAACTCCCTATGGATAGCAGAAGAATTAACGTTCCAGCAGCCACACCATAGCTAGTGTAATGGATCACCACATCCAAAATCAAAGTGTTTAGTATTTTCCGAGGTTGCTTTACTGGTTTAGCTCCATCTTCAAGTAAAATCCTACGCATGCAAATGGAATGGCTAATGCTTGGAATGTCTGCAAGTGTGCATGATCTTAGATTCTCCCTCAAAATGGGTAGCAACCTCTCCTCCTCATCAGTAAAGAGGTTTTTAGCCACAATGGACTCCAATTTTGTTGGCTTCACTACTTCTGTAGATTGAATTGCTGCATAATCTGCTGAAAAAGATTAATCATGTCTCAAAAAGGCAGCAATCTCAGCACATGCATTACACAATATATCACCATCACAACAAACAGAATCATCAAAATCAGTGAAACTAGCAAATTCAGCACACAAATCATCAATTGGTTTTTGCACATCAATGGTCTCATGTTCTACAGAATCAGAATTCTGCATCTGTTGCTTGCTCAATTGACTCAATGAAGATGTAAGTTGACTAACTTGGGTCTTCACGTTTTGTACTATAGCTTCTGTTCTCTACTGGAATTGGATGTTGTTCTGAGCAAATTGTTTCACCAAATCCTCTAGTGTAGGCTCAGATTCCATGCTTATTGGGGCTTGCTGCTGTTGCAGCATAGGTTGCTGGTATAGACTGATTGGTTCAACATAAGGTTCGAACCAAGGATGATCTCCCCAATCATGGTTATATGTGGTAGAATAAGGATCATATTTAGACTGTTGGTATTGTGGTTCACCAAGAAATACACCTGTTGCATCTACAGAATAGTCATGAAATACAGAACCATCATCTTGTAATGTGGTGCAAGCATATGTGGGATGATAAGAACTACAGCAAATACTACAAAATCGTGCAGGTTCTTGCACATGTAATTGATGTTGTTCCACTGCCAACTGCCCCACCAGATAAGCCAGCTCATCAAGTTTATGCTCCATCAGATTAGTGATCAAACACAAAATCACAAAAACAAATCTAAATATACACACAAAATAATTACAGAAAACATATCTATAGATTTTTAAAAATTATGGGACTACCACAGAGTGAAATCTACACAAAAATTCTATCTAACAGAATAATAAAAAATCTTAACAAATTGAAAAAGTGGTCTAAACGATGGAATTTGGCAAAAATAAGGGTGACCTCACTATAAACAGTGAGTCTTTCTCAAAATAACAATTTTCATTATCCTACCAAAATTCAGATCAATCAGAGATATGTTACCCAACCAAAATCTTGACAGGATGCCCTTTACCCAATTTTAGCCGAATTTCACTTGAAAATGCTTCAAAAGCAAAACAAACACAATTGTTAGATTTAGATGAAATGATCAAAAAGTTGCCTTTGGATCCCCGGCAACGGCGCCAAATTTGACAAGAGGTTGTCGAGACCCCGTCAAATAATAAAATTACCGGTTCACAAAATAATTTGTAGTATAGAGCATGAACCGAATCGTCTCTCAAGGATCCAAAAAGAACAAAGATTTAATCAAATCAAGATAATTAAAATGAGGGTTTTGTCGTTGATTAACAATATTGATAAAAGTATAAGAATTAAAGTTGAAAAGAAATCTAAAGAAACAACCAATCCAAGGAAATTTACCGATCTTGAGTTTAACTCATCATTGATCACAAGGAATTCACTTAATCGCTAACCATGTTCTTGGCCTTAGATTACATCAAGACGCCTCAACATGATCCAAGAATCCACTACTAGATAAGCATCTAGGATTTAATTAACCAAGGTTAGATAAAGTAAGCACCATCCAAACATAGATTAACCTAAGATCAAGAATTTAACCAAGCTAAACAATCCATCAAAAAGCTTTAATAAATTGTTTATTCTATGTGATCCTCTTGAATACATGATAATAAAGCTAGTATCACATAAACATCCAAATCAAATTAAGCAATTCAATCTAGATCAAAATTAAAAGAGGAAGAAGAGAAACTTGAATAACAATTAAGCAATATGAACAAGTAAAACAAGATCTCCAAATTAAACATCAAGATGGCTAATCCCTTGGATTGATTATGAGAGCCTAGCCTTCCATGGATGGGAAGGAAGAACTCAGAATATAAAGAACAAAAATGAAATTCTAAAGAGAAGGGAGAAGAAGAGAAAGAAAACTAACAAATACTCAAACTTACTACAAAATTGAATTCTAACTTACTTCAAAATTGAATGCCTCTAATACAAAGAGGTTGGGTCTTATCTTTCAAATGACCAAGTTTCAGCCCAAGAGGAGGCCTATAACCCACTATATAGTCCAATATGTGCATACTGCCCAGATGGTTCCGTGACAGCAAACTCACTCTGTATTGCAATGCTATTTTGGGCCCTTAGAAGTCCGATCCAGCTCTTGAGTTCTTCATGAAACTTGTAGATCCTTGTCTTAGCTTTCCAAAGACACCAAGATCACCTCAGTTGGATCACCGAGTCCCAAGTTATGGCCAAACCCAGGAAGAAAGGTCAAAATGCATTAAAATCCGAAAATTATCCAATATTTACATTAAAACCCAATGAAGCCCAACAACATTAAACTCATCTAAAAAACTAATATTGGGCACAATAAACATCTAATGAAGCCTAATACAAAGCTAACATAAGTGTCTCAAATTGATTGATCAATCGACAAACCTCTGGGCAAAGGGAGAAAAAGTGATTTTTTTGGAAGAAAAAGATAAAGAATGAAAATTTTCAAAATAGTGTTTAAAGTTGTCGACATAAGAAATCGACTTTTCTTTTGCAAAGAGAAAGGAAGGCTTACTCCCGTGAATATTCAAGGGGAAATTGTCAGGGGCTTTTGTCGAAAGTTGTGGTAGGAGAATGACATTAAGCTAGAATTGAAGAACCTATAATGGGCCCTCGTGATTTGTTTTCTTTGTCAAATCTTTCATTGATTCGACAATTTCACTGATTGACTCGTATAAACGAGCGATAACAAGTTGGCCTAAGGCCAAATGTTGACCTTCATGATGCAAAATTGCCAAAGATAAGTAAGCTCTCGACACTTGAATTGATTTTGTACATAATACATGTGCAGAGAGCCAAAAAGTGAGAAATGCAACATGTTTAGAATTTGCTACATTCCTAGAGTTTTAAGAATGAAATTTTATAAAAAGGCCGTAGGACATGGAGTCAACCTCGATATCAAAAGTTTTGTCAGTAGACAAATCTGGTGTAATGGGGGTGCCCTTGGGCTTAAATCCAGCAATGGCAGCAAGGACAAAAAGACAAGGACCCATCATCCCATAAGGAAAGTGAAAATTATTTGTGGTTTTGTTCCAAAAGCAAAAAACAGCTCCAAGCATGGGGGAGTTGAATTTAATTTTGAATTGACTAAGCTGAATGGCATAAAAAATGCCAATGTCTTTCTGATAAACATATTTTATATGCATAATTTAGCACCTCTCATTGGTCTATTCTTATGAAATTATTACATATATGAAGTGAAAATTGCATAATTCCTCATATATTGGTTATGTTGTTACAAATTGAGCAGAACACCCGAAGGACTATTCAAAGCAGTTGTTGAACCAAAATATCATGAACTTGGATGTTGATATCAGTATAGCTCAAACAGAAGAGAAATGAAGACCTAAACTCAGTGAATTTTGGGTTACATCAAATTCAGGACAAATCAGAAAATTTCTGCTCAAACCTATACTCGGTTATTTGGTGATTTCTCAAGATCTAACCGTTGGATGTAGCTGAAATTTTGATATGACATGCATGACATAATTCTCTATGACTTTCATAGAAATGAAGATTTCCAGATTATCACCGGAAGTGGGTCAAAATTAGGCAACAAGTTGGTGGCTGTCATTTTTGATATAATCTGAGTAGTTTCGGAAAAATGGTCAGATCTCAAGATCCAACCGTTAGATCTAGCTGACTTTTTGACATGTTCTTCATGACTGCATGTGATACAACTTTCATGAAGAGAAGATTTCCAAATTATGACAGGAGAAATGACGAAATTGGTAATCTTCGGAGCTGAAATTTCAACCCATGTGCAAAGAGATTTGACAAAATTGTAATTGAATAGTTCTAGCCTTTGCCTATAAAAGGAAGGCATTTGCCACACTTAAGGGTATCCCATTTCTGAATTCTCTCATTGTAGTTTGAGTTAGGGGTGATACTTTGATAAATTGTGAGATTTATACTTTGATTTCAAGGTTAGATCTTCCAATTTGTTTAAAGGAAATCCCAAAGCTCTTGTAGTTTGTATAATATAATCTTCATCTTATTCAAGTTTCTTCATCTTGATGTCTAGTTAAGGTTCTTCCTAGAGTTAGGGGTGAAGCTTTCATAAATTGTGAGATTTATACTTTGATTTCAAGGTTAGATCTTCCAATTTGTTTAAAGTAAATCCCGAAACTCTAGCCCGTTGTGTTCTTGTTAATACCAACAACCACTTTCATTTCTATCATGCTTTTCACTTGTTCTTTTGTTTCCTTTAATATAATGAGTAGCTGAATTTCTATACTAGGATTGCAATTTGAACTCACACGTAATTTGATTCGTTTATCATATCCAAGAGTAGGTTGATTATCTTGAACTGTTTATCTTACTTGTTCTTAATGCTTTTAATTAATTGGCCATTAATTAAATTGAATTGATAAACCTTAAGCAACTTGACAAAGGGATTTTGGTTTTAGATCTAAGTAAGATAACATATGATCTTTGTGCGAAAGCCTTGAGTTTATATAGGATAGACATATACCTATATAACATATGTAACCATTAATGAAATCGGAACTTAATGAATTCTTGATTATTTGATAGACATAGACATATAGTTTATTATTAATTGAGGATATTTCTATTTGACCATCGAAAGAGGCTTATAGATAAATTAAGGATTTCTAGTTAACAATTCAGATAATTAATTGATCTTGGATGGAAGTAAGAGAATCAAGTAAAGTGTGAGGGATAATTGCAATCTTAGGCTTGGTTAATTTGATCATTAAATTCTTTTTTCTTGTATACTTTAATTTTTAATCTTTCATAACACTTCCTCTTATTAAGTTGTTTAAATAAGATTGAGTTTTGTAAACTTTTATTAGATAGTTAAATTTAGAATTAATCTCTGTGGGTTCGACACTTTCTTACTATTATATTACTTGATTTGCGATAACGTATACTTGCGTTCTAATTTACCACATCAAGTTTTTGGCGCCGTTGCTGGGGATTAATCCTTTATTTTACTACTATTAATGCTAGCATACTTGATCTTAATTTAAACTTGTTCTTTTATTTCTTTTTAATTTTTCGAACTGTTTTATGCGCAGTGCCCGAGACAAGGAGTTAATTCCTCTTAATCTTGAGATTGAGCGAACTTGCCGCAGAAACAGAAAAGAGCGTCGTCGAGAGTTATTGCAACAAAGAAGAATGGCTAACGATAACAGAAATCAAGAACTTGGGCTAGCTAATCAACAACCAAGAACTCTTAGGGATTATATAATTCCTACTGCTGATGGAGTTCATTCAAGTATTGTCAGACCTCCAATACAAGCTAACAACTTTGAGATTAAGCTAGGAGTGATCCAGATGCTGCAAAATAATCAATTTGGGGGTTTGCCTCATGAAGACCCAAATGCTCATATAGCAAATTTCCTGGAAATCTGTGACACTTTCAAGCACAATGGATGTTCTGCAGATGCTATTCGGCTAAGAATTTTTCCCTTTTCACTTGGAGACAAGGCTAAAAGTTGGTTAAATTCTTTACCCGATAACTCTATCACTACTTGGGATATGTTGGCACAAAAATTCTTAGCTAAGTATTTCCCTCCTGCAAAGAGTGCAAAGTTGAGGAATGAAATTACCTCTTTTCAGCAATATGATTCAGAATCATTGTATGAAGCATGGGAGAGATTCAATGATCTACTTAGAAGATGCCCTCATCATGGGGTACAAAAGTGGCTTCAAGTTCAAACTTTCTATAATGGCTTGACTAACTCTCTGAGGTCAACCATTGATGCTGCTGCTGGTGGTGCATTGATGAACAAAACTGTTGATGAAGGTTATGATTTATTGGAAGAGATGGCTTCCAATAACTATGAATGGCCTACTGAAAGAGCATCACAAAGGAGAGTGGCTGGAATTTATGAAGTACATACTTTATCTGCTTTATCTGCACAAGTAGCTGCACTGACCAAGAAGCTAGACTCAATTGGGAGTCAATCCAATCAACAGTCAATACATGCTATTCAGAGCCCTTTCTTGATCTGTGAGTATTGCTCTGGACCTCATTCTGTTGATCAATGCTCTTTTAATTCTGAAACTGCTAATTATGTGGGTAACTTCAATCGGCATCAACACAACAAGAGAAGAAATCTGTAATGGAAGAAGCCATCTTACAATTGACTAAGAGTACTCAACAATGTATGAATCAACTTCAAAGTCAAGAAGCTTCTATCCGGAATCTCGAGGTTCAAATAGGGCAATTATCTGGTTTTATGAATAATCGCCCTCAAGGTAGTTTGCCGAGCAACACGGAGACCAATCCTAAGGGTGGTAATAATGAACAATGTAAGGCTGTTACCCTCAGGAGTGGCAAAGAACTGAATGAGCCCATTCAAAAACCTGAAGAAAATAAAGATGAGAAGATTCATGAACAATCAAAGAGTAATTCTGAAGAGCCTTTTCTATTGAAGAAATCTGAGAAGAATGAACCCCCTCCACCTCCATTCCCACAACGATTTCAAAAGCAAAAGATTGACAAGCAATTCAACAAGTTTCTAGAGGTATTCAAGAAACTTCATATTAATATTCCTTTTGCTGAAGCTTTGGAACAGATGCCGAGCTATGTCAAGTTTATGAAGGAAATCTTGTCCAAAAAGAGAAGACTTGGAGATTTTGAAACTGTTGCACTTACTGAAGAGTGCAGTGCCATATTACAGAAAAAGCTTCCGCCAAAGCTAAAAGATCCAAGGAGTTTTACTATTCCTTGTACTATTGGAAACAAATTCTTTGGTAAAGCTTTATGTGATTTAGGAGCTAGTATAAATTTGATGCCTCTTTCTGTTTATAGGCAACTTGGATTGATGGAGGTGAAACAAACCAATCTAACTCTACAATTAGCAGACAGATCTCTCACCTACCCAAAAGGAGTGGTGGAAGACGTTTTAGTGAAAGTTGACAAATTCATATTTCCTGCTGATTTTGTAGTATTAGACATGGAGGAGGATCGAGAGGTTCCAATCATTCTTGGGAGACATTTCCTAGCTACTGGTAGAACTCTCATAGATGTACAAAAAGGTGAGCTGACTATGAGGGTACAAGATCAAGAGGTAACATTCAATGTCTTTAAAGCTATGAAATATCCTCAAGAATCTGATGAATGCCTCATGATTAATGTTATTGATGATAGCAAATTCGAATCAAGTACTAATGGTTTTAGTACTGATCCTTTAGAAGATGTTATTATTAATCTACCTTGTGAGGATAGGCAGGAATCCTTTGAGTTTGTGCAATGGCTTAATGCATCACCATCTTACAATCATGGCGGAAAACAATTTGAGGAGTTGGAGTTGTCCATGAAAGATGGGACTACAATGAAATCCTCAGTTGAAGAACCACCAGAGTTGGAGCTAAAGCAACTTCCTAATCATTTGAGGTATGTGTTTTTAGGAGAATCTTCTACCTTACCAGTTATTATCTCATCTTCTCTTAATAGTGTGCAGGAAGAGAAATTGCTAAGATTGTTGTGAGAATATAAGAAAGCCTTGGGATGGACCATAGCAGATATCAAAGGAATAAGCCCATCTATCTGCATGCATAAGATTCTCCTAGAGGAAGGATCAAAGCCCACCATTGAACATCAAAGGAGGTTGAATCCGATAATGAAGGAAGTAGTCAAGAAGGAGATTATTAAATGGTTGGATGCTGGAATCATTTACCCCATCTCACGATAGTTCGTGGGTTAGCCCGATTACAATGTGTACCTAAAAAGGGAGGTATATTGTAATTACCAATGATAACAATGAACTAATCCCTACTCGAATCAATTACGAGGTTGGCGATGCAGTATGGACTACGAGAAAGTTGAACAAAGCAACACGGAAAGACCATTTTCCTCTTCCTTTCATTGATCAAATGTTAGGCAGACTTCTTTGGTCGAACCTATTCTTGCTTTACGGATGGATATTCTGGTACAACCAAATTGCCATAGCTCCTGAAGATCAAGAAAAGACAACTTTCACATGTCCTTATGGGACATTTGCTTTTCGAAGAATGCCATTTGGATTGTGCAATGCACCTGCAACTTTTCAACGATGCATGATGTCAATCTTCTCAGATATGGTGGAGCAGTAAATTGAGGTATTTATGGATGACTTCTCTGTATTTGGTGATTCTTTTGACCTTTGCCTTAATAATCTTGCTTTAGTGCTAAAAAGATGTGTAGAGACTAATCTGGTACTAAATTGGGAGAAGTGCCATTTTATGGTTCAAGAAGGAATAGTCCTTGGCCATAAAGTTTCTGCTAAAGGAATTGAAGTAGACAAAGCAAAGATTGAGACAATTGAAAAATTACCTCCACCTACTTCAGTGAAGGGCATTCGCGATTTCTTAGGGCATGCGAGGCTTCTACAGACGATTCATTAAGGATTTTTCTAAGATCTCTAAACCTTTGTGTAATTTACTTGAGAAAGATATTCCTTTTGAATTTGATGAATCTTGCCTTGAAGCTTACAGGATTTTAAAAGAAAAGTTGATTACAGCACCAATCATTGTTGCACCCAGTTGGAATATCCCATTTGAACTCATGTGTGATGCTAGTGATTTTGCGGTGGGGGCGGTTCTTGGTCAAAGAAAGAACAAAAAGATGCATGCCATTTACTATGCGAGCAAGACCTTGAATGATGCTCAACTCAACTATACTACCACGAGAAAAGGAACTTCTTCTTTGTGGTATTTGCTTTTGATAAATTTCGATCTTATTTAATTGGAACAAGAGTAATTGTCTATACAGATCATTCAGCAATCAAGTATTTGATTTCCAAGAAAGATGCTAAGCCGAGGTTGATCAGATGGATACTCTTGTTACAAGAATTTGATCTTGAGATTCAGGACAGAAAAGGAACAGAAAATCAAGTGGCCGACCACTTATCTAGATTGGAAAATGACAATAATGAAGGAGGTAAAGTGCAAATTAATGAATGTTTTCCTGATGAACAACTCTTTACCCTTCAAGGTAATATACCATGGTATGCTAATTTTGTTAATTATCTTGTAAGTGGTATTTTACCTCCTGAGCTTAACTGGCAACAAAGAAAGAAATTTTTGCATGATGTAAAATACTATGTTTGGGATGAACCTTGTTTAAGCAATGTGCAGATCGAATTTTAAGAAGGTGTATCCCTAGTGAAGAAGTTGATAACATCTTGCATCAATGCCATTCATCTGATTATGGAGGACACTTTGGAGGAGAAAAGACAGCTACTAAGGTGTTACAGTCTGGTTTTTATTAGCCATCATTATTTAAGGATGCTTACTCCTTTGTTGTAAAATGTGACAGGTGCCAACGGACTGGAAATATCTCTAGAAGACATGAGATGCCCCTCAATAACATCTTAGAAGTGGAGATCTTTGACGTATGGGGTATTGATTTCATGGGTCCTTTCATCTCATCTTTTAATAACCTCTATATTCTTGTTGCTGTTGATTATGTTTCTAAATGGGTTGAAGCAACTGCTTTACCCACTAATGATTCTAAAGTGGTGTTGAATTTTTTGAAGAGAAACATATTCACTAGGTTTGGAACTCCAAGAGCAATAATAAGTGATGAAGGGAGTCATTTTTGCAACAAATACTTTGGAGCCCTTCTTGCTAAATATGGAGTGACTCATAGGGTGGCAACTGCATACCATCCTCAGACTAGTGGCCAAGTTGAGGTTTCTAATAGAGAAATTAAGAGGATCTTAGAGAAAACTGTGAATCCCACAAAAAAGGATTGATCCAAGAGATTGGATGATGCATTATGGGCTTACCGAACAGCATACAAAACTCCGATTGGAATGTCACCATATCGATTGATGTTTGGCAAAGCATGTCACCTTCCAGTGGAGCTGGAACATAATGCATATTGGGCTATCAAAAAGCTCAATTTTGATATGAAGCAAGCTGGTGAGAAACGTTTCCTCCAACTCAATGAGATGGATGAGTTCCGTCTTCAGTCATATGAAAATGCCAAATTGTACAAGGAGCAAACAAAAAGGTGGCATGATAAGAAGATTGTCAAGAGAGAATTTCAGGCAGGGCAAAAAGTCTTACTTTTCAACTCGATGTTGAAATTATTTCCTGGAAAACTTAGATCAAGATGGTCAGGACCGTTCGTGATAGTCAAGGTGTCCCCATTTGGAGCAATTGAAATCAAAGATGAGAAAACTCAAGCCACGTTTAAGGTCAATGGTCAAAGATTGAAGCATTATTGGGGAGGACCCATCGATCGTGAAAAATCTTCAATCATGCTGGCTGACAATGAATGATCTTTGACAAGAGGTTGTCGAGACCTATCAAATAAAATAACCGGTTCACAAACTAATTTGTAGTATAGAGAATGAACCGAATCGTCTCTCAAGGATCCAAAAACAAAGATTTAATTAGATCAAGATAATTAGAAAAGGGGGGGTTTTGTTGTTGATTAACAAGTTTAATAAAAGTAGGAGATTCAAAGTTGTAAACAAATCTAAAGAAACAACCAATCCAAGGAAATTTACCGATCTTGAGTTTAACTTATCATTGATCACAAGGAATTCACTTAATTGCTAATCATGTTCTTGGCCTTAGATCACATCAAGAAGCCTTAACATGATCCAAGAATTCTTTACTAGATAAGCATCTAGGATTTGATTAACCAAGGTTAGATAAAGTAAGCACCATCCAACATAGATTAACTTAAGATCTAGAATTTAACCAAGCTAAACAATCTATCAAAAAGCTTTAATACATTGTTTAATCTTTATGATCCTCTTTGAATACATGATAATAAAGCTATTACCACATCAACATCTAAATCAAATTAAGCAATTTAATCTAGATAAAAATCAAAAGAGGAAGAAGAGAAACTTGAATAACAATTAAGCAATATGAACAAGTAAACCAAGATCTCCAAATTAAACAACAAGATGGCTAATCCCTTGGATTGATTATGAGAGCCTAGCCTTCCATGGATGGGAAGGAAGAACTCAGAATTTAAAGAACAAAAACGAAATTGCAAAGAGAATGAAGAAGAAGAGAAAGAAAACTCTCACAAATACTTAAACTTTCTTGAAACTTACTTCTAAATTGAATGCCTCTAATACAAAGAGGTTGGGTCTATTTATACTAATCCTAGAAGCCAATTTGTACATGTACATAATCTGAATACAAGCTATAAGAATCTGAAATTTGTCAAAAATGGAAGCTTGATGCATGGTTGGTGGGTTGGTGCATGGTAGGTGGGTTGGTGTATGGTTGGTGGCTTTTAGTCAACAACTCTTATCCGACTTCTGGCTTCAAATTCATCACCTAGACGGTGTATTTTGGCTTGGATGTCTTCATCAAAGTTGTAGCCAGTTGTCTCCTTAAAAATCTCCAATTTGAATCATGTCATTTGGACTTTTAGAACTCCAGAAATGCCAAAAATACTTCACCTACCTCAAGTTAGGTTGGAAGAACGTGTTTCCAAATTCAGACCAACTTGTAGCTTCTGAAGCATGCCTAAAACGACATCTATTGACAAAATGGTCTTCATTGAAGTTGGAGATATGGGTCTTATCTTTCAAGTGACCAAGTTTCAGCCCAAGAGGAGGCCTATAACCCACTATATAGTCCAATATGTGCATACTGCCCAGATGGTTCCGTGACAGCAAACCCACTCTGTATTACAGGGAAATTTTGGACCCTTAGCATTCCGATCCAGCTCTTGAGTTCTTCATGAAACTTGTAGAGCATTGTCTTAGCTTTCCAAAGATACCAAGATCACCTCAATTGGATCACCGAGTCCCAAGTTATGACCTAACCAAGGAAGAAAGGTCAAAATGCATCAAAATCCGAAAATTATTCAATATTTGCATTAAAGCCCAATGAAGCCCAACAACATTAAACTCATCTAAAGTACTAATATTGGGCACAATAAACATCTAATAATGCCTAATACAAAGCTAACATAAGTGTCTCAAATTGATTGATCAAATTCCCCCACACTTAAGCTTTTGTACTCCTGGGCAAAACACATAACAACGAAACTAAAGAAAAACAAGAAACATCATATTATTAAACTAAAAACATAAAAACTGATTGTACCTAATCTAATCCACTTCCGTAGGAAAACACGATGGCACTTAGCATGTGCCACAAGCCTTTAAACCCCTAGGTGTCCCTAGTGGACGAGTTGTAGTCTCGTGAGGGTTTACCAGGATGATACCCACAAACATGTAATATTTTATTTAATCAATTCAACTAATTTTTAAATACAAGCATTGTATCAAATATAAACCATAATTAATAAGTCAAGTATGCTTAACAAAGAATAGTTGAATCAAATCAATTGAGAATAAAGTATAGCATAATCATGCTTTAATCGTAAATAGACATGTTCGATTGAGTAAAATTCTTCACAAGTGACACTCAAATCACACAAGGTGTTTAGGTTAACTGTTTACGCTCAACTCAGTCAAATTATGAAAGTATTTTACCATAGGCTTGCATATACATCAATTCTCCACTACTTAGATCAAATAAATTGCAAAAATCAAGAAGTCTTTCAAAAAGGTTGTAATGGAACTTATAAGGTGAAGGAAGGGAACAATATAGATAATAGCAGGTTAAAACCAAAGAGAATAAAAGAGCATTGAGGAGTAACTCAAGTAGAAAGCATAAATTTTTTTTTTACCCAAAACCATAAAATGCTCATTCTCTTCACACATTCCTTCCTTTTTCTATTCTTTTTTTTTCTTTTTTTTTTTTCTTTTTTTTTTTGTACCAAGCATTTCGTATCAGCACACCAATTCCCCCACACTTAAATCATTGCAAGCAAAAGAACTCCTCAAATAAGAAAATCAATGCTCTCCCATTCCCTAAGGTAAGGTAAAACATGGTTTTTCACTCAAAGCTTGTAATGAGCTAAGAACAAAGAATAGGCAAATAGGTTTTAGAGGGAGTTAATAATTGGATAAATGCAAGGTAGGTTTATTTGGCCAAAGCGGCTAAGTCAAGAAAAAAATGCCTCTGTCATTTTCATGCAACATACAGACCAATGTAATCTCAAATCGATTCAATGCAAGTTCTAGAAAATAAATTCATAATTGACATCACTCATGAAAGAAAATAACCAAGTGTAAGTATCAAACTTGGAAAAGCCCAAAACTCACAAAGGTATGGAACATTCACTCAATTCAACCATGCCTTCTTCCTAATATCCACAATCATATACACATGTATATCATGAAAATGATTCAACTATAAACTGTTTTGCATACTTTTATCATCAATTAAGCTCAGATTCAGCACATGATTGTATCAAAATCAATTGAAAAGATCAAAATTGTGTGTGTGTGTGTGTTTTTATTTTTTTTTATTATTTTTTTTATTATTTTATATATATATTTTTTTAATATATATACAAGAACAAAGATGATTTAAGACCTATTATGAAATGCAAGTTAAGATGCGTCTCAAGAGCAAAACTACTCCTTACTCTGCCATCATACATCTAAAAAGTTAGTAACAATAAAGATTAGTTTTTTTTTTAACTAAACTATGTACATGGTAATGTCAACTATCCCTCCCCCCAACTAATTAAAGACATTGTCCCCAATGTCAAAATAAAGATAGGTAGAGTGTAGAAGGTCTTACCAGAAAACTGCAAATCGGGCCTGAAATAAGAAAAATTACAAAAAAAACTAAAACCATAAGAGAAAACAAAAATTCACAAAGACAAAGTCAAATCAAGTTTTTGCTTTTTCTTGCTTCTTTGCCTTGTTCCCAATTCCGTGGAGCCATTCTTGGATCACGTTGTGGTACAAATGCATTGAGTTGATCGAGCAATTGTTCGGGAGTTGTAGCGATTACAAGACTTTGATGTGTCGCTTGTGAGATGAACCTTTTTCTACAAAGATGATCAAGAAAACAAAACAAACTGTCATAAAAACCATTAACATTTAATATACCTATGGGTTTTTGGTGAAAGTTCTGTTGTGACTAGGATGTAATTTGAAAGAGTTCTTCCAAAGTTTCAAAACCACCAGGTAGGGCAATAAAGGCATCAGCATTGGCGATCATAATGTTCATGCGTTGGTGCATGCAAAATACTATTACTTCATCCCCTAATGTTTTTCCAATGGGCTTCTTTGGTCGATAAAGGACCGAATGACACCAAGGACTTTGCCACCTCCTAAATGTGCAGCAGCTTGCTACACAACCCATTAACCCAAGACTACCTCCTCCATAAACTAAACGGATTTCTCTCTCATTAGCACTCGACCAAGATGGTGTGCAATATTTACAAACTCTTTATCTTTCCCAGGATTAGATCCACAAAAGACACAAACACTCTTGATCCGACGACCGAAGTGACTTCCATTTTTTCTCTTTGTTTTTTTTTTTTTCGTACTCTCACCTTATCAATGATGCGAAGAGAGCAAAGTGCATTATTTAAAGGCATCAAAACTCAAAGGTAATAATTACACCTATAAAGGAGGGGTAGATCCGTGTGTCGTAAGTTTGAAAATAAGCACAACAATGATAATAGCTATATGACAATGATAAAAGACTAATCTATATGTGTCGAAGAAGTTTGAAAATATGCAAAGCATATTTCAAAAAAAATACGGCTATTTTTTTTTTTTGAATTTTTTTTTGAATTTTTTTTTTTGAATTTTTTAATAAACAGAAAAAAATAAAATAAAAAATAAAAAAATACTTACAGGAGGTGTGATTGTGGCTCTCATTTTCCTCCTCGGTTTTACGTCCGATAACGTCTTGAAGCTCTCTATGGGCCGATGGTCGGCTTTCCATCCAATTTTCTTAAAAATTGGCAAGCAGGTCTTTTTGAGTCAGATTCCCGAGACTATAACGTTCATGTTCATCTTGGAATATTGGCCATAAATCGAGAAGTACTCTCTGCACATCTCCACTAGGATGCGTCTCAAGAGTCAATAGAATGTTATCTAAAGACTCCTTACTCATGCCATCCTTTATGAAGTTAATTTTATCATCTCGGTTTATAGACGTCATTCCAATTGATTTGCATTTTGTGTTACAGTCCATCTTGCACATTTATAAGCGGACTCGTAACCTTTTTGCTCTTCTCTTCTTTGCATATGAACTTTTGCCTAGCCCTGGCATATATGAAACAAGAGCGTCAGAAAATTCACCTCTGAGTCGGACCTTTGCTTCGAACAACCAGCGTATATCCGCAGGGATGCCTTTGTGCATAAGCATCCTTAATCTCTCAAACCTTGCACAATAAATATTAGTTAAAGCATTTTGAGGGAGAGAAGGGAATTGCTTGCGGAGATTAAAAAGCTGATTATCCATTTCGAAAGAAAGAAGAAAGAGAGAGAGAAAAATTGAGTAAAATTATGTACGTATTTCGGTGTTTGTGGGTAAATCAAGGGACCGAAAAAGATTTTCACGCGAATACCGTTATCCGCCATTTAACCGGTGAAAAATCATCTGTCAAAGAAAAACAAACAAAATAAAGACAGGAAAATCAAACTTTGATAGATTTTCTCACTTGGCACCGTTTTTTCTGTCTCGATTCCTGTGACAACAAATAAGTCAAAGTTAGAAAGAGGAAAGAGTTAGAAAACTTGGGATACCGCCCAAGAAGCGCTACTTTTAATGTCCTTAGCCAGCGTGATTGAAGATTTTGCATGAGCGATGGGTCCTCCCCAATAATGATTCAATCTCTGGCAATTGACATTAATCGTGGCTTTTTCTTTTCTATTTTTTTTTCTTCTTTTTTTTTTCTTTTGTCTTTTTTTTTTTTCAACACAGTAGTGATCAATCATGGTAGAGGGCATCCTGCAATTGAACTTCCTCCACGAGGTTCACTTGAGCTCCTTCATAAAAATTTTTGAGGCGGTGACCATTAACTTTGAACACTTTGTTGGTGGCTTCACTCTTAATTTCCACTGCACCATGAGGAAAAATGTTAGTGACAACAAACGGACCGTCCCACCTAGACCTTAATTTACCAGGCATCAACTTAAGGCGAGAATTAAACAAGAGAACTTTTTGCCCAACTGAAAACTCCTTCCGAAGAATAAACTTATCATGGAAGGCTTTGGTCTTTTCTTTGTAGAGTCGGGAGCTCTCATAGGCATCTAGCCGGATCTCTTCCAATTCCTCAGAATCGCAACTTCCGCTCTATGCCAGCTCCGGCCAAATTCATGTTGCATTGCTTCACAGCCCAATATGCTTTGTGCTCAATTTCTACTGGCAAGTGGTATGCCTTACCATAGACTATCCGATATGGAGACATCCCGATTGGAGTTTTGTAAGTAGTCAGGTAAGCCCAAAGAGCATCCTCAAGCTTCATGCTCCAATCCTTCCGATTAGGTTGGACTGCTTTTTTCAAGTATGCGCTTGATCTCTCTATTGGAGACCTCGGCTTGACCATTAGTCCTGGGATGGTAAGGTGTAGAAACTTTATGCAACACGCCATATTTCCTCATCAATCCCTCCATGCTCCGGTAAGCAGAAATGGGTGCCTTGATCATCGATGATAGCTCTCGGGATTCCAAACTGCAGAAAATCGTGATCTAACAAAATCCACAACAACTTTGGAATCATCGGTCAGGAGTGGCTTTAGCCTCCACCCATTTTGATACATAATCAATGACTAGCAAAATGTAAACATAACCAAAGGAAACAGGAAAAGGTCCCATGAAATCAATACCCCATACGTCAAAGATTTCACAATACGATGAGGATTCTTTGGGGCATCTCATTCCTGCGAGAAATGTTCCTGTTCTCGACAATCGTTCACAAGACTTACGTAACAAATATGCATCATGAAACAAGGTAGGCCAATATAAACCGAGTCTAAAACTTTCCTAGGCATGCGTTGAGGCCCAAAATGTCCACCACATGCAAATGCATGACAAAAGCTAAGAACAAAATGAAACTCTTGATTAGGCACACATCGCCTAATAATTTGGTCACTACAAAATCGCCACGAGATATGGATCATCCCACACATAATATTTTGATTCACTCTTAAGTTTATAAATTTGTGCACGAGTGAAATGTGAGGGAAAAAGCGTAGCAACCAAGAAATTCACCATATCACAAACCAAGGGAAGGTGTTCTTACCTTGCATGCATAAGTCGCTCATCTGGGAAGGAGTCCCGTACAGGAAGGGATCTCAAGCCCTTTCAATGCGGCTCAAATGATCTCGCCACTAGGTTCTCTGCTCCACTCTTGTCACGGATCTCTATGTGAAACTCTTGGAGCGGTAGCATCCATCTTATTAGTCGGGGCTTTGCATCCGGCTTCTTCAAAAGGAACTTCGTGACGCATGATCGGTAAACACAACAACCTTAGAACCAAGCAAATATGATCTAAACTTATCCAAAGCAAAAACAATGGCTAAAAGTTCTTTTTCGGTTGTGGTATAGTTGGCAGCGAGATCTAGAGTTACGGAAGCATAGTATATCACATGAGAAGCTTTCCCCACTCTCTGTGCCAAGGCTGCTCCTCTTTGCATAGTTAGAAGCATCACACATTAACTCAAATGGCAATGTCAATCGGTGGCTGGATGATAGGGAGTACTAGTCAAGGCACGCTTCAAGTGGTTGAAAGTCGCCTTGCACTTGTCATCAAAATTGAACTCCACATCTTTCTGCGATGGCGGGAAAGTGGAAGAGCAATCTTCTTGAAGTCGGCAATGAAGCGCCTGTAGAAACCTGCATGACCAAGAAAAGAACGCACTTCCATACGCATGTGGGGTAAGATAGACAAGTAATTACATCAATCTTGGCGGGATCTACCTCAATGCCCTTCTTGGATACTACATGGCCTAAAACTATACCCTGTTCTACCATAAAATGGCATTTCTCAAAATTTAGCACAAGGTTAGTCTCAATGCATCTTTGCGAGTACTCTAGATAAATTTGGCTAAACATGAATCAAAAGAAGAACCATAGACAAGTAAAGTCATCCATAAATACCTCCATGCACTCCTCTAAGAAATCGAGAAAATATGCTCACCATGCACCTGGAAGGTACCAGGGGGCATTGCGGAGGCCGAAGGGCATCCGTCTGTAAGCAAAGGTGCCGAAGGGACAAGTAAATGTGGTCTTCTCCCTGATCCTCCGGTGCAATGTGGATTTGGAAGTATCCGGTGTAGCCATCTAAAAGCAAGAATGGGACTTACCACCAACCGCTCCAAAGATCTCGATCAATGAAGGGAAGGGGGTAATGATCTTTCCGAGTGGCTTGGTTGAGACGTCTGTAGTCAATGCAGACTCTCCCGCTATTCTGCACTCGGGTTGGAATGAGCTCATTCTTCTCCTCGGGTTGGCCACAACAACACCTCCCGGATTTCTTTGGAACTACTTGCACCGGCTCACCCACTTGGCATCGGAGATGGGATAGATAATGCCGGCTGCGGTAAGCTTGGTCACTTCTTTTTCACCACATCTAGAATGAGAGGATTCGGTCTCCTGCAGGGTTGTCTCACTTTGGTTTAGTTTCCTCCTCAAGTAATATCCTGTGCATGCATGTGGAGGGGTTAATACCGGAATGTCCGCAAGTGTCCAACCAATTGCCCTTTTGTGTTGCTTCAAGACTTCCAATAATCGGTTTCTTGCTCGGGTTGGAGGTGTTTGGCCATTATCACCGGAGCTTCTCATCCTCTTCCAAGAATGCATACTTCAAATGCTCGGGCAAGGGCTTAAGTTCAATGGAGGGTGGTTCTTTGGGTGACGGTACTAGTTTTGGAACCGAAACTAAATCTGCTAAATTCTCGCGATTGCACTGTACATCGCAAGTCGTGCACAATCTTGCAAAACAACATCATCATATCCTATGGAATCAAAAGAATCACACTTAGCGGCGGGATGAATGATAACATCATTCATAACAACATCATTGCCATTAATAATGTAAATGTAATCATCAATGTCGTGAGAATTAACAACGACACATGATAAGTATGTAGAAATCTCAAGACAGTCGCACACATTGTAGTGGGTTTACAACCAAAAAGTCCCAAGCGGCGTAACAAGTATCACAAGCTATGCTATCGGTGTATCCTACAATTTCGGGAAACTCTGCAACATATCGGCATGTATATCATCAACCAAGAATCAATGACATCAAAATGAAAAAGCAGAATGATCATCTAAAAGGTACTTCATGGCATCAAAAATGTTAAACTGAATGATATCATCACCAAATTCCATGGAAAGGGTACCAGCATGCACATCAATCTTAGTTTTAGCAGTTTTCAAAAATGGCCTACCTAAGATCAATGGGGGTGGGGAAGAGGCAGATTCATCTTCCATATTCAACACATAAAAATCAGCTGGGAATATTAAATTATGTACCCGAACCAGAACGTCCTCCAACACTCCTGCAGGTTGTGCAGTGCTCCGGTTTGCTAACTGAATGACAATGCCGGTAGGCTTTAGCTCTCCCATATGCAAGGAAGTGTAAACTGACTTTGGCATTACATTGATGGAGGCTCCCAAGTCTAGCAAGGCATGAGTGAACTGTTGGTGCCCTATGGTGCAAGGGATGGTAAAAGTGCCTGGATCCTTGCATTTGGGAGGCAGGTTGGGCTGAATCAAAGCAGAGACATTTCTCCTCATACTCACTTTTTCAGTGCCCTTTAGCTTCCTTTTATGGGTGCACATCTCTTTCAAGAACTTGGCATACTTGGGGATTTGTTTAATTGCCTCCAAGAGAGGTATATTCACCTCAACCTTCTGAAAAGTCTCCATAATTTCCTTATCCAAGTCTGTTTCAACCATATGCCTCGGCTGTATCATTCGGTTGGGAAAAGGAAGAGGAATGTTGGAACCTGACTTTTTTGGATGTTCACTTTTCTGCTGTACTGAATTTTCTGTCATCTGCTGATTTGATCCAGTTTTTTGCTTGGCTGTTGTAGTATCATTTCTTCTTGAATCTGCTACAAAGATCTGAATTAGTCAGAACTTGAAGTTGCTTTGTAGAATCTTGTTTCTCTGGGCCAAGGGTAGAATGCGGAAGTATCTGCTGCCTTTGGTCCATTGATTTGCTTACCACTGCGTAAAGCTATAGCACTAACATTGCCTCTAGGGTTTGGAGTGGTTTGAGAGGGTAATTGGCCAGAACCCTGTGACTTTAATTCATGAATTGATGTGGCAAGTTGACCAATTTGAGTCTCCAAGTTCTGAATGGTGGTTTCAGTTCTCTGTTGAAACTGGATGTTATTGGTGGCCAATTGTTTCACCAAATCCTCCAATGAGGGCTCGATTTTGTGGCTACAGGACCTTCTTCTTTGGAATGGTGGTCTACTTGGTCCAGCATGTGGTCGAAATCGATTTGTCCTTGCTTCTTCTTTGGAATGGTGGTCTATACTGGTTTTGTGGCTGCTGATTTGATGCATTCCCATATCTCAGATTGGGATGGTCCCTCCAGCCAGGGTTGTAAGTGTTGGAGAATGGATCATATTTCTGTTGTTGTTGCTGATGGAATTGTGGCTTCCCAGGAAATATACCAGCTGCAGCCACAGATTGGTCTTGAAACTCAGAATCATCTTGCAATGTGGGGCATGAATCTGTAGGATGAGAGGAACTAGAACATATGCTACAAACTCTTGCAGGGGTTTGCACACGTGGTTCGTGTTGTCCTATTGCCATTTGTCTAACCAAAGAAGTGAGCTCATCCAATCTATGTTCCACCCTTTGTTGATCAGCATGTGAAGAGGTATTAACTTCATTGACTATTCTGGTTGCAGCACCCATTCGAGTACCAAATTGCTGAGAATTTGCTGCCATGTTTGCAATTAAGTTTCTGGCAGCAGCTGGAGTTTTATCTACCAATGCTCCACCACTTGCAGCATCAATCATACTCCTTTCCATTGGCATCAATCCTTCATAGAAGTATTGGATCAGCAGTTGATCACTAATTTGATGGTGTGGGCAGCTTGAACATAATTTCTTGAATCTCTCCCAATACTCATGGAGAGTTTCACCACTGATTTGCCTTATGCCACAAATATCTTTCCTTATTGCAGCAGTTCTTGATGCAGGAAAGAACTTTTCCAGAAATAATCTTTTCATGTCATTCCAAGAAGTGATGGCAGCAGGTTGTAAGTAATACAACCAATCCTTAGCAGCACCATCCAAAGAGAAAGGAAAGGCCCTTAGCTTGATGTGATCTTCAGCTATTCCATGAGGTTTCATGGTGGAGCAGACAACATGGAACTCCTTCAAATGCTTATGTGGATCTTCACCTGCAAGACCATGAAACTTGGGCAGCAAGTGTATCAATCCAGATTTCAACTCAAAATCAACATTAAGTTCAGGATATCGAATGCACAAAGGTTGATAATTCACATCAGTGCACCAATTCCTTAAGGGTCCTATTGTTATAGTCGGCCATAGTAAAATCAACAGACTCGATGTCGCACACGAAGTACTATGAAGCGAGACTCAACGAGATTAAAAGAGTCAACAAGATTAGGTGCAATGTCAAGTTCAAGCCCAATTCCGAAGTAATTCTATTAGCTCTATGAATGCTACTACCAAGTCCTATGAATTCTATGAAGTGTATGAAATGTTCTATCAATTTCGGGATCAAATGAATGCAAGGTACCGAGGATCGAGATCTAGTCATACAGCATGCAGTTCATAAGAAGGTATTAGAAAAGCAATAACAACTAAAACACTAAAAATTCCAAAAACAAATACTCCAAAAAATTAAACAAAAATAAAAACAGTATCAAATGAATTTTAAAAATTATGGAACCACCACAGGATAAAATCTACACAAAAATGCTATCCAAAAAAATAATAAAAAATCTTAAAAAATTGAAAAAGTGGTCTAAACGATGGAATTTGGCAAAAATAAGGGTGACCTCACTGTATACAGTGAGCCTTTCTCAGAATAATATTTTCCATTTGTGTACCAAAATTCAGATCAATCTGAGATTCCCGAACCAAAATTCTTGACACAACGCCCTTTATCCAATTTCAGCCGAATCCCACTTGAAAAAGCTTCAAAAACAAAACAAACACATTTGTTAGAGTTAGATGGGATCTTGAAATGATCAAATAGTTGCCTTGGATCCCCGGCAACGGCGCCAAATTTGACAAGAGGTTGTCGAGACCTATCAAATAAAATAACCGGTTCACAAACTAATTTGTAGTATAGAGAATGAACCGAATCGTCTCTCAAGGATCCAAAAACAAAGATTTAATTAGATCAAGATAATTAGAAAAGGGGGGGTTTTGTTGTTGATTAACAAGATTAATAAAAGTAGGAGATTCAAAGTTGTAAACAAATCTAAAGAAACAACCAATCCAAGGAAATTTACCGATCTTGAGTTTAACTTATCATTGATCACAAGGAATTCACTTAATTGCTAATCATGTTCTTGGCCTTAGATCACATCAAGAAGCCTTTACATGATCCAAGAATTCTTTACTAGATAAGCATCTAGGATTTGATTAACCAAGGTTAGATAAAGTAAGCACCATCCAACATAGATTAACTTAAGATCTAGAATTTAACCAAGCTAAACAATCTATCAAAAAGCTTTAATACATTGTTTAATCTTTATGATCCTCTTTGAATACATGATAATAAAGCTATTACCACATCAACATCTAAATCAAATTAAGCAATTTAATCTAGATAAAAATCAAAAGAGGAAGAAGAGAAACTTGAATAACAATTAAGCAATATGAACAAGTAAACCAAGATCTCCAAATTAAACAACAAGATGGCTAATCCCTTGGATTGATTATGAGAGCCTAGCCTTCCATGGATGGGAAGGAAGAACTCAGAATTTAAAGAACAAAAACGAAATTGCAAAGAGAATGAAGAAGAAGAGAAAGAAAACTCTCACAAATACTTAAACTTTCATGAAACTTACTTCTAAATTGAATGCCTCTAATACAAAGAGGTTGGGTCTATTTATACTAATCCTAGAAGCCAATTTGTACATGTACATAATCTGAATACAAGCTATAAGAATCTGAAATTTGTCAAAAATGGAAGCTTGATGCATGGTTGGTGGGTTGGTGCATGGTAGGTGGGTTGGTGTATGGTTGGTGGCTTTTAGTCAACAACTCTTATCCGACTTCTGGCTTCAAATTCATCACCTAGACGGTGTATTTTGGCTTGGATGTCTTCATCAAAGTTGTAGCCAGTTGTCTCCTTAAAAATCTCCAATTTGAATCATGTCATTTGGACTTTTAGAACTCCAGAAATGCCAAAAATACTTCACCTACCTCAAGTTAGGTTGGAAGAACGTGTTTCCAAATTCAGACCAACTTGTAGCTTCTGAAGCATGCCTAAAACGACATCTATTGACAAAATGGTCTTCATTGAAGTTGGAGATATGGGTCTTATCTTTCAAGTGACCAAGTTTCAGCCCAAGAGGAGGCCTATAACCCACTATATAGTCCAATATGTGCATACTGCCCAGATGGTTCCGTGACAGCAAACCCACTCTGTATTACAGGGAAATTTTGGACCCTTAGCATTCCGATCCAGCTCTTGAGTTCTTCATGAAACTTGTAGAGCATTGTCTTAGCTTTCCAAAGACACCAAGATCACCTCAATTGGATCACCGAGTCCCAAGTTATGACCTAACCAAGGAAGAAAGGTCAAAATGCATCAAAATCCGAAAATTATTCAATATTTGCATTAAAGCCCAATGAAGCCCAACAACATTAAACTCATCTAAAGTACTAATATTGGGCACAATAAACATCTAATAATGCCTAATACAAAGCTAACATAAGTGTCTCAAATTGATTGATCAATCTTTGACAGATTACTTTTCACCGGTTAAATGGCGGATAACGGTACTCCGTGAACTTTGTTCGGTCCCTTCAGTTACCCACAAATACTAAACTATGTATATAATTTTACTCATTTCTCTTTCCTTCTTTCTTCCCAAATGGATAACAGGCTTGTTAACTTACGCAAACAATTCCCTTCTCTTCCTCAAAATGCTTTAACTAACATTTATTCTGCCAGGTTTGAAAGATTAAGGATGCTTATGCACAAAGGCATCCCTGCTGATATACGCTGGTTAATTGAAGCAAAGGTTCAATTAGCAGGTGAATTTTCTAACGCTCTTATTTCATATATGCCAGGTCTAGGTAAAAGTCTATATGCAAAGAAAAGAAGAGCAAAAAGGTTACAGGTCTTCTATAAATGTGCAAGATGGACCTGTAACACAAAATGCAGATCACTTGGAATGGTGTCTATAAATCGAGATGACAAAATTAACTTCATTAAGGATGGCATGAGTAAGGAGTCTTTAGATAACATTCTATTGACTCTTGAGACGCATCCTAGTGGCCAATATTCCAAGCTGAACATGAGCGTTATAGTCTTGGGAATCTGACTCAAAAAGACCCTGTTTGCCAATTTTTAAGAAAATTGGAAGAGAAGCCGACCATCGGCCCATAGAGAGCATTGAAGCCGTTACTGGACGTAAAACCAGAGGAAAGTGTGTGCCACAATCACACCAACTGTAAGTATTGCTATTTTGTTTCTTCCTTTTTTTTTTCTTCTTGTTCAAAAAAAATTTAAAAAAAATTAAAAAATTAAAAAAATTAAAAAAATTAAAAAAATTAAAAAAAAATTAAAAAAAATTAAAAAAATATATATATAGCCGTATCTTTTTGAAAAATGCTTTGTATATTTTCAAACTTCTCCTGACACATATAGATTAGTCTTTTATCCTAGTTGTATAGCTATTGTCATTTCTGTGTTTATTTTCAAACTTTCCTGACACTAAATCTATCCCTCCTTTATAGGTGTAATTATTAGATTTGAGTTTTGATTCATTTAAATATTGCACTTTGCTCTCTTCAGATCATTGATAAGGTGAGAGTACAAAAAAAAGAAAAGAGATGGAAGTAACTTCAGTTGTCGAATCAAAAGTGTTTGTGTCTTTTGTGGATCTAATCTTGGAAAGGATAAAGATTTTGTAAATATGGCAAACCATCTTGGTCGAGTGCTAGCTGAGAGAGAAATCCATTTAGTTTACGGAGGAGGTAGTCTTGGGTTAATGGGTTGTGTAGCAACTGCTGCACATTTAGGAGGTGGCAAAGTCCTTGGTGTCATTCCCAGTCCTTTAGCCATAGGCAATCCCGCTGGAAAAACTGTAGGGGATGAAGTAATGGTATCATGCATGCACCAACGCATGAACATTATGATAGCAAATGCTGATGCCTTTATTGCTCTACCTGGTGGTTTTGGAACTTTGGAAGAGATCTTTCAAATTGCATCCTGGTTACAGCTGAACTTTCACCAAAAACCCATTGGTATATTAAATGTTAATGGTTATTATGACAGTTTGTTTTGTTTTCTTGATCATGTCATGGAACAAAAGTTCATCTCACAAGGGACATGTCAAATTCTTGTAACTGTTGCGACCCCTGAGCAATTGCTCGATCAACTACACGAATTTGTCCCACAACGTGATCCAGCAATGGCTCTCCTGAATTGGGAACAAGGCAGCAACAGCAAAAAGCGAAAACTTAATTTGACTTTGTCCTTATGAATTTTTGTTCTCTGTTATGGTTTTAGTTTTTTTTTGTAAATTTTCTTATTTCAGGCTCGATTTGCAGTTGTCTGGTAAGATCTTCTACACTCCACTTATCTTTATTTTGACATTGGGGACAATGTCTTAAATTAGTTGGGGGGAGTGATAGTTAACATTGTCATGCCATGTACATAGTTTGTAAAAAAAAAAAAAAACTAACAAGCTAATTTTTATCGTTACTAATGTATTAGATGTATGATGGCAGAGTAAAGAGTAATTTTGCTCTTGAGACGCATCTTAACTTGCATTTCATAGTAGGTCTAAAAATAGTTTGTTCTTGTATATAGATATATATTAAAAAAAAAACAAAAAAAAAGATTTATTTTGATCTTTTCGATTAATTTTGATGCAAGCATGTGCTGAATTGTAGCTTAGTTGATGATAAAAGTATGCAAAACAGTTTATAGTTGAATTATTTTTCAAAATTCGTGATATACATGTATATATGACTGTGGATATTAGGAAGAAGGCATGTTTGAATTGAGTAAATGTTTCATACCTTTGTGAGTTTTGGGCTTGTCCAAGTTTGATACTTATGCTTGGTTTATTTTCTTTTATGAGTGATGTCAATTATGGATGTATTTTCTAGAACTTGCACTGAATCAATTTGAGATTACATTGGTCTGTATGTTACATAAAAATGATAGAGGCAATTTTCTTGACTTAGCTACTTTGGCCAAATAAGCCTACCTTACATTTATCCCATTGTTAACCCCCTTTGAGCCTACTTGCCCTTTTTGTTGTTCATAGCTTTTACAAGCCTTCAGTGAAAAACCATGTTTTACTTCACCTTAGGGAATAAGAGAGCATTGGTTTTCCTAATTGAAGGAGTTCTTTTGGTTGTAATGATTTAAGTGTGGGGGAATTGGTATGCTGGTGCGAAATGTTTGGTAAAAAAAAAAAGAAAAAAAAAAGAGAACAAAAGGAAAAAAAAAGGGAGCTAAATTAAAAAAAAAAAAAAAGAAGAAGAAGAAGAAAAAGAGAAAATAAAGGTTGTTAAAAAAAAAGAAAAAAAAAAGAATGGAAGGAATGTGCATTTTAGGGTTTTTGGTAAAAGTGTATGATTTCTACTTGAGTTACTCCGCAATGCTTTTTATTCTCTTTGGTTTTTAACTTGTCCATATTGTTCCCTTCTTTCACCTTATAACCTCATTACAACCTTTTTTAAAGACCTCTTGATTTGTGAAATTTATTTGATCTAAGTAGTAGAGAATTGATGTATGTGCAAGCATATGGTAAAATACTTTCATAATTTGACCGAATTGAGTGCAAACAGTTAACCTAAACACTTTGTGTGATTTGAGTGTCACTTGTGAGGAATTTTACTCGATTTGAATATGCCTATTTCTAATTAAAGCATGATTATGTTATGTATATTTTACTCTCAATTGCTTTAATTCAACTATAGTTTGTTAAGCATATTTGAATTTGATACAATGCTTGCATTTAAAAATTAATTGAATTGATTAAATGAAGTATTACATGTTTGTGGGTATCATCCTGGTAAACCCTCACGAGACTATAACTCGTCCACTAGGGACACCTAGGGGTTTAAAGGCTTGTGGCACATGCTAAGTGCCATCGTGTTTTCCTACGAAAATGAATTAGATTAGATATAATCAGTTTTTATTCTTTTAGTTTAATATTAGGTTGTTTCTTGTTTGAGGCCAAACAACAAGTCAAGTGTGGGGGGATTTGATAAACATATTTTATATGCATAATTTAGCACCTCTCATTGGTCTATTCTTATGAAATTATTACATATATGAAGTGAAAATTGCATAATTCCTCATATATTGGTTATGTTGTTACAAATTGAGCAAAACACCCGAAGGACTATTCAAAGCAGTTGTTGAACCAAAATATCATGAACTTGGATGTTGATATCAGTATAGCTCAAACAGAAGAGAAATGAAGACCTAAACTCAGTGAATTTTGGGTTACATCAAATTCAGGACAAATCAGAAAATTTCTGCTCAAACCTATACTCGGTTATTTGGTGATTTCTCAAGATCTAACCGTTGGATGTAGCTGAAATTTTGATATGTCATGCATGACATAATTCTCTATGACTTTCATAGAAATGAATATTTCCAGATTAGCACCGGAAGTGGGTCAAAATTAGGCAACAAGTTGGTGGCTGTCATTTTTGATATAATCTGAGTAGTTTCGGAAAAATGGTCAGATCTCAAGATCCAACCGTTAGATCTGGCTAACGTTTTGACATGTTCTTCATGACTGCATGTGCTACAACTTTCATGAAGAGAATATTTCCAAATTATGACAGGAGCAATGACGAAATTGGTAATCTTCGGAGCTGCAATTTCAATCCATGTGCAAAGAGATTTGACAAAATTGTAATTGAATAGTTCTAGTCTTTGCCTATAAAAGGAAGGCATTTGCCACACTTAAGGGTATCCCATTTCTGAATTCTCTCATTGTAGTTTGAGTTAGGGGTGATACTTTGATAAATTGTGAGATTTATACTTTGATTTCAAGGTTAGATCTTCCAATTTGTTTAAAGGAAATCCCAAAGCTCTTGTAGTTTGTATAATATAATCTTCATCTTATTCAAGTTTCTTCATCTTGATGTCTAGTTAAGGTTCTTCCTAGAGTTAGGGGTGAAGCTTTCATAAATTGTGAGATTTATACTTTGATTTCAAGGTTAGATCTTCCAATTTGTTTAAAGTAAATCCCGAAACTCTAGCCCGTTGTGTTCTTGTTAATACCAACAACCACTTTCATTTCTATCATGCTTTTCACTTGTTCTTTTGTTTCCTTTAATATAATGAGTAGCTAAATTTCTATACTAGGATTGCAATTTGAACTCACACGTAATTTGATTCGTTTATCATATCCAAGAGTAGGTTGATTATCTTGAACTGTTTATCTTACTTGTTCTTAATGCTTTTAATTAATTGGCCATTAATTAAATTGAATTGATAAACCTTAAGCAACTTGACAAAGGGATTTTGGTTTTAGATCTAAGTAAGATAACATATGATCTTTGTGCGAAAGCCTTGAGTTTATATAGGATAGACATATACCTATATAACATATGTAACCATTAATGAAATCGGAACTTAATGAATTCTTGATTATTTGATAGACATAGACATATAGTTTATCATTAATTGAGGATATTTCTATTTGACCATCGAAAGAGGCTTATAGATAAATTAAGGATTTCTAGTTAACAATTCAGATAATTAATTGATCTTGGATGGAAGTAAGAGAATCAAGTAAAGTGTGAGGGATAATTGCAATCTTAGGCTTGATTAATTTGATCATTAAATTCTTTTTTCTTGTATACTTTAATTTTTAATCTATCATAACACTTCCTCTTATTAAGTTGTTTAAATAAGATTGAGTTTTGTAAACTTTTAATAGATAGTTAAATTTAGAATTAATCTCTGTGGGTTCGACACTTTCTTACTATTATATTACTTGATTTGCGATAACGTATACTTGCGTTCTGATTTACCACATCACTTTCCAAAAGGTGGACTTGACAGATTGAATTTTGTCAAGCCATTTTATATATTGGTTTGTTGGTTTTGGTAGAAAACATCTAAACAATCTATTACTTGGGTCAAAGTGAAAAATGGGAATGATATTTTTAGAGGCAATGATTTCTTGGTCTTTCTGACATGGAAAATGACTTAAGATAACTAATCAATCAATTTGAGACACTCATGTTAGCTTTGTATTAGGCTTTATTAGATGTTTATTGTGCCCAATATTAGTATTTTAGATGAGTTTAATGTTGTTGGGCTTCATTGGGTTTTAATGTAAATATTGGATAATTTTCGGATTTTGATGCATTTTGACCTTTCTTCCTTGGTTAGGCCATAACTTGGGACTCGGTGATCCAATTGAGGTGATCTTGGTGTCTTTGGAAAGCTAAGACAAGGATCTACAAGTTTCATGAAGAACTCAAGAGCTGGACCGGACTTCTAAGGGCCCCAAACATCGCTACAATGCAGAGTGGGTTTGCTGTCAGGAAAATCTAGGCAGTATGCACATATTGGACTACATAGTGAGTTATAGGCCTCCTCTTGGGCTGAAACTTGGTCATTTGAAAGATAAGACATATATCTCCAACTTCACTAAAGACTATTTTGTCAATAGATGTCGTTTTAGGCATGCTTCTGAAGCTACAAGTTGGTATGAATTTGGAAACATGTTCTTCCAACCTAACTTGAGGTAGGTGCAGTGTTTTTGGCATTTCTGGAGTTCTAAAAGTTCAAATGGCATGATTCAAATTGGAGATTTTCAAGGAGACAACTGGCTACAATTTTCATGAAGACATCCAAGCCAAAATGCACCGTCTAGGTGATGAAAATGAAGCCAGAAGTCGGATAAGAGTTGTTGACTAAAAGCCGCCAACCATGCACCAACCCACCTACCATGCACCAACCCACCAACCATGCATCAAGCTTCCATCTTTGACAATTTTCATATTTTTATAGCTTGTATTCAGTTATGTACATGTACAAATTAGCTTCTAGGATTAGTATAAATAGACCCCACCTCTTTGTATTAGATGAATTCAATTTTGAAGTAAGTTAGAATTCAATTTTGTAGTAAGTTTGAGTATTTGTTAGTTTTCTTTCTCTTCTTCTCCCTTCTCTTTAGAATTTCATTTTTGTTCTTTATTTTCTGAGTTCTTCCTTCCCATCCATGGAAGGCTAGGCTCTTATAATCAATCCAAGGAATTAACCGTCTTGATGTTTAATTTGGAGATCTTGTTTTGCTTGTTCATATTGCTTAATTGTTATTCAAGTTTCTCTTCTTCCTCTTTTAATTTTGATCTAGATTAAATTGCTTAATTTGATTTGGATGTTTATGTGATAATAGCTTTATTATCATGTATTCAAGAGGATCACATAGAATAAATAATTTATTAAAGCTTTTTGATGGATTGTTTAGCTTGGTTAAATTCTTGATCTTAAGTTAATCTATGTTTGGATGGTGCTTACTTTATCTAACCTTGGTTAATTAAATCCTAGATGCTTATCTAGTAGAGGATTCTTGGATCATGTTGAGGCGTCTTGATATGATCTAAGGCCAAGAACACGGTTAGCAATTAAGTGAATTCCTTGTGATCAATGATGAGTTAAACTCAAGATCGGTAAATTTCCTTGGATTGGTTGTTTCTTTAGATTTGTTTTCAACTTTAAGTCTTGTATTTTTATCAATATTGTTAATCAACAACAAAACCCTCCATTTTAATTATCTTGATCTGATTAAATCTTTGTTCTTTTTGGATCCTTGAGAGACGATTCGGTTCATGCTCTATACTGCAAATTAGTTTGCGAACCGGTAATTTTTATTATTTGACGGGGTCTCGGCAACCTCTTGTCAAATTTGGCGCCGTTGCCGGGGATCCAAGGTAACTATTTGATCATTTCATCTAACTCTAACAATTGTGTTTATTTTGTTTTTGAAGCATTTTCAAGTGGAATTCGGCTGAAATTGGGTAAAGAGCATTGTGTTAAGAATTTCGATTCGGTAAAGTATCTCTGATTGACCTGAATTTTGGTACACTAATGGAAATCGTTATTTTGAGAAAGGCTCACTACTTGTAGTGAGATCACCCTTATTTTTGCCAAATTCCATCGTTTATACCACTTTTTCAATTTTTTAATATTTTTTTATTATTTTGTTAGTTAGAATTTTTGTGTATATTTCACTCTGTGGTAGTCCCATAATTTTTAAAAATATATAGATATGTTTTCTGTAATTATTTTGTGTGTATATTTAGACTTATTTTTGTGATTTTGTGTTTGATCACTAATCTGATGGAGCATAAACTTGATGAGCTGGCTTATCTGGTGGGGCAGTTGGCAGTGGAACAACATCACTTACCTGTACAAGAACCTGCAAGATTTTGTTGTGTGTTTCTTGCTGAACCACAATACCAACAGCTTGGATATGATCATTATTCTACCACATATAACCATGACTGGGGAGAACATCCCTGGTTCGAACCTTATGTTGAACCAAGCAGTCTATACCAGCAGCCTATGCAGCAACAGCAGCAAGCCCCAATAAGCATGGAATCTGAGCCTACACTAGAGGATTTGGTGAAACAATTTGCTCAAAACAACATCCAATTCCAGCAGAGAACAGAAGCTATAGTACAAAATGTGAAGACCCAAGTTGGTCAACTTACATCTTCATTGAGTCAGTTGAGCAAGCAACAGATGCAGAAATCTGATTCTACAAAACATGAGATCATTGATGAGAAAAAATCAATTGATGATTTGTGTGCTGAATTTGCTAGTTTTACTGATTTTGATGATTCTGTTTGTTGTACTGGTTGTGATGGTGATATGTTGTGTAATGCATGTGCTGAGATTGCTGCCTTTTTAAGACATGATGAATCTTTTTCAGCAGATTATGCAGCAACTCAATCTGCAAAAGTAGTGAAGCCAACAAAATTGGAGTCCATTGTGGCTAAAAACCTCCTTACTGATGAGGAGGAGAGGTTGCTACAGATTTTTAAGGAGAATCAAAGAGCAATCATACTTGCAGACATTCCTAGCGTTAGCCCTTCTATTTGCATGCGTAAGATTTTACTTGAAGATGGAGCTAAACCAGTAAAGCAACCCCGGAAGATACTGAACCCTTTGATTTTGGATGTGGTGATCCATTACACTGGCTATGGTGTGGCTGCTGGAATGTTAATTCTTCTGCTATCCATAGGGAGTTTTCTTTCCACACTTTTATTTCATTTTTCTAGTTGTTGTTTTCTTTTTGTTTTTACTGTTTTACTATTGTTTTTAATATTGTTTCTGTTTTTATTTGACTGTTACAATTTACTCTTTTCTGTTGTTGTTGTTTCTGCTGTTTGTGTTGTCTGTTTCTATTTCTGCTTTCTTTGTCATCACGATGTTTGTCTTTTATTACTTTTTTTTGTTTTTGTTTTTATTTTTTGTTTTGTCTCCTGTTTTTTATTTTCTATTTTCTATATAAATCTTTGTTGAAAAAAAAAAAGCCACGTTTAAGGTCAATGGCTAGAAATTGAATCATTATTGGGGAGGACCCATGGATCGTGCAAAATCTTCAATCACGCTAGCTAAAGACATTAAAAGTAGCGCTTCTTGGGAGGCAATCCAAGTTTTCTAACTTTTTCATTTTTTCAAACTTTGACTTATTTGCATTCACAAGAATCAAGACAGAAAATCGGTGCCGAGTAAGAAAATCTATCAAAGTTTGATTTTTCTGTCTTAATTTTCTTTGTTTTTCATTGATAGATGATTTTTCACCGGTTAAATGGCGGATAACGGTACTCCGTGAAAAAAAAAATTTCGGTCCTTTCAGTTACCCACAAACACTGAAATCTGTATAAAATTTTACTAATTTTTGTCCCTTCTTCTTTCTTTATTTCGAAATGGATAATCAGCTTGTTAACCTCCGCAAGCAATTCCCCTCTCTCCCTCAAAATGCTTTAACTAACATTTATGGTGCAAGGTTTGAGAGATTAAGGATGCTTATGCACAAAGGCATCCCTGCGGATATACGCTGGTTAATCGAAGCAAAGGTCCGACTCAGAGGTGAATTTTTTGACGCTCTTGTTTCATATATGCCAGGGCTAGGCAAAAGTTCATATGCAAAGAAGAGAAGAGCAAAAAGGTTACGGGTCTACTATAAATGTGCAAGATGGACCTGTAACACAAAATCCAAATCAATTGGAATGACGTCTATAAACCGAGATGATAAAATTAACTTCATAAAGGATGGCATGAGTAAGGAGTCTTTAGATAACATTCTATTGACTCTTGAGACGCATCCTAGTGGAGATGTGCAGAGAGTACTCCTTGATTTATGGCCAATATTCCAAGATGAACATGAGCGTTATAGTCTCGGGAATCTGACTGAAAAAGACCCTGTTTGCTAATTTTTAAGAAAATTGGATGAGAAGCCGACCATTGGCCCATAGAGAGCTTCAAGCCGTTACTGGACGTAAAACCAGAGGAAAATGTGAGCCACAATCACACCTCCTGTAAGTATTATTTTTTATTTTTTTTTCTTGTTTATTTAAAAAAAATTAAAAAAAATTCAAAAAAAAAAGTTAGCCGTATTTTTTTGAAATATGCGTTGCGTATTGTCAAAAGTTCTTCTGACACATATAGATTAGTCTTTTATCATTGTCATATAGCTATTATAATTGTTGTGCTTATTTTCAAACTTACCTGACACACGGATCTACCCCTCCTTTATAGGTGTAATTATTACCTTTGAGTTTTGATGCCTTTAAATATTGCACTTTGCTCTCTTCAGATCATTGATAAGGTGAGAGTACAAAAAAACAAAGAAAAAAAAAGAGAAAATGGAAGTCACTTCAGTTCGTCGGATCAAGAGTGTTTGTGTCTTTTGTGGATCTAATCCTGGGAAAGATAAAGAGTTTGTAAATATTGCACACCATCTTGGTCGAGTGCTAGCTGAGAGAGAAATCCATTTAGTTTACGGAGGAGGTAGTCTTGGGTTAATGGGTTGTGTCGCAACTGCTGCACATTTAGGAGGTGGCAAAGTCCTTGGTGTCATTCCCAGTCCTTTATCTACCAGCAAGCCCATTGGAAAAACATTAGGGGAAGATGTAATGGTATTTTGCATGCACCAACGCATGAACTTTATGATAGCAAATGCTGATGCCTTTATTGCCCTACCTGGTGGTTTTGGAACTTTGGAAGAGCTCTTCCAAATTACATCCTGGTCACAGCAGAACTTTCACCAAAAACCCATAGGTATATTAAATGTTAATGGTTTTTATGACAGTTTGCTTTGTTTTCTTGATCATGCTGTAGAAAAAAGGTTCATCTCACAAGCGACACGTCAAAGTCTTGTAATCGCCGCAACTCCTGAACAATTGCTCGATCAACTAAATGAATTTGTACCACAACGTGATCCAGTAATGGCTCCACGGAATTGGGAACAAGGCAGCAGCAAAAAGCCAAAACTTGATTTGAATTTGTCTTTGTGAATTTTTTGTTTTCTCTTATGGTTTTATTTTTTTTTTGTAATTTTTCTTATTTCAGGCTCGATTTGCAGTTTTCTGGTAAGACTTTCTACACTCTACCTATCTTTATTTTGACATTGGGGACAATGTCTTTAATTAGTTGGGGGGAGGGATAGTTGACATTACCATGTACATAGTTTAGTAAAAAAAAAAAGAACTAACAAGCTAATCTTTATTGTTACTAACTTATTAGATGTATGATGACAGAGTAAGGAGTAGTTTTGCTCTTGAGACGCATCTTAACTTGCATTTCATAGTATGTCTTAAATTATTTTGTTCTTGCATATTAAAAAAAAAGATTAAAAAATTAAAAAATTAAAAAAAAATTCATTTTGATCTTTTCAATTGATTTTGATACAAGCATGTGCTGAATCTGAGCTTAATTGATGATAAAAGTATGCAAAACAGTTTATAGTTGAATCATTTTCATGATATACATGTGTATATGATTGTGGATATTAGGAAGAAGGCATGGTTGAATTGAGTGAATGTTTCATACCTTTGTGAGTTTTGGGCTTTTCCAAGTTTGATACTTACACTTGGTTATTTTCTTTCATGAGTGATGTCAATTATGAATTTATTTTCTAGAACTTGCATTGAATCGATTTGAGATTACATTGGTCTGTATGTTGCATGAAAATGACAGAGGCATTTTTTCTTGACTTAGCTGCTTTGGCCAAATAAACCTACCTTGCATTTATCCAAATATTAACTCCCTCTGAGCCTATTTTCCTATTCTTTGTTCTTAGCTCATTACAAGCTTTGAGTGAAAAACCATGTTTTACCTTACCTTAGGGAATGGGAGAGCATTGATTTTCTTATTGGAGGAGTTCTTTTGCTTGCAATGATTTAAGTGTGGGGAAATTGGTGTGCTGATACGAAATGCTTGGTATACAAAAAACAAAAAAACAAAAAAACAAAAGAAAAAAAAAACAAAAAAAACAAAAATAAAGAAAAAAAAGAAAGAAAAATAAAAGAATAGAAAAAGGAAGGAATGTGTGAAGAGAATGAGCATTTTATGGTTTTGGGTAAAAATTTTATTCTTTCTACTTGAGTTACTCCTCAATGCTATTTTATTCTCTTTGGTTTTAACCTACTATTATCCATATTGTTCCTTTCCTTCACCTTATAGCCATTACAACCTTTTCGAAAGACCTTTTGATTTTTGCAATTTATTTGAGCTAAGTAGTGGAGAATTGATGTATATGCAAGCCTATGGTAAAATACTTTCATAATTTGACTGAGTTGAGCGTAAACAGTTAACCTAAACACCTTGTGTGATTTGAGTGTCACTTGTGAGGAATTTTACTCAATTTGAACATGCATATTTCTGATTAAAGCATGATTGTGCTATACTTTATTCTCAATTGGTTTGATTCAACTATTCTTTGTTAAGCATACTTGACTTATTAATTATGGTTTATATTTGATACAATGCTTGTATTTAAAAATTAGTTGAATTGATTAAATAAAATATTACATGTTTGTGGGTATCATCCTGGTAAACCCTCACGAGACTATAACTCGTCCACTAGGGACACCTAGGGGTTTAAAGGCTTGTGGCACATGCTAAGTGCCATCGTGTTTTCCTACGAAAATGGATTAGATTAGGTATAATCAGTTTTTTATGTTTTTTTATGTTTTTAGTTTAATAATATGATGTTTCTTGTTTTTCTTTAGTTTTGTTCTTATGTGTTTTGCCCAGGAGTGCAAAAGCTTAAGTGTGGGGGAATTTGATCAATCAATTTGAGACACTCATGTTAGCTTTGTATTAGGCTTCATTAGATGTTTATTGTGCCCAATATTAGTATTTTAGATGAGTTTAATGTTGTTGGGCTTCATTGGGTTTTAATGTAAATATTGGATAATTTTCGGATTTTGATGCATTTTGACCTTTCTTCCTTGGTTAGGCCATAACTTGGGACTCGGTGATCCAATTGAGGTGATCTTGGTGTCTTTAGAAAGCTAAGACAAGGATCTACAAGTTTCATGAAGAACTCAAGAGCTGGATCGGACTTCTAAGGGCCCAAAACATCCCTGCAATGCAGAGTGGGTTTGCTGTCAGGAAAATCTGGGCAATATGCACATATTGGACTACATAGTGAGTTATAGGCCTCCTCTTGGGCTGAAACTTGGTCATTTGAAAGATAAGACCCATATCTCCAACTTCACTGAAGACCATTTTGTCAATAGATGTCGTTTTAGGCATGCTTCTGAAGCTACAAGTTGGTATGAATTTGGAAACACGTTCTTCCAACCTAACTTGAGGTAGGTGCAGTGTTTTTAGTATTTCTGGAGTTCTAAAAGTCCAAATGGCATGATTCAAATTGGAGATTTTCAAGGAGACAACTGGCTACAATTTTCATGAAGACATCCAAGCCAAAATACACCGTCTAGGTGATGAAAATGAAGCCAGAAGTCGGATAAGAGTTGTTGACTAAAAGCCACCAACCATACACCAACCCACCTACCATGCACCAACCCACCAACCATGCATCAAGCTTCCATTTTTGACAATTTTCATATTTTTATAGCTTGTATTCAGATTATGTACATGTACAAATTAGCTTCTAGGATTAGTATAAATAGACCCAACCTCTTTGTATTAGATGAATTCAATTTTGAAGTAAGTTAGAATTCAATTTTGTAGTAAGTTTGAGTATTTGTTAGTTTTCTTTCTCTTCTTCTCCCTTCTCTTTAGAATTTCATTTTTGTTCTTTATTTTCTGAGTTCTTCCTTCCCATCCATGGAAGGCTAGGCTCTCATAATCAATCCAAGGGATTAGCCATCTTGATGTTTAATTTAGAGATCTTGTTTTACTTGTTCATATTGCTTAATTGTTATTCAAGTTTCTCTTCTTCCTCTTTTAATTTTGATCTAGATTGAATTGCTTAATTTGATTTGGATGTTTATGTGATACTAGCTTTATTATCATGTATTCAAGAGGATCACATAGAATAAACAATTTATTAAAGCTTTTTGATAGATTGTTTAGCTTGGTTAAATTCTTGATCTTAGGTTAATCTATGTTTGGATGGTGCTTACTTTATCTAACCTTGGTTAATTAAATCCTAGATGCTTATCTAGTAGTGGATTCTTGGATCATGTTGAGGCGTCTTGATGTAATCTAAGGCCAAGAACATGGTTAGCGATTAAGTGAATTCCTTGTGATCAATGATGAGTTAAACTCAAGATCGGTAAATTTCCTTGGATTGGTTGTTTCTTTAGATTTGTTTTCAACTTTAAGTCTTGTATTTTTATCAATATTGTTAATCAACAACAAAATCCCCCATTTTAATTATCTTGATCTGATTAAATCTTTGTTCTTTTTGGATCCTTGAGAGACGATTCGGTTCATGCTCTATACTGCAAATTAGTTTGCGAACCGGTAATTTTTATTATTTGACGGGGTCTCGGCAACCTCTTGTCAATAACAATCTCAGAAATTTCAGAAGGAGGGCTGAGAGGACCTAAGAAAGCACTTATTCTATGTGTGAGCTCATAAGGTATAAATACCTGGGTTTTCCAGAGCTTTGAGTTTTCTACTAAAGAGTCGGAAACAGTGAGAACATCATCATGGCGGATAGGTTCCACAGACGAAAAGGCCAGTGGAATGAAAGTTGAGAAAGACTCAGTTTTTTGGGTAGCAGAAGAACTGGACTGAGCAGAAGAAGACGCCATTGATGAAAGCTTAGAGAAGTGTAAACACCCTATTTTTTACCGAGGGATGTTACCAAAACTTTCCAATATATATAAATATATATATATATATCAGGAAAACAAAAAATAATAATTAAAAAAATAATTAAAAATAAAATAAAAAATAAAAAAATACACAATGATCACACTTCACGTTCATACTTACTGGCTAGGCCACTTTTCCTCTACATTGGCCCTGCATTCTCCACACACTACAATGATATCTCGCGCCCTACACCCATACTACATCAAACTGACACACAAAAAAGCCCCTACTTTAGCATTTGTTTTGAACAATAAAAAGGGGGGATCGAAAAGAAGAAGGGACTTCAAGTTTGAAAGAGGAAATGGAGGATCCCAGTTAGAATCACTCAATCCCTGCAATATTTTCTCATACAATTGTTCATGGTGTTTCTGCCATTTTTTTTCCTTTTTATTTTGCTCTTCTTATTTCATCTTCCATAACCTCCACTAGCACCCACACTCAAACCACACCACCATCACCGTTTCACCACCCAGCCACACGAGCCACCACCATGTCGCCACCCAAACCACCGCCTCACCAACACCACACTAAACCCAAGCCACCCAAACCGCAGAACCTCCCTTCACTGGCACCCACACCCAAATCGAACCCATACCCACCCTACCATGCGAGCCATCACCGCCACCTACAAACCATAGCCATCTAGCAATCTCTCATGCCATCTCCACCGCCCCCTTTTAATTCCTTTTTTTTTTCTTTTATTTTCGTTTAAGTTAGGATTTCGGGTGCAAGTTTGGTTGAAATGGCTAATGGGTTTTTATTTCTTAGTTGTGTTTGGTTTGATAGGGATTTTTTTTTTTATCACATCTAATAATGGGCTTCTAGTCTAAGACTAATGTATTAAGTGGCTAGTGGGCTAAGTCTGTTTTAGTTAGCGGGCCATTTTTTTTAATTATTCATTTATTCTTCTAAGTAAATAAAAAAAAAGCTAAAAAATATATATAAAAAAAATAAAATGAGATTAATTGAATGGACCAGATAGAGATAATAAAAAATAATAATAATTTATGGTTCTCTTTAACATTAATTGGTACAGATTTTCTTGTTTCACTACTTCTTTTATTTTTTTTCTTCTATTATTTTATTTTCTCTTGTTTATTTTACTTATCTTGTTATGTTTACTTAGTTGTTTAAATCGCTTAATGTTATTACGTTTAAGTATATTTATTCTGATTTAGATATTTGGTATTAATTATTTGTACTTGTATTATATAAAAAGAAAAGGAGGTGGAATGATAATCAAATATATGGTCTAAAGCCATAATAATTTCGTTAGTTGGTGTTGAGGAGTCAAGTACTCTCTAACCAATTTTTCGTGAGATGGTTATATGGGTTTAGTACCATGTGTCATTTCATTTAGGATGCGTTTGACAAGAGGTTGTCGAGACCCCGTCAAATAATAAAATTTACCGGTTCGCAAACTAATTTGTAGTATAGAGCATGAACCGAATCGTCTCTCAAGGATCCAAAAAGAACAAAGATTTAATCAAATCAAGATAATTAAAATGGGGTTTTGATGATGATTAACAAGATTGACAAAAGTACAATAATTAAAGTTGTAAACAAATATAAAGAAGCAACCAATCCAAGGAAATTTACCGATCTTGAGTTTAACTCATCATTGATCACAAAGAATTCACTTAATTGCTAACCGTGTTCTTGGCCTTAGATCATATCAAGACGCCTCAACATGATCCAAGAATCCTCTACTAGATAAGCATCTAGGATTTAATTAACCAAGGTTAGATAAAGTAAGCACCATCCAAACATAGATTAACTTAAGATCAAGAATTTAACCAAGCTAAACAATCCATCAAAAAACTTTAATAAATTGTTTATTATATGTGATCCTCTTAGAATACATGATAATAAAACTATTACCACATTAACATCTAAATCAAATTAAGCAATTTAATCTAGATAAAAATCAAAAGAGGAAGAAGAGTGATGTGGTAAATCAGAACGCAAGTATACGTTATCGCAAATCAAGTAATATAGTTGTAAGAAAGTGTCGAACCCACAGGGATTAATTCTAAATTTAACTATCTATTAAAAGTTTACAAAACTCAATCTTATTTAAACAACTTAATAAAAGGAAGTGTTGTGAAAAATTAAAAATTAAAGTATACAACAAGAAGAATTTAATGATCAAATTAACCAAGCCTAGGATTGCAATTATTCCTCACACTTTACTTGATTCATTTACTTCTATCTAAGATCAATTAATTATCTGAATTGTTAACTAGAAATCCTTAACTTATCTATAAGCCTCTTTCGATGGTCAAATAGAAATATCCTTAATTAATGATAAACTATATGTCTATGTCTATCAAATAATCAAGAATTCATTAAGTTCCGATTTCATTAATAGTTACATATGTCATATAGGTATATGTCTATCCTATATGAACTCAAGGCTTTCGCACAAAGATCATATGTTATCTTACTTAGATCTAAAACCAAAATCCCTTTGTCAAGTTGCTTAAGGTTTATCAATTCAATTTAATTAATGGCCAATTAATTAAGAGCATTAAGAACAAGTAAGATAAACAATTCAAGATAATCAACCTACTCTCGGATATGATAAACGAATCAAATTACGTGTGAGTTCAAATTGCAATCCTAGTATAGAAATTTAGCTACTCATTATATTAAAGGAAACAAAAGAATAAGTGAAAAGCATGATAGAAATGAAAGTGGTAGTTTGGTATTGACAAGAACACAACGGGCTAGAGTTTCGAGATTTACTTTAAACAAATTGGAAGATCTAACCTTGAAATCAAAGTATAAATCTCACAATTTATGAAAGCTTCACCCCTAACTCTAGGAAGAATCTTAACTAGACATCAAGATGAAGAAACTTGAATAAGATGAAGATTATATTATACAAACTACAAGAGCTTTGGGATTTCCTTTAAACAAATTGGAAGATCTAACCTTGAAATCAAAGTATAAATCTCACAATTTATCAAAGTATCACCCCTAACTCAAACTACAATGAGAGAATTCAGAAATGGGATGCCCTTAAGTGTGGCAAATGCCTTCCTTTTATAGGCAAAGGCTAGAACTATTCAATTACAATTTTGTCAAATCTCTTTGCACATGGGTTGAAATTTTAGCTCCGAAGATTATCAAATTCGTCATTGCTCCCGTCATAATTTGGAAATCTTCTCTTCATGCAAGTTGTAGCACATGCAGTCGTGAAGAACATGTCAAAATTTCAGCCAGATCTAACGGTTGGATCTTGAGATCTGACCATTTTGCCGAAACTACTCAGATTATATCAAAAATGACAGCCACCAACTTGTTGCCTAATTTTGACCCACTTCCGGTGCTAATCTGGAAATCTTCATTTCTAGGAAAGTCATAGAGAATTATGTCATGCATGACATATCAAAATTTCAGCTACATCCAACGGTTAGATCTTGAGAAATCACCAAATAACCGAGTATAGGTTTGAGCAGAAATTTTCTGATTTGTCCTGAATTTGATGTAACCCAAAATTCACTGAGTTTAGGTCTTCATTTCTCTTCTGTTTGAGCTATACTGATATCAACATCCAAGTTCATGATATTTTGGTTCAACAACTGCTTTGAATAGTCCTTCGGGTGTTCTGCTCAATTTGTAACAACATAACCAATATATGAGGAATTATGCAATTTTCACTTCATATATGCAATAATTTCATAAGAATAGACCAATGAGAGGTGCTAAATTATGCATATAAAATATGTTTATCAAAGAGAAACTTGAATAACAATTAAGCAATATGAACAAGCAAAACAAGATCTCCAAATTAAACAACAAGATGGCTAATCCCTTGGATTGATTATGAGAGCCTATCCTTCCATGGATGGGAAGGAAGAACTTAGAAATTAAAGAACAAAAACGAAATTGTAAAGAGAATGGAGAAGAAGAGAAAGAAAACTCTCACAAATACTTAAACTTCCTTGAAACTTACTTCCAAATTGAATTCTAACTTACTTCCCCATTGAATTCATTATAATACAAAGAGATTGGCTCTATTTATACTAATCCTAGAAGCCAATTTGTACATGTACATAATCTGAATACAAGCTATAAAAACAAGGAAATTGTCAAATATGGAAGCTTGATGCATGGTAGGTGGGTTGGTGCATGGTAGGTGGGTTGGTGTATGGTTGGTGGCTTTTAGTCAACAACTCTTATCCGACTTCTGGCTTCCAATTCATCACCTAGACGGTGCATTTTGGCTTGGATGTCTTCATGAAAGTTGTAGCCAGTTGTCTCCTTGAAAATCTCCAATTTGAATCATGTCATTTGGACTTTTAGAACTCCAGAAATGCCAAAAACACTGCACCTACCTCAAGTTAGGTTGGAAGAACGTGTTTCCAAATTCATACCAACTTGTAGCTTCAGAAGCATGCCTAAAACGACATCTATTGACAAAATGGTCTTCAGTGAAGTTGGTGATATGGGTCTTATCTTTCAAATGACCAAGTTTCAGCCCAAGAGGAGGCCTATAACCCACTATATAGTCCAATATGTGCATACTGCCCAGATGGTTCCGTGATAGCAAACTCACTCTGTATTACAAGGCTATTTTGGGCCCTTAGCAGTCCGATCCAGCTCTTGAGTTCTTCACGAAACTTGTAGATCCTTGTCTTAGCTTTCCAAAGACACCAAGATCACCTCAATTGGATCACTGAGTCCCAAGTTATGGCCTAACCAAGGAAGAAAGGTCAAAATGCATCAAAATCCGAAAATTATCCAATATTTACATTAAAACCCAATGAAGCCCAACAACATTAAACTCATCTAAAATACTAATATTGGGCACAATAAACATCTAATGAAGCCTAATACAAAGCTAACATAAGTGTCTCAAATTGATTGATCAGCGTTAATCAGTCTCCTTTATAAAATCAATCCATTTTTTAATCAAATTAATCTTGTCTTTAATTAGTAAATTCCGAATCATTTTTTTAAATTAAAATTAACCAACGCATAATCATTTTCTAAAGAACTACGTGACTTTGAATTCTCCATTGCACTAGGGGGATACGTAGGCACTCACGGCAAGCCAAATGTATAAATAGTTTACTTTAATTTTTATCTTTATTTTCTTCTCATACCTATAAATGTTATAATTTATTTATTAATTTATTTTTCTTCATTTTCCACCAAACCTGTAAATATTCAATTTTTTTTGTTTATTTTTCCTTCAAATTTGTAAATTGTTTAGTTTAGTTTTTATTTAATTTTGTGAATATTTGTAGTTTAATTATTTTTCTTGGTTCTGACAACAAACCTGCAAAATATTTAATTTAGTTTTTTGTGTTTATTTTCCTTCAAATTAGTAAATTGTGTAATGTAGTTTTTATTTGTGAATATTTGTAATTTAATTATTTGGCTTGTTTTATCTTTATTTAGGGGGTAAATCAAATATTATTTGGGTTATTAAATTTGCACAACTAGCTTAAGGTAACCATCGTAGGACGGATGTATCAGCGGTGCTGTAGGATTAAGTTCCTGCCCTTCCCTGTGCATAATTGACTCCTGAACCCTATTTGGTTATCGCAGACATTTTCTTTTTGTTTTATTTTAAATATATTTTTAAAAGGGTTTTGCCAGTCATTTTCCCTACCCAATAAACGATTTGTGGTGACTCCATTTGTTTTAACTAAATTTCACTCGCCGCTCCCCGTCGCGATCTGATCGGTCGTGACAAGAAGTATTCGAGAAAAATTGAGTCTTGGAGAAGGGTAAAGATATTCAAAGAAGGTTTCTAAAAAGGTAAAAATAAGATAAAACCTTTTTGAGTTTATAAAGGGTACAATGATGAGATTTGATGCTTCTAATATTGAATTGGTTCTTGAAACAAATGTTGGCAAATAGATAACTGCCACATGGCCAAGATAGCAGAAATCGTGCGCAGTAGATAGTTGGCGGTTACATCATTAGGTGTTTCTTCTCAAGGAAGATTGGGATCAGATTAAGTTGTTATGAGTTTTTGAATTTCAAAACATATTTTAAAAATCCCAAGAAAAACGAAAAGGTGTTCCCTATTTCTTAGGAACGGATTGATCTGGCCAATAATCTGTCAGTTTGAAATGATTGACATTTATAAGGGTTAACCCAGAATTCAAAGCAAAATTTGTCGGTTTATGTAACTGACATTTATATGAAGTTTGTTAATTTGTTTTCTCATAATGAATTTTGGGGCATGTTTTCAAAATTTCTATTGGCCAATATTAAATTTGGTTTTAAAATGTGTCGGACTGAAATGGCCGAAATTCAAATGTAAAGTGCCTTCACAGTGCAATTATTTTTGCCAAATGTTGTTTGACGAAAAGAGCTTCCAGTATTTAGTCGAAAAGCAAATACTTGACGATTGGAATATTTATCTCTTTCCTCCAATTTCGTCGAGAGAAAAATATTGGGGGGCATCTGTTATTAACAAATCTCCAGTTTTCGACAAAATTGATAATCGACAATTTGGGAGACTTTGCAAGGATGAAGCTAGAAATATGCAAGTTCAAAATAGAACAAATGTAATTGTCGATAATTTATACTTAGTTGAAATCATGAAATATTATTGAAGGTTGAGTAGACAAAATTTAGGATGAAAGCTTGAACCGACATTTGGTGTGCTATATCTGACAAATCAAGGCTACAAAGGGTGTTCTACAAACAAAGTCTCATTTGACAAATGTGCAAAGCCGACAATAGTGTTGTGTTCGACAAATCAAGTCTCAGAAAGATGTTCAACAAAAGTTACATTTGAGTAATGTGTGAAGTCAACAAAGTTTCAAGCATATATTCAACCGACAAAAGGACTTAAGAATTATTGACAAAGCTGGTGCACTTACAAAATCATTGATAGTTACATAGGAGCTGGTGGTTACCATTTTGAATTTCAAAGTGACGGTTGCATCTATGGATCAAGAAGCTGCTGATGTTGACTCATGGGAAGTTGTTGCTGATAGTTTTTATGCTATTACTAAAGAATAAGCATGTATTAGTTGCATGCAAGCCACCTGTTCAACAAATGGCAGGTTCTTAGGAATTTAGACGTAAGATTTACTCTATAAATACTAGTTTCAACGATGTAATAGATGCTGCAACTTGAAACATCCTACACTCTTAAAGTCTCAGCGACACTCAAAGGATACACGGATCAATCAAGTTTATATGTCACTTTCATTTTATGCAATTTGATTTCAGGTTCTTTACTGCATTTCATTTTCTTTTGATTTGCTTTACTTACTTTCACTTTTCATTTCTCTTCATCTTCATCTTCATCTTCATCTTCTTCTTCTTTTAATACTTTTAATCCAATCGACATTTTAATCACTTGAAAGTGAGAACTCAATGGAGGAGGTTCCCTTTCAAGATTGATAATTGGAACCGCAATATTGTTGACTTAGGCACCGACAAATTAGATAATTGACAAATTTGGCACTTTGGAGCCAAGTTTTTGTCAATACATTTGTTGGATTATTTAATCCTATGTGGACTAGCATAGTCACATCTTTGCTAAAAGACTTGGATTAATTGAATGTCATATTTGTTGAGCATATATTGGTTAAGCCCATTTGTGATCACTTTTGTTATTGGGCTTTTATAAGCACTTAAACCTATTGTGGACTGTGGTGATATGTGGGCATTGTATATGGGTTTTCTATGATGGGTAGGTTAACCCATATTGTAAACACAAGGAGAGGCCCCTACTCTCATCCTATATGTATTATGGTTGCCCCATTGAGATCATAAGCTTCAACGCATATAGGGAAAGAGGGTAGTTTCTCTCCTATGCACTAGATTCCTTATAATCTTCTCATGATGCTTCTCTTGGAGATATAAATTCCTATTCAATATACAGATTCATCTATAAGCTTAATGGCTAACACAGGTACGCTTTCTACCTTACATAATAAAGATGTTCTAAATTCATATATGACTTTTATTTTAATCTTACATGTGGTATCAGAGCCATCATATATGAATTTAGGATCCAATTGCATGATAATAATCTTTGAACCTAATTTTTTTATGAAACCCAAATTCCCCTTTTATGATTTCATGTAGATAATGTTTCTAATTCAGTTTGGGACCTTGAGGCTTTTGTAGTACTCATTGATATAAAACTTTTGATATAAAATATACATGAATTAGAGATTTGTAGATGGAGAATTTAACTTTTGAAGTTTTACGTTCAAAATTTAGGATTTGATTTCAAATTTTCAAATTGAGATTTTTTAAACATGTGATGATGCATGATTTCTTGATATATTATTTCTGGGACCTAAAATTTATGTTTGAAAAATATTTAATTGGATGATAAATCGAGTTTTGGAGTTGAATTTAACAAAATTCAAATTCGAGTTTATATGCGAACTTTTTAATTCGATCAGATTGGATCGCGTGATAATGTTTAATCATGATTTTGGAATTCTAAACCTCATGAGATTTTGATTTTTTTTTAAAACAAAAGTTTCTTGATTATGTGAAATATTGTTTTGTTATTTCCCTAATTATGTGGGATATTGTTATATTATTTCTGATTTTGTGGGATAATGCTTTTTTTTTTTGGATTATGTAAGACATTATTTTGTTGTTTCCCTAAATAAATATTGTGCTCTAAAAATTTTGATATGAAATTTTTAATGTGTAATTCTCACATAATTTAAAATTGTTTTGTATGGTGTGCTTTTCCTCATGAAGCACCGTAACTATTAACTTTTTTTTGGTGCATTATATATGCTAATTAAGTAAAAAGAAAATGTGAGAATTTTAATTATATGTTGTTTTAATAATGTTTTGGTATTTTGGAGAATTTTATTGTTTGACAAAAGGTATTGTATCATATTTTCTTGGCAAATATTATTTAGATGCCAATGAAAAATTTGTAAATTGTGTCATTATTGTTATTGTGTATAACTTTTGTAAAAGTTTATTCAAAATAAACTTGGGCACACTAAGACTATTTATTTTATATTGTACACTCCTTGCTTCATTGTTACCTGATTGTCATATTAATTTTTCATTAGTTGAGCCCATTGAATTTTGTAGAATTTTTTTATAAAGTTATACTATACTTAAATATGGATAATTTTGAGTATTGGCAATCTTAAAATATCGTGATTATATTCTGTCAATATTGATTAAGAGGTCATGGGCACATTATTTTATATTATGCTATTGCAAATTGAATAAATTATATATACCCATTATTTGTTGCATAATTAGATTGTGAAAATATTGCTAAAATATTTTTTGATAATGGACAAATTTTAAAGCAGTAGCAAATGTAATTAAGATATACTTGTGTGTATTTTCTCATACACTGTATAAATGTGAATTATAATTTATTTTGTGTAAATTTTATTACAAATTGTGCTATAACATTTTTTTATGAGCCTTATGTTAGTAGACATATAAAAGAGTTAATTTTGTTACACATCATTGAGCTATTCGATTATGTTGGCTCAACATACAAGGATGGACAATACACTGCCTGAGGTTAGTTGTGAAAATTTGTTTGATTGGTGGTCTATTATATAATTGCATAAGTGAATAAATTTATTCTTAAGGTGTTATTCACCATTTTATGCCTAATTTTGAAATATGTAATTATATATAAAAGTGTGACAATTATCTAAAATGATGTGGCATGTAAACTTGTTAACTTCATACGCAGTTTTATTATTATTATAATAATATCTTGTAATTGTGATCTCACCTATCGTGGGAGTCAATTATAATGAGTTGAGTGCGCTTATTATATTTTATGTTACTCTCAGATGTGACTCAATTTTGACACAGAAATATATTTTTTTGTGTTGTTATGTGCATATAATATTGCATAATGTATTGAAACAAGTATATGTTATTTTACAATTTTTGTGTGTAAATTGAATTTTGAGAGTAACTATTTTGTGATATTTAAAACCGTTGTGCACATTTTGTATAGTTGTATCATCGCCTATTGCGGGACTAGTCATGACAATGTGTTATTTTGGTAATAACGTGATTACATTTGCATTGGGGATTATGTTAATAATATACTTACCCTATTTGTTTGTCTTTATTAATATGATTTCTAATGATTTGTTAAATGTATTAAATGTTATGTTCTTAAAGTTTTCAGTATCCTTTCGGTATTAGCTTTAAGGACATAATTTTTAATGTTGTGGGAGTTGCTTATGCATTGTAATTCGGGACCCTTAGGCAGGATTACAATGACATAAGAGCTCAATTATAATTGTATGCTCAATCCTATTATGATATATATGAAATATTACTCATTATCAAGTAATTTTGTTGAATTGATAAACTCATTTGTGCACATTTATAAGTGACAATATTGTGTAATTGAATGTGTGCATCATCTTGTGAATTTTGACAAATGAGATAATTGAGCATTTTGTAACAATCTAAAATTATTTTGTGGACATGTGATTTTGAATGATTTTGCTTTCGCCTATCGTGAAACTAATCAAGATAAGTTATCATGTCAAAGGAAATTTATTTTCTCAATTTCATTGGAATGAATTTACAAATATTATTTGTGTTATTTAATTAGTTGACACACCCTATTGGTGTGATATTATTTATTATAATCTGTAGTTTAAAATATTTTTGGATTATGTAAGTAATGGACATACCCTATCGGTGTGACACTACTTAACATAATAATTGTGTGATAGATAAAATATTTGAATACTTAAGAAAGTTTGAATACACTATTTGTGTCTATTTATTTTGTGTTTATTAATTCAACTATTTTTCTCTATCAAGTGGGAGAGAATTGTATATTATAATTCGGGACCCTTAAGCAGAATTACAATGATACAATGTCTCTAGTTCAATTAATTGCTCAGTTAATTGAGCATGAGAAAACCAATGCTCATATAAGCATGCTACAATTTTGGATATGGTTTTTCTCTTCCTTTTGTGTTTGTCATTGCTTTATTGTTGGGACCTATATTGAGGATATAGTTAAGTCTCTTAAAGTATATTGTAATATAGCGGACTCCCTATACCTATGGTTGTCGTATATTGTTGATGATAAACCTTAATCTTTGATAAGGTACTATGTTGAAAACTTGTTAGCCTAATATGGTTTAAAAAAATAATAATTTCTCTGACTTTCTAATGTCTTAAATTGTGGTGTTATTGATGTGTAAAATCACCTCTTGAACCTATTTTTGTAATAGGTATTTTTTGTAACAATTTTGGGATATACAAATAAATTTTGTATATTATCTGTATGTACTTGGCAATGCTATTGTTTTGTAAATGCTCAAGCATTGTGGTAATTATTGCTTTGAAGTAGTAAAACTAACTAAATGTTACTTCTCCTTGACTTTCTATTTGTAAAAAATAATTGAGAATGAATTATACTTTTGTATTCATCTAATGTCATGATCTTTAAAAGAAATTATCAATTTTGATTTTGAAATATCTTGAGTGGAAATACAGGGATTAAGTTGTTTTTCTAAGTTTTCCCATATGTTGTTATGATGAAAGTGATTTCCTATAAAGATAATTTTGTAAGTATTTATTTTGAGTACAAATCGGCATATTAGTTACTTCAATTGATTAAAAAAAAATCCTTTTTGTTAATAGTGCACAATTTAATATCAATAATATTTGAATTAAACATATTGTACTTATGGCATTATTATTCAACAATTTTTTTATTTGAGAATAAGGTAAAAGTTTATATGCTTACATACCGTATATGTTAAATATGTGAAATTGCCTATGGTTGATTGAGTTGAATATTCTTTGCTGTAGATAAGGAGAAGATGATTTTTTAATTGCTACTCCTTTTGGAGTAATTAGTATAAATATGTGAAGTTTGCTAAAATGCCTATTAAAGGTAAATAAATATTTAAGTGCATGCTAAAAGTTTGTATATGGCATGATTTAGGCACTTAGGCATTGTAGTTTGATATTGATTAATGTATTGGTTTCTTTGTATTGGTTATAAATGTATGTTGCCATAGGTAAGTGGGAGCAAGCCTTGTTGTTAATGTGTTTTTATGCTAGTTGTTTACTAATGACTAGTGTCGCTATTTTTGTTTTATGTGAGACAAGATCTTATATTCAATCGTTTATATTTGTAAAAGATCTTGGTGATGCCTATTTTGTGTTTTAAGGCATACAAATATTTGAAAATTTATTATTATTAATGGATTGTCTTATAAAGCACACATATTCAAAAATTTGAAATATGTTAAATTTGTGATCTTGTTGCCCATTAATGTGTAATCCTTTTTTGTTATTATGGGAGTTAGAGACTTTGTAATTGGTATGTCCTTAATACTTGTTAAAAATAGGTCATATGTGCTTCCGCTGTTGGTAACTTAGTTATATGCTCAAGTGTGTATTATTTATTTATTGCCTATGTTATAACACTTGAGTGATCCGAAGTGAGTTGTTGTAAACTTGCAAGTAATCCAATAATACGTGTAAGGTATTATGGATTTTGATCTCACTCACAAGTGATCAAATCATTTTAAGTGAATTTTGGTGTAAGTTACCCATTTGAGAAAATCCTTCAAGGATTTATACTTGCGATGACAAAGAGGAGTTGATCTGTTGTTAAGTGTTAAGTGGACACTTGTAATCTCCTCAATTGTGGAGGCAGAATATGTGGTTGGTAATAAAGCCAATTTTGTGAGACTCTATGATTATCCAATTGTTTTTGGTTAGGCTTCATATTGTTTCTGATTTACAACCACATTTTGATGACTCTGCAATAATGTATTTTTCTCTGTTTTGTACTTGTGTTGTTAGAGATAAATATTGTGAGTCTCAAACTCAATTTGAATAATTTTATCACAGAGTTAAGTTTTTATCCCACTAATAAATATTTTATCATTAGAGTATTTTGAAACTTATGTGACTCAAATGAAGTTGACTATGTTTTGATATGTTGGATTAATGGGTGTGTGCACAATTGTTATTATGTTGTCTCGAGACTTATTGAAACTATTGTTGTCATATGTTGTTATTATGTGCGCACTTTTGTGATAATATGAGATATTGTGGGAGACATTTTGGACCTAGTCTCATTTTGTTGTACTGAGATAATTTTGTTGAATCTCAGAAAGCATCTTGGGCGGATGCTAAGGCCATTTTGTTGGGAATTGTACATGATCACATTTTTGGCATGCATTTTAATGTGCTTTCCCTATGACTTATTGTTGAGACATTTTGGACCCAGTCTCATTTTGTTGTACTGAGATAATTTTGTTAAATCTCAGAAGGCATATTGGGCAGATGCTAATGTCATTTTGTTGGGAATTGCACATGATCACATTTTTGGCATGCATTTTGATGTGTTTTCCCTATAATTTATTGTTTGAGACATTTTGGACCCAGTCTCATTTTGTTGTATTGAGATAATTTTGTTGAATCTCAGAAGGCATCTTGGGCGGATGCTAAGGCCATTTTGTTGGGAATTGCACATGATCACATTTTTGGCATGCATTTTGATGTGCTTTCCCTATAACTTATTGTTGGAGACATTTTGGACCCAGTCTCATTTTGTTGTGCTGAGATAATTTTGTTGAATCTCAGAAGACATCTTGGGCAGATGTTAGGGCCATTTTGTTGGGAATTAAACGTGATCACACTTTTGGTTTGTGTTTTGATGTGTTTTCCCTTTGGCCTACATTCCACTTTATGTTAAGTCACAAGGATTTGAGTATCTTACATGTATGATATCAGTATTCCTATCGAATATGATTTTCTGCATTTTAAGGTACTTGTAATCCTTTTTTGGACCAATGGTTGAGAGTGCTTGCTCATAATCGACATTCTTTGTGGCCACATTAATCCAAGATATTGTTTATTTTTAAATGTTTGTCTATGCTGTCCAAGTGGGAGATTGTTGGATTATTTAATCCTATGTGGACTAGCATAGTCACATCTTTGCTAAAAGACTTGGATTAATTGAATGTCATATTTGTTGAGCATATATTGGTTAAGCCCATTTGTGATCACTTTTGTTATTGGGCTTTTATAAGCACTTAAACCTATTGTGGACTGTGGTGATATGTGGGCCTTGTATATGGGTTTTCTATGATGGGTAGGTTAACCCATATTGTAAACACAAGGAGAGGCCCCTACTCTCATCCTATATGTATTATGGTTGCCCCATTGAGATCATAAGCTTCAACGCATATAGGGAAAGAGGGTAGTTTCTCTCCTATGCACTAGATTCCTTATAATCTTCTCATGATGCTTCTCTTGGAGATATGAATTCCTATTCAATATACAGATTCATCGATAAGCTTAATGGCTAACACAGGTACGCTTTCTACCTTACATAATAAAGGTGTTCTAAATTCATATATGACTTTTATTTTAATCTTACAACATTGCCTGACAATTTTTCACCTTTAACAAAATGGCACGCCCAGTGGGACACTTGAAAGTAGTTTGACAAAATTGCTTTCCGACAATTTCAAGGCTATAGCCAAATTATTGTGAAGGTTTCTATTGACAATTTTTCATGTTTAACAGTTACATAGTTAGTTACATCTCTAAGACTATATAAGTCACTCTTATATATAATTTCTCATTCAATTAATTTCACTTTTATCTTCTCCCAATTTTCTCTCTTCTGGGGCCATGTTTCTCAACATGGTATCAGAGCTTTCATGGTACCCACCTTGAACATTTTCCTTCATTCCGCTGCAACGAGTTCTCGTAGAACTTTCATTTTTTTCTCTCCCCTCTCTCACTTTTCAGTTGTTGTGTTCCTCTTGCCATTTTCTACCTTTGAAGAATTTCTTTCATTCCAATCAGGGAACCATAATCTTCTTTTTTTTTCGCATCTTCTCACATTTTCTAGTTCATTTTCTAGAGAAAATTTTCCATCAATTGCTTTTTGTCATTTTCTTCTTCGTCGTCATCCGATTCTTATTCCAATTGCGAAAAGCCAGTTACTTCATCCATCAAGGACAAGGTGTATCACATTTTTGCTTTGCTGCTGCATACTATTGTTTCGGTTTAAGTAGGTGATGGTGAATCACATAGGTTCCATTTCTTTGGCACCATCTCGTGCCTTGCAAGGTTTTATGGAGTGATTTGGTGACTTTGGTAGATGGAATGGTGATGTGGACTTACGACATAAGGTCATGTTCAATGTCACAATGTTTGGTACTGGTAGTAGAGACATGTTGCTAGTCATGTTGTGATAATTGGCGCATGGATCTTGAACTGTTGAGATGTTATCATGCTTATTACCAATATTGCATGGGTTCTTTGAAACTTGGAAATTCATGATGTCAATGGGTTCATTTCGGAGAGTTGTTTTGGATGATTCTTGATTCATGAGTTGTATTTGATTTTGGAGTTTGGTGTTGTTGAAGAATGCCTTTGGTACAAATTTTTGTTAATCTTTGTTTTAGCCTTATTTGGCTTTGGTTTTAGCTTTTGTCTCTTCTATGGTGGTTAAGCTTGTGATGCTGTTGGCAGCTTGAAGGGCTCCAATTTGCTTGGAAAAAGTGTCGTGGAGACGCTTGAAGAATATCGATGGGGCCTAAAGAAATTAAGGTCGTAGACTTCTAGGAGATATGTATTTTAGTCGTTACCAATTCTCATTCATTACTTTTTTTCATATTTTCTTCTTGTTAGCCAATGTGATTACGAAATTACTTGTATTTTGTGATTTTTTTTGTTTGAGATAGATTGTATTGTTCATCCCAAGCTGGGAATGCAAAGTACGCATCCTCCAGCTTGTGGGGGGTGTCACATCCCGAAATTTCGACTTATATTATATATGCTGTTTTCTTAGATTTTTATGATAAATAATTTTTAGGAATTTTTGTGAGTTCAATTAAATCAAAGTTTAACTGAACTTAACCTTATAAGTTGATTTTAGACTATTCTGGAAAATAAAAATAAATAATTTTATTTTTGGTCCAGGATACCTTTGGAGAATTTTAAAAAAATAAATGGAAGTTCAGATTTCAAATCCGTCAACAGATTTGATCATTTTCCATTTTTAGAGATTTTATGAGCAAATAAAATCTTTGGGTGATTTTGGGTACATTCTATTGTCCATTGGACAATAGATACTGATCTTTGTCCATTAGATAATATTTACTGATAAAAATCTTGAGGAAAATATCATATGTAATAAATGGTAACATTTATGGCAATGGTGAGTCAAATGGGTGAGTCATGGTAAGAATTTATTAACATGGTGAATCACCATGACATTAATTTGATTAAGGTGGCAAAGATAATGACCATCACCTTGCTTGGAAGCTCTTGAGAAAAAGCTTGGAAGTTGAAGAATCCTTAAGGTGAAAATTCTTTCCTTTCACTTTTTAAAATTTCTATTTCAAAGTTTTAGATCATTGGATTGATCCATGATCATCTTAACTTATTGTGGAAAAGTGTTTGCCCCAATAGTTTAAAACAATATGTTTTGATGATGACAAATAGATAAGTAGATAATGAATATGCTACCTACATTTGCTTAATAGAATATAATTGATCAAGCATGATTATGTAATATATCTTGTTTATTTTATATAAGGGTCATGCATTGAGTATGAGTAGCATAATTTATAGAATATATCCAATAATACTTTATATGTGTTGTAATGAATTGATATTGGATATGTGTCTATGTGAATTATATACGCATGAAGAATATATAGTTATATACTTATGAATCATGCATATTGAAATATTGAGTTATGGATTTGGACTAACCATGTTTTTTAAGTGAGTTATGCTTTGTAGGATAGTCCAAGTATCAAGAGTGAGCAATAGAACAAGAATGTGAAAGACCTTAATCTTGCTCAACTCAAGAAGTTGGAGAATGAAGAGATGTTCCAAGAATTTGGAAGATTTGAAGAGAAGAATTTTTATAAGCTTTGATTGCATCAAGAAGCCTAAAGACTTAAAAGGGTATATTTCTCTTATAGGCTATTCTCCTTTGTAAGGATAGAGGTTTTACAAGAAGAGAGCTCAAATAAGTTTTTGAATCTAGACAAATGTTTTTAAACTTGCTAAAATGCCCAACAAACAAGTTTTGAAAAGTTATTCATGGTGGTATGTCAAAACTATGAAAAATAGCCAAGTTTGAGTTCTGGAAAACTGATCTATGGTCACTATTTTTATCATAACTTTCAAACTACTTTGAGTTTTGATCTAAAACTTGTTTCATATGAAAGTAGACTCAAAGAGCTTTCCAACGCATGGTCATTTGTTTAATTCCGTTAAGAAACGAAGAAGTTATGGCCGTTGGAAGTTTGTTTTTGTGTCTTTGTAATCTTTGTATCTGAATCTGAGACTTTACGTATCCGGATATTTGACTCCGAAGAGCACTCACGAGTTCAATATCGAGGATACAAGCCTTTGGTATCCGGATATTTGTCTCGAGGTAAATCAACATTGAAATATCAGGATCTGACTTTGTGATATCAGGATATCTTGCTCCGATGGCTAAAACTCATTTCAAATATCGAGGATATCTCAACATGATATCGGGATATCTCAACCAAATGTCGAGGATACGAGTTATGATATCGGGGATATCTCAATCGAGATATCGAGGATATCTCAATATGATATCGAGGATATCTCAATCAAATATCGGGGATCACGAAATCGAGATATCGGGGATATTACGTTCTTGGAACAAGCCCAGAAATTAGGATATCCGGATACCAAGTTCAAATATTCGGATATTGCTTGCCAGAAAGTCAGAATAACGGCTATAAACGGCTAGTTTTCATAGGAAATCTTTCTTAAACACCACCAACGATTATTTTATTACTTGGCCTATATATAAGAGCTAATATTGAAGCATTAACAAGTTGATGAACACTGATTTACAAATCATTATGAGGATTTGATCATTTTCTATCAAAATCAATATTTGAGCTCTTCATTGTCAAAAATCCATCTATCCATTAGTTCTTCAATTTGTATTATCTACTCTTTGAGAGAGTTTACTCATTCTATCATATTCTTATCTTGTAAACACTAAGTGAGGGCAGAGGATCCCTCTAGTTGAAAGTGTGAGGCTTATACACAAAGGGTAGAGGATCCCAAAGGTGTAGGAAGTGCTCATAGCTTGTAAAGGTTTTTCAAGCACCGGTAAAGCTTGAAGAGTTAGAGGCTCTTGCACAAGGGTGGAGGATCCCAAAGGTGTGAAGAGTGCTTAACTTTGTAAAGGTTTCTCAAGCACCTAAGTTACAAGCTTGAAGAATAGTGGAAACCTCAAGTGGATGATCTTGGGGCTGGACGTAGATCACAAGAAGTGATCGAACCAGTAAATATTGTTTGCACTTTCTCTTATCCCTTACTCTCTTGACATTACAACACTTTCACTTGATATTCTTGCTATCTATACATATTCTGCAGCTATAATTATAAATTTACTGCATAATCTTGTGAGCTTGTTGTCTTGATTGTTAGAACCTAATGTTTAGCTTGTTTGCTTGTTTTACACTAATTGAAGTTGCATTTGTGCTATCTAGAATATTTGTATCAATGATATTGATTGTTCTTGGTTAATCACATTATGATTAATATTGTTATATAACTTTAATGTGATTAGCATAATGTTTTGAATGTGAAGTTAATGTTCTTGATTGTCTCCAAGCATGATATGTGTTTAATGTATTTATTCCGCTGCATATATTGATTGAGTGCATCAAAATGCACAATTGCTTAAGTTTGTTTTAAAATTAGTCATCACTCAATTCACCCCCCTCTTGTGTGATGGTTGCCATTGGCTAACACTTATGTTTAAAGCTTGAATGATATGTGTTTATTTTTCTTTGTGACTTTGTATTGGTAGAAGACCAAGAAGCTAAGTGCTTGTTAAAGACTTTGAGTTTGACAACTAAGGTAAGGGGGAGTTTTCTCTATCAACCAATATTATGGTATAAAGTAGAATTTTTGATATGTTGATTTCATGAAAATAACCCATGACTAATTTCTTGGTTTATATTGTTTGATTTGATCTTTTATGGTTGAGATTTATGTTCATGTTATAATTGATACTTAGTTCCATACTTTGTTTAAATTATGGGCTTTATAATTTCCTTGATTATGGTATGAATTTGTGATGGAAGAAATATGATAAAATTTTGATATAAATGAATGGATTCATATTTAAATGAATAGACATGTCTATGTCATGCATATATTTGGTTTGATATATGGAAAAATATGAGTAATTCTTTTATTTGAATTTACATTATTTAAGAAGTATTATTATTATTTTCAAAATTTAAGAGAAATTATTTTAGAGATATTTATAACTTTAATTAAATATTTTGATTATAGAAAATAATCATTTTAATGGGATTTATTTTATTTAAAAGAATTCTTGAATTTTCGAAAAATACGAGGATAAATAGTTTTATTAATATTTATCATTTTAATTAATATTTTGAATATGAAAAGAAATGTGGAGAATTTATGTTAAAGTTAAATATTTATTTTACTTAGTTTTATTGTAAGAAAGTGAAAATAAACTTAAAAATATTTTATTTAGTATGAAATAAATTAGTTTTTGTGAAAAATACTCTATGCGATTGAAAATTTACAAAAAATGGTTTTATGCGACTGAAAATTTACATAAAACACTTTAAGCGACTGAAAAATTATTTTTATACCTTACCCGATTGAATTTTTACGGAAAAAGTTTTACGCGATTTGAAATTCGTAACAGATGTGTTACGTGATTTGTAAATTATTTTGTAGCACAATATAATTGAGAAATAGTGGTATTACTATCGAGCCGACATATACTGGACCCTGGATAGGATAGTTGACGCGATTCTTAAAGAAAGGATAGCTTGAATCCCAAGGGGATTATATATATATTCTAGGAATATTTATACTGTGTGTATATATATGTATATATATATATATATTATATACATATTTAGTTTGTATGAGACTTGTTGTTGTAAGGCTTAGAGCTTAGGAGATTGAGCTTACACCTTAGTGCTAGTGCGAATGGCCTAGTAAAGATCTTCAATGATCTTGGAGTCGTCGGGGGTCCGGAAACTCAGCAAGTGGCTGGCTGGGACTGTACCGTGGTATTATGATTGTAAAACACCGACGATCTCGACTATACACTAGTCCATTCACGATCGGTGAAGAGTGCTTGCGTGAGCCGTATTGCGCAAATGATTTGTTAGCACTTGTTGACTAAATGATACGGAACATGTACTCCTAATCAGTCTCTCCGACTTGTTATGTTTAGCTTCATGGAGTATAAGTCATTTATGTGCATCTGCATGGTCAGTTGTCATACTTGCATTATCAATTTGTGCACTAAGGTTGATATGTCATTTTATTAGTTAAATATGACTTTATATGTGGATTAAATGCCTATTGATTTAAATTAATTTGTGTAACTGTTATATGCTATTTTTATACTCTCTTATTGGTATTTATGATGATGTGAGAATCTCACCCCATTTTTTTTGTGAAATTTATGATTTGGTTACATTCAAAGATGGCCGAATGTGAATTCTTCGGATTCATCATTATTCAGTTCCACGAGGGACCCGACTTATGGTACGTTAGATTAGCAAAGGAGAGGGTTGCCTATGTAGGGGAACTAAGCATTACCCTCCGTAGAACCTATGATGGAAACCATATGACAATTTTTACCATTTCTGCTTTAGTTGAATTACACATGCCTATTAGAGATATTTGGAGTGCCAGTGTCTCCCACACGCCACAAGAGAGATCCACAATCTCTTCAGTACGAGCTCCTAGATGGCGTCAAGCACATCAGACTTCTGCCCTAGGACCCTCTTATCATAATAGGTTGATTGAGGATGATGACCCTCCCATGTAGATAGAGGGAGGCTTTTGGGTTATGTGTATATATATAAAATAGTTGTAAAATATGTAACATATGTAGATATCTATGTATAATAAAGTAGTATGTGTAAAATATAATGTTCTGAAAATCGAACCGGTGATTGAACCGGTTAGGGGACTGATTTAAAGTTCAATGGTTTAACAGTGGTTGAACCGTGGTTGAACCGGAGTATAATTAAATAATTTAAATATATATATATATATTATATACAAATTAAACAAATTAAAAATCATAAAAAAACAACACAAATGATAAAAAATAGTTTACAACTTATTTTTTAAGAGACCAAAACATTCAGTAACAGTAATATAGCCTTTTTTGTTTAAAAAAATTCCAATTTCAGTTGAAAGAGATATATAATCAATTATACATTTAGTTTCCAAGCTTTTATACAATCTAAGTTTAAGTATTTCATATAAAATTCTTTTTAGATTGACTTACATTAAGTTTTTAGATCAAAATGATATCATTTAAATTAGCAAAAAATAAAAAAAAAGGACCGATTGAATCTAATTGAATCGGTCTGGGTCGACCGATTTACCGGTTCTTGACCAATTTTCAAGCTGGATGGTCGGCCGATCCGATCCCGTTTTCTTAACACTAGCAAAATAAAAGCTTAATAAAGAATAAAATCTATGTGAATAATAGTTGTTAAACTTATGTGTATTTTTAGTCTATTTATGTTATATCACTAGAAATATATAAAATTTCGTGACTTATGATCAAGAAAAAAATTAAGAAATTAGTTATTTTAAAAATGTGACACCCAATCGAGGGTATTCCAGGAGGCCATTACCACATATGGTTAGGTGGTTACTAATTAATTAGTAATTAATTAGTTAAGTGTAATTAGTTATATAATTAGTTACATCTTTAAAGCTAAATAAGTCACTCTTGTATATAATTTCTCATATTATATAAAAAAAATTTATAATAGCAGATAAACTTAAATTCTATACAAAATAATTTAGCTTGAAATGTATTAAAGATATTAGAATCCATATCCATATTCACTGTAAAAGCAATCACCATGGAGTTTTCTAGATGGATACGTGTCTTGTCTTCCCTGTTCTCCTTTAGAAGCTGTCCGACACTGAATTTATATTGGAGGGGCCCTTTAGTCGCTTTCCATCATAATGATCATATATTTCATGTGCGATCACTACTTTAGTCGTTTTTCATCTTAAATTTTCTCATACATTTTTTTTTTATAAATTTTCTCATACTTTCTTTTTTTGGTTTTGGCCCACCGGGGTCAAGGTCTCATTACTAAAGTGAATCATAAGTAAACCTCGCAAGGAGACCCAAAATTAAAGGGGGAAATTCTAAGGGAGTATTATTTTTGTTAAAGGTGAAAAATTGTCGGGTAATGTGCTGACAAAATTTTGGCACTAAAGTGTCAAATTTGTCGATTATCAGATTTGTCGGTGCTTAAGTCGACAATATTACAGTTCCAGTTATTAATCTTGGAAGGGAACCTCCTCCACTAGGTTCTCATTTTCAAGTGATCAAAGTGTCAATTGGATTAAAAAGTATAAAAAAGAAGAAGAAGAAGATGAAGATGAAGATGACGATGAACAGAAATATAAAGTGAAAGCAATTAAAGAAAGAAAGTAAAACAAATCAAAAATAAATGAAAATGCAGTAAAGAACCTGAATTCAAATTGCATAAAATGAAAGTGGCGTATAAACTTGATTGATCCGTTTTCATTTGAGCGTCGCTGGGACTTTAAGAGTGTATGATGTTTCAAGTTGCAGCCCCTAATACATTGTTCTAAGTCCTATTTATAGAGAAACTTCCTACGTCTAAAATCCCTAAAAACCTGCCATTTGTTGGACAGGTGGCTTACATGCAACTAATACATGTTTATTCTTTAGTAATAGCCTAAAACTACCAGTAACTGCCATTGAGTCAGCATTAGCAGTTCCTTGATTCTTGGATGCAACCGCTACTTTGAAATTTAAATTGATAACCGTCAGCTCCTGGATAATGATTTTGTCGGTACACCAGCTTTGTCAGTAATTTGCAAATCCCTTTGTCGGTTGAGTGTATACTTTGTCAAGTACTTCTTCAAAACTTGACTTGTCGAGCATAGCATTATTGTCGGCTTCACACATTTGTCGAACGAAACTTATTTGTCGAAGACCCTTTCTTGATTTGTCGGATATAACACTGTTGTCGGTTTTAAACATTTGTTGGTTGTAACACATCAAATATCGGTTCAATCCTAGATTTTGTCAACTCAACCTTTAACACCATTTCATGATTTCAATTAACTATGAATTGTCGAATAATACATTTATTCCATTTTGGACTTGCACATTTCCAGATTCAATCTTGCAAAATCTCACAATTTGTCGATTACCAATTTTGTCGAAAACTAGAAATTTGGTAATAATAATTTTTAATAATTTTTTAATTGTCAAATTTAAAATTTAAATTTAATATAACAACATATATTATCATGCTATGTCATTACGTGTTATATTTTAAATGAAATAGTATAATACTTCAAAAATACCTAAGAATCTCTCAAAAAAGGAGGAGGCGGCAAGGGAAAGTTACTATATCCAGAAAATTCCCCGCTCTTCTTACACAACAGATGCCTAAATCATTGAACCAAAGGATCACGGGCTTTCTCGTACATTTTACATGTGATTAATGTCATTTCTGAAATCCTTAAAGGCTATAAAAATTACAATAATAGGGTATGTTACTATGTTGCCTTGGTAAAATATATTTAGACTGAACTCACTTTGTATATAAATATATTGCATAATCGTTTTTGTCACGCGCACCCATGGGACATGTCCCATTCTTGTATCAACTTTGAAGTTTGAATTAAATATAATATCAATGCCAAGAAAAAGAACGGTGGCTATATTGTGTGGTACATATAGTCCATAAATTTATAGCCTCGTGATGGAGTAACTCTAAAAAAATTTCACCCTATAATCATTGAAGAATCTTTAGCTGTCATATATTTGTTTACACTCATAAGAGATACAAAAGAAAGATAGTTTTGCATTGGCTTGTGGTCCTTCTGAAAATAGATCGTTGCAGTTAGTCATAGTGTTGTATTGATTATAGACTTCTCCATTTTGATTTTCTCATTCTACTCCGAAAAGTGAAGAATCATATTTCACAAAATAACAACTTCGAGGAACCAAAATATAAACAGACACGTTCAACTGCTGCAAAGACATAAATAAATAAGTTCTATTTCATTTTAGTAGCAGTTTTAAAGCGCCGCAAAAAGTGTATTGTTATTATGCATTTAATATTAGCAGCAGTTACTATATTAACGGTTAACCACCACAAAAACTTAACTAAATGATCGGTGCTACACATCCCAAAAAACAAATACCGAATGGTAGTCTGACTCTGTTATAAGAAATATAATTTTTTAAAATCTAACCTTTCACTTATTCTAGTTTTTGTTTCTGAGTATGTTCCGATTTTGTGTTAGGTCATCCGGGTAAAATCCGAGCAACAATTTCCAAGCTATATAGTAATTTTCTAACTAAATAAATACTTTTATCTTAGCAGCTATATTAAACCGCCACTAAAAGTATAGATATTTTTATTTCTACATTTAAAGCCGCCTTAAATATCATATTGAGGGTAATTATTCGAATTTGTATCTTATTAAATTTGATACTTATAATGAGTTGTTAATTATTTATTAATTTTTAAATTTATAATAAATGTTAAAAAATTTATTAAATATAAATAATAACTAATAAATACTAAACAATTCATCATAAATATCAATATTTTAAAAAAAATAAATAATAAGTATTAAAATAATCTCCTTCCAACAATTGTTAAAAATCATCACTATCATGTTTTGCGGCGCATTGAATAAGAGTGGTTTAACAACCCGCACTAAACATAATTTGTATTGGTTGGAACTGCCGCAAAATAAATTTTTTTGTGTAGTGACATGTGGTGCATTTAGGCCTTTTAATTAATAAAACCTGAAGCGGAGCTATGCTACAAAAACTAATGGTTGGAGAGGAGGGGCATCCTCAAAAAAAAAAAAAAAGAAAGAAATATTGTATGTAATTTATCAAATTTTTTAAAAAAGGAAGTAAATTAACAATTTGATTCTCAAAAGATATATGTGACATCAATTTAGTCATTTAATAATTTTTTATATCAAAATAGTCTTCAAATGTCATTTTTAATATCAAAATAATCTTCGAATGTCAATTTTTGATATCAAATTAATCCTCTAAAGTTATTTTTTGACATTAAATTAGTCTCTCATAAAAGTCTTGGAGACTAATTTAATGTCAAAAATTATTAAAGGTCTAAACTAATGTCACATGTATCTTTTGATAATCATATTATTAGGTTACTCAAAAAAAATTGGGTGAGGCGTTTTGAGACGCGGTGCCCCTGACCAAAACAGTACACTTGTAGAGAATCGTAAGGGAAGAATGTACGTATAATGAAGCTAGGGTTCAAACACATTTAAACTAATTATTTATCTCTTTATCTTTTCTTTCTTTACTCTACCACTGCACGAAATTTAAATTTGATGTAGATCACATATTGTATATTGCGATGATGAAACTAATTTAATTACAGGTTAATGTGCTTAAATTAGTACATATAAGAATTTGGCTAAGTTAGGTAACACATCATGCTTCAATGTGCAACTTGTCACATTGAATGTATGCAGATCCATTTTCAATTCACAGAATCTGTAACAACCGAACTTGCTTCTTTCCGAATGTTTCCTTCCTATAAACGGTCATTTTAGTTTTATATGTTGATCTTTTCAATAATTTTTCTTTCTTTATTATAGGAATTTTCTCTAACTATTTTTTGTATCTTAAAAAAGTCAGATATATATTATTTCATAACTTTCATTTTTTAATAGCTTTTGGTGTGTCAGGTAAAGAGGAGAACTCCAAGAAATTTTTTTATGCGAATTAACACAATGCTTATTTTTATGTTGTTATAAGCGTAGTTGGCTTCCTATAATTAGGTGAATTCTCACTAACAAATGGTAAAGTTGGAGGGTTCAAAGAACCACATTAAATGTATTTAAAAACTAAACTAAATATTAAAGAGCATTAACTTAACTAATACTAAGTCATTTTAGGAATTATATATGTGATTTCGAAGTGGAATCTTAATCAAGCCGCTTCGGACTTTAATGTATCATCATCCACTTCACAACAAATCATAGGACCTCTCGTTTGTAACTGATTAAAAATTAAACTAGATTATTGTTTTAGTTCAATTTTTTCACTTAATAATCTGGTTTGATTTAGCTTGTAAAAAATATTTTTCGAACTGCTTTTTCCATGGTTTGATGTTTAGGTCAAATCAAAATATATGAATAATATTATTATTATTTTATGATAATGATTAATTAATGGTAAAAAGCCAATATATAATAGATTGCGATGCCATGTTTTATGATTAGGTATTTATAAGGAGAAAGTAATGGTACATAATATAATAAAGTCTGTCACATTTTTATAATATTTTCTGTCGACCGTTAAATACGAGTTTAATGGATAATGTTACATGAATAATATTTAAATAAGATAAAAAATGTAAACTTATTAAATTATATGTGAGTTTATATAACAAAAAATTTAATATATAATACTGTACAAAATGAAAAAAATAAATGTTAAATTTGTGTTTATTATTAATACAATATTATATATCTTAATTTAAATTAGAATAATGATACTGACACAAAAAAATCTCCTCACAAAAGTCCATACAAGCCATTGGATCAAGTTTATGTCTCATTATAACTTTTTTTTGACTTGATCCAAGGGCTTGTATGAACTTTTGTGAGGGTTTTGTGAGAAAATTTTTTGTGTAAGTATCATTACTCTTTAAATTATGAATCAATTTTTTAAAATAATTGTGTAATTGAACAGTACTTATGATTTTAATAGGTATAACTTTTGGGTTTGCATGTGTATTAGTGGAAGGCAAGGGTTGTCATGGGCTACGACCTCTTAAACATTACTACTTTGTTTGCAGGCACTAGACGAAAAGATTGAACACCAGGTCTCTCATTGTGTGTCAAAATGATCTTCTTCAGTAAGCTATGAACTTGGGAAAAATTAATAAGCATAAGATTTAATGTTAAGTTTATGTTATTTAATGGATGATGACCGTAAGACTAGATTTATCTTAAGTGACCTCTAAATAATGACTTATTTACTCATTTTAATAGTACTTTAAATATTTTATATTAGGTTTATGTTATCTAATGAATGATACATGTTCTAGAGATTTTATCTTTATTTTCAAATTGAGACAAAACATTTTAGAATCAAGTGAAAAGAAAAATATCTTGACAGGGGGAATATAACTGGTCCTTGTATTAAGGAAAGAAGACAAAAAGACAAATAGAACCTATATTGGCATAACAAAATTAGTGGTGATTAAAACCTCCACAAACAGTATTGACAAAAATTTAATTATTATTGAGAAAAAAATGATTTTGTGACAATTTAAACCGCCGTTAATAGTATTGACAAAAATAATTGAATTTATGGTTATTTTAACCACCGCTATTTTAATGACGGGATATTATAACCGTCACTAAAAAACCACTACTATCTTATTACATTTTGAAGAACCATGTTCTTTTCTTTTCCGTCATTTCTAATTGCAACAGTTTTGGAATCACCGCTAAATAATTTCTATCGGCCAATTCTACTACACTAACAATTTTACCGATACTTTTTTACAAAAACACATGGACTGTTGTGATTACTCAACTCAAGAAAGTTAGAATTATTCAATATCTTTTCTCAATATTTTATTTAATTATGTGGTTTGCCATGTTTTTAAGTTTTTTTTTTTCTGGACAAAGCCATGTTTCTAAGTTAATAGTAAATAAATTAACAAAACATTGCCTCATTATAACTGTGCCGTCCAGGAAGTAACCTTTTATCTCCCATCTCCCATGCTCTGTAGCATTTGATACGATTCTGACATTTTTTTAATAATAAAAGTTGTGGTGTGGTGTTGGAACTGACAGGGTATGTGGCCGTGATGAATGACGATGAGTTGGGAAAACTCTTAACAAGAAATCCCTCTTGCAAGTGGAGGAAGTGTTGGAAAACATCGTAATTCACTTTTTTTTTTTTTTTCAATAAGAAAATTGTTGGTACTGCAGCCTTGGCTGAGAAGTCCCCTAACACTAGATTTCCATCTCTGCAATTTTATTTATTATTGTTCACTCTTTTTTGTTTTGGCTTTCTTTTGGTGGGTGAAATATGATGATTCGAAAATATATAGTTAGCTAACTTACATGATATCTAACTCAAAGAGCCGAAGAAGTTGCTTGTTTCTGCTACGAAACATAGTTCAGAAGAAGAGAGGAGAAAAGAAAATTAAAAATTAATATTGAATGAAATAAATAAATATATATATATAAAGTAATTATATTAAATCTTTATATAAATTAATAAATTATTAACAAATTAACTATTAATTTCTAACTAATTATTTTATAGTTTTAGTAGTTAGTATTGATTGCCAAATTTGACTGCCTAGAGTTAGCTTATCGTTTTTCGCAATAAATTAACACTAAAGAGATAAAAAAATATCAGATACTTCCCCACAAAAGAGGAGTCATGAAAATTATGAAAGTACATTAATGGAAGAAAAATTAATAAATTAAGAAATGTAATACGATGAACAACGTTGTTGGAGGGGCTACAAATTAATGAAACAGATTTACTTTCATTCTTATTTTAAATAGAGATAAAATATAAATTAATTTTAATTCATTGATTACAATAATCTTAACTGTACACATGTACATAAAAGAAATCAATGATAAGTATATAAATTTAATTTTAATTTACTGTCAGTGTAAAAAAATTTATACTATTATTCAATCATGTGTTGACACATCATTTAAAGAATTAGACTTTTTAAGTAGTTGTTGTAATAGTTAAACTCTTTTAATAATATGTTAACACATGATTAGATGATAATGTAAAAAACTTTTACACTAATAATAAATCAAAAATAAACTCAAAATATATTACCTTGTATAGTGTATTATAGAAGTCGCTATTTCTATAACCACCACTAAAAACATGTTTTATTCATGGATGTTTGAAATGAGCCGGATTGGCCGGTCAGACCGTGAACGGGGTCCTCATTTGATTATGATTCTATGTCAGAATCAAATTCATAGTTAGACCGAATTGAACCGGTCAAATCCGAGTAAAATCGGTCAAAACTAAGCAAAACTAGATTGAACCAGCCTCTCTTTTTTTTTAATTTTTTAATTTCTCAATTACTTAATTACACAAATAAGAGTGATATAAGGCTTAATAATTAAAACTTTAAAATTTTATTATGTATTTTATTATTAATAATATGTGTTATGAATTATGTATATATATATATATTTTTATTTAATATATAATTATGACATCATTTAATTTGATCAAATAATTAAATTAATTAAATTAATTGAATCTAAATCAAAAACTTTTTTAACAACATTAATTTTATTGAAGTGTTAAGCGCCAGTCTGCGAGGAGTAGCCACATTATTATCAGCAAGAAACCAATGAATGACCCAAGCCAATCTGCTACAACAGACCACGTTTTTTTACCAGCAAGAGACAACTCATATAGGTCCAATCTATCTGATTGATGTTGATGTAGTACCTCGACAAGTGTTTTTTCTTCGTCAAAGAATTGTGACAATCAGATAATGGACCATATATCTGCTACCACGTATGCTCGTAGGTTTTCTGTCTGATTTAATATATATTTAATATATATCTAGAGACTGCCAGAGTTTACGCATCTACATCTCGTCGCTAGAGTAAAATATAGTCCCAATACATTCATCAATTTCATTTTCTCGCAAATCTGTCCTCACATTGCCTTGTGAAACGTGTTTTCTTTGTCTATGTCTTGCATTTCTTTTGATAAGGCTTAAGAGGTTGTTTTTCTTTTTTCCTTCACTTTTTTGAATTAGCTATAGTGTAATCATTGTCAATAATTAATTTTTAAAAAAATTTAAGTTGTTAAGAGAAGATTTAAAGATTATTTTATATCTCAAATATAATACTCAAGTAAGAAGTTTTTGAGTCTGAAATTATAATATAATTATCTCAAAAGTTTAAATTATTAAGTAAAAGAATTTAATTTTAATTCACTGTCAATGTAAAGTTTCTTTATACTGTCATTCAATTATGTATTGATACATTATTAAAAGAGTTAGACTTTCTAGGTGGTTGTTGTGATAGTCAAACTCCTTTAATGATTCGGCAACACATGATTCGATGACAGTATTGTTATTACCAAATTTTCAGTTTTCGACAAAATTAGTAATTGACAAATTGTGAGACTTTGCAAGATTGAATCTGGAAATGTACAAGTCCAAAATGGAATAAATGTGTTATTCGACAATTTATACTTAATTAAAATCATGAAATGGTGTTAAAGGTTAATGGTGTTAAAGGTTAAGTCGACAAAATCTGGGATTGAATCGACATTTGATGTGTTACTGATGTGGTAAATCAGAACGCAAGTATACGTTATCGCAAATCAAGTAATATAATAGTAAGAAAGTGTCGAACCCACAGGGATTAATTCTAAATTTAACTATCTATTAAAAGTTTACAAAACTCAATCTTATTTAAACAACTTAATAAGAGGAAGTGTTATGAAAGATTAAAAATTAAAGTATACAAGAAAAAAGAATTTAATGATCAAATTAACCAAGCCTAAAATTGCAATTATCCCTCACACTTTACTTGATTCTCTTACTTCCATCCAAGATTAATTAATTATCTGAATTGTTAACTAGAAATCCTTAATTTATCTATAAGCCTCTTTCGATGGTTAAATAGAAATATCCTCAATTAATGATAAACTATATGTCTCTGTCTATCAAATAATCAAGAATTCATTAAGTTCCGATTTCATTAATGGTTACATATGTTATATAGGTATATGTCTATCCTATATAAACTCAAGGCTTTCGCACAAAGATCATATGTTATCTTACTTAGATCTAAAACCAAAATCCCTTTGTCAAGTTGCTTAAGGTTTATCAATTCAATTTAATTAATGGCCAATTAATTAAAAGCATTAAGAACAAGTAAGATAAACAATTCAAGATAATCAACCTACTCTTGGATATGATAAACGAATCAAATTACGTGTGAGTTCAAATTGCAATCTTAGTATAGAAATTTAGCTACTCATTATATTAAAGGAAACAAAAGAACAAGTGAAAAGCATGATAGAAATGAAAGTGGTTGTTGGTATTAACAAGAACACAACGGGCTAGAGTTTCGGGATTTACTTTAAACAAATTGGAAGATCTAACCTTGAAATCAAAGTATAAATCTCACAATTTATCAAAGTATCACCCCTAACTCAAACTACAATGAGAGAATTCAGAAATGGGATACCCTTAAGTGTGGCAAATGCCTTCCTTTTATAGGCAAAGGCTAAAACTATTCAATTACAATTTTGTCAAATCTCTTTGCACATGGGTTGAAATTTCAGCTCCGAAGATTACCAATTTCGTCATTGCTCTTGTCATAATTTGGAAATCTTCTCTTCATTAAAGTTGTAGCACATGCAGTCATGAAGAACATGTCAAAAATTCAGAACGGTTGGATCTTGAGATCTGACCATTTTGCCGAAACTACTCAGATTATATCAAAAATGACAACCACCAACTTGTTGCCTAATTTTGACCCACTTCCGGTGCTAATCTGGAAATCTTCATTTCTATGAAAGTCATAGAGAATTATGTCATGCATGACATATCAAAATTTCAGCTACATCCAACGGTTAGATCTTGAGAAATCACCAAATAACCGAGTATAGGTTTGAGCAGAAATTTTTTTGATTTGTCCTGAATTTGATGTAACCCAAAATTCACTGAGTTTAGGTCTTCATTTCTCTTCTGTTTGAGCTATACTGATATCAACATCCAAGTTCATGATATTTTGGTTCAACAACTGCTTTGAATAGTCCTTCGGGTGTTCTGCTCAATTTGTAACAACATAACCAATATATGAGGAATTATGCAATTTTCACTTCATATATGCAATAATTTCATAAGAATAGACCAATGAGAGGTGCTAAATTATGCATATAAAATATGTTTATCAAATCCCCCCACACTTGACTTGTTGTTTGTCCTCAAACAAGAAACAACCTAATATTAAACTAAAAGAATAAAAACTAATTATATCTAATCTAATTCACTTTCGTAGGAAAACACGATGGCACTTAGCATGTGCCACAAGCCTTTAAACCCCTAGGTGTCCCTAGTGGACGAGTTATAGTCTCGTGAGGGTTTACCAGGATGATACCCACAAACATGTAATACTTCATTTAATCAATTCAATTAATTTTTAAATGCAAGCATTGTATCAAATTCAAATATGCTTAACAAAGTATAGTTGAATTAAAGCAATTGAGAGTAAAATATACATAACATAATCATGCTTTAATTAGAAATAGGCATATTCAAATCGAGTAAAATTCCTCACAAGTGACACTCAAATCACACAAAGTGTTTAGGTTAACTGTTTGCACTCAATTCGGTCAAATTATGAAAGTATTTTACCATATGCTTGCACATACATCAATTCTCCACTACTTAGATCAAATAAATTTCACAAATCAAGAGGTCTTTAAAAAAGGTTGTAATGAGGTTATAAGGTGAAGGAAGGGAACAATATGGACAAGTTAAAAACCAAAGAGAATAAAAAGCATTGCGGAGTAACTCAAGTAGAAATCATACACTTTTACCAAAAACCCTAAAATGCACATTCTCTTCACACATTCCTTCCATTCTTTTTTTTTCTTTTTTTTTAACAACCTTTATTTTCTCTTTTTCTTCTTCTTCTTCTTCTTCTTTTTTTAATTTAGCTCCCCTTTTTTTTTCCTTTTGTTCTCTTTTTTTTTTTTTTACCAAACATTTCGCATCAGCATACCAATTCCCCCACACTTAAATCATTGCAACCAAAAGAACTCCTTCAATTAGGAAAACCAATGCTCTCTTATTCCCTAAGGTGAAGTAAAACATGGTTTTTCACTGAAGGCTTGTAAAAGCTATGAACAACAAAAAGGGCAAGTAGGCTCAAAGGGGGTTAACAATGGGATAAATGTAAGGTAGGCTTATTTGGCCAAAGTAGCTAAGTCAAGAAAATTGCCTCTATCATTTTTATGTAACATACAGACTAATGTAATCTCAAATTGATTCAGTGCAAGTTCTAGAAAATACATCCATAATTGACATCACTCATGAAAGAAAATAAACCAAGCATAAGTATCAAACTTGGACAAGCCCAAAACTCACAAAGGTATGAAACATTTACTCAATTCAAACATGCCTTCTTCCTAATATCCACAGTCATATATACATGTATATCACGAATTTTGAAAAATAATTCAACTATAAACTGTTTTGCATACTTTTATCATCAACTAAGCTACAATTCAGCACATGCTTGCATCAAAATTAATCGAAAAGATCAAAATAAATGTTTTTTTTTGTTTTTTTTTGTTTTTTTTTTGTTTTTTTTAATATATATCTATATACAAGAACAAACTATTTTTAGACCTACTATGAAATGCAAGTTAAGATGCGTCTCAAGAGCAAAATTACTCCTTACTCTGCCATCATACATCTAATACATTAGTAACGATAAAAATTAGCTTGTTAGTTTTTTTTTTTTTTTTTTACAAACTATGTACATGGCATGACAATGTTAACTATCACTCCCCCCAACTAATTTAAGACATTGTCCCCAATGTCAAAATAAAGATAAGTGGAGTGTAGAAGATCTTACCAGACAACTGCAAATCGAGCCTGAAATAAGAAAATTTACAAAAAAAAACTAAAACCATAACAGAGAACAAAAATTCATAAGGACAAAGTCAAATTAAGTTTTCGCTTTTTGCTGTTGCTGCCTTGTTCCCAATTCAGGAGAGCCATTGCTGGATCACGTTGTGGGACAAATTCGTGTAGTTGATCGAGCAATTGCTCAGGGGTCGCAGCAGTTACAAGAATTTGACGTGTCCCTTGTGAGATGAACTTTTGTTCCATGGCATGATCAAGAAAACAAAACAAACTGTCATAAAAACCATTAACATTTAATATACCAATGGGTTTTTGGTGAAAGTTCAGCTGTAACCAGGATGCAATTTGAAAGATCTCTTCCAAAGTTCCAAAACCACCAGGTAGAGCAATAAAGGCATCAGCATTTGCTATCATAATGTTCATGCGTTGGTGCATGCATGATACCATTACTTCATCCCCTACAGTTTTTCCAGCGGGATTGCCTATGGCTAAAGGACTGGGAATGACACCAAGGACTTTGCCACCTCCTAAATGTGCAGCAGTTGCTACACAACCCATTAACCCAAGACTACCTCCTCCGTAAACTAAATGGATTTCTCTCTCAGCTAGCACTCGACCAAGATGGTTTGCCATATTTACAAAATCTTTATCCTTTCCAGGATTAGATCCACAAAAGACACAAACACTTTTGATTCGACGAACTGAAGTTACTTCCATCTCTTTTTTTTTTTTTTGTACTCTCACCTTATCAATGATCTGAAGAGAGCAAAGTGCAATATTTAAAGGAATCAAAACTCAAATCTAATAATTACACCTATAAAGGAGGGATAGATTTAGTGTCAGGAAAGTTTGAAAATAAACACAGAAATGACAATAGCTATACAACTAGGATAAAAGACTAATCTATATGTGTCAGGAGAAGTTTGAAAATATACAAAGCATTTTTCAAAAAGATACGGCTACATATATATATATTTTTAATTTTTTTTAAATTTTTTTTAAATTTTTTTTAAATTTTTTTTAAATTTTTTAATGTTTTTTAATTTTTTTTTTGGAACAAGAAGAAAAAAAAAAGGAAGAAACAAAATAGCAATACTTACAGTTGGTATGATTGTGGCACACATTTTCCTCTGGTTTTACGTTCAGTAACGGCTTCAATGATCTCTATGGGCCGATGGTCGGCTTCTCTTCCAATTCTCTTAAAAATTGGCAAACAGGGTCTTTTTGAGTCAGATTCCCAAGACTATAACGCTCATGTTCAGCTTGGAATATTGACCATAAATCAAGAAGTACTCCCTGCACATCTCCACTAGGATGCGTCTCAAGAGTCAATAGAATGTTATCTAAAGACTCCTTACTCATGCCATCCTTAATGAAGTTAATTTTGTCATCTCGATTTATAGACACCATTTCAAGTGATCTGCATTTTGTGTTACAGGTCCATCTTGCACATTTATAGCAGACCCGTAACCTTTTTGCTCTTCTTTTCTTTGCATATAGACTTTTACCTAGACCTGGCATATATGAAATAAGAGCGTTAGAAAATTCACCTGCTAATCGGACCTTTGCTTCAATTAACTGGCGATATATCAAATAGGATGCCTTTGTGCATAAGCATCCTTAATCTTTCAAACCTGGCAGAATAAATGTTAGTTAAAGCATTTTGAGGAAGAGAAGGGAATTGCTTGCGTAAGTTAACAAGCCTGTTATCCATTTGGGAAGAAAGAAGGAAAGAGAAATGAGTAAAATTATATACAGATTTCAGTATTTGTGGGTAACTGAAGGGACCGAACAAAGTTCACGGAGTACCGTTATCCGCCATTTAACCGGTGAAAAGTAATCTGTCAAAGATCATTCATTGTCAACCTGCGTGATTGAAGATTTTTCACGATCGATGGGTCCTCCCCAATAATGCTTCAATCTTTTATCATTGACCTTAAACGTGGCTTGAGTTTTCTCATCTTTGATTTCAATTGCTCCAAATGGGGACACCTTGACTATCACGAACGGTCCTGACCATCTTGATCTAAGTTTTCCAGGAAATAATTTCAACCTCGAGTTGAAAAGTAAGACTTTTTGCCCTGCCTGAAATTCTCTCTTGACAATCTTCTTATCATGCCACCTTTTTGTTTGCTCCTTGTACAATTTGGCATTTTCATATGACTGAAGACGGAACTCATCCATCTCATTGAGTTGGAGGAAACGTTTCTCACCAGCTTGCTTCATATCAAAATTGAGCTTTTTGATAGCTCAATATGCATTATGTTCCAGCTCCACTGGAAGGTGACATGCTTTGCCAAACACCAATCGATATGGTGACATTCCAATCGGAGTTTTGTATGCTGTTCGGTAAGCCCATAATGCATCATCCAATCTCTTGGACCAATCCTTTCTTGTGGGATTCACAGTTTTCTCTAAGATCCTCTTAATTTCTCTATTAGAAACCTCAACTTGGCCACTAGTCTGAGGATGGTATGCAGTTGCCACCCTATGAGTCACTCCATATTTAGCAAGAAGGGCTCCAAAGTATTTGTTGCAAAAATGACTCCCTTTATCACTTATTATTGCTCTTGGAGTTCCAAACCTAGTGAATATGTTTCTCTTCAAAAAATTCAACACCACTTTAGAATCATTAGTGGGTAAAGCAGTTGCTTCAACCCATTTAGAAACATAATCAACAGCAACAAGAATATAGAGGTTATTAAAAGATGAGATGAAAGGACCCATGAAATCAATACCCCATACGTCAAAGATCTCCACTTCTAAGATGTTATTGAGGGGCATCTCATGTCTTCTAGAGATATTTCTAGTCCGTTGGCACCTGTCACATTTTACAACAAAGGAGTAAGCATCCTTAAATAATGATGGCCAATAAAAACCGTGATCAGTAACACCTTAGCAGCTGTCTTTTCTCCTCCAAAGTGTCCTCCATAATCAGATGAATGGCATTGATGCAAGATGTTATCAACTTCTTCACTGGGGATACACCTTCTTAAAATTCGATCTGCACATTGCTTAAACAAGAAAGGTTCATCCCAAACATAGTATTTTACATCATGCAAAAATTTCTTTCTTTGTTGCCAGTTAAGCTCAGGAGGTAAAATACCACTTACAAGATAATTAACAAAATCAGCATACCATGGTATATTACCTTGAAGGGTAAAGAGTTGTTCATCAGGAAAACATTCATTAATTTGCACTTTACCTCCTTCATTATTGTCATTTTCCAATGTAGATAAGTGGTCGGCCACTTGATTTTCTGTTCCTTTTCTGTCCTGAATCTCAAGATCAAATTCTTGTAACAAGAGTATCCATCTGATCAACCTCGGCTTAGCATCTTTCTTGGAAATCAAATACTTGATTGCTGAATGATCTGTATAGACAATTACTCTTGTTCCAATTAAATAAGATCGAAATTTATCAAAAGCAAATACCACAGCAAGAAGTTCCTTTTCTATGGTAGTATAGTTGAGTTGAGCATCATTCAAGGTCTTGCTCGCATAGTAAATGGCATGCATCTTTTTGTTCTTTCTTTGACCAAGAACTGCCCCCATTGCAAAATCACTAGCATCACACATGAGTTCAAATGGGATATTCCAATCTGGTGCAACAATGATTGGTGCTGTAATCAACTTTTCTTTCAAAATCCTGTAAGCTTCAAGGCAAGATTCATCAAATTCAAAAGGAATATCTTTCTCAAGTAAATTACACAAAGGTTTAGAGATCTTAGAAAAATCCTTAATGAATCGTCTGTAGAAGCTTGCATGCCCTAAGAAACTGTGAATGCCCTTCACTGAAGTAGGTGGAGGTAATTTTTCAATTGTCTCAATCTTTGCTTTGTCTACTTCAATTCCTTTAGCAGAAACTTTATGGCCAAGGACTATTCCTTCTTGAACCATAAAATGGCACTTCTCCCAATTTAGTACCGCAGATTAGTCTTTACACATCTTTTTAGCACAAAAGCAAGATTATTAAGGCAAAGGTCAAAAGAATCACCAAATACAGAGAAGTCATCCATAAATACCTCAATTGACTGCTCCACCATATCTGAGAAGATTGACATCATGCATCGTTGAAAAGTTGCAGGTGCATTGCACAATCCAAATGGCATCCTTCGAAAAGCAAATGTCCCATAAGGACATGTGAAAGTTGTCTTTTCTTGATCTTCGTGAGCTATGGCAATTTGGTTGTACCGAATATCCATCCGTAAAGCGATAATAGGTTCGAGGCCAAGTCTGTCTAACATTTGATCAATGAAAGGAAGAGGAAAATGGTCTTTCCGTGTTGCTTTGTTCAACTTTCTGTAGTCCATACAGACTCGCCAACCTGTAACAGTTCGAGTGGGGATTAGTTCATTGTTATCATTGGTAATTATAGTCATACCTCCCTTTTTAGGTACACATTGTATTGGGCTGACCCACGAACTATCAGAGATGGGGTAAATGATTCCAGCATCCAACCATTTAATAATCTCCTTCTTGACTACTTCCTTCATTATCGGATTCAACCTCCTTTGATGTTCAATGGTGGGCTTTGATCCTTCCTCTAGGAGAATCTTATGCATGCAGATAGATGGGTTTATTCCTTTGATATCTGCTATGGTCAATCCCAAGGCTTTCTTATATTCTCGCAACAATCTTAGCAATTTCTCTTCCTGCACACTATTAAGAGAAGATGAGATAATAACTGGTAAGGTAGAAGATTCTCCTAAAAACACATACCTCAAATGATTAGGAAGTTGCTTTAGCTCCAACTCTGGTGGTTCTTCAACTGAGGATTTCATTGTAGTCCCATCTTTCATGGACAACTCCAACTCCTCAAATTGTTTTCCGCCATGATTGTAAGATGGTGATGCATTAAGCCATTGCACAAACTCAAAGGATTCCTGCCTATCCTCACAAGGTAGATTAATAATAGCATCTTCTAAAGGATCAGTACTAAAACCATTAGTACTTGATTCGAATTTGCTATCATCAATAACATTAATCATGAGGCATTCATCAGATTCTTGAGGATATTTCATAGCTTTAAAGACATTGAATGTTACCTCTTGATCTTGTACCCTCATAGTCAGCTCACCTTTTTGTACATTTATGAGAGTTCTACCAGTAGCTAGGAAAGGTCTCCCAAGAATGATTGGAACCTCTCGATCCTCCTCCATGTCTAATACTACAAAATCAGCAGGAAATATGAATTTGTCAACTTTCACTAAAACGTCTTCCACCACTCCTTTTGGGTAGGTGAGAGATCTGTCTGCTAATTGTAGAGTTAGATTGGTTTGTTTCACCTCCATCAATCCAAGTTGCCTGTAAACAGAAAGAGGCATCAAATTTATACTAGCTCCTAAATCACATAAAGCTTTACCAAAGAATTTGTTTCCAATAGTACAAGGAATAGTAAAACTCCCTGGATCTTTTAGCTTTGGCGGAAGCTTTTTCTGTAATATGGCACTACACTCTTCAGTAAGTGCAATAGTTTCAAAATCTCCAAGTCTTCTCTTTTTGGACAAGATTTCCTTCATAAACTTGACATAGCTCGGCATCTGTTCCAAAGCTTCAGCAAAAGGAATATTAATATGAAGTTTCTTGAATACCTCTAGAAACTTGTTGAATTGCTTGTCCATCTTTTGCTTTTGAAATCGTTGTGGGAATGGGGGTGGAGGGGGTTCATTCTTCTCAGATTTCTTCAATAGAAAAGGATCTTTAGAATTACTCTTTGATTGTTCATGAATCTTCTCATCTTTATTTTCTTCAGGTTTTTGAATGGGCTCATTCAGTTCTTTGCCACTCCTGAGGGTAACAGCCTTACATTGTTCATTATTACCACCCTTAGGATTGGTCTCCGTGTTGCTCGGCAAACTACCTTGAGGGCGATTATTCATAAAACCAGATAATTGCCCTATTTGAACCTCGAGATTCCGGATAGAAGCTCCTTGACTTTGAAGTTGATTCATACATTGTTGAGTACTCTTAGTCAATTGTAAGATGGCTTCTTCCATTACAGATTTCTTCTCTTGTTGTGGAGCTTGTTGTTGGAACCCAGGTGGTCCCATCGGTCTAGCTGATGATGAAGCTTCTTGGTTATTTCTCCAAGAAAAATTTGGGTGATTCCTCCAACCGGGATTGTAGAAATTTGAATTTGGGTTGTGTTGTTGCCGATTGAAGTTACCCACATAATTAGCGATTTAATTAAAAGAGCATTGATCAACAGAATGAGGTCCAGAGCAATACTCACAGATCATGAAAGGGCTCTGAATAGCATGTATTGACTGTTGATTGGATTGACTCCCAATTGAGTCTAGCTTCTTGGTCAGTGCAGCTACTTGTGCAGATAAAGCAGATAAAGTATCTACTTCATAAATTCCAGCCACTCTCCTTTGTGATGCTCTTTCAGTAGGCCATTCATAGTTATTGGAAGCCATCTCTTCCAATAAATCATAACCTTCATCAACAGTTTTGTTCATCAATGCACCACCAGCAGCAGCATCAATGGTTGACCTCAGAGAGTTAGTCAAGCCATTATAGAAAGTTTGAACTTGAAGCCACTTTTGTACCCCATGATGAGGGCATCTTCTAAGTAGATCCTTGAATCTCTCCCATGCCTCATACAATGATTCTGAATCATATTGCTGAAAAGAGGTAATTTCATTCCTCAACTTTGCACTCTTTGCAGGAGGGAAATACTTAGCTAAGAATTTTTGTGCCAACATATCCCAAGTAGTGATAGAGCTATCGGGTAAAGAATTTAACCAACTTTTAGCCTTGTCTCTCAGTGAAAAGGGAAAAATTCTTAGCCGAATAGCATCTGCAGAACATCCATTGTGCTTGAAAGTGTCACAGATCTCCAGGAAATTTGCTATATGAGCATTTGGGTCTTCATGAGGCAAACCCCCAAATTGATTATTTTGCAAAGATCCTGGATCACTCCTAGCTTAATCTCAAAGTTGTTAGCTTGTATTGGAGGTCTGACAATACTTGAATGAACTCCATCAGCAGTAGGAATTATATAATCCCTAAGAGTTCTTGGTTGTTGATTAGCTAGCCCAAGTTCTTGATTTCTGTTATCGTCAGCCATTCTTCTTTGTTGCAATAACTCTCGACGACGCTCTTTTCTGTTTCTGCGACAAGTTCTCAATGTCAAGATTAAGAGGAATTAACTCCTTGTCTCGGGCACTGCGCATAAAACAGTTCGAAAAATTAAAAAGAAATAAAAGAACAAGTTTAAATTAAGATCAAATATGCTAGCATTAATAGTAGTAAAATAAAGGATTAATCTCCGGCAACGGCGCCAAAAACTTGATGTGGTAAATCAGAACGCAAGTATACGTTATCGCAAATCAAGAAATATAATAGTAAGAAAGTGTCGAACCCACAGGGATTAATTCTAAATTTAACTATCTATTAAAAGTTTACAAAACTCAATCTTATTTAAACAACTTAATAAGAGGAAGTGTTATGAAAGATTAAAAATTAAAGTATACAAGAAAAAAGAATTTAATGATCAAATTAACCAAGCCTAAGATTGCAATTATCCCTCACACTTTACTTGATTCTCTTACTTCCATCCAAGATCAATTAATTATCTGAATTGTTAACTAGAAATCCTTAATTTATCTATAAGCCTCTTTCGATGGTCAAATAGAAATATCCTCAATTAATGATAAACTATATGTCTATGTCTATCAATAATCAAGAATTCATTAAGTTCCGATTTCATTAATGGTTACATATGTTATATAGGTATATGTCTATCCTATATAAACTCAAGGCTTTCGCACAAAGATCATATGTTATCTTACTTAGATCTAAAACCAAAATCCCTTTGTCAAGTTGCTTAAGGTTTATCAATTCAATTTAATTAATGGCCAATTAATTAAAAGCATTAAGAACAAGTAAGATAAACAATTCAAGATAATCAACCTACTCTTGGATATGATAAACGAATCAAATTACGTGTGAGTTCAAATTGCAATCCTAGTATAGAAATTTAGCTACTCATTATATTAAAGGAAACAAAAGAACAAGTGAAAAGTATGATAGAAATGAAAGTGGTTGTTGGTATTAACAAGAACACAACGGGCTAGAGTTTCGGGATTTACTTTAAACAAATTGGAAGATCTAACCTTGAAATCAAAGTATAAATCTCACAATTTATCAAAGTATCACCCCTAATTCAAAATACAATGAGAGAATTCAGAAATGGGATACCCTTAAGTGTGGCAAATGCCTTCCTTTTATAGGCAAAGGCTAAAACTATTCAATTACAATTTTGTCAAATCTCTTTGCACATGGGTTGAAATTTCAGCTCCGAAGATTACCAATTTCGTCATTGTTCCTGTCATAATTTGGAAATCTTATCTTCATTAAAGTTGTAGAACATGCAGTCATGAAGAACATGTCAAAAATTCAGCCAGATCTAACGGTTGGATCTTGAGATCTGACCATTTTGCCGAAACTACTCAGATTATATCAAAAATGACAACCACCAACTTGTTGCCTAATTTTGACCCACTTCCGGTACTAATCTGGAAATCTTCATTTCTATGAAAGTCATAGAGAATTATGTCATTCATGACATATCAAAATTTCAGCTACATCCAACGGTTAGATCTTAAGAATTCACCAAATAACCGAGTATAGGTTTGAGCAAAAATTTTCTGATTTGTCCTGAATTTGATGTAACCCAAAATTCACTGAGTTTAGGTCTTCATTTCTCTTCTGTTTGAGCTATACTGATATCAACATCCAAGTTCATGATATTTTGGTTCAACAACTGCTTTGAATAGTCCTTCGGGTGTTCTGCTCAATTTGTAACAACATAACCAATATATGAGGAATTATGCAATTTTCACTTCATATATGCAATAATTTCATAAGAATAGACCAATGAGAGGTGCTAAATTATGCATATAAAATATGTTTATCAGTTACATCTGACAAATGTTCAAAACTGACAACAATGTTGTATCCGACAAATCACGTAAGAGTATTCAACAAATAAGTTTCGTTCGACAAATGTGTGAAGCTGACAGTAATGTTATACTCGACAAATAAAGTTTTGATGAAGTGCTTGACAAAGTATACACTCAACCGACAAAGGGACTTGCAAATTACTGACAAAGCTAGTGTATTGACAAAATCATTATCCAAGAGCTGATGTTTATCAATTTGAATTTCAAAAGTAGTGGTTGCATCCAAGAATCAAGGAACTATTAATGCTGACTTAATGGCAGTTGCTAGTAGTTTTAGGCTATTACTAAATAATAAACATGTACTAATTACATGTAAGCCACCTGTTCAACAAATGGCAGGTTTTTAGGGATTTTAGATGTAGAATTTTCTATATAAATATCACTTAGAACGATGTATTAAAGGCTGCAACTTGAAACATCCTATACTCCTAAAGTCCTAGCAACGCTCAAAGGATACATTGATCAATCAAGTTTATACGCCACTTTCAGTTTATGCAATTTAAATTCAGGTTCTTTACTGCATTTCATTTTCTTTTGATTTGCTTTACTTGCTTTCTTTAATTGCTTTCACTTTTTATTTCTATTCATCGTCATCTTCATCTTTTTTATACTTTTTGATTCAATTGACATTTTAATCACTTGAAAGTGAGAACCTAGTGAAGGAGGTTCCCTTCCAAGATTAATAACTGGAATTACAATATTGTTAACTTAGGCACCGATAAATCTAATAATTGACAAATTTTACACTTTGGAGCCAAGTTTTTGTCAATACATTGCCTGACAATTTTTCACCTTTAACAAGTGTAAAGAAACTTTATACTGACGATAAATCAAAATTAAACTCTAAGTAAAAATTCAGAAATAATTTTATATCTACATTACTTATTATGATAAAGCTTTTAAGCAGCGGCAATAGCTTATTGATGTTATGGGATTAAATACTCCTCCTGTTCAAGAATTATCTTAACGTACTGTTAGCCCTTTCTATTTTTTTTTTATATAAATTTTGCTGAGTCTGCTAACTGAACATGTGCTTTGCACAATGATATTTGCCTCAATTATTGTACTGAGCTTGATCTCTCATTTTCGTCTTTCAATCGAATTTATCTTATGACTAAACATTCCTGATAAGGAAAGAGTACAAATCAAACACTACAATATAAATGACTTTTAAATTCGTAAGGTTTAATTCGATTAAATAGTTACCGGATCGACAAGTTATTTTCGAATTTGGGATGTCAAGTAACCGGATTCATATATAACTCATTTAAATTCATTTTAATATTACCAGATTCAAAAGTTGTTTTCAAATCCGGTATGTCAAGTAACCGGATTCATATATAAGACATTTAAATTCGTTTTATTATTATTGAATTTAAAAGTTATTTTCGAATCCGGATGTCAAGTAACCAGATTCATATATAAGCTATTTAAATTCGTTTTAATATCACCGAATTCAAAATGCATATATTCAAATTCGCTAACACATTAACCGGATTAGAAAGTCATTCTAGTGTGAGTCATAAAAATTTATATATTTTTTAAAAATACTTTCCAATCCGATTGATGAGGTACCGGATTGAGAAGTGCATATATTCAAATCTGCTAACACATCAACTAGATTGGAAAGTTTGTGAGTCATAAAAAATTTTTTTAAAAAAAAGACTTTACAATCCGGTTAATGAGGTACTGGATTAGAAAGTCATTCTAGTGTAAGTCATAAAAATTTATATATTTTTAAAAAAGACTTTCCAATCAGGTTGATGAGGTACCGGATTGAGAAGTGCATATATTCAAATTTGCTAACACATCAACCAGATTGGAAAGTCTATGAGTCATAAAAAATATTTTTTTTAAAAAAAGACTTTCCAATCCGGTTGATAGGTACCGGATTGAAAAATACATATATTCAAATCCGCTAACACATCAATCGAACTGAAAAGTCTGTGAGTCATAAAATTTTTTTTAAAAAAAAGACTTTCTAATTCGGTTGATTAGGTACCGGATTGAAAAGTGCATATATTCAAATCTGCTAACACATCAACCGGACTAGAAAGTTTGTGAGTTGATCAATCAATTTGAGACACTTATGTTAGCTTTGTATTAGGCTTTATTAGATGTTTATTGTGCCTAATATTAGTATTTTAGATGAGTTTAATGTTGTTAGGCTTCATTGGGCTTTAATGCAAATATTGAATAATTTTCGAATTTTGATGCATTTTGACCTTTCTTCCTTGGTTAGGCCATAACTTGGGACTTGGTGATCCATTTGAGGTGATCTTGGTATCTTTCGAAAGCTAAGACAATGCTCTACAAGTTTGATGAAGAACTCAAGAGCTGGATCGGACTTCTAAGGGTCCAAAATATCCCTGCAATGCAGAGTGAGTTTGCTGTCACAAAAATCTGGGCAGTGTATACATATTGGACTACAAATTGAGCTATAAGCCTCTTCTTGGGCTGAAACTTGGCCATTGAAAAGATAAGACCCATATCTCCAACTTCCCTGAAGACCATTTAGTCAATAGATGTCGTTTTAGGCATGATAATGAAGCTACAAGTTGGTTTGAATTTGGAAACACGTTCTGCCGACCTAACTTGAGGTAGGTTCAGTGTTTTTGGCATATCTGGAGTTCTAAATGTCCAAATGACATGATTCCAATTGCAAAATTTCAAGGAAACAACTGGCTACAACTTTCATGAAGACCTCAAAGCCAAAATACACCGTTAAATCATGACAATCAAGCCAGAAGTCGGATAAGAGTTGCTGACTAAAAGCCACCAACCATACACCAACCCACCTACCATGCACAACCCACCAACCATGCATCAAGCTTCCATATTTAACAATTTTCATATTTTTATAGCTTGTATTCAGATTATGTACATGTACAAATTGGCATCTAGGATTAGTATAAATAGAGCCAATCTCTTTGTATTATGATGCATTCAATTTTAAGTAAGTTTGAAGAAAGTTTGAGTATTTGTGAGAGTTTTCTTTCTCTTCTTCTCCATTCTCTTTAGAATTTCGTTTTTGTTCTTTTATTTATGAGTTCTTCCTTCCCATCCATGGAAGGCTAGGCTCTCATAATTAATCCAAGGGATTAGCCATCTTGATGTTTAATTTGGAGATCTTGTTGTGATGGTGATATATTATGTAATGCATGTGATGAGATTGCTGCCTTTTTGAGATATGATGAATCTTTTTCAGTAGATTATGCAGCAACTCAATCTGCAAAAGTAGTGAAGCCACCAAAATTGGAGTTCATTATGGTTAAAAACCTCCTTACTGATGAGGAGGAGAGGTTGCTACCCATTTTGAGGGAGAATCTGAGAGCATGCACACTTGCAGACATTCCAAACATTAGCCCTTCCATTTGCATGCGTAGGATTTTACTTGAAGATGGAGCTAAACCAGTAAAGCAACCCCGGAAGATACTGAACCCTTTGATTTTGGATGTGGTGATCCATTACACTGGCTATGGTGTGGCTGCTGGAACGTTAATTCTTCTGATATCCATAGGGAACTTTCTTTCCACACTTTTATTTCATTTTTCTAGTTGTTGTTTTCTTTTTGTTTTTACTGTTTTGCTATTGTTTTTAATATTGTTTCTATTTTTATTTGACTGTTACAATTTACTCTTTTCTGTTGCTGTTGTTTCTGCTGTTTGTGTTGTCTGTTTCTATTTCTGCTTCTGTTTTGCTGTACTGCTGATGTTTGTCTACTGTTTTTATTTTCTGTTTTTTATATAAATCTTTGTTGAAAAAAAAAAGCCACGTTTAAGGTCAATGGCCAGAAATTGAACCATTACTAGGGAAGACCCATCAATCGTGCAAAATCTTCAATCACGCTGGCTAATGATATTAAAAGTAGCGCTTCTTGGGAGGCAACCCAAAGTTTTCTAACTCTTTCTTTTTTTTCAAACTTTGACTTATTTGCTATCACAGGAATCGAGACAGAAAAGACAGTGCTAAGTGAGAAAATATATCAAAGTTTGATTTTTCTGTCTTTATTTTGTTTGTTTTTCTTTGACAGATGATTTTTCACCGGTTAAATGGCGGATAACGGTACTCCGTGAAAATATTTTTCGGTCCCTTCAGTTACCCACAAACACCGAAATCTGTATATAATTTTACTCAATTTTTTTTCTCTTTCTTCTTTCTTTCGAAATGGATAATCAGCTTTTTAGCCTCCGCAAGCAATTCCCTTCTCTCCCTCAAAATGCTTTAACTAACATTTATTGTGCAAGGTTTAAGAGATTAAGGATGCTTATGCACAAAGGCATCCCTGCGGATATACGCTGGTTGATCTAAGCAAAGGTCCGACTCAGAGGTGAATTTTCTGACGCTATTGTTTCATATATGCCAGGGCTAGGTAAAAGTTTATATGCCAAGAAAAGAAGAGCAAAAAGGTTACGAGTCTGCTATAAATGTGCAAGATGGACCTATAACACAAAATGCAAATCAATTGGAATGACGTCTATAAACCGAGATGATAAAATTAACTTCATTAAAGATGGCATGAGTAAGGAGTCTTTAGATAACATTTTATTGACTCTTGAGACGCATCCTAGTGGAGATGTGCAAAGGGCACTTCTCGATTTATGGCCAATATTCCAAGATGAACATGAGCGTTATAGTCTCGGGAATCTGACTCAAAAAGACCTTGTTTGCCAATTTTTAAGAAAATTGGATGGGAAGCCGACCATCGGCCCCTAAAGAGCATTCAAGCCGTTACTTGACGTAAAACCAGAGGAAAATGTGAGCCACAATCACAACTACTGTAAGTATTTTTATTATTATTTTTCTTTTACTTCTTGTTCAAAAAAAAAAAGAATAGAAAAAAATCAAACGTAGCCGTATTCTTTTGAAATATGCGTTGCATATTTTCAAACTTCTTCTGACACATATAGATTAGTCTTTTATCATTGTCATATAGCCATTATTATTGTTGTGCTTATTTTCAAACTTACCTAACACACAAATCTACCCCTCCTTTATAGGTGTAATTATTACCTTTGAGTTTTGATGCCTTTAAATATTGCACTTTGCTCTCTTCAGATCATTGATAAGGTGAGAGTACAAAAAAAAAAAGAAAAAAAAAGGATGGAAGTAACTTCAGTTCGTCGGATCAAAAGTGTTTGCGTTTTTTGTAGATCTAATCCTGGAAAGGATAAAGAGTTTGTAAATATTGCAAACCATCTTGGTCAAGTGCTAGCTGAGAGAGAAATCCATTTAGTTTACGGAGGAGGTAGTCTTGGGCTAATGGGTTGTGTAGCAACTGCTGCACATTTAGGAGGTGGCAAAGTCCTTGGTGTCATTCCCAGTCCTTTATCTATCAGCAAGCCCATTGGAAAAACATTAGGGGATGAAGTAATGGTATTTTGCATGCACCAACGCATGAACATTATGATAGCAAATGCTGATGCCTTTATTGCCCTACCTGGTGGTTTTGGAACTTTGGAAGAGCTCTTTCAAAATACATCCTGGTCACAGCAGAACTTTCACAAAAAACCCATAGGTATATTAAATGTTAATGGTTTTTATGACAGTTTGTTTTGCTTTCTTGATCATGCTGTAGAAAAAAGGTTCATCTCACAAGCGACACGTCAAAGTCTTGTAACTGCTGCAACTCCTAAACAATTGCTCGATCAACTAAACGAATTTGTACTACAACGTGATCCAGCAATGACTCCACTGAATTGGGAACAAGGTAGCAGCAGCAAAAAGCAAAAACTTGATTTGACTTTGTCTTTGTGAATTTTTGTTTCCTGTTATGGTTTTAGTTTTTTGTAATTTTTTTTTATTTCAGGCTTGATTTGCAGTATTCTGGTAAGATCTTCTACACTCTACCTATCTTTATTTTGACATTGGGGACAATGTCTTAAATTAGTTGGGGGGAGGTATAGTTGACAATACCATGTACATAGTTTAGTTAAAAAAACAAAAAAACTAACCAGCTAATCTTTATTGTTACTAGCTTATTAGATGTATGATGGCAGAGTAAGGAGTAGTTTTGCTCTTGAGACGCATCTTAACATGCATTTCATAGTATGTCTTAAATTATTTTGTTCTTGCATATTAAAAAAAATTTTAAAATTAAAATAAAAAATTTCATTTTGATCTTTTCAATTAATTTTGATGCAAGCATGTGCTGAATCTATGCTTAATTGATAATAAAAGTATGCAAAACAGTTTATAGTTGAATCATTTTCATGATATACATGTGTATATGATTGTGGATATTAGGAAGAAGGCATGGTTGAATTGAGTGAATGTTCCATACCTTTGTGAGTTTTAGGCTTTTCCAAGTTTGATACTTACACTTAGTTTATTTTCTTTCATGAGTGATGTCAATTATGAATTTATTTTCTAGAACTTGCATTGAATCGATTTGAGATTACATTGGTCTGTATGTTGCATGAAAATAACAGAGGCATTTTTTCTTGACTTAGCTGCTTTGGCCAAATAAACCTACCTTACATTTATCCAATTATTAACTCCTTATGAGCCTATTTGTCTATTCTTTGTTCTTAGCTCATTACAAGCTTTGAGTGAAAAACCATGTTTTACCTTACCTTAGGGAATGGGAGAGCATTGATTTTCTTATTGGAGGAGTTCTTTTGCTTGCAATGATTTAAGTGTGGGGGAATTGGTGTGCTGATATGAAATGCTTGGTACAAAAAAAAACAAAAAAACCAAAAGAAAAAAACAAAAAAAAAAGAGAAAAAAGAAAGAAAAATAAAAGAATAGAAAAAGGAAGGAATGTGTGAAGAGAATGAGCATTTTATGGTTTTGGGTAAAAATTTTATTCTTTCTACTTGAGTTACTCCTCAATGCTCTTTTATTCTCTTTGGTTTTAACCTGCTATTATCCATATTGTTTCCTTCCTTCACCTTATAAGTTCCATTACAACCTTTTTGAAAGACCTCTTGATTTTTGCAATTTATTTGATCTAAGTAGTAGAGAATTGATGTATATGCAAGCCTATGGTAAAATACTTTCATAGTTTGACTGAGTTGAGCGTAAACAGTTAACCTAAACACCTTGTGTGATTTGAGTGTCACTTGTGAGGAATTTTACTCAATTTGAACATGCCTATTTCTGATTAAAGCATGATTATGCTATATTTTATTCTCAAATGGTTTGATTCAACTATTCTTTGTTAAGCATACTTAACTTATTAATTATAGTTTATATTTGATACAATGCTTGTATTTAAAAATTAGTTGAATTGATTAAATAAAGTATTACATGTTTGTGGGTATCATCTTGGTAAACCCTCACGAGACTATAACTCGTCCACTAGGGACACCTAGGGGTTTAAAGGCTTGTGGCACATGCTAAGTGCCATCGTGTTTTCCTACGAAAATGGATTAGATTAGGTATAATCAGTTTTTATGTTTTTAGTTTAATAATATGATGTTTCTTGTTTTTCTTTAGTTTTGTTCTTATGTGTTTTGCACAGGAGTGCAAAAGCTTAAGTGTGGGGGAATTTGATCAATCAATTTGAGACACTTATGTTAGCTTTGTATTAGGTTTTATTAGATGTTTATTGTGCCTAATATTAGTATTTTAGATGAGTTTAATGTTGTTGGGCTTCATTGGGCTTTAATGCAAATATTGAATAATTTTTTAATTTTGATACATTTTGACCTTTCTTCCTTGGTTAGGCCATAAATTGGGACTCGGTGATCCATTTGAGGTGATCTTGGTGTCTTTGGAAAGCTAAGAAAATGCTCTACAAGTTTCATGAAGAACTCAAGAGCTGGATCAGACTTCTAAGGGTCCAAAATATCCCTGCAATGCAGAGTGGGTTTGCTGTCATGAAAATCTAGGCAGTGTACACATATTAGACTACATAGTGAGCTATAAGCCTCTTCTTGGGTTGAAACTTGGCCACTGGAAAGATAAGGCCCATATCTCCAACTTCCCTGAAGACCATTTAGTCAATAGATGTCGTTTTAGGCATGATAATGAAGCTACAAGTTGGTTTGAATTTGGAAACACGTTCTGCCAACCTAACTTGAGGTAGGTTCAGTGTTTTTGGCATATCTGGAGTTCTAAATGTCCAAATGGCATGATTCCAATTGCAAACTTTCAAGGAGACAACTGGCTACAACTTTCATGAAGACCTCCAAGCCAAAACGCACCGTCTAGATCATGAAAATCAAGCCAAAATTCAGATAAGAGTTGTTGACTAAAAGCCACCGACCATACACCAACCCATCTACCATGCACCAACCCACCAACCATGCATTGTCGCAACTGTCCTGAAGGGGCGCGCCGCGATGGGAGAAGGCAACTAAATATTTAAATATTGAAAAAGGGTTTTTGGAGTCGCCACCGATCGATTTTTCCATTAAAAATAAAATGGTGCGATTGGACACCTATAGAAAGAATCTGCGTACCAGAGTTTAAGTTCGGGGGTTTGATTACGGGTAGGGAAGGTATTAGCACCCTACACCGTCCATTCAAAGAACGGTTACCTATTTAATCTAAAGTTATCTACTAAATTAATTGCGTTGGTCGTTTATTTGAAGAAAATAAATATTTTTTATTCTTATTTTTATGTCCCATTTTGTCAGGCATATTATCAATGGTGATAAATGGCTAAGACAGAGAATGGGTGGCTTAAGAGCCATTTTTTAGGGACAAATTGTAAACCCGTAATTTATGAGGAATGACAATGGTGAATTAGAACTTGGATTTCTAAGAAAATATTTTTTTTTTGAGAAATAAAATGATTTTTGAAAATGAGTTTCGTAATTGAGAAAGTTATTTAACAAAGTAAATGATTTGAAAATGCATTGTTTAAAAGGAATTTCAAATTTTAATTTATCATTGTCATCAAATACAGGTTATATATATTTGTTCACAATTATTTGAGCTATTTTTGTTAATTTAAAAAATATTTTATTTTTATTATTTTGAAAAATATTTTGTTATTATTATTATTGTTTTTAAAAATATTTTGTTTTTATTATTTATTTTGGAGATCAGACCCCGCCAGCGCTCCTAGCAAAATCTGATACAAATGCCTTAAGAATATCGGGAAGAGTTTAATTGATCAGACTCCCGATCCTCTCCCAATTTCCGTCATTGGCTACTATTAATTATAGCGTGAAAGGTTAATATTTAAACATAACAATAAAATCAAATGAAATATGACTTTTATTGAATGCGACAAAATTAATAGTGGAATATGATTTTTTTTATTGGAGATTATTTATAGCCCCGCCAGCGCTCCCGGCAAAACTATAAAAATTCTTCTCACCTCAAGGAAATTAAAATGTCACCGCCGTCGCAGTTAATTTTAAATATCCCATCATCGGAACCTTATTCCACAGCTTAATTTTGACGTGAGTAAGGTGATAAAGAATTGCTAAAATTGACCATGAAATAAGATTTTTGTAAGAAATTATTTATGACTCCTTAGCCCGCTAAGAAACTATAAAGAATTTCTTTGCCTCAAGAAAAATTAAAAATATTTGCCGTCACAATATATTCTCAATTATCCTATCATTGAAGTCTTAAGTCATAACTAATTGTTTAAAAGATTTGATAAACCGTGTAAAAGATGTGGATTAATGATAATCTCTAGAATTCGCAACATCGTGAATCGAACTATAAGACCATATATCAGGATAAATTAGAAAAATTGTGGCCCCCACAAAAAATTTACTAAACTAAGTACTTCACGTGCGCATATGTTGACTTGCTTATCGTATCTTTAAATGAAAGGAAATGGAATGGTTGATGAAAATCATTTTTTATACTTGATCCAGCCCATTAGTCCTTATTTCTACATGAACCAAAGGCCTAAGAATAGAACGCCCCCACTTGGGCCTTATAAAAATTTCCAAATCCAAATGCTACTCATTTATAAGACACATGCCAATAACTCAACCTTACTTATTTTAACTTTTCTTCTGTATTATTACAAAAGCTGAACCATGCTCACGTTCTGAAAATGCCCAAGCCGTGAAGTTTCGTTTTACCCATACAACTTTTGCAGTACTTAGCAAGTTAAGGAAACAGATAAATAATTATTATATGCGATCAAATCCACCCCAGGATACAAATCCAAGCCAGTTTCAAACAAATACTCACTTAAATATCAAAGCTATTCACATATACAAATAAACATGCTTGAGGAAAAAGGGTGGCTACTGTAGTCAAACCAAAATACTCACAGCCACTCAAAGTAGAAATAAGTTTATTCCAAGAGTCAATCATTTGGCATTAATACAGGCAAACCCCATCAAACTTTGAAGAAAACTAGAACCCAAATAATACATTGCAGGGGTAGGTTTCAGCGTAACCTATGAATAATAGTGATAATAGGGAGGTTTTAAATAACTTCATGCACATTATATCTGCACATTAATCTCCACAGATCCAAATCCTAAATCAACCCTCTCATATCCCACCTTGATTCATTGATTTACAAGCTAAACCTCATAATTATCACCCATATCATTAGACCCTGACATCTCAGAAAAGAAATGACCAACACAGGCCCTAAATATTTAAGCTAACAGTACTTAAACACAGAGGAACTTCACATTTTTTAATCGTAAGTTTTTGCAAAAAGAAAAACAGTAGTCAAACTCTTTCCTATTTACCCCAACTCAACAGAAATGGCAGTCCCAAATATTGATACCAAGGGTCAAATATATCAAGATGCAAGCACTTCACACAACCCAATATTGAAACAGAGCATGATTGTACAGGAAAACAAGAACTGAGACCCTCATTAGGTACAAAGTGATCATGCCTCAAAAATTCTACAAACATATATGAATAAAGACAAAATAATACAATACTCCAACACGGGTAATAACAAGGAAATCAGATGGTAATCCAAAAAAGAAAACATTTCACTTGAATCAGACCCGAGTCCTCCTAGCCTGCCCTAGTGAAAACAGATCAATCAATATAACCACAACTAGATACATACAAGCAGATATCATCAAACACTTGCAGATTCAACTTCTACAATGATTTGCAATATCATCACAGGCCAAACACTCCCTCAAATCGAGATATATCACAAGGTTCAGACTAAATTCAATGAATCTTGACTCATGATAAGAATTGAAAATGCACTAAAGCACAACAGGTCTCAACTCAAAATCACATTTATTGATTTCAATGAACTCAGAACAAATTAATCATAGCAACATCTAAATATACGTCAAATAAAACACAACAATAAGATAAAATTACCGAGGGTGTGCTCCAATATATTAAACGAAATTACTGTATTTCTTCAAGAAAAATCCCAAAGCTCCCCAGCTCTCAGAATCTCTCATTCGCTCTTCAGAACAGAGAAAACTCTCACTCTCAAAACCTAAACTCAGAAAAATTCCCCCCCTTGGCCGAAACCTATGGCCTCTACTTATACAAAAATTTCAAACCCTTAAACAGAATAAATAAAAAATAATAATAAAAACTCTACTGTTTTTTTTCTGCTGAGGATCAAGGGAGCAGGAGGAAGAGGGATGGGCTTGGTGCGGTATGGTGGATGTGCGCTGCTGGTGGCAGCGTGCTGGTGCGCGGGCGTGATGCTGGTGGTGCGGGGTGCAGGGGTGTGGGTGCAGCTGGGCATGCAGGTGCGCAGGTTGGGCGTGGCTGGCGGTCATGGCAGCGCTGGTGCTGCTGGGCGTGAGGGAGAGGGAGTGGTCCTGGTAGTGAAGCGGCAGGGAATGGGCGTGGAGTATGGGTAGGTGTTAGGAAGAGAGGAAAGGGAAAAAAAAAAAGAAGAAGAAGAAGGAGAAAGAGGGGCGGCGGCTAGGGCAACTAGTGAGGGAAGAGGAAGGAGCTGGGTCGGGTCGGGTGGCTGGGCCGGGTGAGGAAACTTGGGTTTGGGTAGGGGAAGGAAATGGGCTTAGAAGAAAGAAAAAAAAATAATTTTGGGCTTGGTTTTTTCTCTTTTCTTTTTTTTCTTTTTTTTTTTCAACCTTTCAATTTTCTTTTTCACCAATTTTTGAATTTCGTAAATTATTAATTTAATTTGATTGATTTTGATTTTCTTCATCCTTTTTCTTCTTTTTTTCATTTTTTTTGTTTTAGGGGGAATTGATAGGCTAATTAATCTATTTCTAAATTGTTACATTTTTTATTTATTTTTTTAAAAAAGGCTAATTTAATTACTATTAATTCTTGGATTTTCATTTTGGCTACTTAAAAAAAAATTTATGTGGCCCGGACAAAATACGGTGTTCACAGTTGCCCCTCTTTACTTGTTTCTTACTAGAGGATATGAATAACTGTAGGTTTTCATATTATCAATGTAAGGAACAAGTAAAGACATGAACAAGTGTTTTGTCCGGGTGTGCAAAAAATGAGTACAAGAATACTAAAAACAAGCAGCAGGCATATGGACCTGAAAATAAAAGGCACAGTGTACAGGGACCTGGGGATTAAAAGCAATGGGTACCGGGACCCAAGAGATAAAACTGCGAGTACGGGGACCCGAGAGATGATGAGCACGGGGGCTCAGAAAGTGAAGATGATGGGTACGGGGACCCTGAAAAAATAAAGGCAATGGGTACAGGGACCCAGAGAAGTAAAGGTAACAGGTACGGAGACCCAAACAAGTAAAAGGATAGGTACAGGGACCCACATGATAAAAGCAGTGGGTACGGGACCCGAGAGAGTAAGACAACGAGTACGAGGACTCAAAAGAGTAAAACAGCGGGTACAGAGACCCTAAAGGTAAGACGACGGGTACGAGGACCCAAACAGTAAAGGCGACGTGTGCGGGGACCCAGAAATTAAAGACGATGGGTACGAGGACCTGGAAAGCAAAGGCAAAGGGTGCGGGGACCCAGAAAAAATAAAAAGATGGGTACGGGGACCCAGGAAGGCTAAAACAACGGGTACGTGGACCCTAAAAATAAAACAGCGATGGGTGCAGGGACCCCAAGGATAAGCAAATATGGATCAAAAAAATCTCCAGCTACATGATGATGACATGCAATGCATGCTAAAAAGTGAATGCACTTGGAAGCAAGTAAATTTTGAGCTTAGACGAATACTGAATTCCGCGCCCCTTGAACACTTATTCTCAGAAAAATCTCATGGAGAGTAAGGATGAGAGTCGCTGACTAGTTGATGCAAACTTGTGATTTCATTTCCCTCCCGGATTTGATGACCTCCACAAGAATCTCTTGTTCATTGAAGGCTAACCTCTGGTTGTAATGAAAACAATTAGCCGTTCTTTTTGGCATAGGAATTTGTGGGAGGATTGTCAAGTTCCTTCGTCTCTTGAGATTAACAGAGTAATTCATGATATGCTAGTACAAGCTTTGACACGTCAGTATATTCACCAAAATCATGCTTTCTCTGTTCAAGTAAAAGTGTGTGTAATATGAACAAGGTGGTTATGTCAGGTAAATAAAAAGGCAACGAAAAGGGAAATATCACCATGCCAGTGAAAGATCTGCGCAGGCGCATAGGTCAAACGGGATCCAGTTGATCGTCTGAAGATATCCTCTAGAATGAACCATGTCAGTCGTCTTTGTAAAGGACTAGGAGCACCCTGTAATAAGCCTCTGATAATTTGAATTGCCCCAGTCGTTATTGTCCTCACTCTGACCTCTGAGAACCTAAATTGCCCCAGTTCCAATTTTTTTTTTTTACGAGTAAGCTTTCAAATTGCTATTGCCAAAGGAAGTGTTTGCTTGAAAGCGATTGCAACTAACGTTATCTTTTCTGTTGACTCCTTTTGCCAAACTCAACCTACCAGGCTATTCAATCTTCTTTTTCTTCTTTTTTTCCTTTTTTAACAGCTGGTAATTCACCTTAAAGAGAAGACATCAAAAGCAATTTCATTGATTGATTGAAGAGGGTTACACAAATGTTCTCAAGCGTAATATCGCTTGACTGCATCAGAATTTACAGGGAATTGTAATTCCTCCCCATCCATTTCAGTAAGAATCAAGGCTCCCCCAGAGAATGCCCTCTTCACGACATAAGGCCCTTCATAGTTCGGAGTCCACTTTCCTCGATGGTCCTTTTGAATAGGTAGAATTTTCTTGAGGACCAAATCCCCTTCCTGAAACTCTCGAGGTCGTATTTTCTTGGCGTATGTCCTCATCAACCTCTTCTGGTAGAGTTGGCCATGACATAATGATGCTAGCCTTTTGCTTTCTATGAGGTTCAACTGATCATATCGAGCTTGAGCCCATTCAGCTTCTTCAAGTTTCGTCTCCACTAACACCCTTAATGAGGGGATTTCTACTTCAATGGGAAGTACTGCTTCCATCCCGTATACCAGAGAGAAAGGAGTAGTTCCAGTAGAAGTACGGACAGACGTACGATAGCCATGAAGGGCAAACGGGAGCATTTCATGCCAATCTTTATACGTGACAGTCATCTTCTGTATGATCTTTTTGATATTCTTGTTGGCTGCTTCTACCGCGCCATTCATCTTTGGGCGGTATGGGGTCGAATTATGATGCTTTATTTTGAAGCTCGTGCATAACTCTGACATCATTTTGTTGTTCAGGTTGGTAGCATTATCAGTGATGATTCTTTCAGGCAAACCGTAGCGACAAATTAGATCTCTTTTGATGAATTTGAGCACCACTGCCCTGGTCACATGAGCGTAGGATGCAGCTTCGACCCACTTTGTAAAATAATCAATTGCCACGAGAATGAAACGATGCCCATTTGAAGCTTTTGGCTCGATAGGGCCAATGACATCCATGCCCCACATTGAGAAAGGCCATGGAGATGCTAGGACATTCAACGGGGTTGGAGGAACATGAATCTTATCAGCATAAATCTGGCATTTGTGACATTTTCTCACATAATTGAAACAATCATTTTCCATTGTTAGCCAATAGTAGCCGGCTCTCAAAATCTTCCTCGCCATTGTATGCCCATTCGCATGAGTGCCATACATACCCTGATGAACCTCTTCTATTATTTTCCTGGCTTCTGCCGCATCAACACATCTTAAAAGCATGGCATCGTAGTTTCTTTTGTAGAGGACTTCCCCATTTAGAAAGAAACTCATAGCTAATCTCCTTAGAGTTTTCTTGTCATTCTCAGAGATCCCGGGTGCATATTCCCTGGTCTTAATATAGCATTTGATATCATGGTACCATGGTTTGCCATCCGGCTCTTCCTCCACCACTTGACAATAAACCGGATCGCTTCGGTTCTCAATTTTTATGAGTGGCATCTCCTTGTCACGACTTATCTTGAACATTGAAGACAAAGTCGCTAAGGCATCCGCCAGTTGGTTGTTCTCACGAGGGATATGATGAAAACTGATCTCATCAAACTGTTTGGACAACTCTTTGATGTGATCATGGTAAGGAATTAGCTTGGCATCCCTGGTTTCCCATTCTCCTTTTAGCTGATGGATTACTAAAGCTGAATCTCCATATACTTCTAAAATTCTCACTTTCGATTGAATTGCCGCTTGGATACCCATGGCACATGCTTCATACTCAGCAATATTGTTTGTACAATCGAAGCATAGCCTGGCAGTGATCGGAATGAATTTTTCTTCCGGGGAAATTAACACTGCCCCAATTCCGTGACCTAAGGCATTCGAGGCCCCGTCGAACAACAAGGTCCATCTTTCAGTTTCTAGTGTTTCTCTTTCTTTGAAAAGAGCCATTATGTCCTCATCTGGGAACTCGCACTGCATTGACCCATAGTCTTCTATTGGTTGGTTGGCCAGATATTCTGCGAGGGCACTGCCTTTAATTGCTTTTTGCGTGACATAGATAATGTCATATTCTGATAACAACACTTGCCATCTTGCAATCCTTCCAGTGAGAGCTGGCTTATCAAAAATATACTTGATTGGGTCCATTTTAGATACTAACCAGGTCGTATAGCTCAACATATATTGCCTTAGCCGATGAGCTGTCCACGCCAAGGCACAACAAGTGCGCTCTAGCATTGAGTAGTTGGCTTCGTAACCAGTAAACTTCTTACTCAGGTAATAGATAGCGTGCTCTTTTCTACCAGACGCGTCGTGTTGCCCCAGTACACAACCCATTGATCCTTCAAGTACTGTCAAATACATGATAAGGGGTCTCCCTGGTGTTGGGGGGACGAGGATAGGAGGATTTTGCAAGTATTGCTTGATCTTCTCAAATGCCCTTTGGCAATCGCCATCCCACTCAGTTTTCTTATTTTTGCGTAACAATTTGAATATTGGTTCACAAGTAGCAGTCAGCTGAGATATGAATCTAGCGATGTAGTTCAACCTTCCCAAGAATCCTCGAACCTCTTTTTCTGTGCGGGGAGGTGGCATTTCAAGGATTGCTCGGATTTTGTCAGGATCAACCTCTATTCCTTTCTGGCTAACCACAAATCCCAGAAGTTTTCCAGATTTCACGCCAAAGGTGCATTTAGCGGGGTTTAGCCTGAGTTTGTATTTCCTCAACCTTTCAAAGAGTCTCCAGAGATTAACTACATGGTCTTCTTCTGTTTTAGACTTCACAATCAGATCATCGACATAAACTTCTATTTCTTTGTGCATCATGTCGTGGAACAAAGCTACCATAGCTCTTTGATATGTTGCCCCAGCATTTTTCAAGCCAAATGGCATCACTTTGTAACAAAAGGTTCCCCAAAGGGTAATGAAAGTGGTTTTTTCCATGTCTTCCGGCGCCATCTTAATTTGATTATACCCTGAGAAGCCATCCATGAAGGAGAAGAAAGAATACTTGGCCGTATTGTCTACCAAAACATCAATATGTGGCAACGGGAAGTCATCCTTTGGACTAGCTTTGTTTAGATCACGATAATCAACGCACATTCGAACCTTTCCGTCTTTCTTAGGGACTGGAACAATGTTAGCAACCCATTCGGGGTATTTAGCAACAGCCAAAAATCCTGCATCAAATTGCTTTTTGACCTCCTCCCTAATCTTTAGTGACATATCAGGCTTCATCCGTCTTAACTTTTGTTTCACTGGGAGGCATTCTGGCTTCAACGGTAGTCTATGGACAACAATATCTGTATCCAATCCAGGCATATCTTGATAAGACCATGCGAACACATCACTGTAATCATGGAGAAGTTTAATTAACTTTTCACGCTCGTCCCCTTTCATGAAGGTTCCAATCTTGACTTCTCTTTTTTCTTCCTCGGTCCCCAAATTGATCACTTCAGTTGCTTCTTCATGAGGGAGAAGCTCCTTAGCTTCCTGTTCTACCAACCTCAAGAGTTCTGGGATAGGTTCCCAGTCATCTTCGTCATTCTCATCAGCACAATTAACAGGGTGTTCAAAGTCATAAGTCGAGTTCTTGACATGGTCATTTTCGAGGATATCATCTTTAGATCTGAATCAAAATGGGTTAGCAAAAGAAAAAGCGATGAATGAGGGTTAAATTCACAAGGGAGAATCATGACAGAAAAATCGAAGGGAAAGGAATAGATAAAAGGCACTGGGAATTTTTTTTAATAAATAAAAACAGAGAAAGCATTTATTGATATCAATACTGAAATGCAGACAAGTAAGCCCATTTACAAACATCATCCTAAAGCCTTGGGTAGAGCTAAAGGACTTAAAATATGAGATTACTCTGAATAACACCCTATGGCTTCTGGAAACTCCAAGATCTCCCAGTTACTAAGCTCGAATGTTGGCGAACACGGATAGACCAGCTTAAACTCGTGGCTTGAACGAGGGTCATCTTCAATTGCAGAGACTTGGCTTAAGAATGCTACTCCCGCACTTTGAAAACTCTTCTTGATATCACAAACGTGAATCTTCCTAAACCTTGGCTCTCGGTTCTCTAGCCGGGCGAGTCTTTTTTCTTTCTTTTCTTCCATGATTCTTTTCTGGTCAGCTTTGGTAGGCTTGTATCCTAGCCCAAACCTGTCTTTGTTCTCTTGAAGCCGCAAACAACCAACGATTCCCTGATGGTTCTTACCCAAGCCGCTTCCAGGCTTATACCTTCCTCGGATCATCACTTTGGCCATCATTCGAGATGCACAAGATAAGTGTGGTTTTGGGATCCTTGTTCCCTCTTTGACATAAGTAGTGTTCGCCACCTCAAATGTCTGAAATGCCGTATCATGGGCTTCTTCAGCTGCCTCAATGTAGGGAGTGGAGGAAGGCTTGCTTATTAACATATCTTCTTCCCCGGAAATAATAACTAGCTTGTTCCCTACGATAAACTTCAGCTTCTGGTGCAGGGTGGATGGTACTGCGCCGGCAGGATGGATCCAAGGTCTTCCCAGCAAACAACTGTAGGTTGATAGGATATCCATAACCTGGAATCGTATGTTGAAAGTATTCGGGCCCACCTAGACTGGGATTTCAATTTCTCCTATCACTTCTCTTCTTGTGCCATCGAAAGCCTTTACCACCATAGTGCTAGGTTGCATGTACGACCAGTCGTAAGGCAGCTTGCAGAGGGTAGACTTTGGCATCACATTCAAGGAAGAGCCATTATCTACGAGTACCCTGGCCAAGATATGATCGTCGCACTTCACCGAAATGTGCAGCGCCTTGTTGTGCCCCATTCCCTCACTAGGGATTTCATCATCAGTGAAGGTAATAAAGTTATTGGCCGCGATATTGCTGACGATCCCATCAAACTTGTCCACTGATATGTCATGGGAGACATGGGCTTGACTCAAAACTTTCATCAGTACCTTCCTGTGCGGTTCCGAACTCATCAAGAGTGACAGTAAGGATATTTTTGCAGGGGTACGATTTAATTGATCCACCACTTTATATTCACTGTGCTTGATGAACTTCAAAAACTCACACAGATCCTCATCAGATACTTCTTTATTGTCTCCATCAGGCTTGGCCACAATTAGGTCTTCCAAATCTTCTTGGGCCTGTTCTTCTCTCACCTTATCTTTCCCTTTGCGAACTTTTTCAGCTTCCTCTAACCTTCGCTTTTCAAGCTCCTCGGGAGTATAGCAACGACCGCTTCTGGTCATACCCCCAACTCCAGATATGTTAATGACAGACGAGGAGGGGTCAGAGATAAGTGGAGTGCTGAGGTGACTTGCTTTTAGTTCATCAATCAAGACTTGTACACCGTACTTCCATGGTACAGCCTTGGTATCCTTGTACGGAAAAGGTGCGGGTACCTGAATTGTGAGGGGTTTTACACCAAACACAGGGAATGTCACATTGGCAGACGACAATGAACCATTGGTGTAAGGAATCACCAATGGCTTAGGGAGGGTTGTCGTCATTTTGTCAACATTCCGACTTCCTTGACTTTGCGGCAGTTGGGAATCTTCCGCCATATTCACATTTCTTTCAATGGGTTCACAGCTAACCAAGCGCATATCTGTAAATCCCTGCAAGACTTGTTTGAATTCATCATAGCCCTCGATGGAATGTCCCACAATAGTTTCATAAAAATCACACACTGTTTCATTGGCAGCGATTCCTTCTTCCTTGTTAGATTTGGTTTGCTCTAGCCCAGCTTCAGAAAGAGCCTCAAAAACAAGCTTTAAAGGGGTCTTGACATCAGCTACCTTCTCCTTGAGGTATTTTTGCGTGACCTCTTCTATAGCATTAACTTGTGGGCCCCCATGATTAGGCAGAGGATTCTTGTTGACATTAGGAGCTTCCTCCTTGAAATTCAGCCATTTGGCATTTATTAGAGCTTGTACCTTGTGTTTCAGAGTCACACAATTCTCAGTCGAATGTCCTGCAGCGCCTGCATGATATTCACATCGTACATTAGCATCATACCCTTTCGGATATGGAGGTTCTACAGCCTTTAACGGACATGGCACCACGAGAGAACTTCGTATGAGATGTGGCAGCAACTCTGTGTACGACATGGGTATTGGATCAAATTGAGGCGGCTTCCTGTCCAAGTTGGTCGCGGGCCTTCTCTGATTAAAGTTCACATCTTGACCCCTGGGTGGAGCCATATGAGGTTGCATGACAATACCGGTGGTGATAAATCTTGAAAAGGGGAGGTGCTTGATATGGTCTTGGCATACTTGCATCAGTAGTGGGTTTTGAGCGACATTATTGACACCAGGGTATGGTGTGTAAGCCATTTGGAACAGTTGCTCTTGGCTAATAGGTAGTGAGTTAGCCTTTCCCCGTCCGTACCCTTTTTCCTGCCTCCGGTCGTGCACAGCAGAATGCACTTCTCCTTCTTTCTTTCTCATCATCGCAGGCTTTCTGACCCCAGTTGACCCACCGAAGTTATCTATGAGCTTTCCGCTCTTCATTCCGGCCTCCACTCTTTCCCCAATAACTACGATGTCCGAGAAATTCGAGGAAACACTTCCGATCATATGGTCATAAAACGGCGAATGGAGTGTATTGATGAACATTGCGATCATCTTTTTTTCATATAGCGGAGGGTCTACTTGAGCGGCCAACTCCCTCCACCGTTGGGCATATTCTTTGAAAGTCTCAATAGGTTTCTTTTCCATATTCTGTAATTGGATTCTATCAGGAGCCATGTCGATGTTGTACTTGTACTGCTTTAGAAAAGCATCGGCGAGGTCTTTCCAACACCGAATATGAGTGCGATCAAGGTGATTATACCAATTTGATACTGCCCCAGTCAAACTGTCCTGAAAGAAGTGGATGAGCATGGTCAAGTGATTCCCTTATACTTCTCAAAATCAGGCACTTTAAACTTTGGCGGTATCACCACATCAGGTACAAGACATAGTTCAGCGGCGTCCACGGTACCATAATAGTGTGCCCCTTCTATCATCCGGAGCCTTTGTTCAATGTCCTCTAGCTTCTCCTTCGGCTCTGGATCTGTCCCAGCTAGATTATAGGCAACATTATCAGCATTGTTTCCAGGACTGGTATATGGAATACTGACCATATGTGGTTGCTGCATTTGCGAGGAAATATTGGCATGAGGAACCCCTGTAAACCCTTGTGGCGTTTCAGAAACTGGAGCACCTTGCTGATGCGGCATATCATGGGAAACTGCTGCTCCACCGGTTTGTGCACCAGACCCATGTGGCACAAAATATACATTCTGTGAGCTAGACCCCTGTTGGTTTGGTTGGTGAGTTGTATAATGTGGCGGCACTGCGATAGTTCCCGATGGGCCAAACAGAAACGTTGGTGCCGGTGTGCTCTGAGAACCGGACGGTTGCTGGTTCGTTGTGGGAATTGGTTGAGGAGGGACTTGTTGCGTGTTGTGAGGAAACACGACTGCAAGGCCCTGCTGACCAAACCCAGGTGGCATTGCCGCGTCTTGAGAACTAGGAATCAGTTGGTTTGTTGCGAAGCCAGGTGGTAAGGGAGGGGTATCTGGTGTCCCTTCCTCTCCGTTAGAATTCCCTTGCTTTGTGAAGGTTTGCAGCAGTTCGTACATTTTATTCATCTGATCCTTCAACAGACTAACATCTTCTCTCAACACCTGGTTGGCTCTATCTCGCTCTTCGTCATCCATGATTTTCGATCGAGACCGAGTTCGATAAGGGTGCCGCGGAATCAGTTTCGTCTTTATTGATTTTGACCAAATTAAATTAAATTAGTTGGAATGTAAAAGAATGTAACAATATGCATGTGAAAATTGACAGAGATAGAAAATGAAGAGATGAAAGAGAATGATATCGCCAAGATTCATTAATTCAAAAGACTTCTGAGAAAGTTCAAAATACAATTCTCTTTCCAAAATTACAATGGTTCTTCCTAGTGAAATTTCCCCAGATATTCGAGGTCCTTCTTGATGCTGACTAAGAACCTCTGAGCTTCACTAGGCGGCATCTTGGCTTCAATTACTTGGGCTTCACGTGCTCTCTTCCTTGCCTTCTCGGTTACAGCCCTCATTTCATTGGTCACCTCTGCAGTCATTTGATTCATTTCGCGGTATTTTTCTTCGTAATGCGCACTTTGTTGCTGCCAATGGTGAGCCTCGCCTTCTATAACGGCCTTCTCTGCCCTGAGGGTATTGGCAACTTCTCGGCTAGCCTGCAATTGGGAAGTCAGGGTTGCTATGTGTAGGCGTAGTGCCTTGTTGTCTTGATCAAGATCATTGACGCGCTCATCCTTTTCAGCCATCATATTCTTAAGCCAAATGCATCTTTCCTTCAAACTCCTTAGCTCTTTTTCTCCTTGTAGCAATTCATTTTCCCTTCTCAGGAGGTCTTGCTCTTTCCTATGCACTTGGGTCATTTTGCTGGCCCACACTTTCTTTTCTCCTATGACTTCTTTAAGTTCACGCTGGAGTATAGTCTCCTGTTCTTGGAGGTGAAGGTACGCAATCTCGTATTTCCCTTCTGCCTCAGCCTGATAGACAATGGGTTCATCGAAAGGATGCACTGGGGGTTCTGGACCTTGAACAACGGGGGCTGTAAAACCCCTTCCCCGATTTGCTTGCCACAAGCGATAACTCGGAGTAAGGATGTTGATGCCTGCTCCCGACCTCACACTCCTTGCATACTTCCATGCTTCCACTATCTCTTTGATCTTGTGCGTGGATCCTTCATCTCCATAAGAGAATTCCAAATCGGACAACCCATGGGTCATAGGAACAAACTGTTTGGCCCCAACTTGTCTTCGAACCAAAGCTGGTGCATAGCTCGTTGCTCCCCACGGGCCTAGAAGTGGTACCCACGGTTTGTCTCCACATCGATATATGGTCGATGTATGTGGCAGCCACTGAGCTCTCCAAACCACCTCTTTCATTTCCAGGAAGTATGACACCCACTGACTCTTTTTTGGTGTCAAGGATGGCCAATTCGCAATACAATACTCCTCAAGTGGGTTCTTAAAGCCTGGGCGGTATACACTGCAGTCAATCTTTGGGTACTGAAAACAAGTCAAGTCGGTCAAGTGACTTAGCATCCACACAGTGAGTAGTGGTGCACATCCCCAAAATCGGCCTTTCTTGCTACTTCTGCAAAAATTCAATGATCTAAACGTCTCGGCTAGGATGGGTAGCACTGGATTTGCTTTATGCTCAATCTGCTCGAATAGCTTGATCACTTGTCCGTCAATCTGATTCTTCACCCTTGGAAAAATAACCAACCCATATATGGCAAGAGCGAACATGGCCAAACCTTGTTCTCTGTCTACATGGGCCTTAGCAAACTTGAGCAAATAATCCGCATTGAGGCTATTACTGTCTGGCTTCATATGTCTCTCCAACTCATTGGCATGCACTCCCATGAGCTTAGAAAGCCTTCTTTTGGGAGACTTCTTAGGCTCATGATAGTAGACTTTATCCCTTGGCACGGCTTCCATACCAAGTAGCTTGGTATATTCTTCAATCATGGGGACCATGTCAAATTCATTGAACGTGAAGCAATGATAAGACGGGTCCCAAAAATGTAACATAGCCTTTAGCATGGGGATGTCAACGGGCGCGAACAACAGATATGCGATGTGGCCATATTTCTCATTGAACTTGCCCTTCTTCTTCATGTGTACCCATATATTCCTCCATGGGCTTAAGTCGTTCTGTTCAAAATCTATCGTCCCCACTGGAGGTAATTGAATGTTGACCCCCGGTGGCAAGCAGTCTCCTTTCTCTTTCTGAGTTTGCTCTGTCTCTTGTATAACCTCGTCCCTTATATCCACTGTAATTCCAGATTGAGAAGGTGCTTTTCCTTTCTCCATGTCTCTGATGAATTCATGAATTTTGGCGATATCATTGTGTCATGAATGCATATGCAAGAAAAACAAAGGTTAGTAAAGTGAAAGACATTAATTAAGCTTAAAGTACATCGAAATATTAATCACAAATGAAGGATAGAAAGAGTTCCCTTACGTGTCCTATGAATGGGTATCCCTAAGCTTGACAACCTGTCCTAAAGGATCTAAAACGACGGTGGCTCTACGGTCCTTTTGATCTGTATGGGTTGCGGTTCTATGACCCCTAATGAAGAAGGTCCCCAAATTGTCCCTACTGTCGTCAATGAATTGACTAGCAGGGTCCCCTATCCTCGCCCATGACAGGCTACAAGCGGAAAAGGTTCAATTTGAACGAGGGGGTTTTCATGTGCCTATACGGAGACCGAAGGTCTCACAAAGCAACACTACTTTTCCCTCTATCTATCCTATAAGGTATTGAGCCCGGGTAGAGAGCTTGTGTGTGCCAGTGTAGTGCACAGTGTGTGGAAGGGAACATGCAGGCCAACCATTCACAAATCACTTTAAAAATGCACATGAAGTAAGTGACATGCAATGATGCAAATGAGCAAATAAAACAATGCTTATCATGCAATAATGGGAATGAGCAATGAATAAGACAAACAAAATAAATAGGACCAACACAATAGAAAAATCAGATAACCAGAAATTAAATTTAAGGCTTAACCCTCTAAGGTCTCCCCAGTGGAGTCGCCAGCTGTCGCAACCGTCCTAAAGGGGCGCGCCGCGATGGGAGAAGGCAACTAAATATTTAAATATTGAAAAAGGGTTTTTGGAGTCGCCACCGATCGATTTTTCCATTAAAAATGAAATGGTGCGATTGGACACCTATAGAAAGAATCTGCGTACCAGAGTTTAAGTTCGGGGGTTTGATTACGGGTAGGGAAGGTATTAGCACCCTACACCGTCCATTCAAAGAACGGTTACCTATTTAATCTAAAGTTATCTACTAAATTAATTGCGTTGGTCGTTTATTTGAAGAAAATAAATATTTTTTATTTTTATTTTTATGTCCCATTTTGTCAGGCATATTATCAATGGTGATAAATGGCTAAGACAGAGAATGGGTGGCTTAAGAGCCATTTTTTTAGGGACAAATTGTAAACCCGTAATTTATGAGGAATGACAATGGTAAATTAGAACTTGGATTTCTAAGAAAATATATTTTTTTTGAGAAATAAAATGATTTTTGAAAATGAGTTTCGTAATTGAGAAAGTTATTTAACAAAGTAAATGATTTGAAAATGCATTGTTTAAAAGGAATTTCAAATTTTAATTTATCATTGTCATCAAATACAGGTTATATATATTTGTTCACAATTATTTGAGCTATTTTTGTTAATTTAAAAAATATTTTATTTTTATTATTTTGAAAAATATTTTGTTATTATTATTATTGTTTTTAAAAATATTTTGTTTTTATTATTTATTTTGGAGATCAGACCCCGCCAGCGCTCCTAGCAAAATCTGATACAAATGCCTTAAGAATATCGGGAAGAGTTTAATTGATCAGACTCCCGATCCTCTTCCAATTTCCGTCATTGGCTACTATTAATTATAGCGTGAAAGGTTAATATTTAAACATAACAATAAAATCAAATGAAATATGACTTTTATTGAATGCGACAAAATTAATAGTGGAATATGATTTTTTTTATTGGAGATTATTTATAAGCGCATGCCGTCGACAAAACTATAAAAATTCTTCTCACCTCAAGGAAATTAAAATGTCACACCGCCGTCGCAGTTAATTTTAAATATCCCATCATCGGAACCTTATTCCACAGCTTAATTTTGACGTGAGTAAGGTGATAAAGAATTGCTAAAATTGACCATGAAATAAGATTTTTGTAAGAAATTATTTATGACCCTGCCAGCGCTCCCGGCAAAACTATAAAGAATTTCTTTGCCTCAAGAAAAATTAAAAATATTTGCCGTCGCAATATATTCTCAATTATCCTATCATTGAAGTCTTAAGTCATAACTAATTGTTTAAAAGATTTGATAAACCGTGTAAAAGATGTGGATTAATGATAATCTCTAGAATTCGCAACATCGTGAATCGAACTATAAGACCATATATCAGGATAAATTAGAAAAATTGTGGCCCCCACAAAAAATTTACTAAACTAAGTACTTCACGTGCGCATATGTTGACTTGCTTATCGTATCTTTAAATGAAAGGAAATGGAATGGTAGATGAAAATCATTTTTTATACTTGATCCAGCCCATTAGTCCTTATTTCTACATGAACCAAAGGCCTAAGAATAGAACGCCCCCACTTGGGCCTTATAAAAATTTCCAAATCCAAATGCTACTCATTTATAAGACACATGCCAATAACTCAACCTTACTTATTTTAACTTTTCTTCTGTATTATTACAAAAGCTGAACCATGCTCACGTTCTGAAAATGCCCAAGCCGTGAAGTTTCGTTTTACCCATACAACTTTTGCAGTACTTAGCAAGTTAAGGAAACAGATAAATAATTATTATATGCGATCAAATCCACCCCAGGATACAAATCCAAGCCAGTTTCAAACAAATACTCACTTAAATATCAAAGCTATTCACATATACAAATAAACATGCTTGAGGAAAAAGGGTGGCTACTGTAGTCAAACCAAAATACTCACAGCCACTCAAAGTAGAAATAAGTTTATTCCAAGAGTCAATCATTTGGCATTAATACAGGCAAACCCCATCAAACTTTGAAGAAAACTAGAACCCAAATAATACATTGCAGGGGTAGGTTTCAGCGTAACCTATGAATAATAGTGATAATAGGGAGGTTTTAAATAACTTCATGCACATTATATCTGCACATTAATCTCCACAGATCCAAATCCTAAATCAACCCTCTCATATCCCACCTTGATTCATTGATTTACAAGCTAAACCTCATAATTATCACCCATATCATTAGACCCTGACATCTCAGAAAAGAAATGACCAACACAGGCCCTAAATATTTAAGCTAACAGTACTTAAACACAGAGGAACTTCACATTTTTAATCGTAAGTTTTTGCAAAAAGAAAAACAGTAGTCAAACTCTTTCCTATTTACCCCAACTCAACAGAAATGGCAGTCCCAAATATTGATACCAAGGGTCAAATATATCAAGATGCAAGCACTTCACACAACCCAATATTGAAACAGAGCATGATTGTACAGGAAAACAAGAACTGAGACCCTCATTAGGTACAAAGTGATCATGCCTCAAAAATTCTACAAACATATATGAATAAAGACAAAATAATACAATACTCCAACACGGGTAATAACAAGGAAATCAGATGGTAATCCAAAAGAAAACATTTCACTTGAATCAGACCCGAGTCCTCCTAGCCTGCCCTAGTGAAAACAGATCAATCAATATAACCACAACTAGATACATACAAGCAGATATCATCAAACACTTGCAGATTCAACTTCTACAATGATTTGCAATATCATCACAGGCCAAACACTCCCTCAAATCGAGATATATCACAAGGTTCAGACTAAATTCAATGAATCTTGACTCATGATAAGAATTGAAAATGCACTAAAGCACAACAGGTCTCAACTCAAAATCACATTTATTGATTTCAATGAACTCAGAACAAATTAATCATAGCAACATCTAAATATACGTCAAATAAAACACAACAATAAGATAAAATTACCGAGGGTGTGCTCCAATATATTAAACGAAATTACTGTATTTCTTCAAGAAAAATCCCAAAGCTCCCCAGCTCTCAGAATCTCTCATTCGCTCTTCAGAACAGAGAAAACTCTCACTCTCAAAACCTAAACTCAGAAAAATTCCCCCCCTTGGCCGAAACCTATGGCCTCTACTTATACAAAAATTTCAAACCCTTAAACAGAATAAATAAAAAATAATAATAAAAACTCTACTGTTTTTTTTCTGCTGAGGATCAAGGGAGCAGGAGGAAGAGGGATGGGCTTGGTGCGGTATGGTGGATGTGCGCTGCTGGTGGTGCGGGGTGCAGGGGTGTGGGTGCAGCTGGGCATGCAGGTGCGCAGGTTGGGCGTGGCTGGCGGTCATGGCAGCGCTGGTGCTGCTGGGCGTGAGGGAGAGGGAGTGGTCCTGGTAGTGAAGCGGCAGGGAATGGGCGTGGAGTATGGGTAGGTGTCAGGAAGAGAGGAAAGGGAAAAAAAAAAGAAGAAGAAGAAGGAGAAAGAGGGGCGGCGGCTAGGGCAACTAGTGAGGGAAGAGGAAGGAGCTGGGTCGGGTCGGGTGGCTGGGCCGGGTGAGGAAACTTAGGTTTGGGTAGGGGAAGGAAATGGGCTTAGAAGAAAGAAAAAAAAATAATTTTGGGCTTGGTTTTTTCTCTTTTTTTTTTTTTCTTTTTTTTTTTTCAACCTTTCAATTTTCTTTTTCACCAATTTTTGAATTTCGTAAATTATTAATTTAATTTGATTGATTTTGATTTTCTTCATCCTTTTTCTTCTTTTTTTCATTTTTTTTGTTTTAGGGGGAATTAATAGGCTAATTAATCTATTTCTAAATTGTTACATTTTTTATTTATTTTTTTAAAAAAGGATAATTTAATTACTATTAATTCTTGGATTTTCATTTTGGCTACATAAAAAAAAATTTATGTGACCCGGACAAAATACGGTGTTCACATGCATCAAGCTTCCATATTTGACAATTTTCATATTTTTATAGCTTATATTCAGATTATGTACATGTACAAATTGGTTTCTAGGATTAGTATAAATAGAGCCAATCTCTTTGTATTATAATAATTCAAATTTTAAGTAAGTTTGAAGAAAGTTTGAGTATTTGTGAGAGTTTTCTTTCTTTTCTTCTTCATTCTCTTTACAATTTCGTTTTTGTTCTTTTATTTCTGAGTTCTTCCTTCCCATCCATGGAAGGCTAGGCTCTTATAATCAATCCAAGGGATTAGCCATCTTGATGTTTAATTTGGAGATCTTGTTTTGCTTGTTCATATTGCCTAATTGTTATTCAAGTTTCTCTTCTTCCTCTTTTGATTTTTATCTATATTGAATTGCTTAATTTGATTTAGATGTTGATGTGGTAATAGCTTTATTATCATGTATTCAAAGAGGATCACATAGAATAAACAATTTATTAAAGCTTTTTGATGGATTGTTTAGCTTGGTTAAATCCCCGATCTTAAGTTAATCTATGTTTGGATGGTGCTTACTTTATCTAACCTTGGTTAATTAAATCCTAGATGCTTATCTAGTAGAGGATTCTTGGATCATGTTGAGGCGTCTTGATGTGATCTAAGGCCAAGAACATGGTTAGCAATTAAGTGAATTCCTTGTGATCAATGATGAGTTAAACTCAAGATCGGTAAATTTCCTTGGATTGGTTGTTTCTTTAAATTTGTTAATTACTTTCCTTTAATTCAATTATTGTATTATCTTTTCAAATCATCAAAACCCCCTTTTAATTATCTTGATCTGATTAAATCTTTGTTCTTTTTGGATCATTGAGAGACGATTTGGTTCATGCTCTATACTTCAAATTAGCTTGAGAACCGGTAATTATTATTTATTTGACGGGTCTCAACAACCTCTTGTCATGAGTCATAAAAAGAAATTTAAAAAGAAGACTTTCCAATCCGGTTCATGAGGTATCAGATTGAGAAGTGCATATATTCAAATCCGCTAACACATCAACTGGATTGGAAAGTCATTCTAGAGTGAATCATAAAATTTTTTTTTAAAAAAAAAGACTTTCCAATCTAATTCATGAGGTACCGAATTGAGAAGTACATACATTCAAATCTGCTAACACATCAACTGAATTGGAAAGTCATTCTAGTGTGAGTCATAAATAATTTTTTTTAAAAAAAAGACTTTCCAATCCTGTTGATGAGGTACCGGATTGAGAAGTGCATATATTCAAATTCGCTAACACATCAACTGAATTGGAAAGTCATTCTAGTGTGAGTCATAAATAAATTTTTTTAAAAAAATACTTTCCAATCCGGTTGACGAGATACCAGATTGAGAAGTATATATATTCAAATCCGCTAACACATCAACCGGATTGGAAAGTCATTCTAGTGTAAGTCATAAATTTTTTTTAAAAAAAAAAGATTTTCTGATCCGGTTGATGAGGTACTGGATTGAGAAATGCATATATTCAAATCTACTACCACATCAACTGGATTAGAAAGTCATTTCCAATGCGGTTATATGTTTACCAATTTGATAAGGTAGTCTAGAATATTTTTAAAAAATAACAAAGTTCGAAAACCTTTACACTTCTTTCCCTCGCTTTCTCTCTAGTCTTTGCGTATCAAAGAAGACTGACAAGAGGATGTCGAGACCTATCAAATAAAATAACCGGTTCACAAACTAATTTGTAGTATAGAGAATGAACCGAATCGTCTCTCAAGGATCCAAAAACAAAGATTTAATTAGATCAAGATACTTAGAAAAGGGGGGGTTTTGTTGTTGATTAACAAGATTAATAAAAGTAGGAGATTCAAAGTTGTAAACAAATATAAAGAAACAACCAATCCAAGGAAATTTACCGATCTTGAGTTTAACTCATCATTGATCACAAGGAATTCACTTAATTGCTAACCAAGTTCTTGGCCTTAGATCACATCAAGAAGCCTTAACATGATCCAAGAATTCTTTACTAGATAAGCATCTAGGATTTGATTAACCAAGGTTAGATAAAGTAAGCACCATCCAACATAGATTAACTTAAGATCTAGAATTTAACCAAGTTAAATAATCTATCAAAAAGCTTTAATATATTGTTTAATCTTTGTGATCCTCTTTGAATACATGATAATAAAGCTACTACCACATCAACATCTAAATCAAATTAAGCAATTTAATCTAGATAAGAATCAAAAGAGGAAGAAGAGAAACTTGAATAACAATTAAGCAATATGAACAAGCAAAACAAGATCTCCAAATTAAACAACAAGATGGCTAATCCCTTGGATTGATTATGAGAGCCTAGCCTTCCATGGATGGGAAGGAAGAACTCAGAATTTAAAGAACAAAAACGAAATTGCAAAGAGAATGAAGAAGAAGAGAAAGAAAACTCTCACAAATACTTAAACTTTCTTGAAACTTACTTCTAAATTGAATGCCTCTAATACAAAGAGGTTGGGTCTATTTATACTAATCCTAGAAGCCAATTTGTACATGTACATAATCTGAATACAAGCTATAAGAATCTGAAATTTGTCAAAAATGGAAGCTTGATGCATGGTTGGTGGGTTGGTGTATGGTTGGTGGCTTTTAGTCAACAACTCTTATCCGACTTCTGGCTTCAAATTCATCACCTAGACGGTGCATTTTGGCTTGGATGTCTTCATCAAAGTTGTAGCCAGTTGTCTCCTTGAAAATCTCCAATTTGAATCATGTCATTTGGACTTTTAGAACTCCAGAAATGCCAAAAATACTTCACCTACCTCAAGTTAGGTTGGAAGAACGTGTTTCCAAATTCAGACCAACTTGTAGCTTCTGAAGCATGCCTAAAACGACATCTATTGACAAAATGGTCTTCATTGAAGTTGGAGATATGGGTCTTATCTTTCAAGTGACCAAGTTTCAGCCCAAGAGGAGGCCTATAACCCACTATATAGTCCAATATGTGCATACTGCCCAGATGGTTCCGTGACAGCAAACCCACTCTGCATTGCAGGGAAATTTTAGACCCTTAGCATTCCGATCCAGCTCTTGAGTTCTTCATGAAACTTGTAGAGCATTGTCTTAGCTTTCCAAAGACACCAAGATCACCTCAATTGGATCACCGAGTCCCAAGTTATGACCTAACCAAGGAAGAAAGGTCAAAATGCATCAAAATCCGAAAATTATTCAATATTTGCATTAAAGCCCAATGAAGCCCAACAACATTAAACTCATCTAAAGTACTAATATTGGGCACAATAAACATCTAATAATGCCTAATACAAAGCTAACATAAGTGTCTCAAATTGATTGATCAAATTCCCCCACACTTAAGCTTTTGTACTCCTGGGCAAAACACATAACAACGAAACTAAAGAAAAACAAGAAACATCATATTATTAAACTAAAAACATAAAAACTGATTGTACCTAATCTAATCCACTTCCGTAGGAAAACACGATGGCACTTAGCATGTGCCACAAGCCTTTAAACCCCTAGGTGTCCCTAGTGGACGAGTTATAGTCTCGTGAGGGTTTTCCAGGATGATACCCACAAACATGTAATATTTTATTTAATCAATTCAACTAATTTTTAAATACAAGCATTGTATCAAATATAAACCATAATTAATAAGTCAAGTATGCTTAACAAAGAATAGTTGAATCAAAATCAATTGAGAATAAAGTATAGCATAATCATGCTTTAATTAGAAATAGGCATGTTCAGATTGAGTAAAATTCTTCACAAGTGTCACTCAAATCACACAAGGTGTTTAGGTTAACTGTTTACGCTCAACTCAGTCAAATTATGAAAGTATTTTACCATAGGCTTGCATATACATCAATTCTCCACTACTTAGATCAAATAAATTGCAAAAATCAAGAGGTCTTTCAAAAAGGTTGTAATGGAACTTATAAGGTGAAGGAAGGGAACAATATAGATAATAGCAGGTTAAAACCAAAGAGAATAAAAGAGCATTGAGGAGTAATTCAAGTAGAAAGAATAAACTTTTTTACCCAAAACCATAAAATGCTCATTCTCTTCACACATTCCTTCCTTTTTCTATTCTTTTTTTTCTTTCTTTTTTTTTTCTTTTTTTTTTGTTTTTTGTTTTTTTTTTGTACCAAGCATTTCGTATCAGCACACCAATTCCCCCACACTTAAATCATTGCAAGCAAAAGAACTCCTCCAATAAGAAAATCAATGCTCTCCCATTCCCTAAGGTAAGGTAAAACATGGTTTTTCACTCAAAGCTTGTAATGAGCTAAGAACAAAGAATAGGCAAATAGGTTTAGAGGGAGTTAATAATTGGATAAATGCAAGGTAGGTTTATTTGGCCAAAGCGGCTAAGTCAAGAAAAAAATGCCTCTGTCATTTTCATGCAACATACAGACCAATGTAATCTCAAATCGATTCAATGCAAGTTCTAAAAAATAAATTCATAATTGACATCACTCATGAAAGAAAATAACCAAGTGTAAGTATCAAACTTGGAAAAGCCCAAAACTCACAAAGGTATGGAACATTCACTCAATTCAACCATGCCTTCTTCCTAATATCCACAATCATATACACATGTGATGTGGTTCGTATCGCAAGTGTACGATTTCGTCAAGTAGTAAAAATATCGATCCACAGGGACTTGGATTATGATTAACAATTACCCTTAATTGTGATTAACTAGGTGAAACCAATATTATAAAATTGTGGTGATAGGACAAGTTCATAAAAACTAAAATCTGGAAATAAATAAGAATCTCAATGGAATGAATGCAGAAAAACAGTGTAGAGAAATCTGATTTTTAAGGGATCTAAGATATGGGTTCACCACGATGGTAATTAACAAGTTTGTAATCTTATCACCTCTTCTCAACTAAGTTATACTTGAAGACGAATCATCCTAAAGAATTATTGTTTCCTTTCAGAATACAATAACGTATTCAATCTAACTCAACTTCTATTTTCATGATAATCAAGTTAGAAAGAATCCATTAAGAGCAGATGATTCATAGAAAAGCCTCAAGAGTTATAATCTACTTTCGTGATTTAAAAGCTCAAGTTCGATTAATGGAGTTCAATTATCAAGAGTCACCTTTCGAGTTTTCCCTTAATAACTAAGATCATGCAAACAATGTGGCCAGCATTTTCACAAACACTTGGTGTGCCAAAAACTGAATCAAGATAAACTTAGCATTGAAGAGATAACAATTTCATACATCAAGCATTGTCAATACACCATCGGGTTACTACCAATTCCTAGAACAAAAGAACTACTCAAACATGTTTATCAAAATACAATCCATAAGAATGAAGAACAACATTCAGAAAATGAAATAGAAAAGTAAGAAGAGAGGAGAAGAAAAACTCTGCAGAAATCTTGTGGCTGCTCTTGTGAAGTTCCTCCAAGACCAAGCTCCTCCCTCAACCCTAATGACTTGCCTTTTATACACTACCCACTCTCCCCTCTCTACCCTAATTGTTTTCAGGCAAGAAGGGAAGGAAATGGGCTGCCTCCAGGGCTTTTTTCGCACTTGCTGATGTAGCAGGCTGCCAACCACGGCCGTGGTGGCCACCACGGCCTGGCCGTGGTTGATTCTGACTTAGAAATTTCGTGCACTGATGGCCAACCACGGCCGTGGTGGCCACCACGGCCTGGCCGTGGTTGGCTCTGCCATCAAGCATCCTTAGGGAATTTGCCAAAGTGTCCAACATCAAACTTGTAGCCTTGTGTCTTAGCTTTCCATAGCAACTTGAATCACCTCAAAAGGACCTCTGTAGCTCAAGTTATGCTCAAATTACTCCTCAGGGGTCCAGCTGATTTTGAGATCTCAGTATCTCTTCAGGGTAGTTCTGTTTTGGCTCATCCAAGCTTCAATGTTGCACCATTCCTGCAATTGAACATAAACACACCGCATTTATCTGAACTAAAACTAAAACGGAGGATTAAGTGAATAAATGTACTAAAAAGATAATGAAATGTATGCAAACTAAACTCAAAATGACATGAAGAATCACACACATCAACATGTATATCATGAAAATGATTCAACTATAAACTGTTTTGCATACTTTTATCATCAATTAAGCTCAGATTCAGCACATGCTTGTATCAAAATCAATTGAAAAGATCAAAATTGTGTGTGTGTGTGTTTTTATATTTTATATTTTTTTATTTTTTTATATTTTTATTTTTATTTTAATATATATACAAGAACAAAGATGATTTAAGACCTATTATGAAATGCAAGTTAAGATGCGTCTCAAGAGCAAAACTACTCCTTACTCTGCCATCATACATCTAAAAAGTTAGTAACAATAAAGATTAGTTTTTTTTTTTTTTTAACTAAACTATGTACATGGTAATGTCAACTATCCCTCCCCCCAACTAATTAAAGACATTGTCCCCAATGTCAAAATAAAGATAGGTAGAGTGTAGAAGGTCTTACCAGAAAACTGCAAATCGGGCCTGAAATAAGAAAAATTACAAAAGACTAAAACTATAAGAGAAAACAAAAATTCACAAAGACAAAGTCAAATCAAGTTTTTGCTTTTTCACCATCTTTCTTGCCTTGTTCCCAATTCGGTGGAGCCATTCTTTGGATCACGTTGTGGTACAAATGCATTGAGTTGATCGAGCAATTGTTCAGGAGTTGCAGCAGTTACAAGACTTTGACGTATCGCTTGTGAGATGAACCTTTTTTCTACAGCATGATCAAGAAAACAAAATAAACTGTCATAAAAACCATTAACATTTAATATACCTATGGGTTTTGGTGAAAGTTACTAACGTGACCAGGATGTAATTTGAAAGAGTTCTTCCAAAGTTTCAAAACCACCAGGTAGGGCAATAAAGGCATCAGCATTGGCGATCATAATGTTCATGCGTTGGTGCATGCAAAATACCATTACTTCATCCCCTAATGTTTTTCCAATGGGCTTCTTTGGTAGATAAAGGATCGGAATGACACCAAGGACTTTGCCACCTCCTAAATGTGCAGCAGTCGCTACACAACCCATTAACCCAAGACTACCTCCTCCATAAACTAAACGGATGTCTCTCTCAGCTAGCACTCGACCAAGATGGTGTGCAATATTTACAAACTCTTTATCTTTCCCAGGATTAGATCCACAAAAGACACAAACACTCTTGATCAAACTGAAGTGACTTCCATTTTTTTCTCTTTGTTTTTTTTTTCGTACTCTCACCTTATCAATGATCTGAAGAGAGCAAAGTGCATTATTTAAAGGCATCAAAACTCAAAGGTAATAATTACACCTATAAAGGAGGGGTAGATCCGTGTGTCAGGTAAGTTTGAAAATAAGCACAACAATGATAATAGCTATATGACAAAGATAAAAGGCTAATCTATATGTGTCAGAAGAAGTTTGAAAATATGCAACACATATTTCAAAAAATACGGCTATTTTTTTTTTTTTGAATTTTTTTGAATTTTTTTTTGAATTTTTTTAATAAACAATAAAAAAATACTTACAATAGGTGTGATTGTTGCTCACATTTTCCTCACAGTTTTACGTCCGATGCGTCTTGAAGCTCTCTATGGGCCGATGGTCGGCTTCCCATCCAATTTTCTTAAAAATTGGCAAAGCGAGGTCTTTTTTGAGTCAGTTCCCGAGACTATAACGCTCATGTTCATCTTGGAATATTGGCCATAAATCGAGAAGTACTCTCTGCACATCTCCACTAGGATGCGTCTCAAGAGTCAATAGAATGTTATCTAAAGACTCCTTACTCATGCCATCCTTTATGAAGTTAATTTTATCATCTCGGTTTATAGGCGTCATTCCAATTGATTTGCATTTTGTGTTACAGTCCATCTTGCACATTTATAGCAGACCCGTAACCTTTTTGCTCTTCTCTTCTTTGCATATGAACTTTTGCCTAGCCCTGGCATATATGAAACAAGAGCGTCAGAAAATTCACCTCTGAGTCGGACCTTTGCTTCGATCAACAGCGTATATCCGCGAGGATGCCTTTGTGCATAAGCATCCTTAATCTCTCAAACCTTGCACAATAAATGTTAGTTAAAGCATTTTGAGGGAGAGAAGGGAATTGCTTGCGGAGATTAAAAAGGCGATTATCCATTTCGAAAGAAAGAAGAAAGAGAGAGAAAAAAATTGAGTAAAATTATGTACGATTTCGGTGTTTGTGGAGTAAGCTGAAGGGACCGAAAAAGATTTTCACGAATGCAGTTATCCGCCATTTAACCGGTGAAAAATCATCATCAACGAAAAAATAAACAAAATTAAGACAGAAAAATCAAACTACGATAGATTTTCTCACTTGGCACCGATTTTACGTCTCGATTCCTGTGATTGCAAATAAGTCAAAGTTTAAAGATGAAAGAGTTAGAAAACTTGAGTTGCCTCCCAAGAAGCGCTACTTTTAATGTCCTTAGCCAGCGTGATTGAAGATTTTGCACGAGCGATGGGTCCTCCCCAATAATGATTCAATCTCGGCAATTGACATTAATCGTGGCTCTTTTTTTCTTTTTTCTTCTCTTTTTTCTTCTCTTTTTTCTTTTTTTCAACACAGTAATGATCAATCATGGTAGAGGGCATCCTGCAGTTGAACTTCCTCCACGAGGTTCTCTTGAGCTCCTTCATAAAAATTTTTGAGGCGGTGACCATTAACTTTGAACACTTTGTTGGTGGCTTCACTCTTAATTTCCACTGCTCCATGAGGAAAAATGTTAGTGACAACAAACGGACCGTCCCACCTAGACCTTAATTTACCAGGCATCAACTTAAGGCGAGAATTAAACAAGAGAACTTTTTGCCCAACTGAAAACTCCTTCCGAAGAATAAACTTATCATGGAAGGCTTTAGTCTTTTCTTTGTAGAGTCGGGAGCTCTCATAGGCATCTAGGCGGATCTCTTCCAATTCCTGTAGCGCAACTTCCGCTCTATGCCGACTCAGGCCAAATTCATGTTGCATTGCTTCACGACCCAATATGCTTTGTGCTCAATTTCTCTTGGTAAGTGGCATGCCTTACCATAGACTATCCGATATGGAGACATCCCGATTGGAGTTTTGTAAGCGGTCCGGTAAGCCCAAAGAGCATCCTCAAGCCTCATGCTCCAATCCTTCCGATTAGGTTGGACTGTTTTCAAGTATGCGCTTGATCTCTCTATTGGAGACCTCGGCTTGACCATTAGTGCAGGGATGGTAAGGTGTAGAAACTTTATGCAACACGCCATATTTCCTCATCAATCCCTCCATGCTCAGATTACGAGAAATGGGTGCCTTGATCCGATGATAGCTCTCGGGATTCCAAACCTGCGGAAAATGCAGTGATCTAACAAAATCCACAACAACTTTGGAATCATCGGTCCAGAAGTGGCTTTAGCCTCCACCCATTTTGATACATAATCAACGACTAGCAAAATGTAAACATAACCAAAGGAAACGGGGAAAAGGTCCCATGAAATCAATACCCCATACGTCAAAGATTTCACAATACGATGAGGATTCTTTGGGGCATCTCATTCCTGCGAGAAATGTTCCACTGTTCTCCGATTAATCGCTCACAAGACTTACAGAACAAATATGCATCATGAAACAAGGTAGGCCAATATAAACCCGAGTCTAAAACTTTCCTAGGCTGTGCGTTGAGGCCCAAAATGTCCACCACATGCAAATGCATGACAAAAGCTAAGAACAGAATGAAACTCTTGATTAGGCACACATCGCCTAATAATTTGGTCACTACAAAATCGCCACGAGATATGGATCATCCCACACATAATATTTTGATTCACTCTTAAGTTTATAAATTTGTGCACGAGTGAAATGTGAGGGAAAAAGCGTAGCAACCAAGAAATTCACCATATCGGCAAACCAAGGGAAGGTGTTCTTACCTTGCAAGCTGCATAATTTGCTCATGCAGGAAGGAGTCCGTACGGGAAGGGATCGAATCCCTTTCAATGCGGCTCAAATGATCTGCCACTAGGTTCTCTGCTCCACTCTTGTCACGGATCTCTATGTGAAACTCTTGGAGCGATAGCATCCATCTTATTAGTCGGGGCTTTGCATCGGCTTCTTCAAAAGGAACTTAGAGCTGCATGATCGATAAACACAACAACCTTAGAACCAAGCAAATATGATCTAAACTTATCCAAAGCAAAAACAATGGCTAAAAGTTCTTTTTCGGTTGTGGTATAGTTGGCACGAAGCGACATCTAGAGTTACGGAAGCATAGTATATCACATGAGAAGCTTTCCCCACTCTGTGCCAGAAGCTCCTCTTGCATAGTTAGAAGCATCACACATTAACTCAAATGGCAATGTCGGTCGGTGGGTGGATGATAGGGTACTAGTCAAGGCTTGCTTCAAGTGGTTGAAAATTTGCCTTGCACTTGTCATCAAAATTGAACTCCACATCTTTCTGCGATGGCGGGAAAGTGGAAGAGCAATCTTCTTTGAAGTCGGCAATGAAGCGCTGTAGAAACTGCATGACCAAGAAAAGAACGCACTTCCCTTGCACGCATGTGGGGTAAGATAGACAAGTAATTACATCAATCTTGGCGGGATCTACCTCAATGCCCTTCTTGGATACTACATGGCCTAAAACTATACCCTGTTCTACCATAAAATGGCATTTCTCAAAATTTAGCACAAGGTTAGTCTCAATGCATCTTTGCAATACTCTAGATAGGCTAGCTAAACATGAATCAAAAGAAGAACCATAGACAGTAAAGTCATCCATAAATACCTCCATGCACTCCTCTAAGAAATCAGAAAATATGCTCACCATGCACCGTTGGAAGGTACCAGGGGCATTGCGGAGGCCGAAGGGCATCCGTGCAGTAAGCAAAGGTGCCGAAGGGACAAGTAAATGTGGTCTTCTCCTTATCCTAAGGTGCTATGTGGATTTGGAAGTATCGGTGTAGCCATCTAAAAGCGATAATGGGACTTACCCGACCCAACCGTTCGACATCGATCAATGAGCGGAAGGGGGTAATGATCTTTCCGAGTGGCTTGGTTGAGGCGTCGTAGTCAATGCGGACTCTCGGCTAATTCTGCACTCGGGTTGGAATGAGCTCATTCTTACGGTTGGCCACAACAGTCACCGGATTTCTTTGGAACTACTTGCACGGGCTCACCCACTTCTTTGTCGGAGATGGGATAGATAATGCCGACTGCGGTAGCTTGGTCACTTCTTTTTCACCACATCTAGAATGAGAGGATTCGGTCTCCTCACGGGGTTGTCTCACTTGTTTAGTTTCCTCCTCAAGTAATATCCTGTGCATGCATGTGGAGGGGTTAATACTAGGAATGTCTGCAAGTGTCCAACCAATTGCCCTTTTGTGTTGCTTCAAGACTTCCAATAATCTGGTTTCTTGCTTAGGTTGGAGGTCTTTGGCCATTATCACTGGGAGCTTCTCATCCTCTTCCAAGAATGCATACTTCAAATGCTCGGGCAAGGGCTTAAGTTCAATGGAGGGTGGTTCTTTGGGTAGACGGTACTAGTTTTGGGCAAGGGAAACTAAATCGCTAAATTCTCGGCTGATTACTTTTGCACCAGTACTGCTGCACAATCTTGCAAAACAACATCATCATATCCTATGGAATCAAAAGAATCACACTTAGCGGCCGGGATGAATGATAACATCATTCATAACAACATCAGTGCCATTAATAACAGAAACAGAATCATCAATGTCAGCAGAATTAACAACAGCACATGATAAGTATGTAGAAATCTCAGCACAGGCTGCACACATTGTAGTGGGTTTACAACCAAAAAGTCAAAGCGAGGCGAGAACAAGTATCACAAGCTATGCTATCGGTGTATCCTACAATTTCGAAACTACGCCAACATATCGGCATGCATATCATCAACCGATAAATCAATGACATCAAAATGAAAAACAGAATGATCCTCTAAAGGGTATTTCATGGCATCAAAAATGTTAAAGCTGAATGATATCATCACCAAATTCCATGGAAAGGGTACCAGCATGCACATCAATCTTAGTTTTAGCAGTTTTCAAAAATGGCCTACCTAAGATCAATGGGGGTGGGGAAGAGGCAGATTCATCTTCCATATTCAACACATAAAAATCAGTTGGGAATATTAAATTATGAACAAGAAACAGAACGTCCTCCAACACTCCTGCAGGTTGTGCAGTGCTCCGGTTTGCTAACTGAATGACAATGCCGGTGGGCTTTAGCTCTCCCATATGCAAGGAAGTGTAAACTGACTTTGGCATTACATTGATGGAGGCTCCCAAGTCTAGCAAGGCATGAGTGAACTGTTGGTGCCCTATGGTGCAAGGGATGGTAAAAGTGCCTGGATCCTTGCATTTGGGAGGCAGGTTGGGCTGAATCAAAGCAGAAACATTTCTCCCCATACTCACTTTTTCAGTGCCCTTTAGCTTCCTCTTATGGGTGCACATCTCTTTCAAGAACTTGGCATACTTGGGGATTTGTTTAATTGCCTCCAAGAGAGGTATATTCACCTCAACCTTCTGAAAAGTCTCCATAATTTCCTTATCCAAGTCAGTTTCAACCATATGCCTCGGCTGTATCATTCGGTTGGGAAAAGGAAGAGGAATGTTGGAACCTGACTTTTTTGGATGCTCACTTTTCTGCTGTACTGAATTTTCTGTCAGCTAGCGATTTGATCTGGTTTTACGCTTGGGCATTTGTAGGATCATTTCTTCTTGAATTTATTCTGACATCTGAATTAGGCTATGAGAACTTGAAGTTGCTTTGTAGAATCTTGTTTCTCCGGGTCAATGGTAGAATGCGGAATTATCTGCTGCCTTTGGTCCATTGATTTGCTTACCCTTTGCGTAAAGCTATAGCACTAACATTGCCTCTAAGGTTTGGAGTGGTTTGAGAGGGTAATTGGCCAGAACACTGTGACTTTAATTCATGAATTGATGTGGCAAGTTGACCAATTTGAGTCTCCAAGTTACGAATGGTGGTTTCGGTTCTCTGTTGAAAGCTGGATGTTATTAGTGGCCAAGCTGTTTCACCAAATCCTCCAATGAGGGCTCGATTTTTGTGGCTACAGGGACCTTCTTCTTTGGAATGGTGGTCTACTTGGTCCAGCATGTGTGGTGAAACCGATTTGTCCTTGCTTCTTCTTTGGAATGGTGGTCTATCTTTGGTTTGGTGGTCTGTGATTTGATGCATTCCCATATCTCGATTGGGATGGTCCCTCGACCAGGGTTGTAAGTGTTGGAGAATGGATCATATTTACTGTTGTTCTTCTTTGATGGAATTGTGGCTTCCCGGAAATATACAGTGCGACCACCAGTTGGTCTTGAAACTTCGGTAATCATCTTGCAATGTGGGGCCACGAATCAGTAGGATGAGAGGAACTAGAACATATGCTACAAACTCTTGCAGGGGTTTGCACACGTGGTTCGTGTTGTCCTATTGCCATTTGTCTAACCAAAGAAGTGAGCTCATCCAATCTATGTTCCACCCTTTGTTGATCGGCATGTGAAGAGGTATTAACTTCATTGACTATTCTCGGTTGCAAAGACCCATTCGAAAGTACCAAATTCTTTGAGAATTTGCTTTGCCATGTTTGCAATTAAGTTTACGCGTGGTGGAGTTTTATCTACCAATGCTCCACCACTTGCGGCATCAATCATACTCCTTTCCATTGGCATCAATCCTTCATAGAAGTATTGGATCGTGATTGATCACTAATTTGATGGTGTGGGCGACTTGAGCATAATTTCTTGAATCTCTCCCAATACTCATGGAGAGTTTCACCAGCGATTTGCCTTATGCCACAAATATCTTTCCTTATTGCAGCGAGTTCTTGATGCGGAAAGAACTTTTCGAAATAATCTTTTCATGTCATTCCAAGAAGTGATGGCGGCCGAGGTTGTAAGTAATACAACCAATCCTTAGCGACACCATCCAAAGAGAAAGGAAAGGCCCTTAGCTTGATGTGATCTTGACTATTCCATGAGGTTTCATGGTGGAGCAGACAACATGGAACTCCTTCAAATGCTTATGTGGATCTTCACCTGCCAAGACCATGAAACTTGGGCGACAAGTGTATCAATCGATTTCAACTCAAAATCAACATTAAGTTCGAGGATATTGAATGCACAAAGGTTGATAATTCACATCAGTGCGACCAATTCCTTAAGGGTCCTATTGTTATAGTCGGCCATAGTAAAATCAACGAGACTTAGTATCGAGACACGGAAGTACTAACGTACGGACTCAACGAGGATTAAAAGAGTCAACAAGATTAGGTGCAATGTCAAGTTCAAGCCCAATTCCTAAGTAATTCTATTAGCTCTATGAATGCTACTACTAGTCCTATGAATTCTATGAAGTGTATGAAATGTTCTATCAATTTCGGGATCAAATGAATGCACGGTACCAGGATCAGATCTAGTCATACAGCATGCAGTTCATAAGAAGGTATTAGAAAAGCAATAACAACTAAAACACTAAAAATTCCAAAAACAAATACTCCAAAAAATTAAACAAAAATAAAAACAGTATCAAATGAATTTTAAAAATTATGGAACCACCACAGGATAAAATCTACACAAAAATGCTATCCAACAAAATAATAAAAAATCTTAAAAAATTGAAAAAGTGGTCTAAACGATGGAATTTGGCAAAAATAAGGGTGACCTCACTGTATACAGTGAGCCTTTCTCAGAATAATATTTTCCATTTGTGTACCAAAATTCAGATCAATCTGAGATGCTCGAACTAAAATTCTTGACACAACGCCATTTATCCAATTTCAGCCGAATCCCACTTGAAAAAGCTTCAAAAACAAAACAAACACATTTGTTAGAGTTAGATGGGATCTTGAAATGATCAAATAGTTGCCTTGGATCCCCGGCAACGGCGCCAAATTTGACAAGAGGATGTCGAGACCTATCAAATAAAATAACCGGTTCACAAACTAATTTGTAGTATAGAGAATGAACCGAATCGTCTCTCAAGGATCCAAAAACAAAGATTTAATTAGATCAAGATACTTAGAAAAGGGGGGGTTTTGTTGTTGATTAACAAGATTAATAAAAGTAGGAGATTCAAAGTTGTAAACAAATATAAAGAAACAACCAATCCAAGGAAATTTACCGATCTTGAGTTTAACTCATCATTGATCACAAGGAATTCACTTAATTGCTAACCAAGTTCTTGGCCTTAGATCACATCAAGAAGCCTTAACATGATCCAAGAATTCTTTACTAGATAAGCATCTAGGATTTGATTAACCAAGGTTAGATAAAGTAAGCACCATCCAACATAGATTAACTTAAGATCTAGAATTTAACCAAGTTAAATAATCTATCAAAAAGCTTTAATATATTGTTTAATCTTTGTGATCCTCTTTGAATACATGATAATAAAGCTACTACCACATCAACATCTAAATCAAATTAAGCAATTTAATCTAGATAAGAATCAAAAGAGGAAGAAGAGAAACTTGAATAACAATTAAGCAATATGAACAAGCAAAACAAGATCTCCAAATTAAACAACAAGATGGCTAATCCCTTGGATTGATTATGAGAGCCTAGCCTTCCATGGATGGGAAGGAAGAACTCAGAATTTAAAGAACAAAAACGAAATTGCAAAGAGAATGAAGAAGAAGAGAAAGAAAACTCTCACAAATACTTAAACTTTCTTGAAACTTACTTCTAAATTGAATGCCTCTAATACAAAGAGGTTGGGTCTATTTATACTAATCCTAGAAGCCAATTTGTACATGTACATAATCTGAATACAAGCTATAAGAATCTGAAATTTGTCAAAAATGGAAGCTTGATGCATGGTTGGTGGGTTGGTGTATGGTTGGTGGCTTTTAGTCAACAACTCTTATCCGACTTCTGGCTTCAAATTCATCACCTAGACGGTGCATTTTGGCTTGGATGTCTTCATCAAAGTTGTAGCCAGTTGTCTCCTTGAAAATCTCCAATTTGAATCATGTCATTTGGACTTTTAGAACTCCAGAAATGCCAAAAATACTTCACCTACCTCAAGTTAGGTTGGAAGAACGTGTTTCCAAATTCAGACCAACTTGTAGCTTCTGAAGCATGCCTAAAACGACATCTATTGACAAAATGTTCTTCATTGAAGTTGGAGATATGGGTCTTATCTTTCAAGTGACCAAGTTTCAGCCCAAGAGGAGGCCTATAACCCACTATATAGTCCAATATGTGCATACTGCCCAGATGGTTCCGTGACAGCAAACCCACTCTGCATTGCAGGGAAATTTTGGACCCTTAGCATTCCGATCCAGCTCTTGAGTTCTTCATGAAACTTGTAGAGCATTGTCTTAGCTTTCCAAAGACACCAAGATCACCTCAATTGGATCACCGAGTCCCAAGTTATGACCTAACCAAGGAAGAAAGGTCAAAATGCATCAAAATCCGAAAATTATTCAATATTTGCATTAAAGCCCAATGAAGCCCAACAACATTAAACTCATCTAAAGTACTAATATTGGGCACAATAAACATCTAATAATGCCTAATACAAAGCTAACATAAGTGTCTCAAATTGATTGATCAAAGACTTTATGATCCTACACAAAAAATGCAACCATTAACTTTTCTGTAAGCAAGAAGTTACTCCATTTTCATCATCGTCAAACTCTAAATAGGGGTAATCATTTTTACTCCATTTTACAGTTCTGATAAATTTTTTGCCCTAACGTATTCGGAAACAAGAGTTTACTAACCTGCAGTGTCTTTTGACAGGTTATACGGGTGTTTCTGAACCAACGTTTATCTCAAATAGTGCATCGGAAACCAAACGTTCATCAAACAGTAACAACCTTGAATATTGGTGTGATTTCAGTCCATTGTTCTGATTAGGGTCTTCAACTAGTGTTTCTGTGTACCTTTGTTACTTTAGGTTTATTTGGTTTAAAGGGGGCCGAAGACGTGTTATGTGGTAGGGGATAGTAGGCTAGAATACATGCAAAGCGGCCTTGCTATGATTTAATTTCCTAAGGGATTTGGTACCACTCAAGCTATAACTCCTGTTAATGTCTTGATGTGCTTTAAGTGCATCTTATTTTAACATCATATTTTGTTTGTTAACTAGTTTACACACATCTTACAAAATTCCAACTTCATGTAGGCTTGAATTTGATTGATGTTGTCTTTTGTGTTGCCATGTTAACCTCAGTGGGATAAGAATCTAAATGCTAATAACATGTAATGACTCAATGTGGATAAAGTGAATAACTTGCATGCTTGTTATATATATAAGATTTGCAATAGATATCATCATTGTTGACTTTCACTTCATGGCTATCATGGGTAATGCTTAGTTTGGACATTCTCATTAGACTATCATTAAACATTGACAATGAATGTTGGTTGTGATTAAGATGTCTAAGACCATTATGTTTTGGATGGACCCTGTAGGAAAACCTATTCGAGAGGGCATAAAGATGGTGGTTGAAATGTAAGTTATTCTAACCTCCATCATGTGTAACTTGTTTTTTAATGTTAAACAGAACTTTGATGTTTTATTTAGTTTTTTAAAAGTGCTTTGCGGAATTAAAAAACGGCAAAACAACTATCACAAGGCAAATTTATCTTTAAATAAAATGTTGTATAGTTTTTGGTTATAGAAATTGCAGATCTGAAATTCTATAATGGTTTCTAAACCTTCCCTGTCAAAAGGATATGTTATACACTTTGCAATTATGTTGTTACCTGAACTTAAATTAAATAAATACATAGTTTACTAATTCAGTTGTACATAACTGAATTGAATGTCAAGTTATCAATCCGGTGTTTAATTGGATTTATAGACATTCGTAGTTTTTCAATTCGGTTGCGTATAACTGAATTTAATGTCAAGTTTTCAATATGGTGTTTAACCGGATTTAAAATTACATGCTTCTTGATTCAGTACTATAATAACCGAATTAGAAAATTATTTTTCAATTCGATTTCTTTTTGCGAATTTAAAAATTGGCACAAAAGATTACCTTTAAATATAATCTGTTGTGGAAGTCAAATTAAAACTGTTTTGACAGCCAAATTTTTATTTTTGTAGTAATGAAATCATACAAATAAATAAAATCATGTCAGATAAGTAAATGAAAAGAATAAAGGGTTAAAACAAATGCATCACGGTTAATGTATTATTTTTTTCGTTTGAAGCACGATTATTGTTTATATCTTTTGAATTCGAAAATATGATAATTACGAGCTCTTTAACAATGACGACTTCATAATACGTTTTTCTTCACCAGCATGAGATGTTAGAAGTTCAAGTCCCACATTGGTGGGAGCAAGGAAGGAGTTCCTCCTTGAAGGCTATATAAGGAGCCTTAAGGGGATGGTTTAAATCATCCCAAAATCTTCTCTTCCTCTCTTGTATATTTTCTTGTATTCTTTGTGAGGTTGTTCTCTCCTAGTATTTAGAGAGAGGTGTTGTAATTTCTTCCCATAGTGAAATTCTTCTAGTCTTGCCCCGTGGTTTTTCCCTTTATTCATTGAGGGTTTTCTACGTTAAATATTGTGTGTTCAGTTCCTCTTTTCTCATCTCTTATTTTAGTTATGAGACACTATTCCGTCACTTTGGTACCTAACAGTGGTATCAGAGCCCTTAGTTCATGGTCCGCTGCAGTAAGTTGGGAAAGTGTTGATTCTTAGTATGCTCTGTGGTTGCAGTATTGTCTGATCTTCCACATCAGAAAAGAAATTGCTGGAAATAAAGTGTGGTAGCGTGAAAGTGTTTAGGGAAGTTCTGGCTAGGAAAGACTTGGTATTTAAGCGTGTCTATTAATGACCCACCTCTCTTTCCTGGGAACTTACCTGGTGCACTATTTACGGACTATGTCACTGTTCTAGTATACAGCACTATTCAGTTGTATGGTACTATTCACAGATACGGTACTATTCATACATGTGGTTGTATACTTTTGCAGTGATTGTTAACATATACTGGATTTGTTCTAGCGTATGAAATACGTACAATAATGTTCGCGTATACGGTATTATTCACGGACTGAAAACTTGGTTTGCAAGTTGACCAAATCTCTGTACGGTCTAAAGCAGGCGCCCAGATGTTGGTACAAGAGATTTGATTCCTTCATAATTAGCCTTGAATACAACAGACTGAGTTCAGACCATTGTACATACTACAAGAGGTTTGATGATAATGATTTCATCATTTTGCTGTTATATGTGGATGACATGTTGGTGGTAGGCCCCAACAAAGATCGAATCCAAGAATTGAAGGCACAGTTGGCTATGGAGTTCGATATGAAGGACTTGGGACCCGCAAACAAGATTTTAGGGATGCAAATTAACCGAGACAGAAAAGATAGGAAGATTTGGCTTTCTCAAAAGAATTATCTAAGGAAGGTCTTGCGACACTTCAACATGCAAGACTGTAAGCCAATATGTACCCCACTTCCTGTCAATTGTAAATTATCCTCAAGTATGAGTCCTAGCAGTGAAGCGGAGAGGATGGAAATGTCTCGAGTACCGTATGCATCAGCGGTGGGAAGCCTTATGTATGCTATGATATGTACAGGACCAGACATTGCACAAGCAGTGGGAGTGGTCAGTCGGTTTATGACAGATCTTGGTAGAGAGCATTGGAATGTTGTTAAGAGGATATTAAAGGAACCTCAAATGTTGCATTATGTTTTGGAGGATCAGAATTTGTTGTCAGGGGTTATGTTGATTCAGATTTTGCAGGTGATCTTGATAAAAGAAAATCTACTACTAGCTATGTGTTTACACTTGCAGGAGGCGCTGTAAGCTGGTTATCTAAGTTACAGACTATTGTAGCTTTGTCTACTACAGAAGCTGAGTACATGGCAGCTACCCAAGCTTGCAAGGAAGCTGTATGGATACAAAGGTTAATGGAGGAACTCGGGCACAAGCAGGAGAGAACTACTGTGTATTGTGACGATCGAGTGTCTTGTACATTCAAGGAATCCACCTTTCATTCCAAGACAAAGCACATAGGTTTTCAGTATCACTTTGTTCGAGAAGTAGTAGAAGAAGGAAGTGTGGATATGCAGAAGATTCACACCAAAGACAACCTAGCAGATGTGATGACAAAGCCGATCAATGCTGACAAAGCCGATCAATGCTGACAAATTTATTTGATGTCGATCCTCCTATGGCCTATCAGAAACGTAAGCAACATGGAATGGCAAGACAGAAAGAATGGTGTGAAGATATACTTGACTCAATCAAATCTTCAAGTGGGAGAATTGTTAGACATAAGGAAGTCCCACATTGGTGGGTTTACTTCTTGATGCTCTTCATTGAGCTTATAAAAGGAGCTTAAGGGGAATGGTTATAATCATCCCAAAAAATCTTCTCTTTCTCTCTTGTATATTTTCTTGTATTCTTTGTGAGGTTGTTCTCTCCTAATATTTACAGAGAGGTGTTGTAATTTCTTCTTATAGTGAAATTCTTCTAGTCTTGCCTCGTGGTTTTTCCCTTTATTCATTGAGGGTTTTTCACGTTAAATATTGTGTGTTTAGGTCCTCTTTTCTCATCTCTTATTTTAGTTGTAAGGTACTATTCCGTCACTCTAGTACCTAACAAGGGACAACTTATTTCCACCAAAAAAACAAAAAAAGAGACAACTCATATAGGTCTATCTGATTGATGTTGATGGGGAAACTCTTTAGTACCATAACAAGTGCTTTTTCTTCGTCAAAAGAATTGTCACAATCAGATAATGGACCATATATCTGCTGCCACTTATGCATGTGGGTTTTATGTCTGATTTAATATTTATCCAGAGACTACCAGATTTTAATTTACCGCATCTAATCTTGGCCAAAATATAGTCCCAATACATTCATCAATTTCATTTCCTCGCAAATCTTTCCTCACATAGCCATGTGAAATGTGTTTTCTTTGTCTTTGTCTTGCATTTCTTCTTTTTTTTTTTTTTGATAATAATCCTTGTCTTGCATTTCTTTTGCTAAGTCTCAAGAGATCACACCTTCAGTTTTTCTTTTCCCTTCATTTTCCCAATGAGCTACAGTACATAGTTGATAAGCACCAATTTTTTCAAAACTTTAAAGCTCGATTGGATAGCTTATGAAAAAATAACTTTTCTATAAATTGTTTTTAGTAGATTTTCTTTTTTTATGAAAAAAAAATTAATTTATATTTTGATATTATGTTTAGAATGTATTTTTAAATAGTAAAAAGACTTTTAAATTTATTTAGATAAAAAAAAAGTAACTTTCTTATAACAAAATTATTGAAAAAGATATCTAAAGATATCTTGAGATTGTATGTATTGACTTTACATAATGACTTTATTATATGTAATTTTTAATAAAAATAAAAGATATTTTTATTATAAAATTATATTAAAAATCATTTCTCTTTCTCATTTCTTTTCAAAAGATGAAGATTAATAACTTCTAAAAAAAAGTGATAATTAAACTTTGTTTTTTAACTTTTACTTTTATTTGAAGTTACATTTAAGTACACTTAAAAACTTATATAAATAGTTTATTTTATTTTAAACAAAAAAATCTATCCAAATGTACTCCTAATTTATTAGGTGGAAGTTCAATCATAATTTTATATTTTTAACATGTCACCTCACAAAAGATCTTTTTAAACTTAAATCGTAAACAATATATGTATAAGCCTACTTTATCAGCTTTGTTTAGAAGAATAAAGATGACTTCAAACTATTAATCACTTGGTTAACCAAAAGCTCTAATAACATATCAATGACCAATTATTTAAAAATCTTAAGTTGTTAAATAAATGTTCAGGAATAATTATATATCTTTAACATTAATTAGCTTTGTTTATCTTGTGGCACCCATGGAAAGTGTTGGAAGGAGAGAATTTTTAACCAAGTCATTTGATCACTACTACAACTTGTTGATAAAGCTTTTAAGCAGTGGCAAGACTTTATTATTGTTATGGGATTGAAAACTCCTCCGGTTCAAGAATTATCTTCATGTATTGTTAGCCTTTTCTTGTTTTATTTTGCTGAGTTTGGTAATTTTTTTTTTTTTGGTATAAACCAAATGTATCTTACACTATTTAAATATGAGACTAATCTTTTTTTACCATCAAATAATTACAGTTATTAGTTTTTCTTATTATAGTGTCTTTGAAGATACAAATATTTGTCTTCCTTCTAGAATAGTAAGTCGGATAACACTCTAATCAACCACTTGTGCGTGCCGATTCTGGTAACTGAATATGTGCTTATGCGCAATAATATTTGCCTCAATTATTGTACTGAGTTTGATCTCTCATTTTCATCTTCCAATGGAATTTATCCCATGTCTAAAAAGTTCGTGATAAGTCAAGAGTACAAATCAAATCATACAAAAAGATACAATCATGTTTGATTAGTAAAATGAAAAGACTACAGGTTAAAAAAAATGCGTTAGGGTTAATTTCACAAACTAATAGTTTAAAGAGACAAAAAGCTACTCTAAAAAATTCTAGGGTTAAATTATATATAATCTTAATTGCATTAGGAAAATATATTTTTCTCTCACATTATTAAAGGTGTAATTATAAAAATAAGTGTAACAATATTTTTTAAAAAATTATAGCACACGTATCTCTCTTATTTATTCTTTTTGCTATAAATAATACTCACTTTTTAATTTTTCACAATTATTTATGTCTATTACAAAAAAAATTAACTATGAAAATATTTTATTATATTTATACACCATAATTTTATAATATATATTACAAAATTCGTATTAAATTTAGAAGGATATAAGAATATCCAACATTGATTTATATTATGTTACTTTACTTTGGAATTTCCTTGTCACATGCGAGACAGCAACAGTATATTCATTGAATTATTCCCTTAACCTTTTCCTATTCAATACTTCACCAGCCTCACTGCCATTGCCCATTGCCCTTGCCCTTGCATGCAGTCATGTAACCTATTAAACACTGTTAATTTGTCTTTCTTGTATTTATTTATGTGTCTTTTTCTTAATTCCTGGGAGCTTCTCATGTGAGGGCTATACCGTTTCGCTTTCGGTCTGGGAAAAATTAGTTCCACAACAGTTCAAAAGAACCAAATCTGTGAGGGATACTTCCCGATTTCACCAAAATAAAAATGTGTCTTTTTCTTCTTTTTTTTGTTGAAAATGTTTCTATTATTTTTTAGTGTTATGTCGTACTCTAAATTCAAGAGCAAGTCTATAATATCACAAATTATATGATATTATAAATATTAGTATAATTTTTATTATGAAAATAATAAATATTTAAAATTATTTTTAATAATATAGATTATGCTAATAATTTTTTTGGTACATGATTTTTACAAGGAAGATGAAGCTTATAAGGATATAAGAATATCCAACATTCCTTTATAGTTTGTAACATTTATATAATTTAGAACGTTGTAAATTGTTCAAATTTAAGAAAATAACTTTTTACATTTATTTTATCTTCAAATCTATATATATAAGTAAAATTTCCTTTTGAAGCAATTAATAGTATCATTAAATATAATTATATCATTAAATACATGGTAACATTAACATAAATGAAATAATAAAATTTAAAAAGAAAATTATATGAGAAAGTAAAGTGTTATCCAAGTATATAATTAAAATTTAAAGAATAAAATAGTGAAATAAAAAAATAGACAACATTTCTAACATAAAAAATTAATTTATAATGTTTCCTATATTTACTTTTAAGAATTTTTATTAAAAAATACTTTGTAAATTTAACATATATGAAATCATAATTATATATAAAAACATTATTTTTAAAAAAATAAAAAATAAAAAGTAAATTAAAATGGGCAAAACACGAATAAAATAAAATAAAATAAATTATTTCTGACATAAAAAATTAATTTTAAACATTTTTTCATTTATTTATAAGAATTTTATAAAAATTATTTTATAAATTAAAACATATTCAAAATAATAATTATAAAAAATATAATTTTAAATAAAAAATAAAATATAAACTATAAAATAACCCATGCAAAACATAGGTAAGATGACTAGTTCTTAGAGGAAGATTAAGTTTTGTGCAAAGACCTCCATCTTGTAATTATTTCCCTTCAATCGGTCCATCATTTCTTATTTATGAATTTATTGTCTTTTCTTGAGTGTTATGTCCCCCACTAATTACTAACCATAAAGTATATTCATTTTTCAACCTACACATGAATTTGTTCTTTTTTACTTAATTTCTTTAAATTTTAGTTTTAAGTAAAACGTTATTTTTTTTAATTAAATCAAATTAAAAAGGTTAACCTAAAGACACTAAATATCAAATTTCAGAAGGGTAAGTGACTTAAAATCAAACTTCAGGCCGTTAAGTGATAGACAAAATTTCACATTTTGTACAGGTAAGGTCATGTAGTGTTCTGGTATGTTCTGTTTGATTTAAATAAAAAAAGTGGCCTTTATACTCAAACCAAACTTCAAGGAGTTAAGTACTAAAAAGAATAACTACAAGGGATAAGTTAAGAAATAAATATACTTTATAGAGTTAAAATGTACCCTATTAATTTATCTTAAAATGGTGTGTCGTGCCATTGCCATCCACTAGTATAAATATCTATAAGGTTAACGCTAGTCTTCGCATCCTAAAACGAACTTGTAGTAGCAAGACTCAATCCAACGCCATGGCCATCTCCAACTCCAGACATCACCTTCTTCAAACCAAGAAACCACTCTCCCTTCCTCTACTTGCCTTCATATCCATCTTCCTCATGCTACTGAACAGGGTGAACTCATCAGATTCACTCTCTTTTTCCTTTGACAAATTTGAGCCAAATTCAGAGGATCTCATCCTCCAAGGTGATGCCAGCATTCCATCGAGTGAGGCCGGCATTCAGCTTACCAAGAGAGACATTTTTGGTGTTCCAGTGTCACACAGTGTGGGCCGAGCCTTATACTATTTGCCCGTGCGTCTCTGGGACAAGAACACAGGCAGGCTCGCAAGCTTTGAAACCTCCTTCTCCTTTGTCCTCACATCATCACTTATCAAGCCATTACATCCAAGTGATGGCATTGCCTTCTTCATTGCACCACCTGACACTACCGTCCCTCCTGATTCTGCAGGAGGGCTCCTCGGACTCTTTAGTCCTGATAATGCTCTCAACAACTCCTTGAACCAAATTGTTGCTGTGGAATTTGACACCCACATTAATGAAGATTGGGATCCAAGTTATCGACACATTGGAATTGATGTCAACTCTATTAGGTCGACCACAGATGTGCCATGGGAGAGGAAAAGTGGAGAAATAGCCACTGCCCGTATAAGCTATAACTCTGCCTCTAATAAACTAGAAGTCTTTTCTTCCTATCCTGCAAGTGAAACCAGTGAAGATTACACTCTCTCATATGACATTGACTTGACGACTATTCTTCCGGAATGGGTTAGAATTGGATTATCTGCTTCCACTGGAGGAGACGTTCAAAAACATAACATTCTCTCCTGGTCTTTCAGTTCAAACTTGCAGAGCAGCAAGGCCAAGATGAAGGACATGTATATTGCACGTTATGTGTGATTTGAAGGACTTTCTATCTTGGGTCATGTATGATATGCGGCATATGCCAATAAGGACAAGTGTAGTCCATGGATTACGTACGTCCCAGTTTGTGTTTCTTATGTTCTGGCCATGTACCAAAATTTTATGCATTAAATGTATTATATATATGGCTTCTACTGTCCGTCCGCTTTACTTAATTTTATCATGTGCATTCTAAATCATTCCTTAGATTAATATTGCAATATCAACTAATTATCTCTTATTCATACACTTATTGCAATGTCACAAGCAACACAGCAATGAATATTATTAATTACTAGCAAATTGTCCGTGCCTGTCAATTTGCATTTTTTATTGTTAATTATTTTGTTACAATAGCTAAGCACAAATATCATCATAATGAATATATTAATACTTATGTGAAAAAATTCACCTTATATTGAAGAATTAGATTCTTCAATATGCATAAAGTTATTGTATAGAATAGCAATAAAGAAATATTAATTTTACACACAAATAACTACAAATACTAATATGTACCAAATTATATATGTGTGCATGTAGTTAAACTTCAAACAACCAAAATAACAAAACATACATGTGCCCAATTGTAAATTTATATATTTACAACTATTTAAACCAACTTGTGTTGCCCTTCTTGATTCATAGTTTTAAGTGGGAGATTAAATTCTAATTGACTTTTTGGTGCATCTGTCATTGCCCTACACCATAATAAAAAAGTTGTCAATTTTTGAAATTATCCTTGTAATATATTAAGTGATAGTTTAAACAAAAATAAATGTATACCTTGTAATAATTCTTCTCAATTCTTTGTACATCTCATCATCAATAAATTCTTGAGTTTTGAAAAACTACAAAGTAATATTATGTATATGTGTGTGACATTCAGAATAGCAATTAATGAAGTTAATAATCAAATTTAGATAGGCACCTGAAGAATGCAGATATATTGTTTCGCATGAAATTGCCTAGTTGTACAAATTATCAAATTTCAAATTAATAATATACAACATTGATTTTTATTTGTTATAAGCAATCTTCACAATCATAGTCAACAATGTTTACCTGTTCTCATGATGGTGACAATCGCTTAACAGTGCATCTTCAAAATTCTTGTTTTTGTGAAACAAATAAATTTTATATTTCTTATTCATGGCAAAATACTATAGCCAATGATAGAAATGATCTTAGTTTTTCATATAACATTCATTTCACCACCAAAATTGTATAATTTTTTTTTATCAATAATCATTTAAAATAAAAATATTTTGAATGATTAGCTTATCTTACCATCTATTCTTTTGAGTCAACAATTCTCTTTTAACCATCTTCCATAGCTGAGTTTTATCTGCTACTACCACGATTCCCCATCCAACAGAATGTATTTGTAGTCGATGAACCTGCTATATTTAATTTTAAAAAATAAATCCAATAGTTAATGATGAAATGTATTATAATTCCTATTTTTTATAACCAAAAAAAATATAGTATTAATTTTACTATATCATTTGATTTAACCTTATTGTCAATTGGAGAAATTGATGCGAGTGTGATCAATCAATTTGAGACACTTATGTTAGTTTTGTATTAGGCTTTATTAGATGTTTATTGTGCCCAATATTAGTATTTTAGATGAGTTTAATGTTGTTGGGCTTCATTGGGCTTTAATGCAAATATTGAATAATTTTCGGATTTTGATGCATTTTGATATTTCTTCCTTGGTTAGGCCATAACTTGGGACTCGGTGATCTATTTGAGGTGATCTTGGTGTCTTTGGAAAGCTAAGACAATGCTCTACAAGTTTCATGAAGAACTCAAGAGCTGGATCGGAATTCTAAGGGTCCAAAATATCCCTGCAATGCAGAGTGGGTTTGCTGTCACGAAAATCTGGGCAATGTGCACATATTGGACTACATAGTGAGCTATAGGCCTCCTCTTGGGCTGAAACTTGGCCACTGGATAGATAAGACCCATATGTCCAACTTTACTGAAGACCATTTAGTCAATAGATGTCGTTTTAGGCATGATAATGAAGCTACAAGTTGGTTTGAATTTGGAAACACGTTCTGTTAACCTAACTTGAGGTAGGTTCAGTGTTTTTGGCATATCTGGAGTTCTAAACGTCCAAATGGCATGATTCCAATTGCAAAATTTCAAGGAGACAACTGGATACAACTTTCATGAAGTCCTTGAAGCCAAAATGCTTCCTTTAGATCATGAAAATCAAGCTAGAAGTCGGATAAGAGTTGCTGACTAAAAGCCACCAACCATGCACCAACCCATCTACCATGCACCAACCCACCTACCATGCATCAAGCTTCCATATTTGACAATTTCCATATTTTTATAGCTTGTATTCAGATTATGTACATGTACAAATTGACTTCTAGGATTAGTATAAATGGAGTCAATCTCTTTGTATTATCATTCATTCAATTTTAAGTAAGTTTCAAGAAAATTTGAGTATTTGTGAGAGTTTTCTTTCTCTTCTTCTCCATTCTCTTTACAATTTCGTTTTTGTTCTTTTATTTCTGAGTTCTTCCTTCCCATCCATGGAAGGCTAGGCTCTCATAATCAATTCAAGGGATTAGCCATCTTGATGTTTAATTTGGAGATCTTGTTTCGCTTATTCATATTGCTTAATTGTTATTCAAGTTTTTCTTCTTCCTCTTTTGATTTTTATCTAGATTAAATTGCTTAATTTGATTTTGATGTTGATGTGATAACAGCTTTATTATCATGTATTCAAAAAGGATCACAAAGATTAAACAATATATTAAAGCTTTTTGATAGATTGTTTAGCTTGGTTGAATTCTAGATCTTAAGTTAATCTATATTGGATGGTGCTTACTTTATCTAACCTTGGTTAATCAAATCCTAGATGCTTATCTAGTAGAGAATTCTTGGATCATGTTAAGGCTTCTTGATGTGATCTAAGGCCAAGAACATGGTTAGCAATTAAGTGAATTCCTTGTGATCAATGATGAGTTAAACTCAAGATCGGTAAATTTCCTTGGATTAGTTGTTTCTTTAGATTTGTTTACAACTTTGAGTCTCATACTTTTATTAATCTTGTTAATCAACAACAAAACCCCATTTTCTAATTATCTTGATCTAATTAAATATTTGTTTTTGGATCCTTGAAAGACGATTCGGTTCATTCTCTATACTTCAAATTAGTTTGTGAACCGGTTATTTTTATTATTTGATAGGTCTCGACAACCTCTTGTCAGAGTGATTGCTTATCCTTCCATATATTCCAAAGGTTTTCAAATTCACTTTCCTGCACATGATTTGTTAGGTTACTAAAATTTGGTAAAAAAAATGGTCAAGAAATATAAATATAACTCATCTTTTACCTTTTTGCCAAAGTACATGTCCAAATGTTTTCTTCTCAACTCCTTACATAACTGAAAGATCTCCCTGAATCTTAATTCATCTACATATCATCATATATAAGTCAAAATATATTTATAGTTTAATATTGGATTAGGAATATAACTTTACACTAATAAGCAGCTAGATGTATGTACATGAAAATAATAAAAATACCTGAGATTAGGATAACAAAACATCTTTGAAAACAACATTTCTAGTAAACTCCCCATATTCTCCTTCAATTCTTCCTTGTTTAATTAGAATTTTGGTGCTTGCTTGTGAGACACCTCTTAACAAAGCAACATATAATTGTCCATGGCTAAAAACATGTTCTGGGAGATAGATCCCGACATTGGGAATGGTTTGTCCCTGTGACTTATTTATTGTAATTGCAAAACTCAATTTCACAAGAAATTGCTTTCTAATAAGGATGAATGGGAGTCCTGCACTCTCAGTTGTTTTAAGTTTTATCGTTGGCAAGAAAGCTCTTGTTCCGGAGTGGTGACCCATTAGGATTTCTACATCGAGCATATTCATAAAAGTACCACTGCAAAATAACCTTGTCCCATTACATAAGTCAGCTTTAGGATCTATGTTTCGCAATAGCATCAAGGGTGCACCTTGTTTAAGCTTTAGAATATGTGGTGGCATATCGCCTGGAGCAATAGAATTTAAGTATTCCTGTTGATATAAGTTGTTTGTGTCTCCCTCAACCTCATCAAATGATAACAAATTGTGCTCTTCTCCAGGAAATTGACTGATAATTATGTCTTTGAGTTTTTCAACATCCTCATTCTTACGTGTCAATATTGCTCTTTCTACCATATAAGATGCATCCCATCCATGGGATTCTAAATATGGAAATGTTTCATTTATAAGTTTATGTATTGAATTTTCTCCCTCCCATTTGATTGACATTTGCTGGGGTACTTGTACCATATCATCTCGTTTGGTAGGTTCAATCCCATCTCCTATGCGCATAAGATATTGTGCAAAACAATGATCTTGAAATGATCGCATATTTTGCCACAAATTTAAGACCTTTGTGCAAGACCACAAATAAGACTTGATTATACATGCAGATATCATTTGTGTCTTACATCCTTTTGGAACAACAGGGAGTACTTGGCGGAAATCCCCACCCAATATCATCACTTTCCTTCCAAACAGTGCTTCACAATCTAGAATATCCTTTAATGTTTTGTCTAATGCTTCCAAAGCATATTTGCTTGCCATGGGTGCCTTATCCCAAATGATTGTTGTTGTCTGCCTAATCAACTTTGCAAGATCAGATTGTTTACTTATAGAGCATAAGGTTGATGCATCAGTGTTGATAGGTATCTTAAATCTAGTGTTGATAGGTATCTTAAATCTAGAATGGCCAGTTCGACCACCAGGTAATAGTGTTGCAGCTATTCCTGATGTTGCAGTTGCTAAGATGATCTTACTCTTATTTCTCAAACTCGCAATTAAGGTATGATAAAGGAATGTCTTACCTGTTCCTCCTGGCCCATCCACAAAGAAAACCTCATTTAGTTCACACTCAATGACATTCATAATGGTATTGAAAGCAACTAATTGGTCTTCATTTAATCTGTTTATAGCTTCCACATCTTGATGAGGTATTGGAATTAAGAGCTCTTCTTGTATAACCCTTGGAGTCACATTGTTTTGGTAATTTTCCCATGTTAAATTTGGCAAATCATAATTTGTTATCTGTTTTCCATGTTGCATGAGAAGGTCATTCAAATCTCTTAATAGCATATTAGTTAAGTGCGATCATGTGGTCGTGCTTGTTGAGGGATAATCTTCTACCATGTACTTGTAGAACTCATTCCAAAGACTTCTCACCCTAGTTGGTTCACAAAAAACTAATATAGTATCACACAACCTCCTCAGAGCACATGGCATTCGTAGACTTGATGCTTCATTCAAGCATTCATTAAACTCTCTAATAAACCATGCTGCTCAGCTGATTGCTTGAATGTGGGAAAACATGTGCCATTTGCTGTAAGTAGGTATTCCCAACCAGTTGGCCATCTCAAATGGGACAACAAAACACGTAAGTAAAATTTCTCTCCTTCTAAAGGAGAGAATGTATAGATTCGCCCTATGACTTTCTTTGTTGATCATCTCTTGTACCATTCTTTATCCCCTTTGTGTCAAATATAATGCTCTGGAATTTCCCTATACAAATAACGCCTAGATTCAAGATCTCTACGATTCAAGGCAAAGATTTGAGTGAGCATTGTTTTTGAGTTATGGTCATCATCTAATATGTCAATGATCCTTTTGTAGCTATAAAACCGCACTTGATGTCTATTTGGTAAGTGGATTTGTAATCTTTCAACAGACGGATATATTCAGTATAGGTTAAATCTAAATATTTTCCACAATGCCTCTGGTGTACAAATCCATCTTGCATCAACATATTGTTGAATCTCATCAACATTTGATCCTCTGTGAACCTCCATTGCTACTCGATCTGGACCTTTAGACACATATTTGTATAGATATTTGTTGCTTTTGATGCTACTACATACCTCCACATTGATGTGACAATCATACTTTAACAATAATCAAGGATTGTAAGGCACCACCCATCTGTTATCAACTGTGACATTGCTATGGCCATTCAGGGGGACTGGTTCTCCAATATCACGTCTTTGATATACAGGATATGAATCAATCCCTTGAAATGTCTCTGCTGAGAATCTTTTAGGGCAGTCTTTTTTACATTGTCCATCCTTCATATAGGGAAATTGTCGATTAAGTGTACCACACGGTCCATGTATCATATGCTTTAAGATTGCATCATATAATTATGGTTCCTCTTCCTTTATTGGTATTTCTGCACTCACCACACTATCATATTCTTGAGGATTGCGTAACTTGTCTGCATCTTCTAAGATTAGCAACATGTGTACATGCGGTAGTCCTCTCTTCTGAAACTCTGTAACATATATTTAACCTTTGACATTTCTCAGTACTCCTTTATTGATCACATCATCCTTTAATTGCTCTAATTTGGCTCGAAAGATTCTTGTTTGTAAGTCTAGTCGATCTTGTGATGTTTGAAATTACCCAAGCTCAGAGGTGATTTCATTCCATGAAGGATTACATGTCATCGTAAGGAAGATATCAGGTTTACCATACTTGAGCACAACGGCCATACCATCTTCATAATGTTGTGTCAAGTCTTGGCGACCACCAATAAATGACGACGACAATATTGTTCTTTGTCCAACATTTTCTACAATAATATAAGGCATGAGTATTTGTTGCTAGATGTAGGAAAATAATTTATTAACATATGTACATGTTACACTATGTACCTGCATTATTTTCTCCTCTATGCAAAGCATCTTGCAACCCCTTGGTACACTTCTGCACGAATATTGTTTTGATGAGTTCTTATCCACCTTAACCTCCTGGATTCAATCTTGACATAAATGTCAACAACAAATTGTTGTAAAAGTCTTCCAATTCGTAATAGTATAGATTAATCATTTGGGCGAATCTATAATCATTGAAACTATCAACTTGAAAGAAAGAATGCTTGAATTAATAATTTTTTTGGCAATTTAATGACATAAAAAATATATAACTTTTAATGGTTTATACCTGTAGCATGTAACTATAATATTCTCTGCATGATATGGTTCTCCCATTTTGATTTCTAGTATTGAGGTCCCACTCGTACGTTCCAAAAGGTAACAAAAGAGGATATTGTAGAGGATCATAATATCCTACAGTTTCCTAAATCCTCATTAGATGTCCAGCATGTGTTTCCACCTTGATGTCCCTTCCACATACCATCGATTCTGCATCTCCACCAACAATTATTGCAGCCACTTGTGAAAGCTGTTGGGAGATTATATTGTGGTTGATTAGCAGGATGCTTCTTAATCAGGAGACTACAATCATGAACATCTGGCCGTAGCGCAAGTTGTTGAAATACATGAACAAAAGGATTATGTTGATGAAGTATTTGTTATACCTTATGAACTATAGTTGCATGAAGTTGTGGGTTTTCCATCATCCTGTTTTGTAATTCATGTTCTGTATCATATATGTACAATTGCAAGAAGCGTGGCTTGCAACCCTCATTGGGATAGAATCCTCCTATATTGTGATATATTGCACCTTGAGCACGGAAGGAATATATACCATGGCCTGTTATGGCTAGACGTTCATCAATATGAACACCACATGAAGTGAAGCAAAGTATATGGTTGTAACTTCTAATATGATGCCTGAAATGACTTCCTTCGCTTGATGGGTCTAAAAATAATTCAAGCAATTCTTGAGGAGCATTTACTTGTGTCAATGAAACTTTTCCCGAAGAGCAACACATGTCATGTGATTCGTGAAAAAATAATCGTGCATTGCAACGTGTACATGTCACTAGAGTGGGCAACTGATGCTTCACCATTCTCAAATTCTCACGAAAATTTCGAGCACTATTATGTGTGGCTCAAAAATTGCATCTTATTTGTGCATGGTTTGAAATCAGTGTATTTCCTATAATTTTTAACAATTCAATATGTGTCACTATATTGCACAAATAGTTATACAATATACTGAAATAAACTTTCCTACTATTTAATTTTGTTGAAAAGCATATAAACATATAATTGGTAGGCCAAACTATATATAAACATAGGAGAGAATTAAATATGAATGACAAACCTTGGATAGAAGATGGTGAGACATTATTTGTAGGCAGATAATGGTAATTTCTTATTTCATCTTCATTGAAATCAGTAGTGTGTTACTCTATGTCATCAATATTGATTTCTGTTTAACCACAAAAAAAAATACTTATTCAAAGTATTTTATTAAAAATACTTATTAAAACATTAACTTTAGAATTTATTTTCCATAGTTGGTGAAATATTATAATATTATAAACGATTTAATAACAAAACAACATATGTATAGATTAATTAAATGAATAAGTGCACAAAGTATTATACTAACCATTTTCACTCTCATCAATATGAATGTTACTTGGTCCTACTTCATCGTCATGGGTTCCTTGAAACCTTGTTGATGCAAAATTAAATCCTACATGTAAAAGTAGAAAAGATTTAAGAAATAAGATTAACATTTGATGTATTGATTAATCAATGTACGTAGGTCACACACCCCACAATTAAGACAATTTACTTTTGATATTATTGATGTAGAATATCACTAACCCGTGTTATATTGCTGTATTGTTGTTGGGTTGTGGTCCGAGCCAATTGCCTAAGAGCTTTTAATCTCATTCTACTTTCCAAATGATTATTTGTGATATCTTGTAATGGTAATGTTGATGAAGTGTTTGCACATTGTGGAGTTCTGCTATTTGATAAATGAGTTGAGATTTGTGAATTACATGACATTTCAACTTGTTTTCCTCTTTATATATGTGCCCGATAACATGCACGCCTTCTTGCTAAGTAGTGCTCTCTTTGCTCCGTGCTCATTAAACGTCTTCTTTGTCTATCACATCGCCTCCAGCTTTCTCTTTGTTGATTAACTGAATCCTCCATATTATGTTATTACCTTCCCTTGATGCCTAAATCTTGAAGTGACTATCCTTAAATACTTGAAATCAAATTTATGCTAATCTGACAGAAAAATCAATTGGATGTTTAATGATGTCATGATAATCAGGAAGTTGTAGCAAAAATATTTCATCATCTCAAAAGTAATGGGAATTCAAGTACTCAAATATCATACATGTTATATGCAATTTCACAAAAAATGCACCTCTTCTGGATCCGCAGGCTCTGAGAATAACCCGTGGGTGTCTTTTGTGCAGTACGGTTGGGCAGTACAGAACAGAACCAATCAATTTCCCACTGAAAGAACAAACCGAAAAAAAAAGAAGAGAAAAAGAAAGAAACTAATAAGACACACACTTTTGAGGTCTATCAAGGATAAACAGCGAGAGCTTTTTATAACAGTAACAATAAATATTTGAGCATTTGACTATTCATTAAGGTATCAATAATAATTTCCTTATGTATGATTTTGTCACATGACTACTACAGCCATTAGAATAAAACAATGATATAAAATAATGATATAATCTAATGATTTATTATAAATAATGATATATTATTTTCAAATTCACAAACTAAGATCAACCCAAAAAAAATTCTGATTATGCCATCTACTGGTGCTCAATAAGATTGAAAACAAGCAAGAATACAACATAACAATACAAATTGTTCCAAACAAAACTAAGGCATTTTTCTCTGGGTACTTTGTTATTCATAATGCGTGAAGATTATATACATTTACTAAGCCGTAGTTGCTTTTCAAATTGACAAATATTATATTCAACTAAGTTAAAGTGTATAAGACTATACGTGAGGTAAGGTGTCCAATATCCTATAAACAATGATTATGAAGCGATTCCCCTTCTTCATCCTCTTTCTATCTTTTTCTATCTTTTTCATTTTTCTATTTTTCCTATCTTTTTTATTTTAATTGTTTTTTTACTTATAAACATGTATAACTTGAAAGAATTATGTATAAATTCTTTTAATTATTTTAATTTTTTTTCTTTTTAATAAAAATTATATGAATTTATAAGTGACATATAAATAAGTATTTATAAATATATAGTGTAGAAAAAAATCTATGTAAATAAAAATCTATACAAAGGAGCTAATATAAATATATGTAGTATCTACAGAAATCTATTCAGAATTATAAATAGAAATATAATAAAATTATAAATGGGTCTTCTTCAGCTTTTATTATTATCTATCCAAACCAAAGCGGTGACTTATATGACTGGTGGAAGAAAAAATAAATATATTAATTTATTAATTATTATTATTGTAGGCAATATATAATATTTTTATATATTAAAAAAAACATTATTTGAAATTTATATTAATATATAAAAATATATTAATTAATATATTAATATATAAAAATATATTAATTAATATATTAATATAAAAAATATTAATATCTAGAATATTCTAGATGTTAATATTAAAATTAATATATTTATATTAATAAATTAATTTTAATATATTTTATTTTTATTTATTTTGTTATAGTATTTTAAGTATTTATTATCCAAGTTTACGATGTATATATCTTGGATGATAATAGTAATTAATATATGAATTCTACTGGATAATTCATAAACCTCTAATATAATATATTTATATTAATTCTCTCCTATGTTTATATTAATATATTAATGACTATTGAAAAAATGATGCAATCGCAGTAGGATTCGAGCCCACAACCTTTTGGATCGGATTCTAACATATCCACTTTGCTATGTGATCATTATTGTAAATATATCAAATGAAAATTACATGAAGGAGTTTGAATGGAACTGATACATAGAGGTACAAATAGAACTCAAGATCTATGAAGAACTGATAGGAAGCCCCTCACATCTTTTTAAATGAATATCAATTCAATGAGTACATATAACTTGATCTAATAAAAAAATCTACCATTGCAAGAGAGAGAGAGATGGTACAGATGAACTGTTTTAAATGTATATCTATATATGAGTATACATATAACTTGATCTAATCATAAAATCTACCATTGAGAGAGAGAGAGAGAGAGAGAGAGAGAGAGAGAGAGAGAGAGAGAGAGAGAGAGAGAGAGAGAGAGAGAGAAATGATACTGATGAAATGAAGTGCTTGTCGCCTTGTAGCTTTGTAAATTAAACGCAGGTTTTCAGATACCTCTATCACTCCACCTTTTAAGAACCTCTATTGATTTTCAAGTTTGTTGGAATGGAATGGACTCCATCATTCACCCAATCCCTCAATGCCCTCGACGCAAAGTTTCACCTCTGGAAGTTTTAATTGATATCTTTTACGATGTTATTTTCAGATTAAGTAGATAGAAACGTATCCATGAAAAAAGGGTATCAATAAAACATACACAACCTTATGAGAAATTTACAAAACTTACTTCGAGTTGATTTGCAGAGTTTTTTACTCTAGAGTTTTTGCACTCAGTTGTGAGAAGAATAAGATAACATGGATTTTGAATTTAGTTTGCAGGAGGAAGAAGTTTTTTGTGAGTGAGGCTGTACGTAAAAATAGGAATTGTGGGATAACTGTTGAGATTGCAATGTAAAAAAATTACTATTTTATTCATATTTTTAAATTTCTATAATTTTAATAACAGCTAATGAGAATGGCAAAACAGGAAAAGTAAAAGTTTGAAACTGGGAAATCCCCTTTATTAGTAGTATTAGTAGTATAGATTAAGCGGTAATTATTCCGACAATTGTTAAAAATCACCGCTATCATGTTTTGCTGCGCTTGGAATAAGAGCGGTTTAACAACCGCCAGTACGCATAATTTGTGGTGGTTGGAACTGCCACAAAATAAATTTTTTTCTTTTGTAGTGACATATGGTGCGTTTAGGCCTTTCAATTTATAAAACCAGTTGCGCTAATGGTTGGAGAGGAGGGGGCATGTTATGATTAATGACGTGGCTGACGCAGATGAGTTGGTTGAAAAGGATGGACAGATGGCAATTGAAGCTGAAATCAAAGAAGTGGGTGTGAGGAGGAGCGCCAGATCCCAAGCTCCCAATTGCAGGTTGAAGGATTACGTGCTGTGAATAAACAAGGGATTTAAAGCGTGAGTAAAAGAAAAAGAAAAAGCATGACAAGAACAATATTGGGTCTCTTCCTTCTTCTCTGTAATCTCTTCCCCTTCTCTGAGTGCATATGATCTCATGTGTATCAATCCTTCTTTTTGTTACACTTTCTGCATTTCCCATATCATTGTATTCAGTATCACTAGTGGACTGTTCTTCAAGTTTCAGTTCGTTAGTTGAGTTCTGAATTTTTTTATCTGAAATCCATTTAATGCAAGTGAATTAAAGTTGATTCAATTGTGAGTCCAGAGAATATTTGCTTCGTCATTTTTCCAGCTGCATTGTACAGGGCATCCTCAAAAAAAAAAAAAAAAGAAGAAGAAATATTGTATATAATTTATCAAGTTTTAAAAAAAGTTGGGGGAGAGGTTACTAGATATTGTAATTAGTTAATAATTAGTTAATTAAATGTAATTAGTTACATAGTTAGTTACATCTCCAAGGCTATATAAGCTATCATTGTATACAATTTTCATATACATTTTTTCATTCAATTAATTTTACTTTCACATTCTCTCAATTTTCTCTCATCTGAGTCATGTTTCTTAACATGGTATCAGAACTCTTATGGTACTCACCTTAAGAAAGTTTCCATTGCTATTTTCATGGGAAATTCGGTTATGATATGATCCATTTGTTTTGGATAAGTTCAACCCATTATCATTATCATTATCATTTGTTTCTGATATACGTACTGTTGCACAGCCATTGAGTTCTGTGATGGCCAGAGCTCTATAAAGGGATGTGTTGCTCTTCCCTGGGTCACTGAACCTACTCATCTCTTCATAAAACAAACACCATCGAGTTAAGGGTGAGTGAGGGTTTGGAAAGCCAAGAAAGAAACCGGGACAAGTATTCGTTAGAAGAGTGAATCAATTAGCAATAGCGGGAGGTTGGTTTTTCTTAAATCTATTTTAGCTTCTGCTGTTGATCTGAATATGTTGCTTGAATTATTTGACATGTTTAGATCATTTTAAGTCTTACATACTCCTCCTATTCAAGAATTATCTTAACGTATTGTTAGCTCTTTCGATCTATTTTTTATATATATATATAAATTTTGGTAGCTCTTTCGATCTTTTATTTTATATATATATATATATATATATATATATATATATATATATATATATATAAATTTTGCGGAGTCCGCTAACTGAACATGTGCTTTGCGCAATGATATTTGCCTCAATTACTGTACTGAGCTTGATCTCTCATTTTCGTTATCTTATGTCTAAAAAATTCCTGATAGGGAAAGAGTACAAATCAAATCATACAAATAAATAAAATCAAATAAATAAAATCATGTCAGATAAGTAAATGAAAAACTGAAGGGTTAAAACAAATGCGTTAGGGTTAATGTATTATTTTTTTTGTTTGAACCACGATTAGTGCTTTGAGAGTGTGATGGTTATAAGCTCTTTTAACAATGATGATTCCAGCTTTTAAAAATCAAATCTTTGACTCAATACTTAGGATTGAAGTTACTTACCTCTTAAACCAATAGCTTGTTAGTTACTTGTTATTTTTGCTATAAATAATACTTACTTCTTAATTTTTCACAATTATTTATGTTGATTACAAAAAAATAAACTATGAGAATATTATATTATATTTATACGCCAAAATTTAATATTATACATATGAAACTAATATTAAACTTACAAGGATATAAGAATATCCATCATTGATTAGTATGTTACTTTACTTCGAAATTTCCAATTGTCACATGCAAGACAACAACAGTATATTCATTGAATTATGAGTAAACATTTGTTTTGGAGTTCCAAAAATATAAGTGTCACTAGTTAAGTCCTTCAATGATAAATACATCAAAATGATCCTTCAATTTCATCTTTTTACATAAATTAGTTCTTAAATGTCATATTTTTAATCTCAAATTGGATTTTCAATATTTTTTTTATGTCAAAAATTATTAGAGGACTACACTAATAACATTTATATCTTTAAAAGAGTAAAATGTGTGTTTACTCTTAAATTATTCTCTTACACTTTTTCTATTCAATACTTCACTGGCCTCTGCCACTGGCCATTCTCTCTACAGTAAAATATAGTGCCAATACATTCATCAATTTCATTTTCTCGCAAATCTATCCTCACATTGCCTTGTGAAACGTGTTTTCTTTGTCTCGGTCTTGCATTTCTTTTGACAAGGCTCAAGAGACTGTTTTTCTTTTTTCCTTCATTTTTCCAATTAGCTACAGAGTAATAATTGTCAATAATTAATTTTTTCAAAAGTTTAAGTTGTTAAGTGAAAATTTAAAAATGATTTTATATCTCTAATACAATACTTATGTAAGAATTTTGAGTTTAAAATTTTGATATCATGTCAAGAATTATTTATCTCAAAAGTTTAAATTATTAGGTAAAAATTCAGAAATAATTTTATATCTACATTACTTATTATGGTAAAGCTTTTAAGCAGCGGCAATAGCTTATTGGTGTTATGGGATTGAATACTCCTCCTGTTCAAGAATTATCTTAACGTACTGTTAGCCCTTTCTATTTTTTTTTTATATATAAATTTTGCTGAGTCTGCTAACTGAACATGTGCTTTGCGCAATGATATTTGCCTCAATTATTCTACTGAGCTTGATCTCTCATTTTCGTGTTTCAATCAAATTTATCTTATGTCTAAAAAATTCCTGATAAGGAAAGAGTACAAATCAAATCATACAAATAAATAAAATCGTGTCAGATATGTAAATGGTTAAAACAAATGCTTTAGGGTTAATGTATTATTTTTTTCGTCTGAACCATTTTTACTGCTTACATCTTTTGGGTTCCACACTACAAAAAAATGGCAAGATAGCCTTCGGTTTTTTTGCGGCGGTTCACTAATACTGCCGCTATCGTTTTACTTTTGTGGAAGTTGTGGTAACTGCCATAAATTAAATGTATTATCGGCAATGTTATGGTGCTTAGCGGCGGTTCTTTGATGTTAGTGGCGGTTTCAAATTAAAACCCATCGTTTTAGGGTTAGCTTTCCTTAATATCCCAAATAAAATCTAAAACTGATAACACTGCGCATTCATCTGCAGCATGTATATGTGAATTTATATATAATTAATTTGGATATTGTTGGTGCGGTTGTTTTATTTTGATTAAATGTGATGCAATTTATTTCAAACTTCTTTTTATGATTGTTGACACCATTTTATGATGTAGAAGTCAGCAGATTCTGCTTAGAACATTGACCCTTTGCATCATCATAAATATTTTATTGCTTGGATTTTTTTGTGCTGTCTTCCATTCCAACAGTTAATATAGGGTTATTCTAGATCTGGCTCTAGGTATACTTTGTTGATTATTGGTAGAGGTGTATGTGAACATAGGCATAGGAAATGCTTGATTTTTTTTCCATATTGGATAGCATATTCTTGACTGCAACCAGAGTTTTAAATCGCGGGCCGCATCATGTGATTCGGCTGCGACATCTCGGTTGCGGCGGCTGCAACAACCGCGACACTCCACAATTGCGGTCCGCATCAGCCAATATTTACCCACATCGACTGCAATAGCCGCAACGCGATCGCAACCGCAACCGCGATTTAAAACCTTGACTGCAACTGTATATTTGCATAGGTGGCCTTCGATAGACAGCCTCTGCCAAGTTATTTCTTGCTTGAGGATATATTTATAAGTTAGTTGTATAGGTGGCCTAATTCTCAATCTTAATCAGACCAACTTCAAATTTTAACAGGGTGTTGTAAAGGATTCTTTTTATGTGTGAAATTTTGGCATCTGTGACTATGGCTTAGTGAGAATACTAGTGTGGTTGGTACTGCAAAGCAGTAATAGAGTATCTTAAGAACTTTAGGGTCGTTTGGGTTTTGGTTCAAGGATTTCTTCTAGAGATAAGAGTTTATTTCTGGCTTTGTATATTGGGGCTGTTAATGGACATTTGATGTAGTGGTACTGCATTCTAGTCTCAATATAAAAGCTTCAGGGCTACTCGTTTTGTTGCTTGTAAATGAACTACTTTGTATACTTACTCGTGTTAATGGACATTTTTTGTGTTTGACTGAACCTCTTTTTTCTTTGGTAAATTCATTTGCAGGCTGGTTTTGTCTTGTTTTTCCTTGGGCAGGGATTAGTCTCCTATGTCTGAATTGCATGTATCTTTTTCGTTATAACATATCATGTTGTTAGCATTGATTGTATTGTGCTCGCCAAGTAAGTATTTCGATTTGGCAATATATTCTCTTTTCCTTAAAGAGAGGATTAAAACTAAGGAAAACTATTAGTTAAAACCCCCACACTTTTTTAAATTGAGAAGTGATTAAAGAATTGGGTTGATGCTCTGCAATTTGAACTTGTTTTGCTTATGGCCAAGTCTATGCTGTAACAATTACACTTGTGCAATGCTTGTGTCTTATTGACAATTACCAATATACCACCTGTTGAATTTTTTGACCAAATTCTTCAACCTGCAATAAGATTAAAAAAAATAAAAGATAATGAAATAAAAGAAAATAATCAAATTCTATTTTATTATGCACAAATATCGTTATAGCACAATTTAACTGCAGAGTGCATATATATATAGCAACTAAAAACCCAACCAAAAGTCAGAATTAGGAAGCACTGCTAGTAATACCCAGCACCAAGTATCCTTCAAAATAATTCATTCCAACTGACTAATTAAGCAATACATATTAAAAAAAAAATTCAATAGGCAAGAACCCATTTTGAGAAGAACTGTTCTGAGAGTAAAAAATTCAATGGAATTATCGTATGCTTGATTTTTCCATATGATCAGTTTTAGTTATGATTATTAACTTTTAGAGATTGTGTGGAAGAGTGTGAGAAAATTGGATGTGTAAAGGATAAACGCTTTAAACATTGTAAATTCCTGTATAGTCTCATTATCCTTTTGTTTTTGTTTGCAGGAAATAGACGAGGGAAGTGGACATCAAGCTACCTCTAGCGTGCCTAGACGGTTCTCTTCAGCGAGTCATGAACATGAGCATAATTAAGCTTTAGATTTAATGTCAGGTTTATGTTATCTAATGAAGGATGATTGTAAGACTGGATTTACATTAAGTGACCTCTAAACAGTGACTTGTTTACTCATCTTACTTGTACTTCAAATATGTATTCAAGACTATATGTTTGTTATGCATTTCAATGTTATCCAAGTGCATATTCTAGTCATTTTAATATGTTTTAATTTGAAATGTTGAGACAAAGGATCGTTAAAAGTGAAAGAAATGTATATTGATAGCAAAGGTATAATTGATTGTATTAAAGAAAAAAAACAAATAGAAAATATATATTCTACATAATAAAAATAATGGTAGTTTAAATTGACAGTAAAGACATTGTAAAAAAAATATTAAGAGATTGTGGCGGTCAAAACCGCCAGTGAGGGATAAAAACGCCACAAAAATTATTGAACCGCCACTCAAACAAAGTAAGCTTTTCCTATAGTTTTCTTGTGATTAAAATTGCCATGAATAATTTTAGTGATGGTTAACCGCCACTAAAAACCGCCATTAACTTATAAATTTTGGTGGCGGTTATACTAGCAGTTGTCTAAAATCGCGTGTTTTCGCTTTTCATCTCTTTCAACAACGGCATATTTGGAACTGCCACTAAGTCATTTTGTGGGGGTTAAAACCGCCATGAAATAATAATAAAACCGCAACTAAAATCCACTTTTTTGTGATGTAAGGGTGTGGTGGTTATGAGCTTTTCCATCAATGACAACTCCAGCCTTTAAAAATCGCACATTTGACCTGACACTTGGGATTGAAGTTACTTACCACTTGAACGAAGTGCTTGTTAGTTATTTATTATTTTTGCTATAAATAATACTTACTTTTTAATTTTTCACAATTATTTATGTCGATTACAAAAAAAATTAACTATGAAAATATTATATTATATTTATACACCAAAATTTAATAGTATACATTATAAAATTAATATTAAACTTACAAGGATATAAGAATATCCAACATTGATTAGTATGTTACTTTTGTTTGAAATTTTCACTTGTCACATGGAAGACAACAACAGTATATTCATTGAATTATAAGTAAACATTTATTTTAGTGTTCTAAAAATATAAGTGTCATTAGTTAAGTCCTTTAATGATCAATACATTAAAATAGCCCTTCAATTTCATAAAATTAGTTATTGAATGTCATTTTTTAAATATCAAATTGGTTTTTCAATATTCTTTTTATGTAAAAAACTATTAGAGGACCAAACTAATGACATTTACATAGAGTAAAATGTGTGTTTACTCTTAAATTATTCTCCTACACTTTTGCTATTCATTACTTCACTGGCCTCTGCCACTGGTCATTCCCTTTGCATGCAGTCGCGTGGCCCATTAATCCCTGTTAATTTGTCTGCTTTTTTGTTTTTGGTGAGGTTAATTTTTCTTCCATGTATTTATGTTCCTTTTTTCTTTTTTTTTTCTGGTGAAAATGTTTTTATTTTTCATAGTGTTATGTCGTACTCTAAATTTAAGAAACAAGTCTATAATATCACAAATTATATGATATTATAAATTGTTAGTATAGCTTTTATTTTATTAAAATAATAATTATTTAAAATTATTAAAATAATAATTATTTAAAATTATTAAAATAATAATTATTTAAAATTATTTTAATAATATAGATTATTCTAATAATTATTTTGGTACATAATTTTATAAGGAAAATGAAGCTTACAAGGATATAAGAATATATATATCCAGCATTCCTTTACAGTTTGTAACATTTATATAATTTAGAACGTTCTAAAATGATTCAAATTTAAGAAAATATTTTTTTCATTTATTTTATCTTCAAATTCTTAGGGGAAGATTAAGTTTTGTGCGAAGACCTCTTGCAATTATTACCCATTCAATCTGTCCATCATTTCTTATTTATAAATATTTATTGTCTCTTCATTAGTGTTATTTCCCCACTAATTATTAACGGAAACATGCAAAAGCACTGCTTTAACTTTAAGTGATTTGCAAAAATACATTATGAATTTCAATTCTTTTAATTAAGTTCTTAAACTTAATAATTGGTTTCAATAAACCTTTTTATCCAATTTCAGTTTAGTTTCTAAGAACAGTAACTTGCATGTGTCTTGTACGTGACTACTAGTACATATAGCTACATTGTGTCCGTATATCTAAGTTAATCATAACCATTATTTTTTTTATCTTTTTAAACATTCTAATAAAATAAAAAGAAATTCATTTTTCATTTTCGGCTTTTTAGCCCATCTACAAAAACTTATTATTGAAATGCCACTCATTTTAAACAATTTACCCATATACTGTTGTTTTTTTCAGCGTGGCATTTTTTTTTAATTACTCCACGTGTATCACTCCAAAGCGCTAGAAGTGATACATGTCATTACGCCAACAGTATTGGCATGACATACGTGGACATGTTGAAAACACAAGCGTGATATACACAATCATGTTAAACGCATTGACGTGATAGTACACAAAACGCTGTAATAAATTGCGTGATAAAATATATAACGCTTATTGACGTGATAATGATAGAAAAAAAATAAATTAAAGATAATCCTACAAATTAATACAACAAAACCTATACAACCAAATATATAAATCCAACCATTAATCCAACAAATAGATATCTCCAACAATCAATCCAACAAATATAAATTTTCAATAATCAATCCAACAAACAAATTAATAAAACAAAACATACACAACCAAATATATAAATCCAACAATATCCAAGTGTAACCAAATATATAAATTAATCCAGTAACTAAGCATAAATACATCAAATAGGAATGTAATGCATTGTTCATAATAATAATGTCAATTTAATGTTAGGTAATAAAAAGTAAAACCTAAGACAACAATCATAATATACAATATCAAGGATGTCACTGTGGCGGCCTGTGAGGGTAGTCAGGCTGTGGAGGTACATGAGCAGGGTCTGCCTAGGTGGTGGATGAGAAGGGCCTGCCTGTGATGGTATGTGTGAAGAAGATGGAACAGCATGTTGTGGATATGAATATCCTGGATATGGAAATGGTGGGTAATGATAAGATGGATAAGGTGATAAGGTGATCAATCAATTTGAGACACTTATGTTAGCTTTGTATTAGACTTTATCAGATGTTTATTGTGCCCAATATTAGTATTTTAGATGAGTTTAATGTTGTTGGGCTTCATTGGGCTTTAATGCAAATTGTAAATAATTTTCGGATTTTGATGCATTTTGACCTTTTTTCCTTGGTTAGGCCATAACTTGGGACTCGGTAATCCATTTGAGGTGATCTTGGTGTATTTGGAAAGCTAAGACAAGGCTCTACAAGTTTCATGAAGAACTCAAGAGCTGGATCAGAATTCTAAGGGTCCAAAATATCCTTGCAATGTAGAGTGAGTTTGCTATCACGAAAATCTGGGCAGTGTGCACATATTGGACTACATAGTGAGCTATAGGCCTCCTCTTGGGCTGAAACTTGGCCATTGGAAAGATAAGACTCATATCTTCAACTTCACTGAAGACCATTTAGTCAATAGATGTTGTTTTAGGCATGATTATGAAGCTACAAGTTGGTTTGAATTTGGAAAAACGTTTTACCAACCTAACTTGAGGTAGGTGCAGTTTTTTTGGCATATCTAGAGTTCTAAATGTCCAAATGACATGATTCTAATTGCAAAATTTCTATGAGACAACTGGCTACAACTTTCATGAAGACCTCAAAGCCAAAATACACCGTCTAGGTCATGAAAATGAAGCCAGAAGTTGGATAAAAGTTGCTAACTAAAAGCCACCAACCATACACCAACCCACCTACCATGCACCAACCCACCAACCATGCATCAAGCTTCCATATTTGACAATTTCCATGTTTTTACAGCTTGTATTTAGATTATGTACATGTACAAATTGGATTTTAGGATTAGTATAAATAGAGCTAATCTCTTTGTATTATGAGGATTCAATTTTAAGTAAGTTTGAAGAAAGTTTGAGAATTTGTGAGAGTTTTCTTTCTCTTCTTCTCCATTTTCTTTACAATTTCATTTTTGTTCTTTTATTTCTGAGTTCTTCCTTCCCATCCATGGAAGGCTAGGCTCTCATAATCAATCCAAGGGATTAGCCATCTTGATGTTTAATTTGGAGATCTTGTTTCGCTTGTTCATATTGCTTAATTGTTATTCAAGTTTCTCTTCTTCCTCTTTTGATTTTTATCTAGATTGAATTGCTTAATTTGATTTAGATGTTGATGTGGTAATAGCTTTATTATCATGTATTCAAAGAGGATCACATAGAATAAACAATTTATTAAAGCTTTTTAATTGATTGTTTAGCTTGGTTAAATTCTAGATCTTAAGTTAATCTATGTTTGGATGGTGCTTACTTTATCTTACCTTAGTTAATTAAATCCTAGATGCTTATCTAGTAGAGGATTCTTGGATCACGTTGATGCGTCTTGATATGATCTAAGGCCAAGAACACAGTTAGCAATTAAGTGAATTCCTTGTGATCAATGATGAGTTAAACTCAAGATCGGTAAATTTCCTTGGATTGGTTGTTTCTTTATATTTGTTTACAACTTTAAGTCTTGTACTTTTTTCAATCTTATTAATCAACAACAAAACCCCCTTTTAATTATCTTGATCTGATTAAATCTTTGTTCTTTTTGGATCCTTGAGAGACGATTCGGTTCATTCTCTATACTACAAATTAGTTTGTGAACCGATAATTTTTATTATTTGACGGGTCTCGACAACCTCTTGTCATAAGGATATGGTGAGTATGATGGATAAGGATAGGGTAGGTGTGTAGGTGGGTAAGTATAAGGTGTAGCAACAGGTGGCAAAGGTATCTGTGGCGTAGGGGTATCTGAAGGTTGAGAGAGCTGAACGTGTTGTTGAGATGACTCAACTCGTCTCCTAGAATTAGCTAAACCTGTTCTCCTCCTTCTCTGACTCCTACGCTCGTCTTCGTCAATAGGTGGTCTGGGAATCTCACTTACTGGAGGAGCTCTCTGTAGTTGGCTGCTTGAGATACGATCATGCTCATCTAATGCATCTAAAATGAAGGAAGCTGATTCTCGAAGGTTGTCAAGGTTAAAGGCAAAATGACCCTCCGATGTAGTCCAGCTATATTGCATCTCTGCAGTGTCAGCCTAGAAAATGCAATAACATTAGATATGAATACAAATTGCAGCTGGAAATACAATAGACAATCTACGAACCATAAGTCTAATACTAGCTGCAATAGGAGTAATCCACCGTCTAGTGACCCGCTTATACCATCTTATGTACTCAGAATGTGCCCCCAAAGGTTGAGTCAATGGCTCACCAGTAATGACATGATCGTGGCGACTATCCCAGATGGTTATGTACTGCCTGTGCACCCTAAGCCAATACTCATCATACCACCCATTCAATGAAATGGTATACAAATGGTCAGGCTGATGTGGTGCGCGAGATATTGGTTGATTAAGACCAAATTGACGTATGACCCTATCTGGTTGGTGCCACTCAACAATGTGGAAGAATATAAGTGGAACCACAGCTCGTCACAAGTCTCTGTCAGCAACATAGAATGCTGGAAGCGTGGATACAAGCTCATCTGTATATGGCTGCCGGGTGAACTACATAAAAAAGACAATTAGACATAAAGTTTAACGGTGAGTCTAACAGTAAATTTAATTGGTGGATTGTTTACGATATTACATACCTCAGATTTCTTGAGACGATCCAGGTGGCATCGATAATAGGATAAAACATATAGTGAAATCTCTGTCAAACTCTTACGACAATGCCACCTATTAAAATGTGCAAGTAACAATGATATTTAAAAATGAGAATATAAATCCATGTCTATATTAATAAAAGCAAATGACTATAAACTTACAGATATCCAAGTGGACGAAACTAGCCATGATCAATAGCATGCTTAACAATGTCGTCATCATCAGGATCTAACAATGTAGGAGCAAGGATGAGATATCTATCCCATGCCTACATCTGTACTAAGATACATGCAACACTAATCTCTTTCGTATCATAGTTAGTGGCCTTACATAGCTCCCGATACAGGTAGGCTAAACTTGTAGATCCCCAACTATACTGGCCTGCAGCAATAAGATCCTCCAGGAGTGGAAGGTACATCAAGTGCACATATCTTCCACACCTATCTGGAAACAGCATGCCTCTTATCAATCTCAAGATATATGCCCGCGCATGCTGCTACAAGACTATCTCATCTGCACCAGGAGGGATAGTGCAAAAATAGCTGCTCAACCATGACATACTGAGCCCTTCGCCCCTCATCTCATCCTTAGGCAGTGTGACTTCTAATAATCTCTCACATAAATCAATCAAGTTATGGTAAGTACTCCCAGTCACCGGTAAGCCATCAATCAGAAGACCTAACTGAATAGACATGTTCTCTAAAGTGATGGTGCACTCCTCAAATGGAATATGAAATGTATGCGTCTCGGGCCACCATTTCTCCACTAATGCACTAATCAGGTCATGGTTAACTGGAAAGTAACTGTAATGTGCTACGCCAATGAAGCCTGCTAGCTGTAGATATGGTGTGGATTTCTAACTGCCTCCAATATGCTAGTGTGTCTATCAAAAATCAAACATAGCCCTTATTTTTTAGTGACATGTGTTCGAATGCAAGCTAAGAACCAACTCCAAGCATCCATTGTTTCCCTCTCCACAATAGCAAATGCAAGGGACAATGGATGTTGATCTCCATCTTGTGTTGTGGCAATTAGCAGCTTATGACAATATTTGTCATACAAGTATGTACTATCAACTTGAATAATGAGCTTACAAAATGGGAATCCATCAACACATGGCTTGAAAGTCCAAAATAATCGGTGAAACATTTGCTTTGAGGGATCAACACGATTGTGGTGAACAAAATGATTTGTTTGAATCTCAACCAAAGTGCCTTCCATGTACATTTGTAATGCACCTAACCATCTAGGTAACATATGATATTTCTCCCAATCTCTGAATACATTAACAATGGCCTTTTGTTTAGCCTTCCAAGCCTGTATGATACCTTGTACGAGAACATAGCCTTAATCCTTTCAATAATTAAAGATATAGGCATATCTGGTTATACACTGACCATGTCTAAAATGCAAGAACAAATCATATCAGAGTCCAATTTTGTATGGTCTTGGGAAAGAGCAGGATTTACACAAGTATCAGGGCCATCATATTTCGTAATTTGCCACACATTTGATTTCTTTCCTAAAATGGCCCTAACCCTCCAATTACAGCCGTTGCCAAATCTAGGACATTTAACACTTAATCTTCGGTTATCAGACTTTTCAACCTTGTAGCTCTGATGTTGTCCAAGTGAGTAATGCTTAAGAGTCAAGTTTACAGCTTCTTTTGTAGGGAATTGCAACCCAATATATAGCTCTTCTGTTGAACTCCAAGTACCAGGCTTAACTAATTCATAAAACACATCCAAATTTCTCAAGACATCCTAATCAATATTTAAAAACATAGGGGATGAAGGCATAAAAACAGATACGAGAGCTGCTGTGATTAAAGGTGCATTATGTGTAGGCATTACAAACGATGGAAGAGAAGGCATCATAGGAACATTTTGTCTTGGAGGATCTTCACCTTCTAAATTTTCATCGGCATCAAAGTCTCCTTCTATGTCAATGTCACTATTATCACTATCAGGTAACACTCCTTTATCTTCACTGGTATTGGATAATGCATCTCTCATAATTGGATTCTTACTTGCTAAGTTCAGGCCACATGCAATTTGTTCATGGTCAGTAACGTTGTACATGTTGGAAGGCTCACATTGTTTAACAGGAGTGACTTCAGCAATGTAAGAAGTGTGGAAAGGCTCATGATGTTCAACAATATTAACTTCTTGATATTTATGTATCGGATCATTATGAGCCATAGACAATTGAGTGTTGATGGAATAAATTGAGGTATCTCTAGAAGGTCCAGCTTCAATACAAGTAACAAGAGGAACTTCAACATTGACATGATCTTTAGTTGTTTCCACCTCAACATACACTTGCATTGAAGCAATGTTCAGATATTGCTCATAACTATCAATCATACATGCAACTTCTTCATCATCTTCTAATAGAATTTCTATCCACATCAACACATTGCACCATTCAGGGAACCAATACATAATCCTTGAGATCAATTGATTTGGTTGAAGTTTCAATTTTAAATGAATCTTTTGCTTCAATCCACTAATAGTAGTTTCTCGTTTAATCAATATTGACTTCGGAGGAGGACCATCATACATAATACCCTCTTCCCCCTCATACATTCTGCCGTTAGAGAAAATTAGCACAAGAAGTGGTTTTCCCATTTTAAGATATTCTGAACACAAATTAACTAAAATTTAGGATCACAAAACCTACAAATATATGACATACAAGCCTTACACAATATAAATTATATATAGATCACATCCTCTACCACATTAACATTTATACTATAAAAATTGTTATAAATCATATAGAATACATACATCTTATACTATACCATAACAACATAATATATAGCATATAGGCATCACACAATAAGGATCACAAATAAATCATAGCTTTCAACACATCAACAATGCTACATTAAAAAATATACAACATACATATATTCTACCACAACATAATATACATAATATAAGAATCATATAATATAAACTATAAATAAATTATAACATCCACATATCAACTACAATAGCATTCAAAAATATACAATATACATATATTTTATACTTCTTCCTAACAACATTACAAACACATCATATACTTATTAAACAATATTCCTACAAAATAACTAATGTACAACCACAGAAATGAAAATTCTAAACCCTAAACAGAAAATACAAATCCAAAAAATATAAATATAAGATGAATAACATACCTATAGATATGAATAATGGTGGGTTGAATGAGGAGAAATCGTCGAAGAATGAAGGTGGGCAGCTACGACGACGACAGAGAAGAGAAAGGAAGAAGAAGAAAAGATAACAGGTTTTAGGGTTCCGTGTGTGTCACGCCAAAGCGCCAGACGTGATACATGTCCTCACGCCGACACGGGAGACGTGATATATGTGGACATGCTGAAGTGCTAGATGTTATAAACATGTGTCACGTCTTTGTCATGAGCGTTTCCACGTATATCACGTCTGGCGCTTTGCCATGACACACGTGGAACATTAAAAAAAAAATGTCACGCTGGTAAAAAAGATAGTATGCGGGGAAAATGTTTGAAATCAGTGGCATTTTAATAATATGTTTCCTAATCTACTGTAGATGGGCCAAAAAACCTTCATTTTCTCTCTTTCACCTCTTTTCCTCACTTCGTATAGTTGACTACAACATTTTTCTTTTCTGGGAAGTCTTTTCTTCATTGTTCTAATGTCATCTCATATTCCTTTCTTCCGGTTGAGCAATGCTTTTGTTCTTTCTCTCTTTGAATCTCTAACTCTTTATGCACTCTATTTCTACTCTACTCCTCGAAGGCAGAAAACAATAGAGTTCTTCAACTCTTCCTATTGAAAGCAATGCTTAGTCTCTTACTCTCTGTTTCCCAGCCATTGCAACTCCAAATTCAAATTGAACTCCAAACTCCCTTGTTCTCTTGTCGCACAATGCATTTAATAGGTGCTTAACACTACTCCATGAATCTAGCTTTAGGTTTAATCTTTGGTAATTGGTTTGATTTGGAGGATAATGTTCATGCTTAAATTTGCTTAAATATGCTTGGTTTGTGCCACTTCCATATTCATGATTGCTTAATTGGTTTGTTCTAGATTTGTGTTTCTGTTCGATGGTGAACTAGAGTGTTGCCCCCAAGTTTTTCAGATCTCAAGTTCCATCGTTCCAGGTTAGTTTCCTTCATCTTATTCACCATTTTTTTCATTTTTCTTATCTAATTTTGGATTCGATTCCAAAAATTAGCTAAAGGGTTCCTTTATTTTGGGTTCCTTCATCGATGCTTAGTTTTCTTAAGTTTAAATTCTTAATGGTTATTAACTTGATTTGCTATTTAAATGTCAATTCCATCAATTCGTGAATACTTGGTTGCTTCTGTTGAAGCAACAAATTAGATTTTTAAATTTCTAAAATGATCTTGCATTGTTGTTTAGTTCCCTGCCTCTTATCCATGGGAGTTTGATGAAGACTACTTGTATATATCCCAAATTTGTGTGATTATGGACTATTTGCTCATATTCGATTTTTTGTGATTCTGTTATGTGAATTTAGGCATAAAAACTAGGTGCTAGGTAAGCGTTTTAGTATAAGGTAGTCATGACATGAGAGCCTTGCCATGTTACAAAAGCATGAACTAAGCATGTTGATATAATATTGAGTTTGGGCATGTAGTCCTCGGGCAAGTACCTTGTGTATGTGATTTTGGGTTGGTATTCTTTTGATTAGGGTAGTGGGTTTGATTATAGATTTGAGACCTCATATAGTAATTGTCTAATTTTGGTGATTATTGTTTTGTGTTCAACATGTCAGCTTCTGAAAATGATTTAATGCGTCTCTAAATATTTGTTTTGCAGCACATTTTGGCAAAAGGTAGAATGTCATGGGCCATATATGCATGCTGGTTTCTGATTCTCATGTTTTGGTTATTTTTGTTGATTGGCCGAATAAATTATTGCTGTTTCACAAGGTTGTCATAAATATAAGTTCTTTGTATGGTGGTTTGTTTTGGTCAAAGGGTTTTATGTCATTCTTTTGGGGTTATTTGTAATGGATTGTTTGGGAGTGAAAGGTAATGATTGATCTAAACTGAAGTGTAATATTCTTTAATAATTGTTTCATAGTTTGTAACTGTATTTTCCCTTTTTGGCACTTTGTATGCCTGCCCAATTTGCTTTTCTACTTTGCGGTTTGCTGGTCTCACCTAGGGAAATGCTTAACCATGTTTTTTCATCACTTTTTTTTGCGTGTTTGTCAGAAGTCTATTTCTAGTATAAACCTAACAAAAATCCCTCAAGGTTTCTTAACCTTATAACTACTTTACTGCAGAAAAGACTTATGGTTCTTTTTTATATTTTGAGAATTTCGTGATTATTATTTGATCCATTCAGAGACTCAGTTGGATTCCGGGCCTCAACACCTTTACCAGATAAAAAGTTGTTACTTTTCATTCTCGACAGGCTTTAAAAGTATGTCTTCCCTCCAGCACCATACCTATTTTGTCTTAGTTCCTTTTGATGCAACACTATATCTCAGTGATGCGGCAACAACATCTCGGTTGTGGTGGCCGCTGCAACCGCGACACCCTACAACTGCAGTCCACATCGGCCAATATTAGTTTGCATTAGTCGCATCAACCGCAACGCAATTGCGACCGTAACCAAATTGCAACCACAATTTAAAAACTTGTGCAACACCTTAATTCCATTTTACTCAAAATGTTTTATTTGAACACTTATGGTGTATTTTCTGAGCCAGTTGACCCAAGCGAGGTTAGTCTTGAAAAATACTTATGCCAATAACTTTTAGCACTTATGTGATTCTCATTTGTTTTAAGTTGGTAATTTGACAAGAGGTTGTTGAGACCCATCAAATAATAAAATTTACCGGTTCACAAACTAATTTGTAGTATATAGAATAAATTGAATCATCTCTCAATGATAAAAAAATAACAAAGATTTAATCAGATCAAGATAATTAAAATGGGGTTTTGATGATTTAAAAAGAAAATATACCGGTTGAATTAAAGAAATGCAATTAACAAAGTAACTAATCTAAGGAAATTTACCGATCTTGAGTTTAATCCATCATTGATCACAATGAATTAACTTAATTGTTAACCATGTTCTTGGCCTTAGATCACATCAAGAAGCCTCAACATGATCTAAGAATCCTCTAGTAGATAAGCATCTAGGATTTGATTAACCAAGGTTAGATAAAGTAAGTACCATCCAACATAAATTAACTTAAGATCGGGGATTTAACCAAGCTAAACTATTCATCAGAAAGCTTTAATAAATTGTTTAGTCTTTGTGATCCTCTTTGAATACATGATAATAAAGCTATTATCATATCAACATCTAAATCAAATTAAGCAATTCAATCTAGATAGAAATCAAAAGAGGAAGAAGAGAAACTTGAATAACAATTAAGCAATATGAACAATCGAAACAAGATCTTCAAATTAAACATCAAGATGGTTAATCCCTTGGATTGATTATGAAAGCCTAGCCTTCCATGGATGGGAAGGAAGAACTTAGAAATCAAAGAACAAAAATGAAATTCTAAAGAGAATGGAGAAGAAAAGAAAGAAAACTCTCACAAATACTCAAACTTTCTTCAACAAATACTCAAACTTACTTCAAATTGAATGATTGCTTAATACAAAGAGAATGACCCTATTTATACTAATCCTAGAAGCCAATTTGTAATTGAAAATAATCTAAATGCAAGCTGTAAAAACATGAAAATTGTCGAATATGGAAGCTTGATGCATGGTAGGTGGGTTGGTGGCTTCCAATTAGTAACTCTTCTTCGACTTACAGCTTGATATTCATGACCTAGATGGTACATTTTGGCTTGAAGGTCTTCATGACAGTTGTAGATCATTGTCTTCTTGAACTTTTGGCGTTAGTTTCATGCCATTTGGACTTTTACAACTCCAGATATTCTAAAAACACTGCACCTACCTTAAGTTAGGTTGGCAGAACGTGTTTCCAAATTCAAACCAACTTGTAGCTTCATAATCATGCCTAAAATGACATCTATTGACTAAATGGTAATGACATTGGATATATGGGTCTTATCTTTCCAATGGCCGAGTTTTAGCTCGAAAGGAGGCCTATAGCCCACGATATGGTCCAATATATGCACACTGCTAAGATTCTAGTGACAGCAAACCCACTATAAATTTTAGGGCTATTTGGGACGCTTATAAGTCCAATCTAGCACTTGAGTTCTTCATAAAACTTGTAGAGTCTTGTCTTAGCTTTCCAAAGACACCCAGATCACCTTAAATGGATTACCGAATCCCAAGTTATGGCCTAACCAAGGAGGAAATGTCCAAATGCATCAAAATCCAAGAATTATTCACAATTTTCATTAAAGTCCAATAAGGCCCAACAACATTAAACTCAGCTAAAATACTACTATTGGGCACAATAAACATCTAATAAAGCCTAGTACAAAGCTAACATAAGTGTCTCAAATTGATTTATCAGTAATCACTGCCTATAGCTTCCAAATTAACATGATGTTATAGAGGATCCAATGGACATTGGAACTGTAAGAAAGAAGCTAGATGATGAAGCTTATGTCAACTTGGAACAATTTTCGGTTAGTTTCAAAGAAGTTTGAGCTTATGCTTGACAGTTTGGCCTAACCATCTTTACATTTTCTTTCTTCATTGTGTTTTTATTTGTTGCTAATTGCTAACTATAAGGAGGCCAATTCTAATGTAGAAGATCAGTAAATGGCAAAAAACAATTGTTTAAACTATTTTGTTGCTGACATTTATTCAAGTTAGCATTACTTATAGTTTAATTAAGGTTTTTCTGCTAACCAAGCTGTACTGGTATTAATTACAATGACAATTGACTTTTATTTGAAACATAAGAAAATCACAATTAGCTTTTTTAAGCCAGCCTCTTTTGCATGCATTGACTAAGGCTTAGTTGTTGTTTCATTATAAGTGTATTGAAACTTGATGAAATAATTTTAGTTCATGAGCACAGTATTGTAGATGCCGATCTGATTTTTAAATATCACAGGTTCAACCATTCAACTATCAACTAGGGAGGCCTATTTGTTTGTCTTCCAATTTTATCAATTTTCATTTCTCTTTCTTCTTTTTTCCTATAAAGAAGTGAAAAGTTGAATAGCTTAGGATTCAAGGACTTGCATGGTTGGGTAGAATGAGTTATTCCCTCCTAATTTCAAATAAAAGGATGTATCTAAAAGAATTTTTTTCATTGAAAATGAAAAAGAAACTTCGAACAATGTTTTAAGAACTAATGATGGTTAGAGTTTTGGACTAAAGCAAGTCAAAATGACACAAGTTAGATGGATCAAGCAATTTATTAGAGGGTGATATATATAGCAACTTCACATTCAAAGGTTGAGGCCTTAGGTTTATTCACATTCAGGCATTTCAGCAATTTTTATAAATTTAGGCCTTAAATTGGTTGTAACTACTGAAGTTTGATTAATATTTTATACTTTTTCTATTGTACATAGGGATTTTTTGCATGCCCCTTTGTCTGTCATTACTTTCCATAATCATCCTAGAATGAAAGTGTTGAACAAGCTCTTATATGGTTTGTTAATGTTAAATCCTATCACTGAATTGATTTACATAGCCCCACAAATCCATCTAAAGGTCTATATATATATATATATATATAGGGTGGGGATCCATTTACTCCAAGAGTAAGTATTGACAGACTTACTCCATTGAGTAACTTTTCATAGAATTATTATTTTTCTAGTCAACCGTTGAATCATGTATACCAAATTTAAGATAAATTGGACATGCATAAGTATCTAATCTTATAACTGACATTTACTTATATTTTGAAAAAGCATATTATACATTAAAATAAAGTTGTTAAATGACATATCAATTAATTTTAAAATTCTATAAAACTTTTATATGTTTGATCTACTTAATGAAATTCATCGATTAGATTGATGAAATTCAAAGTTTATAAAAAGACATTCAATGGAGTAAGTGGATCCCAACCCTTATATATATATATATATATATATATATATATATATATATATACACACACACACACTGTTGAAATTGTTCCTCTACGAGAATATCAAGTTGCTATATAGAAGTTATCAAATAGCAAAGAGTTAATTATCTTGTGAACAATATTAATTTAATTAATAGTTAATTATTCAATGGTCTAGACAAAAAGTTGTCTATTTTTATTCTTCTTTTTTTAATATAGTTGTAGTAATAAGTAAATAATTATCTCAAGTATTAGTCACAATGGTCTCTCTATTTTAAGCCATTATTGATTTTCTTATTTGGCTAGAATCCTTTCTTGGTGTATTATGGTGGTTGACCATGAGGCATACACTTATATTTGTCTTGTCTGCCAGATAAAGGGAGTGGGGTCAATCACCTAATGAGTATAGAAGATCATCAGATTGAAGTAACGTTCATCAATCGGCGGGTCATGCAAATCATCAATAATTTATTTGCTAATTGTAGCTAAATAAGTTATAGGATACTATTTCTCCTTTATTTAATACTTGTCATGTAATTGTGCTATTAGTTGACCCTAAATTGATATACTCATGTTTGATTTATAATTAAAATGATTACTTAGTTTATAAATTCATCAATATTTCTTTCTTGACTTAATTAAAGTTATAAGCAAAAATTATTATATATATAAATCAAATTATTTGTACTATAGAGTTCAAATGTTAAAATAGGAAAATTACTTATATTATAAATGTGAAATGTTAAAGCAGAAATCAATACAATGCAATGAAAACAAAATATAGATTGCCATAATATTTTTAGTAATTTTTTTATTTACAATTGTAGCGGTTCAAAATCGTCACAAATAACATCAAATTAGACTAGAATTTTGCAAATAATGTGGGTTCAAAACCACCATAATATACAACAGCAAAATCGTCATATTATATATTATATATTACGGTTGTTCCAAACCACCGTAATATACAAGTAAAAAAATCGTAATTTTATACATTATACATTATGGCGGTTTACTAAAAATTGCCATAATATACCAAATGGAGAACATAATTATGGCGGTTTACCAAATCATCTTTAATGCAAATAATGGCGGTTTTAAATCATTGTTATATGCAAAAATAATCATAGTAATATACACTTTATTTTGTAGCGCAAGCATGTACCAGTAGCAGACTCTAAAATAAGATGTGACTCTACATAACCTAAACCATAGACAACTCTTTTTCCCCATTACATTCTACCTCATTCCAAATACTAGGGGTGTTCAAAATAGAATCAAACCAACCAAAATCGAAAAAACCGAACCAAATAACCAAAATCCAATCTAAACTAAAAAAAATTGGTTTTTTTTTTTTTTTAAGAAACCAATTGGTTCAGTTTTTGGTTCTAATTTATAAAACCAAACCGATCCAAATTGAACTGATCAAAAATATTATATATATATATATATATATTATAATTTGTTGATAAACTTCCCATTTTAGCCCCAACTATTCAGCCTAAAGCACTAAAACCTAATTTTATAATATTATTCTCTTGAGACTTGTTGTCACTACCCTTTTACTCGTCACCACTCACCACCAACTTCATGCCTTGTCGCCAATCGTTACAGATCATCGGACTACCAATGCAAGCCTCTCAACATCTGTCGCTCTTCGTTCTCTCTCCCTTACTGTTGATCCACCTTCCTTCTTCGAGAAGACAGACCTAAAACCACCATCCACTGCCATGCCCTTGCCAGCATGCCAGACTTCACCTTTCTTCCTTTGCCGGATTGTACACCCTCGCCTGCGCTCACCGCTGGACGCCTTCACCTGCAACATCTCACCAGATTCTGAGGTAAGTGCATTCCAATCCTCCATTCCCCCCCTTTTTTTCATGTTTTTCGATTATAAGGGCTGGGGTTCTCAAATTTTTTTCATCATTTCTTTAGGTCCTTGCTCCTTTGCTGAAGTGGGATTTTTAAAAGAGGATTTCACACGTTCAAGTTTCAACGTTTGAGGTAATTTAAGCTTTTAAGCTTATGGTTGTGGAATTAGGCTTCCTAATTGTAAACCATATGAAGTGGAAGAAACATTGGTTATTATGCTTAAATATAAAAAGTTGTTTTTCAATGAATCGAACTTGGGAAAGATAAAGTATTATGCTTATTACCTAACCCTGGCTGCATTTTGTATTTTTAATGAAAAAAAATTAAAAGGAGTGCTACTATTATAATGCAAAAATACTTGTGGATCTTGAGTCCCCCTTCCCCTGTTTGATGTGCTTTTCCATCTGGGTTCCTAAAATGTTGAGACTTGAATATGCTCCTTGTATGCTCTGTGTGTGCTAATTTATGTGTAATCATGTCACAATAAGCTACCAACATGGTGTGGCACAAATGGTAGATACTTTGGCCCCTTAAGAATGTGGTCAGGGGTTCGATTCCTAACCCATGTGTATGGAAAAACATCTGTTGGGAGATGTCAACCCATTCAATGGATCTCAGTACCTGTTGAGAGTCCCACATTGGATAGTGATATGGCTTGAATAGTAATTATAAGTGGGGGGCAACCCTTACTTCATGAGCTAGCTTTTAGGGTTGAGTTAGGCCCAAACCCAAATTCTAAGAGTACCTCGAGGGATTAGTCCCCGCAGTCGCGGGCGGGGGATACCCTGGGAAACAAAAAAAAAATGTCACAATGAGCTAATATGTGTGTGCTAGTTGTTTATTGTGTAAAGGGGCTCTAAGTTACCTTTTTGGGCCATGAAAAAAGCAAACATTTTGGGACTTAATTTTTAAAAAAGGCTAAAAGTCAAAAAACCAAACCGATTGAGATGAGTCTAATTTGGTTCGATTTTTAAATCTAAACCAAACCGATCAGTTGGTTACATAAGAGAATCGATTGGTTTGGTTCGGATGGCTAATCTCTTTAAAACTGATCTGCGAACACCCCTACCAAATACTCAAGTCGTCCTACATAGGCATAGACTGACTCCCCTGAACGACTCATTACCATTCGCCTCATCAGGAGACAAGGACGACTGATAAAGCTCCATCTTTCCTCTTTCAAAAGTCCTCCTACAAATCATTTCAATTTTAAGTATAGTTAGTGAAATCATTATCAAACAATGTTGAACTATCTACAAAAATTTATAAAAAAAAGTTATCTAATAATATTGGAGAAATCTGCAGATATGGATAAGAAACATCAACAAATGTGGAGCACAGTACAAATGTTGATTCAAATGGGAGAGAGAAACACACACAGTGACAGAGACCTACCCCTTATGTGGGGAAGAAAAAGTAAAGGCAGACATCGCGACACTAAGGCGACGGCAGTGACATTGAGGGAATGACGGTGATGGACAGAGTGAAGATGGCAGTGGATTGCGAAGTGAGCGATTGGCGAGATGGAGGTTTGGTCTCTAAAGTTGTATCCCCAAAAATGATGTCGTATATAGCTGGAATGCTTGAAAAAATTAGACAACTTTGTAGACAGATATTTCATAGAATATTTTATATAAATGAATTTTTTATTTTAAGAAATTTCATCACAAATTTATCTGAAATTTCAGACGAACTAAATTCTTTTAAATTTATTTTTTATTTTAATTTCTGTTTCAAATCTATCTGAAATTTTTGACAGAATAAATTCTTTTAAATTTAATTTTTATTTTTACAAATTTCTTTAGAAATCTCTCTAAAATTTTAGACAGATTTGATATAGAATAAATTCTTTTAAATTTATTTTGATTTTTGTCAGTTTCATTTGAAATCTGTCTAAAATTTTAGACAAATTTAAGATAGAATAAATTCTTTTAAATTTATGTTTATAAATTCCATCTAAAAATTGTCTAAAATTTAAGATAGATTTAAGAGAAAATAAGTTCTTTTCAAATTATTTTTGTTTAGAAATTCCAATTGAAACATGTCTAAAATTTCAGACAGATTTCAAACAGATATAGGAATACATCATTAAAAAATTATTATTGTCTTTAATTTGTCTCTAATCCATCTGAATTATTTTGGCACCAAGATGGTGCAAAAGTATGTGACACAATACAAATGAATTTCATATGAAGATATTTTTTCCCAATTCATCATGTATATTATCTAGAATCTATCCGTAATTTGTCAAAAATTTGTTACAAGTTTCGGACGAATTCAATTCGGATTAAAAATTTCATCCGAAATTTACAATTTTCTAGTAGTGTCTTTCGAAATAGGTTAGAATTGGATTATCTCCTTCCACTGGAGAAGATGTTCAAAACCATAACATTCTCTCGTGGTTTTTGATGTGGTAAATCAGAACGCAAGTATACGTTATCGCAAATCAAGTAATATAATAGTAAGAAAGTGTCGAACCCACAGGGATTAATTCTAAATTTAACTATCTATTAAAAGTTTACAAAACTCAATCTTATTTAAACAACTTAATAAGAGGAAGTGTTATGAAAGATTAAAAATTAAAGTATACAAGAAGAAGAATTTAATGATCAAATTAACCAAGCCTAGGATTGCAATTATTCCTCACATTTTACTTGATTCTCTTACTTCTATCTAAGATCAATTAATTATCTGAATTGTTAACTAGAAATCCTTAACTTATCTATAAGCCTCTTTCGATGGTCAAATAGAAATATCCTTAATTAATGATAAACTATATGTCTATGTCTATCAAATAATCAAGTATTCATTAAGTTCCGATTTCATTAATGGTTACATATGTCATATAGATATATGTCTATTCTATATGAACTCAAGGCTTTTGCACAAAGATCATATGTTATCTTACTTAGATCTAAAACCAAAATCCCTTTGTCAAGTTGCTTAAGGTTTATCAATTCAATTTAATTATTGGCCAATTAATTAAAAGCATTAAGAACAAGTAAGATAAACAATTCAAGATAATCAACCTACTCTTGGATATGATAAACGAATCAAATTACGTGTGAGTTCAAATTGCAATCCTAGTATAGAAATTTAGCTACTCATTATATTAAAGGAAACAAAAGAACAAGTGAAAAACATGATAGAAATGAAAGTGGTTGTTGGTATTAACAAGAACACCACGGGGTAGAGTTTCGGGATTTACTTTAAACAAATTGGAATATCTAACCTTGAAATCAAAGTATAAATCTCACAATTTATGAAAGCTTCACCCCTAACTCTAGGAAGAACCTTAACTAGACATCAAGATGAAGAAACTTGAATAAGATGAAGATTATATTATACAAACTACAAGAGCTTTGGGATTTCCTTTAAACAAATTGGAAGATCTAACCTTGAAATCAAAGTATAAATCTCACAATTTATCAAAGTTTCACCCCTAACTCAAACTACAATGAGAGAATTCAGAAATGGTGCCCTTAAGTGTGGCAAATGCCTTCCTTTTATAGGCAAAGGCTAGAACTATTCAATTACAATTTTGTCAAATTTCTTTGCACATGGGTTGAAATTTCAGCTTTGAAGATTACCAAATTCTTCATTGCTTCTGTCATAATTTGGAAATCTTCTCTTCATCAAAGTTATAGCACATGCAGTCGTGAAGAACATGTCAAAAATTCAGCCCGATCTAACGGTTGGATATTGAGTTCTGACCATTTTTCCGAAACTACGCAGATTATATCAATAATGACAGCCACCAACTTGTTGCCTAATTTTGACCCACTTCCGGTGCTAATATGGAAATCTTCATTTCTATGAAAGTCATAGAGAATGAAGTCATGCATGACATATCAAAATTGTAGCTACATCCAACGGTTAGATCTTGAGAAATCACCAAATAACCGAGTATAGGTTTGAGCAAGAATTTTCTGATTTGTCCTGAATTTGATGTAACCCAAAATTCACTGAGTTTAGGTCTTCATTTCTCTTCTGTTTGAGCTATACTGATATCAACATCCAAGTTCATGATATTTTGGTTTAACAACTGCTTTGAATAGTCATTCGGGTGTTCTGCTCAATTTGTAACAACATAACCAATATATAAGGAATTATGCAATTTTCACTTCATATATGCAATAATTTAATAAGAATAGACCAATGAGAGGTGCTAAATTATGCATATAAAATATGTTTATCAGTTTTTTAGTTCAAGCATACATAGTAGCAGGGCCAAGAAGGACATGTATATTGCATGTTGTGTGTGATTTGGATGACTTTCTATCATGTCATGTATGGTATGCAAATAAGGACAGGTGTAGTCCATGGTTTACGTATGTCCCAGTTTGTGTTGCTTATGTTGTGGCCATCTATGTCCCAATTTATGTTTTTGCCATCATACTCAATTTATTGTACATTCACATAACTACTTATGCATATTACTCTTTGTTAAAAGGTTGAATAATTAGAGAATTTGATGAGAACATATGGATACAATTTTTACCCAGTAAGTTTTGAGCTATTCTTTTATCGTGAGAGTATTTTCTTGGCCATCATATTTTCTTGTTACTAGCTCATATATATTTTTATTGCATCGTTTCATTATTATTATTTTTGGCTAAAGAGAAGCTTTTTATTGCACTTGCATTTAATCTCATGGAACTTGGTGGAGTCATGTGTTTCCTTAAGAGATGATATTAGGCCATGTTTCCAACTTTGAGACTTTACATAATATTTTTGTTCTTTCACATATTGCCACTAGTCTTCCCATTGAGCATTCATATTTAGCCTTTCTTTCTTAACCTTTTCCCAAGTGTTTAAGAAAGTTGTGTTATTATTGCACAATGTGGTGATATAAGGAGAGTTGGAAATTGAAAATAAAAATTGGAAAGAAAAGAAAATGCAAAAACAAAAAAAGTGGGGAAAAAAAAAGAGAAAAAGTGTGAAAGTAAAAAAGAAAAAGAAAAAGAAAAAATGTTGGTTTTGGAAGTTAGTAAATAAAGAGGTTTGAAAAAGAATGGAAAAAGACATGTTGAAAGTGTAGAAAAAATATCTTCTAAATATTTTTGAAATGCTTTGATATTTATTATTAGCCGTTAGCCTTTATATTTCCCTTTTACCCACATTACAAGTTAATAAAGTTCTTTTTGATATTAAGGAACTGCATGGTTCTTTCAATATACATGATTGATTTTAAAGTGTGATATATGAAATGAAAGAATATAACACAAGAAGGGGGATTGAATTGTGTTATTAAAACTTGGAAAACTTTTTGTGAAAACAACTTCGCAAATAAACATTGGATGCACAAACTGCTTGAAACGAGCTTTGGACGCAGAGAACTTGTTTAAGTAGAATCTTTGGATGCAAAGAAAATTCATTAAAACTAGAGGTAATCAAGTGATAGAAACTACAATATCAGTCCCCAAAAGTTAGAGAAGGAAAGATTAAAGCAAGAAGAAGGAAGGAGAGAATCACACAGCTAATTTATACTGGTTCACTCTTATAATTTAAGAGCTACTCAAGTCCCTTTGACGAGAAGGATTTTTCACTAATCTTTTCAAGATTACAAGTATTCTACATCTCTTCAGATAACAAGTATTCTATACCTCTTCAGGTAAACAAGTTTTCTAAACCTCTTCAGGTAAACAAGTATTTTATACCTCTTCAGGTAAACACAGAGTAAAAAGAGTTGTGTTTGAAAACACTTGACAACAAAACTCAGGATTTGTGAGGATAAGAACTATGAAGCTTAGTTTATCTAAAAATATCTTTATACAAATAATATGAAAGTGTTAGAAAGAATTATCAGAAGCTTGATAATGTTTGTATTTCTTGTTTTTCGTCACTGCTCTCATCTTTGAAGACAACTTGTATTTATATTCTTCAAAGCTTTGATCTTGTCTTCATGAGCTATTCGTCCAACGGTAATAAATGTTCTCATTCTAAGCTGCATTAAATGCGTAACACTAATAACGTGTTTATTTTCTCTTGAGAAGTGAGCTTGGTTATCATTGTTACTAAGATCATCAAAGTCTTGTACTGAATCTTCTGAGTGAACAGAGATATCTTTGTTGCTGAACTTGTACAAATGTTAGGTGTGTCAGTATCAACATATTTTGACTTCTTTTTGCCGCGCACTTTATCAGAGGTCTCTTCAGCATTTAATGATGAACAATTCTTGAATTTGAATTCGAAGCCTTGGACAAATGCTTGATCTGAACTTGAAAAAGACTTTGCACGATCCAATAAAATAGTAATAAAATAATTTAAAGAATATATATATATATATATATTGGACGCATGCAACAATTTCAGTTAATAACGAGAACCATATTGGACGCATATGAGAAATTTCTTTTCAGTTGTCTTCATAAGGTCAATTGGACACACGTTTAAGAAAAAATAACATATAGTTAAATTTGTGCTTTCTAATCATAATTTAATCAACATTAAAACAACATTGAATTAACAGATTTCGTGGTACAAGCTGGTTATCTTGAAATATTTATATGTTCGTTCCAATTTAATACCTTTGTTATCTTCAAAACTTTAAGGGGTTTAATTCCTTGAACTACTTTGATTCTAATTTTAATTTCTTAAAGCGTCTTTGGTTTCAACAATCTCTCCCTTTTTGATGATGTCAAATATTATTAAATTTGATTGAACATAATAAAATTCATTTTACATTGTAGCTGCGGTTTGTATGAGATTTACGTTTTGCAGCGTTTATTCCAGCGATTACTAGAAATTGCTGATGATATGTTTTACGACGCCGTTATCAATAGCTATTGGTCAACCTCCGCAAAACACCATTAGTGACGGTTGGAACGGCCGCAAAACATGAATTTGATCCACCGTTAATGCATTTTTTTTTGTAGTGATTATTCTAGTGAACTTGATAGTTCAACAAAAGGTTTTTAATCTTAATTAGTCTTACAATTTAATCTTTACAAAATCAAGTTGGCATTTTGATATAAAAGTGAAAGAGATATAATTTAATAAATTTCATGATGAGGAGTATAATTAGGTTTGTACAACGCATGTTAAGTCAACAGTGAGTCAAACAGAAAAACAAAGGAAGTAGAGTGTAATTTATCTCTTTTAGAGTTTACCGCCAAAAGAATATGGAGTGTAATTTACTTAAAAGATTATGATAAGTGAGTATTATAAATAAATTGTTCCCCTACCTCACTGTCACAGGTCATCGCTCTTAATCTTTCATGCAATCAAGGGTGGCTCCTCACGTACCTTGAGGAGGCCACAGCCTCCCAAAATTATTTCAAATTGTTAATTTTACATATATTTAAAAAATGATTTTGATAGAATTAATTGAAGTTTAATAGTATTGATAAAAATATTATTTGGACATGTAATTACGTCTTTCCTCTTGCATTTTCCTTATTGCCCATTTAATTAATTTTATTGTTTTAAGCTATACGTTAGGGGGGAAAAACTTGGTACGACCACAAGGCATGAGACTAATCTCTTCTCGAACGTCAACTTGACTCTGATCATAATATGTTTTCAGTGAAATTTGAATTCTTTGCAAGTAAAGTTTACTCACATGAAATTCAATTTACCAACTCAATCACATCCCATGATTTATACTTTAACAAATGGCATGAATGATATTATATTGATTTTTTCTCTTTTAAAACTGTTATTACCTTAAAATTAGAAAATATGCATGGTACTTAAAGTTGCACTCTTTCCTGGATAATTACAATGTCATGACAAAAATGCAATTCAATCAAGAGGAAAAGGTAGCTGAAATGTGAAGAGGTTAACATATATTTTGTCTAGTAGTTCTATTTATCACGATGAATTTTATAAGAATTATATTACGAATACACAATCATTCTTTAATACATTATAAGAAATCTCATTTTTGTATACATTTCTAAAATTTACAATGTATTATTTATCATAACTCTATTTTATTTATGTATCTTCAATTTTTAGAATTACTCTTCCTCACCAAGACTAACCGGTTTTTTATATGACCTATTAATAATAGTATCAAAGCCTTATCGCTATCTCTGACATAATTATTAATTAACATGTTATCAATAGCATACATACAAAACGTTATGAATGAGAAAATAAAAAAGTGGAAAGGTTGGAATTGAAGAATGAGACTGATGAAGAGAAAACATATGAGATTTTATGAAAATACTCAAGGTAAGAGCTCACACCTTTATAGGGAAATAGATATTTTAGAAATAATGGAATTAGCATTAATTGTTTACATACCATAGATTATTTTTTTTAAAAAAATTATAGTCTCCAAATAAGTATTGTCTGTTAAGTTGTGCATTTTTTCAATATAAACCAATTTTGAAACTTTTTAATAATAGACATTCTCCCAAGATGGCCCCAGTACATTCTCCCACGATTTTTTTGCCGAGATGCCCTTTCCTCTGGTTGCATCCTTTGGTGACAAATCTACCCTTATATTTCTCAATTTCAACTCTAACATATTAATTGATCTTAAAGACCCATTTACATGGAATAGTCTTACAATTAGTGAATAACTCCACTAATTCTCAAATACCATTTTTTTCATAGAAGTTAACTCAACATCTATAAATATTATTCATTGAAACCAATAGGGATTAGAAATAACTTTGTGAAGAGAAGTAGGATTAAAATATTCTCCAGAATTAAAGCCATGCTCCTGCTGCTATATAAAATAATCTTTGAATTTAACAAGTCAATTTAGGATGTCTTTTTATTATCTTTTAGGTGGAACTAAATTAACAGTTTAATTTTTATTAGGAAAAACTCAAGTCTGATATTGGCTAATGATAGTGTCTAATAAGAATTTATAAAGTTTGGACACCCATCACTTTACAAGCTGATTTTGTGGGGATAAGTTAGACCTAAAATCTAATATGATATCAGAGCTATCCTAGATTCATTGATGAGCCACCTATTATATTATCCAGGTATCAAGTCCAATAGTGCTGGACATGAAGTGGTCTATTGGAAAAAACTGAAGTCCTACATTGGCTAAAAATAGTGTCTAATAAGAGTTTATAAAGTTTAGAGACCCTCACCTTACACACCAATTTTATAAAGGGAAGTTAGGCTGAAAATCTAATAATTTTGTTCTTTATTATCAACCTTTGGTTAAGGAATATTAACTTCATCCACAATTCCACATGATTAACAATGTCATCAAGGGTAAAAGGAGGTAACCTCCAAAAAGACGGTGGTTGTATTTTTAATAAATGTCCATCAATCCTTCCACCAAAAAAAATAAATGACCATCAATCAATAATAAATGGCCTCGTGATGGACTGCCTTCCGAAATAACAATGGAGTACCTGCCACTTGTCATTGCTCTTAATGTTGCATGCAGTCATGTGGTCCATTAATCCCTTTTTGTGTTTCACATGTCTTGAATTTTATCTAGACTGAAGTGCGTCTTCATACACAAAACTCGCACCATACATAGATATTCGCATATACATTACTAGATTTCTCCTCAGAGACGTGGAGAGTTTGAAAATCTACGATCAAAATGCAAAACAAAATGTAAATCGTTTTCAACGGACAATGTCCCATTGAATTATGTCTAGACTGAAGTGCGTCTTCATACACTGAACTCGCATCATACATAGATATTCGCATATACATTATTAGATCCCCTTATATATATATATATATATATATATATATATATATAATAAAAGGAGTAATTTATTATAAAAATAAATAAAATAAATTTTGACAATTAAATTATCTATATATAATTAAAATTAAAACATAAAATCATATGATATTTTAAATGATTATATAACTTTTAAATAATATCTAATTTTCATTATATATGAATAATTCAATAATTAAGATTTATTTCTTTTACTCTCACGATCAACTAATTCTCTCATTATATATATTCATATATCAACCACGTCATAATATATTGCAGAATCGTTTTCCACGCGCACCCATGGGACTAGTCCCAATTCCATATATTGGTGTATTCTTCATTTTCATTTTCTCGTAATTCTATTCTGAAATCCTCTATATATAATTATCTATATATAATCAAGATTAAAATATAAAATTATATAATATTTTAAGTGATTATATAATTTTTAAATAATATCTAATTTTTATTATATATAAATAATCCAATAATTAAGATTTATTTCTTTTAGTCTCACAATCAACTAATCCTCTCATTATATATATTCATATATCAACCACGTCATAATATATTGCAGAATCGTTTTCCACGCGCACCCATGGGACTAGTCCCAATTCCATATATTGGTGTATTCTTCATTTTCATTTTCTCGTAATTCTATTCCGAAAAATGTAGTTTCATATTTCACAAAATCATAATGTCGAAGATCAAAAATAAATAAATAAAAAACAATACATGTGCCGTATTTAGGCCTTTTAGCAAACAGTACGTACTTTTAAAGAATCACGAGCGAAGAATTTACTTGTCATGAAGTTAGGGTACAAAGACACAAACATTTAAGCAAGTTTTACTTTTTCTTTTTGCTCTTATAAACTACCACTGTACGAAAATTCACATCTGATTTACGGGGTAATTTGCCTATATTAGTACATAAAATCTGGTTTTAATCTTGATATATTATATGGGACTTAAAACATGTAAATAAATTTTGAACTAATACAGAACATTGTTTGTTTAATTGAAGGGATTTTGGGGACTAGCAGAAGGGAATTTTTATTTTATTAATTCATATTTATATTGAATAAGATAATGTGGCATTTCCTGCCACTATAAATAGCATGGTAGATAAGTATGATCAAATAGTAAACTTTGATAAATCAGGTTTTAGTTACTATCAATTGTATGATTAAGAATGATTAAACTAACCGTAATTTCTATCCTTTCAATGACCAGGTTATAGTTTAGTGCGCAAAGCAGGAGTCCACTGTCCAAAATACAGACGGATGTACTGTTTATTCTTTATTTGTTTTTTCATTGTTTAGTGTTGTAACTGTCTTTGAGCGTTGCACCATAATATTTGACTCAATGATTGTCCTGACCTTGATCTCCCATTTTCGTCTTTTAATGCAATTTAACTTATGTCAAAATAAAAAATATTATTTACCAAAAAATAAATAAATAAAAGATTATGATAAGTAAGAGTACAAATTAATACTTCACCTCCCTCACCACAACACATTACAGTCATTACTTGTTATAATATTGCATGACACGCTATGCACGTGGAGTGCCATCTAGTAGTATAAATATATACCTAAAAGACTAACACCAACCAGCCTTCGCAACAGTAGTATATCCCAAGGTTGTGGTACTACTCAATTCAACGCCATGGCCATCTCAAACACAAACCTTCTTCAAACCAAGAAACCCCTCTCCCTTCCTCTGCTTGCCTTCATAACCTTCTTCCTCATGCTACTGAACACGGTGAACTCATCAGATTCACTCTCCTTCAACTTCAACAACTTCGGGCCAAATCAAAGGGATATAATCCTCCAAGGTGATGCCCAGATTCCATCAACTAATACCCTACAGCTTACCAGGACAGACAGCAGTGGCAGGCCACAGAGAAGCAGTGTTGGCCGAGCCTTGTACTATACTCCGGTACGCCTTTGGGACAGCAGCACCGGCGAGGTCACAAGCTTTGAAACCTCCTTCACCTTTGTCGTCACATCATCCACCATCAATATAGGTGATGGCCTTGCCTTCTTCATTGCACCACCTGAAACTACCATCCCTCCTGGTTCTGCCGGGGGTCTCCTCGGACTCTTTAGTACAGTAAACTCTCTCAACAACTCCACGAACCAAAATGTTGATGCCAACAACTCCTTGAACCAAATTGTTGCTGTCGAATTTGACACCTACATTAATGGCAACTGGGATCCAAATTATCGACACATTGGAATTGATGTCAACTCTATTAGGTCGTCCGCAGCTGTAAGATGGGATAGGAGATCTGGGGCAAAAGCCACTGTCGATATAAGCTATAACCCTGCCAATAGAAAACTAAATGTCGTTTCTTCTTATCCTAATTATAGTGGAGTTTACACTGTCTCTTATAACATAGATTTGAAGACTGTGCTTCCGGAATGGGTCAGAATTGGATTCTCTGCTTCCACTGGAGATGAAGTTGAAACACATAACATTCTCTCCTGGTCTTTCAGTTCAAGGTTGCAGAGCATCGAGGCCTCGAAGGAGGACATGTATATTGAACGTTATGTGTGATATGGAGGACTTTCTATCATGTCGTTGTTGATATGCCAATAAGGACTCGTGTAGTCCATGGTTTACGTACGTCCCAGTTTGTGTTGCTTATGTTGTAACCATCTATTTGCCAAAACTAGCTTTATGTGTTATATGTAATATCTGGCTGCTACTGTTTGTCCACTTTATTTAATTTTGTTATGTGCCTTCTTCTAAAGCATTCCTTATATTAATATTGCAATATCACACACTCAAACCAAGCACCATATATCTCTCGTTTATGCATACTTCATCTTTGCCTTGGCGAACATATATTAACCATTGAGACACACAGATGCACAGATAAAATTGTCGTTCACTTAAAAGGCCTCAATACATTTGCTTGGAGAAAAATAATCAGACAAGTTGAGTTATGTTTATATTATGTAATAAAAATGAAAATTAAAACATTTATATAAATTGCGGAAAAAATTTAATTTGATCTTGAAAATATGAAGATTGTCTCATTTACCATTTTGAAAACAGTGACCTTAAAAATAGGTGCATTTCTAAAAATTCAATTTATGTGAAATCTGATAATTCCCTCGATAAAATAAGCAGGAGTTTAAATCTGATCTATTGAGTGTAATATTTTTTTACACTATTATCAAATTATGTGTTAGCACATCGTTAAAAGAGTTGGAACTTAGTAGTTGTAATGATATTTAAATTTTTTTAATGATTTGACAATACATAATTAGATGATAGTGTACATAAATTTTACAGTGACAATTTATCAAAATTAAATCCAATAAAAAATATATCATAAATAATAATTTTCTTTCAAAAGGCTACTGAGTACTAATCTTGGTCTAGAAATTGCATATATCATGTTTAAGGCCCGTTTGGATATGCTTATATACAACTTATTTGGACTTATCTATTACAATAAGCGCTTATGAAGTATTTTTATTCTGTTTGGGTGAGCTTATTAAAATATTTTATGAAACTCCTATAAGCTGTTTTGAACTTATTTTTTATAAACTAAAAATTTAAGTTTATGAAAATAAGCTTTTATGAAAGTTACAAATACCTTAGGTACTAGTTGTTTTTATAATAATTTTTTATAAAATTAACCTTTAAGGGATTGACACAATTCATAACTTATTCTCAAATGTTTGATATTTATTCTAAAGAGTTTATAAAAAGCGCTTCTCAAAGTGTTTATCCAAACGTTATTTGATTTATTTTAAATAATGTTTATGACAGTAAAGCTTATTAAATAAGTTCTACTCTAATATGTAGAAAAAAAAACAAAAGATAATAAAAATGAGTTGGCTTGATGGGATTAGATGTGGGCCGTGAGGATGTGGGAATTAAGGGATGTGTTGGCTGGATGTTGAGGGAAATGTGGGGCTGTGTTGGTGAGGGAATTAAGGAATTGGTTTGTTGGATATCTGTGGCGGTGTGAGGCCGTAAGTGTGAGGGAATAAAGGAATTGGTTGGCTGGATATTTGTGGAGGTGTGTGAGGGAATTAAGGGAGGAGATGAGTTGGAGGATAAGGGTGACGTGACTGAAGTTGAAATGAGGTGGTTATTAGGTGCGGCAGAAATAGAGAAAAGGGAGGAGGAAGTTAAACCGGGATATTTTGAGTGCGAGTGATTTGGAGAATTGGATAAGGATGTGGCTGTGGTTCAAGTGGTGAAATGGAATTTGGATTATTTGAATTTGAAAATGGGAGAACATGTTCAAGAAATTCAACATGACGAGATACACGAATTTTGTGGTTGATTGGATTATACCAAAGATAGGCACTTTGGGTGGAACTGTATCCAAGAAAAATACAAGGGTGAGACCGTGGCTCAAATTTATTTTTAACATAAGGTTTAAGTTAAGGAAAGCATAAACAACCAAAGGTTTTGAGTTTGGTGTAATTGGGAGAAGAATTGAATAAAATTTGAAATGGACTTTTCATGCTTAGAATTGATGTGGGAAGGCGATTTGATTAAATAGGCAGCGGTTTGGAAAGCATAGGTCCAAAATTTGAGGGGCAATCAAGTATAGTTAAGTAAACAATGAATGATTTCAACTAAGTGTCTATGTTTTCGCTCTGAAACACCATTGTGTTCAGGAGTGTAGGGTAGGTGGTGAGATGTGAGATGCCATGAGATTGAAGGAAAGATTTAAGTTTTAAAACTTCTCCACCATTGTCAATGTATATTGTTTTAATTTTAAGGTTAAATTGATTTTCAACAAGAGATTTAAATGTAGGAAAAATGGTAGCGACATCATATTTGAGTTTTAAGGGATATAACCAAACATATTTGGAGAAATGATCAATGAAGATAACATAATAATGAAAACCATTAATTGATTCCAAAGGAGCAAGACCCCATACATCTAAATACACAAGCTCCAATGAAGCAGTACTAGTTAAACTAGTCCTAGAAAAAGGTAGCCTGTGACTTTTATTAGAAAGACAAGAGGTACAATCAACAACTTTTGATAAAGAGACGGGCAAGCAGGAGGAATGGATCACATGATGAAGGATGCAGTGTGCAGGATGACCAAGACGGTGGTGCCAATGTTGGAAGGAAGGTTGAACATGACATGTGCCGCTTGAGGTGAGGGATGGCGAGAAAGGAATGGAACCTTGTAAACATTTCTTTCATTCAGGCTGCAAAGCAACGTCGCCCCCATGCTCAAAAACTTTACCTTAAAATGCAAAGGAAAAAATTCAATAGACACATTATTATGTTTACATAATTGGGAAACAGAGAGTAAATTTTGAGTAATGGAAGGAACATATAAAACATTGGAGAGTTGTAAAGGTTTAGAAGAGGTGGGAAGGGAAGTGGAACCCATGTGAGAGATAGGCAAACCTGTTCTATTGGCCACGGTCAGTTAATGAGCACCCTCATACTCAATTTTGAGAGATAGATTGGCAAAGTCATTGGTAATGTGATGGGATGCCTAATTAATCATTTTGAGACACTTATGTTAGCTTTGTACTTGGCTATATTGGATGTTTATTGTGCTTAATATTAATATATTAGCTAAGTTTTATGTTTTTAGGCCTTATTGGGCTTTAATACAAACTGTGATTAACTCTCAGATTTTGATGCATTTTGACATTTCCTCATTGATTAGGCAATTACTTGGGCTTTGGTGATTCGTTTGAGGTGCTCTTGGCGTCTGTGAAAAGCTAAGATAAAGATTTACAAGTTTCATGAAGAACTCAAGAGCTGGATCATACTTATAATGTTCCAAAATAGGCTTGAAAGTCATAGTGGGCTTGTTATCGTTGGAATCTAAGAAGTGTGCACATATTGGACCATATTGTGAGCTATAGGCCTCCTTTTGAGTTGAAACTTGTTCCATTGGAAAGATAAAATGCATAGCTCCAACTTTACTGAAGACCATTTTGTCAATAGATGTCGTTGTTGGCATGATTATGAAGCTGCAATTTGTTTTGAATTTGGAAACACGTTCTGCCAACGTGACTTGAGGTTGGCGCAGTGTTTTTAGAATATTTTGAATTGTAAAAGTCCTATTGGCGTGAAATTGGCGCCATTGGAAAGCTTAGACCTAAAGCTACAACCCTTATGAGACTTTTAAGCCAAAATACGTCATTTCAGTCATGAAAGTTAAGTAAGATGTTAGAGAAGAGTTGGTGAGAAGAAGCCACTAACCATACACCAACCCATCAACCATATATCAAGCCACCATTATTGACTTGCATTCTAGTTGTTTACAGCTTTTATCAACTGTATATTGGCCTCTATGATTAGTATAAAATAGGACCAATCTATCTTATATTGATGATTAATAAAATTTGAAGTAAGTTTGAGTATTTGTGGGAGTTCTCTTTCTCTTCTTCTCCCTTCTCTTTAGAATTTCGTTTTTGTTTTTTATTTTTTGAGTTCTTCCATCCTATCCATGGAAGGCTAGGCTCTTGTAATTAATCCAAGGGATTAACTATCTTGATGTTTAATTTGGAGATCTTATTTTGCTTGTTTATATTACTTAATTGTTATTTAAGTTTCTTTTCTTCCTCTATTGATTTTAATCTAGATTGAATTGCTTAATTTGATTTAGATGTTTATGTGATAATAGCTTTATGATTATGTATTCAAAGAAGATCGCAAAGACTAAACAATATATCAAAGCTTTTTGATGGATTGTTTAGCTTGGTTAAATTCCGGATCTTAAGTTAATTTATATTTGGATGGTGCTTACTTTATTTAACCTTTGTTAACTAAATCCTAGATGCTTATCTAGTAGAGGATTCTTGGATCATGTTAAGGCTTCTTGATATGATCCAAAGCCAAGAACATGGTTAGCAATTAAGTGAATTCCTTGTGATCAATGATGGATTAAACTCAAGATCGGTAAATTTTCTTAGATTAGTTAATTCATTAATTACTTTTCTTTAATTCAACGAGTGTATTTTCTTTATAAATCATCAAAATCCCCTTTTAATTATCTTGATTTGATTAAATCTTTGTTTTTGGATCCTTGAGTGATGATTTAGTTCATTCTCTATATTACAAATTAGTTTGTGAACCGGTAATTTATATTATTTTGACGGGTCTTGACAACCTCCTGTCAAATTTGGTGTTGTTGCCAGGAATCCAAGGCAACTATTTGATTATTTCAAGACCCCATTTAACTCTAACAATTGTATTGATTTTGGTTTTTGAAGCTTTTTCAAGTGGAAGTCGGCTGAAATTAGGTAAAAGGCATCGTGTCAAGATTTTGGTTGAATAAAGTATCTCTGATCGAGCTAAATTTTGGTAGACTAATGGAAAACGTTATTTTGAGAAATGCTCACTATGGCAGTAAGGTTACCCTTATTTTAGTCAAATTCCATCGTTTGACAACTTTTTCAATTTTTTAATATTTATTATTATTATGTTGGATAACATTTTTGTGTATATTTCACCCTATGGTGATTCCATAATTTTTTTAAAAAAAAATCTCTGGATAGGTTTTCTGTAGTTGTTTTGTGTATTTTTACACTTATTTTTGTGTTTTTATGTTTGGTCACTTATCTGATGGAGCATAGACTTGATGAGCTGTCTTATCTGGTAAGGCAGTTGGCAATGAAACAATATCAGTTACCTGAGTAAGAACCTGCAAGATTTTGCAGTATATGTTATAGTTCTTTTCATCCCACATATACATGCACCATATTGCAAGATGATGGTTTTGTATTTCAAGACTATTCAATTACTGTAACAGGTGTGTCGCAACCGTCCCGAAGGGCGCCGCGAAGGGAGAAGGCAACTAATAATTAAAATATTGGTAAGTTGAAAAGGGTTTTTGGAGTCGCCACCAATCGATTTTTCCATTAAAAATGGAATGGTGTGATTGGACACCTGCAGATAGAATCTGCGTACCAGAGTTTAAGTTCGGGGGTTTGATTACGGATAGGGAAGGTATTAGCACCCTACACCATCCGTTCCGAGAATGGTTACCTATTTAATCTAAAGTTATCTGCTTAAGTTAATTGGGTTAGTCATTTATTATTTGAAGAAAATATTTTTATTTTTTATTTTTATTTTTTTATTTATTTATTTTATGTCTCATTTTGTCAAGCATATTATCAAAGGTGATAAATGACTGAGACAGGGAATGAGTGGCTTAAGAGCCATTATTGGGAAACAAATTGTAGACCCGTAATTTATTAAAGATGACAATAGTGAATTAGAACTTGGATTTCCAAGAAAATATTTTTTGAGAAATAAAATGATTTTTTTTAAAAAAAAATGAATTTCTCAGTTGAGAAAATTCTTTAACCAGGTAAATGATTTGAAAATACATTGTTTAAAAGGAATTTCAAATTTTAATTCACCATTGTCATCAAATACAGGTTGTACGAATTTGTTCGCAATTATTTATTTTTATTATTATTTTTAAATAATATATTTATTTTTATTGTTTTAAAAATATTTTATTTTTATTATTATTGCTTTGAAAAATATTTTTTTTTATTATTATTGTTTTGAAAAATATTTTGCTTTTATTATTATTGTTTTGAAAAATATTTTGTTTTTATTATTATTGTTTTGAAAAATATTTTGCTTTTATTATTATTGTTTTGAAAAATATTTTGTTTTTATTATTTACTTTGGGATCGAGACCTGCCCACGCATTCGCAGCGAAAATCTGATATAAATGCCTCAAGAATACTAGAAAGAGTTTAGTTGATCGGACTCCCGATCCTCTCCCAATTTCTGTCATCGGCCAGTTTTAAAATGTTGCGCAAGGAATTAATATTTAACATTATGAATGACGTAAGAAAGATGAGGAAGAATGGTGATGTGATTTTTGTTGAGAGTTAAACGCGATAAAGCTGGACAAATTAGACCGCAACAAAATTAACAATGGAATATGGCTTTTATTAGAGATTATTTATTGCAGCCGACTCATGTGCAAAACCATAAAAATTCTCACTCGCGCCATAGGAAATTAAAATGTCGGCTGTAATCATGATTAATTTTAAATATCCTATCATTGGAACCTTATTTCACAAATTAATTTTAACATGAATAAGATGATAAAAATTGATAAAATTAATCATGAAATAATATTTTTGTAGGAAATTATTTATAATTCCGCCAGCGTTCCCGGCAAATCTATAAAGAATTTTCCTTGCCTCAAGAACATTTAAAAAATGTCACCATCGCGACATATTTTTAAATTATCTTATCATTGGAACCTTATTCCATAAATTAATTTTTAAGAAAAAAAGTAAGATGATAAAATAACAAATTAATGAAATTAATCATGGAATAAGATTTTTCTAGGAAATTATTTATAATTCCGCCAGCGTTCCTGGCAAATCTATAAAGAATTTTCCTTGCCTCAAGAACATTTAAAAAAATGTCACCATCGCGACATATTTTTAAATTATCCTATCATTGGAACCTTATACCATAAATTAATTTTTAAGAAAAAAAGTAAGATGATAAAATAACAAGTTAATGAAATTAATCATGGAATAAGATTTTTGTACGAAATTATTTATAACCCTGCCAACGCTTCCGGCAAAACTAAAAAAAATTTCCTACCACGGGAAGAATAAAAATTTCATCGCCATGACAACTAATTTTGATTGTTCCCGCTTTGAAATTTTATGCCATAATTAATGATAAAATACCAAATAGTTATAAAAAGGTTTTTTTTTATTAGAACAAACATCAATGTCATAAAGTTTAAAACCAATCTAATCAATCATGACAAAGTGAATCAAGAAAGAAATAAATCATAAATGTTAAAGCATAATAAATGATATAAATAAAATAAACAATTGAACGTACAAGTCAAACACCCTATGGCATTGCATTCTTTAATTTTATATTGCTGGAATTCCATTTTTGGTTTTTATTTTTTCACCGGATGCCATGAACAAAATTCAACATAGACTGATTTGTTTTTTTCTTTTTTTTTTTTTACTATTGTTATTATTTTTTCTTTTTCTTTTTTAAATTCTACTTTATCAGCATCACCTAAAAAACTACAATAAGATCTACAATTCACGTAAGGCCCAACTATTGTCCGTACCCCATTCCATAAGAGAGTGTATAAATATAAGCCAAGTTATTCCATTGACAAAAACAGAGGCGTCTGAGGTCTCTAACCAATACACACACCTCCAAAGTGAAACGATAATAAAGATCGTGGTTTCCCAATGCTAAGTCCAGCCGTACTATCTATAGTTGGCTCACAAATGACCCTTGCACAGTAAAACTTGCTTTCCAAAATACCAATATTTCGAGAGCAAACGCAAGAAACTAAAAAAAGGTGCCAGCCCCACAGTTCCATTACAGGACCAATTCAGAATACCTGACAAGCTACAAGACTATCCTAACCATAATGTTTCATCAAGAAAAAACCGTGTTGCAAGGCATGCTAAGCACAACACCCATTTCTTTGAACCAATACACATCAGATGAGGAAACCAGATTCAAGAAATTTGAGATAACAGCTTGAAGGTATGTCAGTATACTATAAAAACAACAAGCATATGAATCTTAGATGCCAACGTGAAATAAAACTAAAATAAGTGCAATCTGAATTGAATGAACAAGGTAAAATTAAAAGTCAAGGTCTATGACATTAGAACACACAGTTCAAAGAACTATTTCCAACACCCAAAGTTACATCACCAAAACCAAACTCAAACCCGTTGTGACTTAACAGGTGGCCAAACAGTTTATGCAAGGTGTTACAGCCAATAAATCCCATAGAAAACCGGAACAGGGTCCTAAACAGCATATTGCGAAAGTGAGCTTTTCAATTTCCATAATGGCAAAATAGCATTTTGTTAAAAGAGACGTGGGCATGTTAGCATGTCACATTGAATTGTAAACTGAAAAACACAAAACAGGAACAAACAAGTAGAGATCAGAGCCATTAAGGAACTGACTCGAACAGACTTGATTTTATGCAACACAATCTAACACTACCAAGCCACCAAACCATCCGATATACTACATGCCCTTGCCAATCAAACCAGTTCTCATATCAGTTTCATGACAGATTTGTAGGTTAAGCTTTATGTTCAATACCCAAATCATTTCACACGACTTTCAGCAAGGATGAAGAGCAGTTCAACACTAAAGATTTGAGGAATGAAACTTAGGTGCAAACTTTTCATAAATAGCATTATAATCATAAACTTGCCACCTTTTACCCAACACCTCACCATTATCATTAAACCAGAATTATTCCAACATTCCAAAACAAAATGCTAAATAGACTGGACCATGATTTGCTAAACAAATCCAACCAAAATGGCTAAATCAAACCAAGCCAAAATCATTATCAACCAAATCCAGATGCCTTTGAATTATCATCATAAGATCAGAACCAATGAACAGTCAAAACAGAATTACTAAAACAAAAGCAAACTAATACGAAGAGTATAAGAGGGAATTCTAAATCAGGCTCAAAGTCCCTTAGACAACGGCAATCATAGGCACTAACAAAGTAAGTTAAACACCCGTATTAAAATTCTTAAGAAACATAGAGAACAAATGTCAATACTGCAATTACGAAATCAAACCCAATGATATATAATCAAGATGATCAAACTAACAAGAATAGGAGAGGAACAAAACAGATTCAGGTATAAATTTCAAGCAATTAAGAACAATATCAAGAGAGATGTATTTATACTTGAATATTACAAGTTTAATCACAGGAGGGTATTGGAATACCGATGAGCCTTTCTTCACTGAGCCTCAGGCCTTGGCTTTCTCAAGTCACTTTCTTCTTTCTCTTGAATCTCCTTCACCCTCACCAAATAACCAAAACTTGCGACCCAAAGAAAAATTCCCTAATAAGAACTCTCGCTCTCAAAAAAACAGAATCGGTAAAAAATGCTCCCCTTGGCCGAAGCAAATGGCCCTATTTATACAGAAATCAGACCCAAAAGCAAAAATAAAATAAAAATAAATAAAAAGAAAAATAAGCTCCGCTGTTGTCGTTTGCTGAGGATCAAGGGCGTAGGGGGACGGGAGCGCAATCCGCGGCTTTTGTACAGTGAGAAGTGGTGCCGCAGGGAAGGTGGTCCAGGTCCTCTCTGTGTGTGTGGTAGGGGTGTGTGACCAAATGAGGGAATGAGGCAGAAAAGGGGTTGTCGCGTGGGTTCGTGGGGGTGTGGTGCTGGCTGAGGGTGGCTGGAGCTGTGTAGCAGAGTTCGGCGGTGCAGGTTGCTGGGCAGCGTGGCAGAGGGAATGGAATGGGAAGGTGGCGCGGTGCTGGTGAGCGGTGCAGGGGCTGTTGGGGAAGAAAAGGGAAAGGAAAAAAGAAGGGTGGTTTGGGCGTGGCTTTTTGCTGAGGGGAAATGGAAGGGAAGGGGAAAGGGAAAGAGAGAAGGGTTGGGTCAGATGGTTTGGGGTTCTGACCAAATTGGGTTTGGTTCGAATCTTGGGCTTGGACCGTGGCCTTGGTCCAAGCCAGCTGGGTTATGGGGCTAGACCACTATTCTTTTTTTTAAAAAAAAAAAAACTTAATGTAGGGATTAACTGGCTGATTAATCTATTCTTATTTTGTTATATTTTTTTATTTTGTATTTTGTATTTTTTTTTAATTTTGTAATTTTATATTTTTTTGTATTTTTTGTTCTATTTTTGTATTTTTGAATTTTTTTATTTTTAAATTAGGTGACTAAATAAATATATTTTGAATTATTATTATTATTATTATTTTTTGGCTAATTAGCAACAACAACTTTTTGGAGCCCAGACAAAATACGGTGTTCACAAGATGTATTCCCTACACAACAACAATGTCAGTCATATGTTAGACCAAGCAAGTCATACCAAGAGCAGCAAACTATAGTAGGCACGAAATCTAAGCCTACACATTTATTATTTTTGCTATAAATAATACTTACTTTTTAATTTTTCACAATTATTTATGTCGATTACAAAAAAAGTTAACTATGACAATATTATTTTATATTTATACACCAAAATTTAATAGTATACATTATAAAATTAATATTAAACTTACAAGGATATAAGAATATCCAACATTGATTAGTATGTTACTTTTCTTCGAAATTTCCAATTGTCACATGCAAGACAACAACAGTATATTCATTGAATTATAAGTAAACATTTACTTCCGTGTTCCAAAAATATAAGTGTCGTTAGTTAAGTCATTCACTGATCAATATATTAAAATAGTCTTTTAATTTTATCAAATTAGTTCTTAAATGTCATTTTTTTAAATCTGAAATTGGTTTTTCAATATTTTTTTTATATAAAAAATTATTAGAGAACCAAACTAATGACATTTACATATTTAAAAGAGTAAAATGTGTTTTTACTCTTAAATTATTCTCTTACACTTTTGCTATTCATTACTTCACTGGCCTCTGCCACTGGCCATTCCCCTTGCACGCAGTCGCGTAGCCTATTAATCCCTGTTAATTTGTCTTCTTTTTTTTTTATTCTTTTGGTGAGGTTAATTTTTCTTCCTTGCATTTATGTTCCTTTTTTCGTTTTTTGGTGAAAATGTTTTTATTTTTCATAGTGTTATGTCGAACTCTAAATTTAAGAAACAAGTCTATAATATCACAAATTATATGATATTATAAATTGTTAGTATAGCTTTTATTTTATTAAAAAAATAATTATTTAAAATTATTTTAATAATATAGATTATTCTAATAATTATTTTGGTACATAATTTTTAAAAGGAAGATGAAACTTACAAGGATATAAGAATATATATATCCAACATTCCTTTACAGTTTGTAACACTTATATAATTTAGAACGTTCTAAAATGATTCAAATTTAAGAAAATATTTTTTACATTTATTTTATCTTCAAATTCTTAGGGGAAGATTAAGTTTTATGCGAAGATCTCTTGCAATTATTACCCATTCAATCTGTCCATCATTTCTTATTTATAAATATTTTCTCTTCTTCAGTGTTATTTCCCCCACTAATTATTAACGGAAACATGCAAAAGCACTGCTTTAACTTTAAGTGATTTGCAAAAATACATTATGAATTTCAATTCTTTTAATTAAGTTCTTAAACTTAATAATTGGTTTCAATAAACTCTTTTATCCAATTTCAGTTTAGTTTCTAAGAACAGTAACTTGCATGTGTCCGGTACGTGACTACTAGTACATATAGCTACATTATGTCCCTACATCTAAGTTAATCATAACCATTAATTTTGTTTTAAATCTTTTTAAACATTCTAATAAAATAAAAAGAATACGTTTTTTATTTTCTCTCTTCCGCCTCTTTTCCTTGCTTCGTACAGTTGACCACAACGTCTTTCTCTTCTGGTAAGTCTTTTCTTCATCGTTCTAATGTCATCTCATATTTCTTTCTTCCGGTTGAGCAATGCTTTTGTTCTTTCTCTCTGAATCTCTAACTCTCTATGCACTCTATTTCTACTCTACTCCCCGACAGCGGAAAACAATGGAGTTCTTCAACTCTTCCTATTGAAAGCAATGCTTAGTTTCTCACTCTCTTTTTCCCTGCCATTGCAACTCCAAATTCAAATTGAACTCCAAACTCCCTTGTTCTCTTGTCGCACAATGCATTTGATAGGTGCTTAGGACTGCTTTGTGAATCTAGCTTTAGGTTTAAGCTTTGGTAATTGTTTTGATTTGGAGGATAATGTTCATGCTTAAATATGCTTGGTCCGTGCCACTTCCATATTCATGATAGCTTAATTGGTCTAATCCAGATTTGTGTTCCTGTTCGATGGTGAACCAAAGTGCAGCCCCCAAGTTTTTCAGATCTCAAGTTCCATCGTTCCAGGTTAGTTTCCTTCATCTTGTTCACTATTTCTTTCATTTTTCTTATCTAATTTTGGATTAGATTCCAAAAATTACCCAAAGGGTTCCTTTATTTTGAGTTCCTTCATCGATGCTTAGTTTTCTTAAGTTTAAATTATTAAGAGTGCGTTTGAAATGTTAAAAAATGGGAATTGATTTGATTTACAAATCAAATTTTGTGTTTGGAATGTTAAAAAATAGGAATTGATTTGATTTTGAAATCTTTTTTATTTAAGTTGTGTGTATTTAGGAATCCAATCAAATTTGGTTAGATTTGAGTGGATTTGATTTGATTTTCAATTTAATTATTTAAATTAACTATTTTACCCTTACTAACATTTTGATTTTACCTAACTAACTTAACAATATCATTCACAATTATATAAGGTTAAAATAGTAAAATAATCAAGGAGTAATGATATGTGCATACCATTTTTTTCACACCATTTTTACACTTAGTTAACAATGAGTAAATGTTTGATTAATATAACATATCATTTGGTTAATGAGTTTTATTAGCTTGTAAGTGATTGGTTACCAAAACTCATTAACCAAACAATATACTGTATTAATCAAAAATTTACTCATTGTTAACTAAGTGTAAAAATGGTGTAAAAAAATGGTGTGCAGGAATCATTATTGATAATCAAATCAAATCAATTCCATTTTTAATGAGTTCCAAACATAAGAATTGATTTCCAAATCAATTCAAATCCAATTTTTTATAATGAGTCTCAAACATAAAATTTGATTTTTAAATCAAATCAAATGAAATCAAATTAATTTTTAATTGATTCCAAACACAACCTAATGGTTATGAACTTGAATTGCTATTTAAATGTCAATTCCATCAATCTGTGAATACTTGGTTGCTTTTGTTGAAGTTAACAAATTAGATTTTTAAATTTCTAAATGGATCTTGCATTGTTGTTTAGTTCCCTGCCTCTTATCCATGGGAGTTTGATGATGGCTGCTTGTATATATCCCAAATTTGTGCGATTCTGGACTATTTGCTCATATTCGATTTTTTGAGATTATGTTCTGCGAATTTAGGTAGAAAAACTAGGTGCAAGGTAAGTGTTTTAGTATAAGGCAGTCATGACATGAGAGCCTTGCCATGTTACAAAAGCCTGAACAAAGCATGTTGATAAAATACTGAGTTTGGGCATGTAGTCCTCGAGCAAGTACCTTGTGTATGTGATTTTGGGTTGATATTCTTTTGATTAGGGTAGTGGGTTTGATCATAGATTTGAGAACCCATATAGTAATTGTCTGATTTTGGTGATTATTGTTTTGTGTTCAACATGTCAGCTTCTGAAAATGATTTAATGCGTCTCTAAATATTTGTTTTGCAGCACATTTTGGCAAAAATGTCATGGGCCATATATGCATGTTGGTTTCTGATTCTCATGTTTTGGTTATTTTTGTTGATTGGTCGAATAAATTATTGCTGTTTCACGAGGCTGTCACAAATATAAGTTCTTTGCAAGGTGGTTTGTTTTGGTCAATGGGTTTTATGTCATTCTTTTGGGGTTATTTGTAATGGATTGTTTGGGAGTGAAAGGTAATGACTGATCTAAACCGAAGTGTAATATTCTTTAATAATTGTTTCATGGTAAAATTATATTTTTCATCCCTTAAGTTTACATCAGGTTTCATTTTTGTCATATAACTATATTTTATTTTATTTTCGCCCTAAATCTTTTTATAATCCACCAAATTCATCATCAACACTAACACCGTTAGAAATGCTAACGGTATTTGCTGACATGGCAGCTTACATGGCTATAAATGCATAATTGGCAATGTATTTTCGCCAAGTAGGATTCTTTTTTAAGTTAGTGATTATGATAGATTTAGTATTTTTGAAAAAGATTTGGGATGAAATTAAAACACAATATAGTAGAGCGACGAAAATGAAACCTAAAATAAAATTGAGGGGTAAAAATTTAATTTTATGTTCATAAAAACATTTGAAACAAATTAGAAATAAAAAAATTATCTACATTTTTATTATTAATAGTTATGCTAATTATCCTAAATTTTAAAAAAATATAAATAGGCAACCTATTTTATTTATTTTAATGTTTTTAAATGATTTTTCAATCAAACTTTATGAATTAGATTAAGCAAATATTTTAATATCATATTTTTTTTCAAATTGGAAATAATTTATTTTCACGGTTTATCCATTCATCTTTGTAAAATAGTCTTTTTAAGAAAATTACTATAAATACTTATAAATTTTCATATAAAAACTTTTTTTTATATTTGTTTTTCTTTTAGTGACGGCATGAAATTAGGTGAATGAAAAATAAATATAAAAAAAGGTCTTTATATGAAAATTTATAAGTATTTATAGTAATTTTTTTAAAAAGGCTATTTTACAAAGATGAATGGGTATACCGTGAAATTAAATTTTTTCCAATTTGAAAAAAAATATGATATTAAAATATTTGCTTGATCTAATTCATGAAGTTTGATTAAAAAAATCATTTAAAAAATTAAAATAGATAAGATAGGTTGTCTATTTATATTCTTCTAAAATTTAAGATAATTAGTATTACTATTAATTAGTAATAAAAATATAGATATTTTTTTATTTCTAATTTGTTTCAAATGGTTTTATGAACATAAAAATAAATTTTTTATCCCTCAACTTTATTTTAGGTTTCATTTTCGTCCCTCTACTATATTGTGTTTTAATTTCATCCTAAATCTTTTTCAAAACTACTAAATCTGTCTTAATCACTAACTTTAAAAAAATCCTACTTGACGAAAATATATTACCAATTATGCACTTATAACTATGTAAGCTGACATGTCAGCATATTCCATTAGCATTTCTAACGGTGTTAATGTTGAGGATGAATTTGGTAGGTTATAAAAAGATTTAGGACGAAAATGAAATAAAATATAATTATATGACGAAAATGAAACCTGATATAAACTTAGGGGATGAAAAATATACTTTTTCCATTGTTTCATAGTGTGTAACTGTATTTTCCCTTTTTGGCACTTGGTATGCCTGCCCAATTTCCCTTTCTGGCAACTTGGTATGCCTACCCAATTTGCTTTTCTACTTTGCGGTTTGCTGGTCTCACCTAGGGAAATGCTCAACCTTGTTTTTTCATTTTTTTTGTGTGTGTTTGTGAGAAGTCTATTTCTAGTATAAACCGAACAAAAATCCCTCAAGGTTTCTTAACCTTATAACTACTTTACTGCAGAAAAGACTTATGGTTCTTTTTTATATTTTGAGAATTTCGTGATTATTATTTGATCCATGTAGAGACTCAGTTGGATTCCGAGCCCTCAACACCTTTACCAGATAAAAAGCTGTTACTTTTCATTCTCGACAGGCTTTAAAAGTATGCCTTCCCTCTAGCACTATACCTAGTTTGTCTTAGTTCCTTTTGATGCAGCACCTTAATTCCATTTTACTCAAAATGTTTTATTTAAACACTTACGATGTATTTTCTAAGCCAATTGACCCAAGTGAGGTTAGTCTTGAAAAATACTTATGCCAATAACTTATAGCACTGATGTGATTCTCATTTATTTTAAGTTGGTAATCACTGCCTGTAGCTTCCAGATTACCATGATGTTATAGAGGATCCAATGGACATTGGAACTGTAAGAAAGAAGCTAGATGACGAAGCTGTCAACTTGGAACAGTTTGAGGTTAGTTTCAAAGAAGTTTGAGCTTATGCTTAACAGTTTGGCCTAACCAGCTTTACATTTTCTTTCCTCACTGTTTTTATTTGTTGCTAACTGCCAACTGCAAGGAGGCCAGTTCTAATGTAGAAGATCAATAAATGGCACAAAACAATTTTTTAAACTATTTTGTTGCTGACATTTATTCAAGTTAGCTTTACTTACTTTTATTCAATAGAAAAACCTTGGTTTAATTAAGGTTTTTCTACAAACCAAGTTGTACTGGTATTAATTACAATGACAATTGACTTTTATTTGAAACATAGGAAAATCACAATTAGCTTTTTTAAGCCAGCCTCTTTTGCATGCATTGACTAAGGCTTAGTTGTTGTTTCGTTAGAAGTGTACTGAAACTTGATCAAATAATTTTAGCCCATGAGCACAGTATTGTAGATGCCGATCTGATTTTTAAATATCACAGGTTCAACCATTCAACTATCAACTAGGGAGGCCTGTTTGTTTTTCTTCCAATTTTATCAATTTTCATTTCTCTTTCTTCTTTTTTCCTATAAAGAAGTGAAAAGTTGAATAGCTTAGGATTCAAGGACTTGCATGGTTGGCTAGAATATGAGTTGTTCCCTCCTAATTTCCAATAATAGGATGTATCTAAAAGAATTTTTTTCATTGAAATTGAAAAAGAAACTTCAAACAATGTTCTGAGAACTAATGATGGTTAGAGTTTTGGACTGAAGCAAGTTAAAATGACACAATTTAGATGGATCAAGCAGTTTATTAGAGGGTGATATATATAGCAACTTCACATTCAAAGGTCGAGGCCCTAGGTTTATTCACATTCAGGATTTCAGCAATTTTTATAAATTTAGGCCTTAAATTAGCTGTAACTACTGAAGTTTGATTAATATTTTATACTTGTTCTATTGTATATAGGGATTTTTTGCATACCTCTTTGTCTGTCATTACTTTCCATAATCATCCTGGAATGAAAGTGTTGAACAAGCTCTTATATGGTTTGTTAATGTTAAATCCTATCACTGGCTTGATTTACCTAGCCCACAGATCCATCTATATATATATATATATATATATATATATATATATATATTACTCCAAGAGTAAGTATTGATACACTTACTCCATTGAATAACTTTTCATAAAATTATTATTTTTTTAATTAACCATTGAATCATGTAACATTATCATAAAAATCATGTATACCGAATTTAAGATAAATTAAACATATATAAGTATCTAATCTTATAACTGACATTTACTTATATTTTGAAAAAGCATATTATACGTTAAAATAAAGTAGTTAAATGACATATCAATTAATTTTAAAATTTTATAAAACTTTATATCCATGATCTACTTAATAACAACTTTGAATCCATCGGTTAGATTGATGAGATTCAAAGTTTATAAAAAGATATTCAATGGAGTAAGTGTGCCAAGATTTACTCTTGAACTAAGTGGATCCTCACTCATATATATATATATATATATATTATATAGCAAAGAGTTAATTATCATGTGAAAAAATTAATTTAATTAACAGTTAATTATTCAACGGTCTAGACAAGGAGTTGTCTATTTTTCTTCTTTTTTTTTAAATATAGTTGTAGTAATAAGTAAATAATTATCTCAAGTATTATTCATTATGGTCTCTCTATTTTAAGCCATGATCGATTTTCTTATTTGGCTAGAATCCTTTCTTGGTGTATTATGATGGTTGACCATGAGGCATACACTTATATTTGTCTTGTCTTAGGGAGTGGGGTCGAGTCGCCCAATGAATATAGAAGATCATCATATTGAAGTAATGTTCATCAATTGGCGGGTCATGCAAATCATCAATAATTTATTTGCTAATTGTAGTTAAATGAGTTATAGGATACTATTTCTCCGTTATTTAATACCTATCATATAATTTTGCTATTAGTTGACCCTAAGTTGATATACTCATGTTTGATTTATAATTACAATGATTACTTAATTTATAAATTCATGAATATTTCTTTCTTGACTTAATTAAAGTTATAAGCAAAAATTATTATATATATAAATCAAATTCTTTGTACTATAGAGTTCAAATGTTATACTTATATTATAAATGTGAAATGTTAAAGGCAAAACCAATACAATGCAAGGAAAACAAAATATAAATTGCCATAATATTTTTTGTAATTTTTTATTTACAATTGTAGCGGTTCAAAATTGTTACAAATAATATTCAAATTAGACTAGAATTTTACAAATAATGTGGGTTCAAAATCACCGTAATATACAACAACAAAATCGTCATATTATACATTGTATATTACGACGGTTCCAAACCATTGTAATATATAAGAAAAAAATTGTAATTTTATACATTATACATTATGGCGGTTTACTAAAAACCGCCATAATATACCAAATGGAGAACGCAATTATGGCGGTTTACCAAATCATCTTTAATACAAATAATGGCGATTTTAAATCATTGTTATATGCAAAAATAATCATTGTAATATACACTTTATTTTGTAGTGCGAGCATGTGCTAGTAGTAGACTCTAAAATAAGATGTGACTCTACATAACCTAAACCATGGACAACTCTTTTTCTCCTTACATTCTACCTCATTCCAAATACTAAGGGTGTTCAAAACAGAATCAATCCAAACAAAACCGAAAAAACCAAACTAAACCGAAAAAAATTGGTTTTTTTTTTAGAAACCAATCAGTTCGATTTTCGGTTCTAATTTATAAAACCAAACCGATCCAAACCGAACTAATCAAAAATATTATATATATATATATATATATTATAATTTGTTGATAAACTTACCATTATAGCCCCAACTATTCAACCTAAAGCACTAAAACCTAATTTCATAATATTCTTCTCTTGAGATTTGTTGCCGCTACCCTTCTACTCATCACCACTCACCATCGACTTCACTCTTCGTCACCGATCGTTGCAGATCATCGGACTGCCAATACAAGCCTCTCAACATCGATCGCTCTTTGTTTTTTCTCCCCCGCCGTTGCTCCACCTTCCTTCTTTGAGAAGACAGACCAAAAACCACCATCTACTGCCATGCCCTTGCCAATGCGCTAGACTTCACCTTCCTTCCTCCTGTGGATTGGACACCCTCGCTTGCGCTCATTGCTGAGCAAACTGGTGACTTTGCATATCAAGAGGATTCCATAGATTAAAATTATATTCATGTCCCAATTGACATTGATCTACCTGTTACTTTACTATACAATGATGGAAGATTTGATTAAGTTGATGATGGAGACCATGGATTTATTGTAGAAGAAGAAGAAGATGATGATGACGACGACGAAGAGGAGGAGGAGGAGGAGGAGGAAGAGGATGAACAATAATAATTTAGTAATTCCAAACATTGTTTACTAATATTTGTTTTTCATTTTAGAAATTGTAACAATGTCATACTTTTCTCTTAATATTTCACTTAGTTAGTTTTTTTCATTTTGTACTTCAATGTTTCGTACCTTAATAATAAAGATAATGTCATCAATATATTATATTAGATGTGAATGTGCTTGTTATTTCAGATGTCAGGCAAAGGTTCAAATATAAGTGGGAGAACCTCATCATCATCTAGAGGTCGAAGTTCATCTAGTAGAGGGGGAGTAGAGGCGGATTCGCCCCACGATCTATTCAATTTCCCCCAGTCTCACCTACACCAGTATCATTTACACCATCACCATATGTTTCACCTACACAGTCACCAATTGCACCATCTATAGAAGTACTTACAGATCCATCACCAATTATATCACCATCACCTCATGTCTTACCTACACCATCACATGTGCCATCTACATCATTTGTAGCAGCAGCAGACCCTCAGGCAGTAGATGAGACAGAGGAACTTGTAGTTCAAGAAGGCCTTCTAGAAATAAAGCATTTTGAAAATGAGTAAATACAATCATTAAAGCTAATACTTGTATTTTGTAAAGTATTGTCAATATACACATATGGTTGTTTACAATATTTGTTGACTTAACATGTTCAATCCATCAACTGCTGTTCATTTGTTGATCGTTGCCATTAAGAGCAAGTTTGACTAGTTTTGTCCTACTTGGGGTCATGCAACTAAGGAGATTTGAGATTTATGGTTTAATGAATTTAATGTACGAATGATATCAAATGACGTTAATATATATTAGATGATTGATAAATGTCACTAATATATATATATATTAATATATATATATATATATATATATCATGTGTGTAGTATATAAATTTCTTTACCTCTTGCAGAAGCACTGTAAGTGAAGACCTCAATATGATGCGATGATCCGCGAAATCTTTGATATTAAGGGAGATGTTCGATTTAGGGGTATTATGTATCAAGAAAGAAAGAATTATGCAAATAATTCAGATTATATCACTGGGCATCCAACAGCAAGTTTAAGAATTGGCCAGCGGCAAATGCAGTAAATTGTGCTTTAAGTTAAGGTAGCTCCATGCATACTAGTGGTTCTATATCTGCAAGTGAGCATGCACGTAGAATGGTAAGAAAGACTTGAATTTCTTTGCATGAATTTAATTTTAAATACGAAGTCTTATGAATTCTCTTATTAAATTTGTGACACATGCAGAAGGAAGTTATTGGAGTGAAACCTACTATGAAAGAAGTGTTTGCTAAATCTCATTTAAAAAAGGACAACACTTGGGTTGATGAGAGATCCGAGGAAGCCATTATATGTGATGCTAACCCAATCTTGTTTTATAACTAATATTACATAGTGTAATATTGTTTGTTAATGATTTGACTAACTATGCTTACAATGAAATGATTTTTGTAGGGGGACTTTAGAAAGAGAAAATGGGAGCTTTCTCAGGCGGCCTTATCTTATGATGGGGAAAATGATCATGACACGTTGATCAATCAATTTGAGACACTTATGTTAACTTTGTATTAGGCTTTATTAGATGTTTATTGTGCCCAATATTAGTATTTTAGATGAGTTTAATGTTGTTGGGCTTCATTGGGCTTTAATGCAAATATTGAATAATTTTCGGATTTTGATGCATTTTGACCTTTCTTCCTTGATTAGGCCATAACTTGGGACTCGGTGATCCATTTGAGGTGATCTTAGTGTCTTTGGAAAGCTAAGACAATGCTCTACAAGTTTCATGAAGAACTCAAGAGCTGGATTGAAATTATAAGGGTCTAAAATATCCCTGCAATGCAGAGTGGGTTTGCTGTCACGAAAATCTGGGCAGTGTGCACATATTGGACTACATAGTGAGCTATAGGCCTCCTCTTGGGCTGAAACTTGGCCATTGGAAAGATAAGACCGATATCTCCAACTTCACTGAAAACCATTTAGTCAATAGATGTTGTTTTAGGCATGATAATGAAGCTACAAGTTGGTTTGAATTTGGAAACACGTTCTGTCAACCTAACTTGAGGTAGGTTCAGTGTTTTTGGCATATCTGGAGTTCTAAACGTCCAAATGGAATGATTCCAATTGCAAAATTTCAAGGAGACAACTGGCAACAACTTTCATGAGACCTCCAGGCCAAAATGCACCGTCTAGATCATGAAAATCAAACCAGAAATCGGATAAGAGTTGCTGACTAAAAGCCACCAACCATACACCAACCCACCTACCATGCACCAACCTAACAACCATGCATCAAGCTTCCATATTTGACAATTTCCATATTTTTATAGCTTGTATTCAGATTATGTACATGTACAAATTGGCCTCTAGGATTAGTATAAATAGAGCCACTCTCTTTGTATTATCAATCAATTAAATTTTAAAGTAAGTTTGAAGAAAGTTTGAGTTTTTGTGAGAGTTTTCTTTCTCTTCTTCTCCATTCTCTTTATAATTTCGTTTTTGTTCTTTTATTTCTGAGTTCTTCCTTCTCATCCATGGAAGGCTAGGCTCTCATAATCAATCCAAGGGATTAGCCATCTTGATGTTTAATTTGGAGATCTTGTTTCGCTTGTTCATATTGCTTAATTGTTATTCAAGTTTCTCTTCTTCCTCTTTTGATTTTTATCTAGATTGAATTGCTTAATTTGATTTAGATGTTGATGTGGTAATAGCTTTATTATCATGTATTCAAAGAGGATCACATAGAATAAACAATTTATTAAAGCTTTTTGATGAATTGTTTAGCTTGGTTAAATTCTGAATCTTAAGTTAATCTATGTTTGGATGATGCTTACTTTATCTAACCTTGGTTAATTAAATCCTAGATGCTTATCTAGTAAAGGATTCTTGGATCATGTTGAGGCGTCTTGATATGATCTAAGGCCAAGAACATGGTTAGCAATTAAGTGAATTCCTTGTGATCAATGATGAGTTAAACTCAAGATCGGTAAATTTCCTTGGATTGGTTATTTGTTAATTGCATTTCTTTAATTCAACCAGTATATTTTCTTTTCAAATCATCTAAACTCTCCTTTTAATTGTCTTGATCTGATTAAATATTTGTTCTTTTTGGATCCTTGAGAGACGATTCGGTTCATGCTCTATACTACAAATTAGTTTGCGAGCCGGTAAATTTTATTTATTTGACGGGTCTCGACAACCTCTTGTCACACGTCCAGTAGGAGCCATCCTGTGTCAGATGACTTGAGTATTTGGAAAGTGGTAGTACATAAGGGGAAAAAAGGCGATGTCTATGGTTTAGGTTCTGTGAGGTCACATCTCACTTTGGAGTCTACTTTTGGCATATGCTCGAACACATCTAAGGATGCAAACTTAAAACAAAAAGTTGCAAAGTGGCAAAAAAATTATGAGGTGTAAGAGTGTATCAATGTGGAACAGATTAAAATGATAAATGCAACTGAAAGTACACTTGTTTTGCTGTTTAGAAATCTAAATACATGCCAGTACTCCAAACTTATCTTTAGTAACTCCTATGCAGTTTCAACCAAATGTGCCTGGTGATGAGCCCCTTAATGAGGACGAGGATAGGATGAGGGTGACAATATTGATTTAGATTGATTACTAATTTACATTTCTTTTTTACTTTGTTATTATTGGATATAAATTTTATTTGGATTCTATATATTATGTTATGTTGGATATCTTATCATGTTGAGTACATTATAAACTATTGATTTCCATTTTAATTTTTATTATTATTAGTTATATATGGTTGTTATTATTGATGTTAATAGGTTTCAAAGAAAAATTTAAACAATTTAATGAAAATTTTAATATTTATTTAATTTCATCTCAAATCCGTCTGAAATGCAACAATTAAACATAAAATATTAATTTAGATTTTCGTGTGAAATGTGTCTAAAAATCATGTATACTTTGGTCCGAAAATATATGCTAATAAATAATTATTTTATTTATATTTGTTACAAATTTGTCAAAAAATATATAAATAATAAATAATACATATTTTATATTTTTCCTCTGAAATTTGTCTGAAATAAATTAAGAAAATAACAAATACTTTCTAATTTCCGTCTGTAATCCGTGGGAAATAGATGAATAACATTGTCAATGTTTCCACTCAATTATCCGTGGGAAACGTTCTATATTCCGTCCGAAACTATTTTTAGCCGGATTTTGGAAGAAATATTTTTTTGCGACAACAGTTTTTCAGGCAACAAATGTTTGTCCGTAATCCATCGGAAATAGTAATTCCGTCCAAAATCTATATGAAAATTGTCATAATATTGTCTAAAATCCTTCCAAAAATTCATTTGAAAATAGAGTTTTTCTTGTACTAGTTATCATTTACTAAATTAATTAATCAAATGATATACTGCGTTAATCAAGAATTTTCTCATCATTAACTAGATTTATAAGTAATTGATTATCAAATATTATTAACTAAATAATATATTGTATTAAGTAAGAATTTATTCAATGTTAACTAAATGTAAAAATAGTGTAAAAAAAACTAATATGCTAGTATGTTTTTCCTTAATTTATCTTAAAATGGTGCGCCATGTGCCATCTATAAATATAAAAGAGGCAAACACTAGCCTTCGCATCCTAAACCCAACGTCGTATAGAACCACTCAATCCAACGCCATGACCATCTCCAACTCAACACCTCACCACCTTCAAACCAAGAAATCCCTCTCCCTTCCTCTACTTGCCTTCATAACTTTCTTCCTCACCCTACTGAACATGGTGAACTCATCAGATTCACTCTCCTTCACCTTCAACAACTTCGGGCCAGACCAAAGGGATCTAATCCTCCAAGGTGATGCCCATATTCCATCAGGTACCCTTCAGCTTACCAAGACTGATAGCAGTGGAGTTGGAAGAGCTTTATACTACTTGCCAGTGCACCTCTGGGATAGCAGAAGAGGCAGACTTGCAAGCTTTGAAACCTCCTTCTCCTTTGTCATTACATCACAAGGCACAGACGATCCAGGCGATGGGATTGCCTTCTTCATTGCACCACCTGAGACTACCATCCCTCCTCGTTCTTCGGGGGGGTTCCTTGGACTCTTTAGTCCTGAAACTGCCCTCAACAGCTCTTTGAACCCTGTTGTTGCCGTGGAATTTGACACCTTCATCAATGAGGACTGGGATCCAAGTTATTGGCATATTGGAATTGATGTCAACTCTATCAAGTCTTCGGCAGCTGCAAGATGGGAGAGGAAAAGTGGGAGAAAATTCACTGCCCACATAAGCTATAACTCTTCCTCTAAAAAACTAAGTGTCGTTGCTTCTTATCCTAATACTAATTGTCTAGTCCGTGTAGATTACACCGTCTCTTATGACATTGACTTGACGACTGTTCTTCCAGAATGGGTTAGAATTGGATTCTCGGCTTCCACAGGATATAAAATTGAAGAACATAGCATTCTCTCATGGTCTTTTAGTTCAAGCTTTCAGAGCAGCAGGGCCAAGAAGGAGGACTTGTATATTGCACGTTGTGCGTGATTGGGAGGACTATCGATTTTGTCATGTATGATATCCACTAAGGACAAGCGTAATTCATGGCTTAGGTCCCAGTTAGGGATAATTATCTTGTGGCCATATATGTACCAAAACTTTAAGTATTAGATGGCCCATTACTACCAATATTTATGTACATCTTATGAAGAAATGAAACTAATGAACTGCTAAAACAAGATCTTTGTCAAAATAGTAATGTACTGAATCATAAAACTGGAGAAGTTTTCTGACACCTTAATTTAAAATTTGATAATTGTTTATATTTAGATTTAGATTTAGATTTAATTTACCTTATTTTTTAAATAAAAGTTTATAGCAATTACAATAAATCAAGGTTTTAAAATAGTTCGATTGAATGGTCGAATCGCTAACCGAACCCTACACCGATCAGACTTCAATCTCAACTGTTTTGGTGGTTCAAACCATGAAAAGTTGAAAACTCATAAAAATTGGTTAAAAATGGAGAACCAGCCATTTTGGAAAACTGACATTTTATGTCACTGGCTTGAGTGCCGAACAGAACAACTCAAGCCTCCCACTAAAAGAAATGTCGTCTTCTTAGAGATATAAAGTCATGTTACAAGGGAAATAAAGTAATTCATGATCGAGTTTAAACCGAAAACTTAAAAAAATGGATACTCATGGCTTTCTATAACGCTCGTGACATCACAGCTATCTCTTGATGGAACACAATGGTTATCCACAACACGTGTTAGATTTTGGATAAAATATAATAATTATTAAATTTCATAATCAATTATAAAAATGAAAACCATCCAGGTATATGAGAGGATGATTGTAATATTTCCTTTTAGAAAAGTAAATAACAAATCTCTTTTTACTCTATGTTTAAGTACATTATATGAGGTCTCCCAATATATGTTTCCCTTTAGTTTTCTATATCTGTCTTCCTGTTCCTCGAATTCATTTAGTTTTCATTTCTAGCACTCAATAATGTAAGTGTAAAATATGATGAAAAAATATTATTTTAATACCTCATATTTAATATTAATAGTGAAGTATAAATTTAAAATTATTGGTAGGAGTATTAACAGCCCATTTATCTATTGATATTATTTTAATTATTGTTAATGTTAACTTTTTAAAGTACCATTAAATATTGCTATTTTAGAATTCATAATAAAAGAATTGATTCTTAAATAATTTTAAAATTTTGAGTTTATTTTGATATTTTCAAGAATAAATTACTTTCAAAGAGTATAATTTGTAAAATGAAATTGTACAGTTTTTTTTTTAAATAAAAATCTAAATCGTACCTCAATGATCAATTGTATTTAACAGGAATGTGACCCTTTGAGTTCTGTAAACTTAACTCACTTGATAAGAGATATTTCATGTTAATATCAAGTATGGGTTTCATTTCTAATAGGGGCACACTCTTTTTCCTTTTCTTTTTCCCCTCTCCTTCTTTTGAGACCTCCTTCAGAGATTATTCTTAAGCCACACCTTAATGGTGGAACCTTCCCTGATTCATGAGCATCAGGTATCAAAAAAAAGAAAAAGAAAAACCTTTTTAAGTCTTAGATCAAAGTAAATTCTAACCTTCAAAATCAAAGCTCAAGTAGCACATCAATAACGTTTGGCTTTATCTGTTTGTTTGTTTGTTTTTTCTTTGTTTTTTCGTTTTTTGTTTTGCAGGAATCGGTTCCGGCCTGGACAAAATATATTCCAAACTTACGCTCAATTGGTTTTAGCTTTTACTATTGTCAAACTTACTCTTATCTTGTACCAAAATAAATAAATAAAATAAAATTTACTCTTATCCATTCTCTACTCTTTTTATTTTTATTTTTAAATCTAACCTCCAACTTCACTCAACCCAATCATTTCACTAGATATTGGCTTTGATTTAGGTACACTATTAACTCTTCCCCACTTACATTCAATCCCCTCTTTTCGCTCCTATCAAGCACATCCTTATCAACTTTAATTATGTTGACATCAATGTCAAGAAAAAGAACGGTGGCTATATTTTGTGTAGTACATATAGTCCATCAATAATCTATTGCCTCGTGATTGAGTACCTCACATAGTTTTACCCAATAATAATTGAAGAATCTTAGCCAATTCATATACTTGTTTACACTCATAAAAGAAACAAAAGAAAGCTAGTTTTGCATTGGCATGTGGTCCTTCTGGAAAATAGATCACAGCAGTTAGTCTCAGTGTTGTATTGAGTATAGACTTCTCCATTTCGACTTGCTCATTCTAATCCGAAAAATGTAGAATCATATTTCATAAAATAACAATTTCGAGGAACCAAAATATAAACACACATGTGGCGTGCATTTAGGCCTTTTAGCAAAACAATACACTTGTAGAAAATCGTAACCTGGTCATGTGAATAAACCCCAGCCGTTGATTATCATTAAAAGCAAATCAATGGTGAAAAATGAAAAGGACTTCAACTACGTCGTCTTGATGCCTTCTCCTCCAACAATCAACCCACCACCATCTATGTTTCCGCCATGGATGGTGTAGCAACAGTGTCCCTGAGGTTGGAGCTACGGAGCAATCGGGTCAAGCTGCCTAGTAGATTCGGGTGGTGGTGATGAGCAAGGGGAGAGACAAGCAAAGATAAGACAGTCTTCGTCATTGATGTTGTTAGCCCAAGTGGCCTTAAATAAGGGTTGGAATCCTAGAGGGGAATGAATAAGATTCAAAAGATTTTCACAAACTTTTCAAAAATAATTTTCTTTGATGAAGATATATTGTATTATGAGACGATATAATGAATCTTTAATCATTAACAATTCAGATTAAATTCAAGTTAACCCTAATATGCAATGCAAGCTTGAAATTAAGAGAGTAGCGTTGGAGAAAATTACAAACTGAGATTTATCCTAATTTGATCACCACCACTGTGATCTACATCCAGTCCCCACACCAAACGGTATGAGATTTTCTTTCATTATTCAGGATCTTGATTACAACATTCAAGAGTTTTACACCGGTGATACCTCACTCCGCAACCTTTACAAACCAGGGATGCCTCACCCTAAATCAACCCAGAAGAAGGTTCCCCACTTTTTCTAAACCAACGCATAGCAGAAACGAATAATTAACAAAAGATTGAATCACTCTTGAAAGTGAAGAGTACACAAACTGAAGCTCTATGATCACAAGATAAATTGAGAGAAAGAGACGTAGAAATTTTAGAGTATTTCTTAGAGAGTATTTATTTTTTGTATGTGAGAATGTATGATGAATGTTCTTCTTAACCAGATATGATATGTTTAGTTAAAAACTGATATACAATGCAATTAGAAAAACTAATTTTAAGTTCATAAATCGATTCACTCTAAGGCTTGAATCGATTCACAGCATTGAAAAACATGTTGTGAACTCTGTGAATGGATTCACAGACTCATGAATAGCTTCAAATCACTTTGAATCGATTCACAATTTGTTGCGAATAGATTCACTGAATCTTTGAATAGATTCACTGATTGGGAATTGATTGAATCGATTCACACTTGTTGTGAATAGATTTACAGAAGCTTGAATTGATTCTCATTCATTGTAAATTGATGAATGCATGAGTGCAATTCTATTATATCAACTTATGTTCATTTTTAAGTGTTTCTTTCAATAATCTTGTGTGATCTTACAAGGGTTCTAAATAAATGTAAACCTTAAGAACTACCATTTGTAAAAACTAACATAATCATAATCTAAGTCTTCTAAAACTTGATTTACTTTACTTGGCACACTTTGTTATCTTCAAAACTTTGTGCTTCATTATCCAACTAAGAGTATGCGTTCATTCACAGATGTCCAACAACACGCTGAAGGGGAAAGGGACCTTGGGTTTCAAGGGAGTAAAAGAGACGAGGACAACAGTGAAGAGGTTGTTGCAAGGCGAGCTACACGATTCTGGTCTAGAGTGTCGAGGGCGGGGCAATGGCTATAGTGTTGCGTAGTAGAACAACAAGACAACGACGATGGTGGTGCCGTTTTTTCAAAGTATCACCCACTTCCCTTCGTTAGTGCAATTTTGTCGAAGAAGATGAAGCAAATGAGAGGGGAGATTTTCAAACTCAAAATACAAGTTTCAATTCGTTTTGCTTTTCATCATAGATGTGCTTTTAAAGAAAATGAACGATAGAGATTATCTCACATGACTTGGTCATTTTAAAGGTACACATAGAGGATCCTCTCCCATAATGAAGCTAGGGTTCAAACACATTCAAAATGATTTACCTCTTTCTTTTTCTTTTTTCTTTTTTCTTTATTCTACCACTGTACGAAAATTGACATCTGATTTAGATCACAGTGTATATTGCGATGATGAAACTAATTTACGGGGTAATGTGCTCATAAGAATTTGGCGAAGTAAGGTAACACGTCATGCTTCAATGTGCAACTTGCCACATTGAATATATATATATATATATATATATATATATATATATATGTAATAATGGAACTTCCTGATAATCGTGTTAAATGGATAAATTCTGGCAACATTTTTATTTTCATTTTTTTGTTAATCTTAAGTGACTAATACTTTATTTTAATAATTGTATTGATTGTTGTGGTTAATGGTTATTGTGCCATTGGCTTGCAAAAGACTAAAGAAAAGAGAAGACGTTATTACCGTATAAAGTTTTGCATAAAAATTTATGCTACCTTTGTGTTGATTGTAATATTAAATGATATGTATATTTTGAAATTTATGTTTTATATCTTATGACATTTGAAAGTTTAATTATGTTATGTTATATGGGATAGATTTCAATTTCTATTTAATCATGTTAATTTTTTTTAAGATCAAGCTCAATTGATAGTTTGAACCCAACTTAACATACACAAAAGTGGATTAAATTGGTTTTGATTGAATGATTATTTTTCCCAAACCCAACCCAACCTAAGTCTGTTGTTTCTATTAATAAATTAGGTCTAAAAATACTTTAAACTTAACACAATCCATGTCCATCTCTACATTTACTTGTATACACTCATAACAGATACAAAAAAGATAGTTTTGCGTTGGCATGTGATCCTCCTACACTAGTATCACGATAAAAAATAAAAAAAAGAAAGCAACGCGCATGTTAATTATATTTGCGCCTCCAACTACTAACGCTGATCCTATATGGCGATTCCAGAACAGCCACTAAATACTTTTGTGGGGTTTATATCCACCACTAAAAGTTTATTTTCTTGTAGTGGTAAAATGATTACTTATGTAAACAAGCAATACGTTAAAACAAATATGTTATAAATTTATGAAGAAAAGAAAGAAAAAAATAATAATTTTAATATAATTTTAATATTAAATTTTTATAATATTATTTAAATATATATAGTCATATTATTAAAATAATTTAGTTATAATAATAATTATATAATAGCTTAAAAGTATTTTAATGATATATCACATAATATATATATGAGTATGGATCTACTTACATTAAGTGTAAATCTTAACACACTTACACCACTCAATAATTTATTATAGAATGTGAATTTAATAAATCTAATCATTGAATTGAAAGTTCTCATAAGATATATCAACCCTATAAAATTTCTTACAATTAAAAATTTATTTGATAGTTCATCGTATTACTTTATTTTAACATACAATATAATTTTGAAATGTAAATAAATTATTTATTATTAGATTAGATAACTATATATGTCCGATTTATTTAAAATTTAGTATGCATGATGATTAAGATAATAATATATGATTTAATGATTGGATTTGTTAAATTCATATTCTTCAATAAATTATTAAGTAATATAAGTGTATTAAAATTTATACTTAGTGTAAGTGGATCCCCACTATATATATATATATATAAAGTTTATAATGGTATTAGACAAACGTAAATAATGTATTAAGATATTAAAATCCAACTTCTCTGCAAAAGCAATCACCATGGAGTTTTCAAAAAGGATATGAGTCTTGTCTTCTCTGTTCTCCTTTGGAGGGGCCCATGAACTTTGATAGCACGATGTGCTGTCCTTTATCTAATACGCGGCCATTCGAGGTTGGATGCTCAATCCTTTAGTCGCTTTCCATCATAATGATAATATATTTAATGTATTGTACGCTCGCTACTTTAGTCGCATTTCATCATAAATTTTCTCATACATTTTACATGTGATTCAAGTCACTTTTGGAACCCCATTAAGGCTATGAAAATTACAACAATAGGCTAGAATTATCTAGGTACATAAATATTCAATTAATTATATAGGTACATTATTAAATTCCCCCCACTTATCTTTAATCCTTTCATTTTCGCTCCTATCAAACACATCCTTATCAACTTTGAATTATGTATTGTCAATGTCAAGGAAAAAAACGGCGGCTATGTATAGTCCATCAATAATCTATAGCCTCGTGATGGAGTACCTCGCAAAAAAATTTACCCAGTAAGAATTGAAGAATGTTAGCCAATTCATATACTTGTCCATACACATAACAGATACGTCAATGTCAAGGAAAAAAACGGTGGCTATGTATAGTCCATCAATAATCTATAGCCTCGTGATGGAGTACCTCTCAAAAAAATTTACCCGGTAAGAATTGAAGAATGTTAGCCAATTCATATACTTGTCCACACACATAACAGATACAAAAGAAAGATAGTTTTGCATTGGCATGTGGTCCTTCTGGAAAATAGATCATTGCAGTTAGTCTCTAATTAGTGATTTATTGAGTATTTTCACGACCGAGATGACAGTGAGTTCGCCATATATCATTTATTAGGTAGTAAAAATAATTAATAAATTTTTTTTAAAATATATTTAAAATAAATAAATGAAAAAACAAAAAAGATAGTCTGTAAATTAAATAGGGTTCAGAGTCGATTATGTACAGAGAAGGGCAGGAACTTAATCCTGCAGTACTCCTGATACCTTAAGCTAATTGTGCAAACTTCATAACCTAAATGATATCTATTTTACCACTTTTAGCAAGTAAAGAAATTAAACAAAGTGCGAATAATTATTTACAGATAAAAAGGAAACTAACTTGTGAAAATTAAAAATTTAGCTTAATTTGCGTGCCTACGTATCTTTTGATGTAATGGGGAACTCAAAGCCATATAATTATTTAAAAAATAATTGTGTGTGTTGATTGATTTTAATTTAGAAAAATGATTTGAATTTATTGATTAAAAACAAGATTAATTTGATTAAAAAAAGAAAATGGATTGATTTTGATTGAAAGAAAATTGATTTGATAATGGAGACCGATTAGTTTGTCCTAAACAAGATGAAACATGATACTAAGCCCACAGAACCATCCCAAGAAAAATAGCCAGGAGGTATTGGACCCCTCAACACTACTAACGGATTATTTTATTTTTGTTTTCAAAACATGTCTTGAATGAGATAGAACATGATACTAAGCCCATATAACAAGCTCAAGAGAAATAATGGCCAGAGGATACTTGACCCTTCAATACCACTTAATGAAATTGTAATTACATTAGACCTTTCAAAATTATGTAATTCTTTTGAGAGTGATTACGTGTTGACTGATTTTAATTGGAAAAAACAAGTGATTGCTTTGAATTTTTTGATTAAAAGAAAATGATCTGACTTGATTAAAAAGAAAAGTAATTTGATAAAAAGTTGATTAATGCATCCTAAATGAAATGGCACATGATACTAAGCCCACAGAATCAGCTCACGAAAGATTGGTCAAAGGGTACTTGACCCCTCAACACCAACTAACGAAAATATTATGGCAATGGACCATATATTTGATTATTATTCCCCCTTTTTCTTCTTGCATAATACAAGTACAAATAATTAATATCAAATGTCCAAATCAAAATAAAAAATACTTAAATGCAGTAACATTAAATAATTAAATAAACAAGTAAAGTAAACAAAACATGATAAATAAAGTAAACAAGAGCAAATAAAATAATACAAAAAACGATGAAACAAAAATAATAACAATAAAACTTGTACCAACCAAAGTTAAAGAGAACCAGAAATTAATTTTATATTATTTTCCTTATTATTCCTATTTGGTCTATTCAATTAGCCTCATTTATTTATTTTTATTTTTTTATGCTTCTTTTTTTTTATTACCTATTTAGCTAGAAGGAAAAAAGTCCTAGCCCAATAAGAAAATACTCCAAACCGAAATATCAACCCAAGCTGGTCCAAATGAAACTTACATGAATTAAGACTTTGCAAAAACTAATATATATATATCATAAAATTGGCCCAATAACTAAGTAGGTGAAACCTATACTTTACAAAATTAAGCGCAACTAAGTGATAAAACAAGCCTAACCCACTAAAACAACTTGAAACGTTAACCTTAAACTAAACCAAAAAAAAAAAAAAGAACACATGAAGAGACTAGAGACCGCAGGGGGAACATTCCAGGGGTCTCGGTGGATGGTTGGAGGACGGTAGGGAGGTGGTGCTAGGGTTTGTTGGGGTTATTGCTGGGTTGTAGTTTGGTGAGGGAAATGGAGAGGTTTCGGTCTAGGATGTGGATAGTGGCGTAGGTTGTTGGTTTTTTAAAGATTTGAGTGGTGGTTCGCGGTGGCTGTTGGGTGGGGGTGGTGCTATACTTATGGGTTGGGGTTTGGGTGATGGCGTGAGTGTCATGGACGGTTCGTTGGGTTATGGACGGTGGGTTGGTGAAGAAAGGTGATCGGATGGCTGAGTGCGGGTGGTGCTGTTGGGTTTGTTGGGGTTGTTGGGTAGTGGCCTTTTTAGGCTTGAGTGATGGTTCATGGTAGCTGTTGGGGTCATTTTTCATTGGTGACGTTGCGCAGATGGGGATGTGGTTTGGGCTTTACAGGTGGTTTCTGCCGAGGTGGTTTGGGTGGTGTTGTTCGGTAGTGCTGTAGTTTTGGACGGTGGCTTGGGTTGCTTGAGTTTTGTTGATTTCTAGCAAGGTGGTTTCGTGATGGGGTTGTTGGGTAGTGGTGTGGTGATGGGGTTCTGTTTTGGATGCAAGTTAGGCAATGGAAAGTTTGAGGTTGCTGTAAAAATCTTTTTGTCTGCTGCTTTTTTCGTCATCCCTCTTTCTTCCCTCTCTTTCTTCTCTGCTCCCTTCATCTCTCTACCCACGTTTTCTCTATTCTCTCCTAATAGTGGTGCCAAAAAAAAGCTCCCACGAACAGCTACCTTTTCTCAACTTTAATGATAGTACCATCCGTTTTTGTTTGTTTTTGTTTTTTTAAAAAAGAAAAACTAATAATCAACTACATGAAAGGAGAGAGAATATTCTCAAGAGAGCAAGGGACAGATGGACTAAAAGAAATATGGGCCAAACAAGTCTGAAGGGTTATGGGCTAGGTACTTGGATTAACAAATGGGTATGCACAAGTGCCCCCCTTAACTAATTTATTACTAAATAACACAAAAAAGTAATATTTTGTGTTATTATTGTAAGAGACTAGTAAAGTCATGAACTCACATTTTGTTTAAGAATTTAAGAAGAATAAACTAAATAAACTTTAAGGAAGCAAGCAAAAATAGAAGACAGGAGTTTAAATTACATGAATTGAATGGAATGGGTCTACACGTCCGAAAATGAATGACATGAATTTAAAATACAGAAAATGAAATGTTGCGGGCCAATGCACTCGAAAAATAAATGATAGGAATTGAAAATGAAATGCAGGGGGTCGATGCATCCGAAAAATAAATTGTAGGAATTGAAAATGAAATGCAGCGGGCCGACACACCCAACAAGTAAATGACAGGAATTGAAAATGACATCCAAGGGGCCAATGCACCCTCAAAGTAAATGACAGGAATTGAAAATGTAGAAATTGAAAGCAGCAAGCTTACGCACCCGAAAAGTAAATCATAAGGGCAAGGCCCTGGAAAAGTCATCAAGCCAAGGACTTGGAAAACAAAAAGGCAGTGGGTCGATGCACCCAAAAAATAAACGACAGTGGGCCGACGCACTCGAAAAGTAAATGGTATTGGTCTTAAGCCAGTAAACTGGATTTGTGCTAAGCTCTAGACCTGAAGAATAAATGACATTGGGTCGATGCACCCGAAAAGTAAATAACATGAATTGAAAAATGCAGAAGTTAAATGCAGTGGGGCGACACACCCGAAAAGTAAATCATCAGGCTAAGGACCCAGGAAAGTAAACAAGCAGACATCAAGCCAAGGACTTGAAATCTAAAGGAAGTCGACAGGCCACGGACTTGGAAAAGTCATCACATCATAAGCATTGAAAAGTAGAATGCACTAGGCCATGAGCCTAAAGTAAATGCAGCAGATCTTAAGCCTGAAATGTAGATGAACTAGGCCATGAGCCCGCAATGAATGTAATGAGTCTTGAGCTAAAAAATTAATGCACTTGGAAGCATCCTTTAGTTTAGAAATTGATTTAAAATTGACATTTTCTTGGAGAACTTTGACCAATCAAACCCGATTTGTGTGAAACCTTCTTCTAAAACCTTGTCATTGACTCTCTTCACTTCAATTAGTTGATATTCTACTTGGATATGACTTTCATATGAATCCTTTGATTTACTATCTTTAATAGTTCTCATTTTCCTCCCTTCATTGATTGGGTGCTCTTAAAGTCGGATCCTCCATTGAGGATATCAATTCCATCCCTTAATTGAGACTTTTGAGTGCTTTAGGATTGAAACATTTACTCAAAGATTACCATTAGATCGTCAAATCTTACCGTTGAACTTACATTCACCTTGCATGAAGCACTACTTAATGCATATGCATGAATTTGCTAAGATAACAGAAAGAAATTTATTGAAATGAATGAACCTCTTGATTGATATGGAAGTTCAAATGTACGACAGTGCTGACAATGGATGGTAGTGTGAACAATGATACAAAGAGTGGAAAAAAAAAAAGAGAAGGCATGCAGGAATTGCCCTAGTGTATTCCCCAATTTTCTTTTGATTGATCCTTACTCGCCAACTGGATGTCATAATTATTGACTCTTGATGTGACTTCTCATGAATTTCTCTTGTGCGGAGCATCTGTGAACTTTTGCCCCTGTGTAGGTCATGTGAATACAAGCAGCTATGCCCCAGCATTTGAACTAGGTAAATTTGCCCCAGTGTAGGCCAGTAGACACAATAAAATTGTCCCAATATGAGTCATTGGAAAACAAACAGCTTTGCCCCAGTGTTTGAATTAAGTAAATTTGCCCCACTGTAGGCTAGTGTTTTCAAGAGTTCTTTTTGCATGAAAGCCTTTTCTCATTATTCCTATTTGGCCTATTCAATTGGTCTCATTTATTTTTTTTAAAATTTTTTTAAGCTTCTCTTTTTTTTATTTCCTATTTATCTATAAGGAAAAAAGTCCTAGCCTATTAAGAAAATACCCTAAACCCAAATATCCACCCAAGCTAGTCCAAATGAAACTTGCATAAACTAAGACCTTGCAAAAACTAAAATATATATATATAACAAAACTGGCCCAATAACTAAGAAGGTGAAACCTATACTTTACAAAATTAAACCCAACTAAGAGATAAAACAAGCCTAACTCACTAAAACAACTTGAAACATTAACCCTAAACTAAGCGGAAAAAAAAAGAACACAAGAAGAGACCAAAAACCACAGGGGGAACATTGTAGGGGTCTCGGTGGATGGTTGGAGCACGGCAAGGAGGTGGTGCTGGGGTTCGTTGGGGTTGTTGGTGGGTTGTAGTTTGGTGAGGGAAATGGAGAGGTTTTGATTTGGGGTGTGGATGGTGGCACAAGTTGTTGATTTTTTTGGAGATTCGAGTGGTGGTTCGCAGTGGCTGTTAGGTGCGGGTGATGCTATACTTATGGGTTGCGGTTTGGGTGATGGCGTGGGTGTTATGGGTGGTTCGTTGGGTTATGGACGGTGGGTTGGTGAAGAAAGGTGGTTGAGTAGCTGAGTGCAGGTGGTGCTGTTGGGTTCGTTGGGGTTGTTGGGTGGTGGCTTTTTTTAGGCTTGAGTGATGGTTCATCATGGCTGTTGGGGTGGTTTTTCTTTGGTGATGGTGCGCAGATGAGGATGTGGTTTGGGCTTTATGGGTTTGTTGGATGAGCTTGGAGTTTTGCTAATTTCTGGCAAAGTGGTTTTGGTGGCGTTGTTTGGTGGTGCTGCAGTTTTGGATGGCGGCTTGGGTTGCTTGAGTTTTGTTGATTTCTGACGAGGTGGTTTGGTGATGGGGTTGTTGGGTAGTGGTGTGGTGATGGGGTTTTGTTTTGGATGGAGGTTAGGCGGTGGAAAGTTATAGGCTATATCATAGCTTGGCGATAATGGTTGCTCAGTTGTTGTGTTTGGAGGTTGTTAGATGGTAGTTGTTTTGTGTGAATCAGATAGCTACTTTCGAAGAGGTTGAATGGAGGTTTATCCAAAAATCTTTTTGTCTACGGCTTTTCTCGTCATCCCCCTTTCTTCCCTGTCTTTCTTCTTTGTTCCCCTCCCTCTCTCTACCCAAGTTTTCTTTCTTTTCTCTTGATAGTGGTGCCAAAAAAAAAGCTCCCCCAAACAACCACTTTTCCTCAACTTTAGGGATAGTACCAACCATTTTGTTTTTTGTTTTTCTTAAAAAAGCAAAACTGATAATCAACTACATGAAGGGAGGGAGAATATTCTCAAGAGAGCAAGGGACAAATTGACTAAAAGAAATATGGGCCAAACAAGTCTAAAAGGTTATGGGCTAGGTACTTGGGTTAACAAATGTGTGGGGCTTTTCTTAAATGAGACATTTCTTCCTTTTTTATTTTTTATTTTTGATTATTATTATTTTGTTTATTATATTTTTTTTACCATCCTAGTCAAAATGGGTGTTCACAGTTGGTCCTCTTTACTAGTTTCTTACTAAATAACACGAAAAAAGTAATATTTTGTGTTATTATTGTAAAAGACTAGTAAAGTCATGAACTCACATTTTGACTGAGAATTTAAGAAGAATAAACTAAATAACCTTTAAGGAAGCAAGCTAAAATAAAAGACAGGAGTTTAAATTACATGAATTGAATGGAACGGGTCTACATGTTCGAAAATGAATGACATGAATTTAAAATGCAGAAAATGAAATGCAGTGAGCCAATGCACTCGAAAGATAAATGACATGAATTGAAAATGAAATGCAGCGGGCTGATGCATCCGAAAATAAATGATAGGAATTGAACATGAAATGCAGTGGGTTGATGCACCCGAAAAATAAATTACAGGAATTGAAAATGAAATGCAGCGGGCCAATGCACCGGAAAAAGTTATTAAGTGGTGTAAGTTAATCTCTTTTAACATGTGTTTAAATAGTAAGCATTACTGGTTCAAACAATTTCATCTCACCTTCAATTTTTTTCTTTTAAAGGCATTTACAGCTTCTAATACTATATTTATTGTGTAACATATTGACTGATGTTGTTTTCCTTTCCCAATCACATTAGTATCGATTTTATTGCTTGGCTATTCAATTTTAGTCTTATTTTTTCAATTCCAAGTGTATGGCTTTATTTATAGAAACTTAAATTCATTTGGTGAAATTAAGTTTGGGCATCATTTTCCAATACTTAATATTAATTGTTCTTTTGTTTTCATTGTCATGAATCTCTTTCTTTTCTTTAGAGTTAATCATATGCGACTGTTCTCGATGCCCTTCTTAAATTTTTTTAAAACATTTCATTTTACACTAAGAGCAATTATTCATTTAGCTCTTTTCCTTATCCCATCCGCATTTCTTTTCTTTCACATTTACTGCTAAAGATTCAAGAATCTGGGTTAGGAAGACATTCGCCTTGCAGGTTCTATCTCTTCTTTTATATTCTCACCACCTCCCCCCATTGTGTTTTTTTTTTTTTGGGTTCAGATCTGCATTTGTTTTGTTTTGTTTTGTTTGTTGGCCTTTGTTTCTAGCATCTGGGTGTGTACCCAATTGATTAGTTTTTATGCTCCCGTTTTTTTTTCTTGACTTTTATTTATTTATTTATGTTGTATTATGGGTATGTGTTGACTTCACACATCTATATCCTACTATATTGATTGGGTGATGTTGTGCATGTGGTCGATAATAAAGTCCTTCATGATAACCACACCTCATTTTCATCTTCTCTTTAAATAAATAAATTAGTGGTTTTGCTGTCAATTTCTTCTTGATTAATGTATATTCTTCCACCTAATTTCCCTGGTCCTATGTCATGCCTAAACATTCTCGATTCAAAAGTTTAATTTATTAGTTTCCATGTATGGTTTTCAATATTTTATTTTGTTACTAACTTAATAATCTTTTGGCTGCTCCCTCTTTGCATTTTATGAATCTTTTGTGAAGCAGATCTTCCAAGATGTTACATGTAGTTGCTCCCTCATTATCCATGGTGTCTTCCCTCATGTTCTAATTCTGCCTACCCATAGGAAAAACACTCATGTTTCCAGAATATGAATATCTAACATCCATTTCTTGACTTCAAGTTATTAAATTTTGGGTCTAACTTATCCCTACAAAACCAGCTTGTTAGGTGAAGGGTGCCCAAGTTTTATAAGCTCTTATTAGGCACTATCTCTAGCCAATGTGGGACTTGGGTTTTTCCCAATACACCCCCTCACACCCAACACTATTGAGATTGGTGCGTGGATAATATGGTGGGTCACTACAAAAAAACAAGTTTATTGTGGCGGTTTTGTTATGGTGGTTTTTCTAAACCGCCATATTATGCCTTATATAACGGCGATTTTGGAACCGCCATATTTTACTTTGATAAACAACGTAATTTTGAATAAAAGTGCAGTTTTCAACAACCGTAATATACATTTCCCACTTAAAATTTTGAAACCCCTATTTTCATATAACTCTCTTTCGGCTCTCTTTCTCTCTTCGAACATTTCCTCTCTTCTCAGAAAGCTGTTGCTCTTCGAAGAACCTCGTGGTGCTCTTCTCACAAGTAAGGATCAACTTTGTGCTGCTCTTCTCAAAGACCATTCTTGTTCGAAGCACAGGTACAAGAATCGTTTGTATGTTCTCTTTTGTAAATGTTATTTATGTGTTCTCTTGCCCTATTTAACAATGTGAGTGTTCTATTTTTTTCAGAATGAAGTTTCAGAGAGTGAGTTGCAGAACAATTTTTTTGTGTAGGGTTTTGTTTTTCTTCAATATATTGAAAATTTAAAACTTTAGTAGAAGAAAAACATATGCTGAATAATAGTATATGTTATGTTCAATGCCTGAGTTTTTGTGGTGTTAGGCGAAGGATAAGCTGGAGATGTCTATGGTGGCAGATAATGAATCGGGTAAAAGTATAGCTAGTGAAGTCAGAAAGAAGGTATAGGTATAATCAATTGGAATGCTTCTCTTTATAATTTTGCACCTTATTGGTTGATGATATGCTTTAGTTTGGATTTTATATATGACGCATGCATATTTTTTCCAGAATGAAGTTTTTGCACAATCTCCATTTTCTCTGCGCTTCCATCCCAGGTAAGAACCATTTTCTCTGCACTTTCTCGCACTCTGCCATCTTCATTGTATCTAATTGATTGGAATTTTGTTGGATTGAACCCTAACCCTAGCCAATTTTTGTTGGATTAAACCCTAACCTTAACCAATTGTAAGAACCTTAGGCTTAGAGCTAACAAGTTGGGATTGAATCAATATACAATATACATTCTAGTGTGTGAATTTGAGTGCAGTTTATCTCTATGCCTCTGGGAAGCATTGCCATTGTACCTCTGCTTCTAGAAAAATAGAATGTGTGAAGATTGTGTGGAAAGGCTTATGTTTTACTTGTTAATTAGACCCATTAGTCTTGTTGGATCTGGTTTAACCTAAATGTATGTGTTCATGGATGCATGATTAAAATTCAGTGTGTTTTGTTTCTGTGAATTAGCTCAAGGTCTAGTATTATTTTAAGGTTCTGTGTTTGGAACCTTTTCCATGAGTGCTTTGTATAATTTGTGAACCTGTCACATTAGCTTCTCTTCTGTGAAGGTGAATTCTCATATGGGTTTTGCAGTTCATGCATTTTCGTTTGATTTTGTTTTGTGGGTTTTGCATTTTGTGTGGAACCTATGCGAGCAAATTGGTTCCTTTCTCAATTTCTATATTGAATTGAAGGTTTTGATGCAACCCCAGATTTTTATTTTAATTTTTAATCATGATTGTGCTTATGCTTTTTCAATTCGATAAGCTAATGCTTTGTTTATTGAAATTGGGGGTTTGGTTATAGAAATGGGTTAAAGATTTTTTTTTTTTGTGGTGTAAGATGAGTTTGGATCACAAGTCACAATTGATTATTTGAGTTTAGTTGGTTTCTCTCATAGGGAATGGCTGGAAATGGAATTTTGGTCTTCATCCAACGTGATTGATTTAGGTTACTTGAGATTCTTCATTTGTCTTAAAACTAACAGCGAATGACGATTTTACATCCAACACTTCTTTCTACAGCAGATTCTGGTATTTTTGCTTGTTTGAATCCCATGTTTGTGCAATAATAATTTGTACACCAAAGGCCTCATTGCGTCACGTGAGTATAATTCTATTTTCACCTCAGAGTCTTGCTCATAGAACCTAAGCGTTCCATTCTTCATCTCTTTAACACACTCAGTGGGATGCCATGATTAACAACTTGAAAGAAACCCCTTGTCTCATATGCTTCTCTAATATTCTCTACAACCCCTTTCCGTGTAATTGGATCTTTATGAATACCTTCAAGATGTATGGAAGAAACACCATGTTGGGTGCTGCCTGAAACTTCATTGTTTTTGTGTCATCAAAAGCTTTGATTTCACTCACTCCATCATAGTCAGGCTTTGATGTGCCTGAAACTTCATTGTTTTTGGAGACTCCCATTTTCCTTTTCTTTGCAGTGGCCTTAGACTTCTAGTTAGAATCTCCTTCTGAATCGGCAAAGCATCACAAGTAGAGCTAGTAGAAGAGACGAAGAAGCATTAATTATATTGTACAAGACTACTAAACACTTGCATAAAAGAATTGTGTATTTCTCTCCAAAACTAAGGTACTAAATACTTTATGATATATTATTTATTAAATCTATTGAATTATTGTCTGCTCCCACTTAAGAGGTAGTGACAAAGATAGGTTTTTAATTAATGCAACCAGAATGTATAGGATTTTGCAGTAGCCCATGTTGAGACTGAGTGGTTGACCAGGAGGAAAGACATATGTGTACCGCCAATTGTTGACCCATACCTAATATACTGTGCATGTCATAAATAATACTTGCAGTCCAACCAACACATTATCAATTTAAGAGTGCACCAAAAACTAGAAGATCAAAACTCTGCACCTAAAGCTGTCCAAACCTATCTCAAGGCCCTATTATGTCTAGGTTAGTCTAATCTGCAAAATATCCCAGAATCAATGCACTACCAATCTTAACATCATTAAATAACCATAATCATTGTGAACTACTTATACCCTAGACAGCAGAGACTATAACAACAGAAGTAATAGTTTTATGACAACAAGTCAGCAACTACTAAATAGTAAATACATATCTACTTCCTGTTCATGCATTCTTCTTCCACTCAACAATTACATGATGATTTGCCAATAAAAAGCTAGGTCACCAATTTGAGACAGCATGACAAACTCATCAATACTTCCAATTCTATCATAATTGCCTAAAATCAGCTACATTGACATCTCTATCATCAATACACGTGTCAATGCTTTTGATTTGGAAAGTTTCATTTGGCAGTTCAAAGTTCAAACCTTTATCATGGGAATGGGAAGCCAAATCTGGCAAAGTACCAAGTTAAGCGCTACTTGCAAAAATCTGCAAGTGACGTTGAACAGGCTTGGACTAAAAGCCTGTCTTTAACATGTGGGTTGGCCAATAACATGTGCTCCATCAATATATCTAGGATAGCTCTGATACCATATTAGATTTTGAATCTAACTCATTCCCATAAAACCAGCTTGTAAGGTGAGGGATGTTCAAGCTTTATAAACTCTTATTAGGCACTATCTCTAACTAATGTGACAGTTGGATTTTTCCCAATACAAGTTCCTATAAGGAAGAACCCCACATATCCAGGTAATAGGTAGAATAGAAACCCCCAAAATTAACTGCAATTACTATCTTCAATCAAGATAGTTCATATAATGTGATTAAAAACAAGTTACCTTAAGATCTGATTTCTGGATTAGACCTGCCTGATGTTGTTGTCTGGTTGCCACCAGCCTTTCTACCAGTAACATTTCCTTCAAATCAACGAGGCAGCTTCTGTAAATGGAAAGAAAACAAAGAAAACAAGTTCAACACAATTACAATGCACAATCAAAAAGAACTAACTTCTAGACTGCAAAGATCAATAGTTTTAGAAAGGAAAACTATCATGTAGTAATCCCTTCAAACACCCACAAGTAAGGTCAAAGTACATGATAAAATAAAAACATAAGTGTGTTCATCGCAAATATATACATGAATAACTTATAAATGATATAGAATACCAAATCATACTTGATTTCTACAACAAAGCTCCAAAACTCCTATAAGTCATGCCTAAAATTCACAGGGTGGTATATTCTTTTGTCAGCTTTGGCATTGCTGAAGGGTTTCAAATTCATGTGTTTTTTGACTTGTTTATATTTTTTGAGCTAACATTAGATTTGATACATAATTAATGTGTTCTACATCCAACCCTGACGTGCCTCTCTTCCTTTCGTTGTATATGTGTAATGATTAGAGGTGGTTGTTTTGGACTACCGTCAAAAAAGTAAATGTAATTCCTGATTTTAAGTAATATATATTTTGTGTTGTAAATATCTATATTCTTTCTTCTTTATTCCAAAATTTTCAGGTTTAATGCTTTTGAATCAAATAATTCCATTCACATGCTCAATGAATGCCTTTTTTCATATTTGTTGGGAGAGTTTTCACCACCTAAGACACGATCAAGCCTAGAGCACAACAACAAGGTGGTTGCAATTGACAATAACTTGCAAACTTTGTCCCCAGATATGATATCACAACATCGATTAGCAGTAGAAATATCATTTAGTTTTCAATACATCTATTTTTAAATATTATTGCATTAGTCTTTAATTTCTTTCATTTGTTATTCTGCAAATTATTGATTTATTTATTTTCATTAATTAAGCATGATGATATTTATCAAATATTAAGATTTATTTTTTTTAATAGTGGTTTATTTACTCATAGTTGATTTGTAGGATCTTTGTTATTGATAAGTAATTTTTTATATTATATTATTATGTGTATTAATGTTTACTTTTTAATATTTTTTGTGCATCGTAAGAGTGATCCACTAGTAAAGGTTGAAAGTAGGAGGGTTCAAAGAGCCAAATTAAATTTATTGAAAGACTAAACTAAATATGAAATAGCCTTAACTTAATTGACACTAAATTTTTAAGAATTACTTGATTTAAAAGTTGAATTTTAATCATGCCTCTTTATTTGTATTTTAGTGTATTATTATCCTCCTCACATCAGATTATAGACTTCTCGTTTGTAACTGATAAAAAATTTAACCTACATTATTGTCGTGATCTAAATAATCTGGTTGGATTTAGCTTGTAAAAATAATATGTCAATAAGATAAAAAATAATAAAATGTAAAATTATAATTATATGCGAGTTTAGATAAAAAAAAATTTATTAACATAATACTGTACAAAATAAAAAAAATAAATTTAAATTTTGTATTTATGACTTATATAATATTATCTTAATTTAAATTATGGATCAATTTTTATACATAATTTGTAATTTGGGTTTACATGTGTAGTAGCGGAAGGAAGGGGTTTCATGTAGAGAAATTTTTAAGTGAACACAGTCTATCATAAATATTTTATTTAATATTAAATATATGTAAAAATTTATGAGTCATGTTATAACTATACTTATATCTAACAAGTAACAGTACATATGTTAATTGTTAAATGAAAGGATTTAATTTTAATTCACTATCAGTATAAAGTTTTTTTACATTGTCATCTAATTATGTACTGATATATCATTAAAGGTGTTGGACTTTTGAAATAATTATTATAATAGTTAAACTCTTTTAATGAGTTGACAATATATAATTGAGTGACAGTATAAAAAAACTTTACACTGACAGTAAATTAAAATTAAACTCTAAATGAAATGGCTATGATAGATCATCCCTACTTAAAAATTACTTATTCCATGATCTACGACCTCCTATTTCTTATGTTTTTTTAAAATAAAATTATATAATTTTATATTTAATTATCTAAAAAGAGTACCTAAAATATATAATATTTAAATTTTTTTAAGATAATTTTTTTTATTTCTCCAGTATCATCCAATGTAATTCATGAATCTACGAGAAAGCACGTAAATTAAAGCTTAGAAACCATCTTGTAGTGGTTGGAGTGAATCGGTTATTGTGGAGATTATTTTAGTATATTTTTTTAAATATTGTATGTACGTGAGTTATCAAATATTCGTTAGTTATTATTTATATTTAATAAATTTTTAAATATTTATTATGAAATTGATAGTCAATATTATTATTTATTTTTAATAAATTTTTAAATATTTATTATAAAATTAATAATTAATAAATGATTGACAACTTATTCTGTGTATTAAACTTATTAAAGCACTTTAACAACTCTCGATTATTTTAAGTATCTTGTCCTGAATTTAATTTTTAAGATAACATATGAAAAAAAATACAATTAAATGGTTATTTCTTCAAATACTTAATAATATTATGAGTGGTTAGTCTTTTAACTTTTAATTGACAAGATATCTTTAAAAAAAATTAATAATTAAAAAAATCCCTAAAAGCAACTATTCTCGAACAAGTAGCCAAATTATTATCAACAAGAGATTAAATAAAAAGGAAAGATAATTTAGTTCTGTTAGTAAGAAAGTATTTTTAATTTAAATCTATTGAATTAATTAAATATTAATTTAATTTAATAATTAATTAATTAATTTATAATTAATAAAAAATTAGTATTAAAGTATGATTAAATTATTAATTAATTTAATTTATGAATCAAATTAAAACATTTTCTTAATATTCCGAATCAAAGTATCTTTTACCCATCAATAAATAACCCAAGCCAATCTGCGGCGAAAATAACCCAAGCCAATCTGCGACGAAAAGCCACATTATTATCAGCAAGAGACAACTCATATGGTCCCTTGATGTGATTGATGATAATGGGAAAACTTATCAAATGTTTCTTATCAGGTAGTAGTTTAAATGACAGATAATGAACCATATATCCGTACCACGTTATGCTCGAGATAAAATTTTACTTTAAATTTAATTATTTAAATCGAATAATATTATAAAAATAATTTTTATATGATAATATATAATAAATAAAAATATTTCTATAATATTAAGTTTTTATATTAAAAAAATATTAAATGATTAATTGGTTGAACTAGATAATTTTTATCAATGTTGACCGTATTCCAAGCTAAAATATCCTTTATCCACCAATAAATAACCCAAGCCAATCTGCGACGAGAAACCACATTATTATCAGCAAGAGACAACTCACCTGGACATGTGTCCCTTGATGATAATGGGAAAACTCGGATCAAATGCTCATTCTTCGTCGAAAGAAATTGTCACAATTTTTTCAGATAGTAATTTAAATAAGAGATAACGGGGTCATATCTGCTACCACACTATGCTCAAGATAAAATTGGGGTTGCACTGTTAAAATTGGACTACCGTTTAATTCATTTAACGGTGTTATAAAAATACTTTATATATAATAATATAAAATAAATAAAATTATTTATAAAATATTAAATTTTTATATTAAAAAAAATTAATAATTAATTGATCCAACTAGAAATTTTTTATCAGCGTTACCTGATCCAAAATAATATCATGATAAATTTAATATTAAAATTGAATTATAACTATATATGTATCTAATTCACGAAAGCAAAGGATTACACTGGGTTAATTAGGGGTGCTTATAACTTATTTTGGTCCGAAAATTTAATCTTGCCTTAAAGTGTTTAAGTCAAGTTGGAGTATTTATTTTTAAATTTAATGTATTCTTTAAGTTAAGTTTCAGTTATCTTTTGGCCTATTCTAATTTGATTTGGTATTAAATAAATTTTTATTTTTTAATATTTTATATATATATTATTGTAACATTTTATTAAATATTATATTTTAATTAAATATTATAATTTTTTATAATTTTAATTATTATATTATTCACTTAATATGTAATCATTAATAAAATTAGATGATATAAACAAAAAATAATATATAAATAAATTTATGCAAATAAAAAAAATTAAAATATTATATAAAAAATATTTTATATATATTAATTGAGTTAAATTAATTTCTATCCTGACTCATCTTAAAATTTAGAACTTAATATAATTGAATTTAAATCATAAAAATTAACTTAATAAAAAAATTTGATTAAGATTAGAGTTATAATTGACCTGACTCGACCCCACGATAAGGACTCCTAATTACAATTTTCTACATTTCTGATTAAGATTAGAGTTATAATTAACCTGATTCGACCGCACGATAAGGACTCCTACTTGCAATTGTCTACCCCTCAATGATAAGGTGATTCGATTTCGGTTTCCCAAATAATCAACACCTGTACACCGATCACGTCATCTTGAAGACAAATTTTGTCTGTAATCAAGATTTATTTGACCCGATTACTTTTATATTCATCATTTTTCTGATAATTAGAGTAAATTATTTAATATTTATTAGTTATTATTTATATTTAATAATTTTTTTTAAATTAATAATTAATAAATAATTAATAATTCACTTAAAATATTAAACTCATTATAATACTAAAACAATTCCACCATCACTATTATTTAGGAGTACGGTGCCCCTTAACTTTTTTTGTTGGTACATAGTGCCCTTAACTTTTACTGGGATAAAATCCGTGCTTATAGTATATATTTAAATTAATTATAAAAAAAAATTATGTAAAAAATTAATTATATGTATAATTAATTTTTAAAAAAATTAATTATGAGAAAATTAATTTATGTTTAAATATGTTAATTCATAATTGATTTTATAATAAAGAGTTTTGTTTAGATTGTATAAAAAAATCATTTTTATGTATGAAATTATCAAAAGATGTATAAAATAATTGAAAAAGTTATTTAATTGAGGACAAATATATATTTCTTTTTTAAAACTTTTGAAATAATCTAAAATCAAATAATTAAAAGCTTTAAATATCAACTTTTTAAAAAAAAATTATGTTTAGTTATAAAAAAATAATCTTAACTTATAATTAATTTTACATATTTTAAACAAATAAGATAAATTTTACTTAAAATAATTTTTTTTAAAAAAAAATTAAAAAAAAATATTTTAAGTAAAATTTATCTTTTCCATGCTTGTTCCTTATTTCGAAAACTTTTTCCTTGTCACATGCATGACAGCAAGAGTATAATCATGGAATTATTCTCTTCTTATGCTACCTGCCTTACTGCCACTGGCCATTGTTCTTGCATGCAGACATGTGTCCCATTAATCCGTCTTTAATTATATTTATGCTTATATTATTTTAATCAAGTTTTATATGAGTTATTATAATAGAATTCATAATTGTACATATTTTTTTCTTTTGCATATTTTATAACACATAAGTCACCTTCACTTTTCTTAATTTGAAAAATGTGAAAAGAATATATAACTATCATTTTTCTTAATAATATTTTTATAAGTACAATATTTAAGATAAACTATTAAATATTTATTAATTATTAATTTTAAAGTAAATATTTAAAAATTTATTAAATATAAAGATAAAACTTATTTTACAGGTATTTATAATGTTGTTCTTCAACTAAAATATAATATATGTATTATTTTTTATACATCAACATAAAAAATAAAGATGATGTGACACTAAAATTAAAAAATAATATACATATTATGTTTTAATTAAAAAATAATACCACAAGTACTTATGAAATTTTATTCAAAATATAATTAATAAATAATAAATACTTAATGATTTAATTTAAATATTAATAAATAAAAAAATAATGAATACTAGAATTATCCATCGTTCACAGTGAAAGATTAATTTTTTTTGTGCAAGACGTATACACATGATTTTTTTTAAACTGAAATGGAACTACGCTTGGGCAAAAATTAATGTAAAAGTCATATAAAAGGGTAATATTCATAAAGCGGCAAAGCAACTAAAGTCGATAGAATGGCAAAGTAGAAAGTGGTATTAACTCAAACTACAAACTCAAATGGGTGTTTGTAGTGGTTGTCATTGTTTGAATTAAAAAAAAGTATTATTTTGGTATTCATTTTTTTTTTAAGGTATCGATATTCGGGATGAGTTGTCTAGTATTCATTAGTTGTTATTTATATTTAATAAATTTTTTAATATTTATTATGAACCAACAGTTAATAAATTATTGACAACTCACCATAAGTACCAAATCCATCAGGGTACCATAACAACTCTCTTAAAAAATAACATATGATATAACTTTTAGAGAGGCTAATTTGAAAATAACTTTACCTGTTTAGTAGTCTAAAAAAATTAGTTTTCTATTCAATTAAGTTAAGGATGCACCTTTGTTTTTAGTATAAACTAAGTTATTTCATTGTATAAAAGCTAAGATATTAATTTTACATAGTACGGTTAGGCACGTAAAGTGAAAACTCCTCACAATTATGTTTGTTTTATACATATCATCTCAAACATCAAATTTGTGACGAAATATTTACAGTAATCGAACCTCTTTCACTTGAATCAACACAAGCTAGTTAGTAAAAGATACACTTAGATAAAAGAAAAAACCACAATATTACACACTGAATTTAACACTCAAAATTGAGAGCCGTTAATTTACCTTAAAATAAAGCCCTTGTTATTATTGCCCCTTTAATCTAAAGTCACCATTTCTAATATTTATGATTTTTTTTTTTTTGTCTTTTTGTTGAGTATTATGTCCCCCACTAATTAGTTTGTCTTAAAATTGGGTGCGGTGCCATGCTATTGCCATCCACTAGTACAAATAACCAAGTAATTTATCTTAAAATGGGGTGTCATGCCATTGCCATCCACTAGTATAAATAGCTATAAGGCTAACACTAGGCTTCACATCCCAAATCCAACGTTGTAGCAAGCATTACTCAATACAACGCCATGGCCATCTCCAACACAAACCTTCTTCAAACCAAGAAACCCATCTCCCTTCCTCTACTTGCCTTCATAACCTTATTCCTCATGCTGCTGAACAGGGTGAACTCATCAGATTCACTCTCCTTCACCTTTGACAACTTCAGACCAGATCAAAGGGATCTAATCCTCCAAGGCGATGCCCAGATTCCATCAGGTAGTCACTCCCTACAACTTACCAAGACAGACACTAGTGGTAAACCAGTAAGAGGCAGTGTTGGCCGAGCCTTGTACTATACCCCTGTGCACCTCTGGGACAGCAGCACAAACAGGCTCGCAAGCTTTCAAACCACCTTCACCTTCATCCTCTCATCACCCACAAATAATCCAGGTGATGGTATTACCTTCTTCATTGCACCACCTGAGACTACCATCCCTCCGGGTTCTTCTGGGGGGCTCCTCGGACTCTTTAGTCCTGAAAATGCTCTCAACAACTCCTTGAACCAAGTTGTTGCTGTGGAATTTGACACCTTCGTTAATAACGACTGGGATCCAAGTCACAGACATATTGGAATTGATGTCAACACTATCAAGTCCTCAGCAACTGTAAGATGGGAGAGGAAAAATGGGTCATTAGCCAATGCCCTGATAAGTTATAACTCTGCCACTAAAAAACTAAGTGTCGTTTCTTCTTATCCTAATACTCAAGCCAATGAAGATTACACAGTCTCTTATGACGTTGACTTGAAGACTGCTCTTCCGGAATGGGTTAGAGTTGGTTTTTCCGGTTCCACAGGAGAGTACGTACAAAATCATAACATTCTCTCATGGACTTTCAATTTAAACTTGCAGAGCAGCAAGGCCAACAAGGAGGACATGTTTATTAAGCGTTATGTGTGATTTGGAGGACTTTCCATCTTGTCATGCATGTATGATATGCTAATAACGACAAGAGTAGTCGGTAATTTATTTACGTTTAAGTGTTTTTTCGTTGTGGCCATCTATGTACCAAAACTTTTAAGTATTGAATGTTTGTCATGTGCCTTTTAAATATTAAATATGTGTTATCAGGCTGCCATGTACATTTTTGCCCTTTTACTTAGTTTTGTCATGTGCCTTCTAAATTATTTCTTTTACAACAATAATATTTGTATATTATTTTTTATATTTAATTAATAATGAATAAATTTTTAGTTAATATAATATATACTAATAAATTTTTATAACCGATTATTTATAAATTTGGTTAACAAATGAATAAATTATTAGCTAATGAAAAATATTATTTGGTTAAAAATTACAAACTTGTAAGTAATTAGTTATCAAAATTTATTAGTCAAATAATATATTATATTAATTAAAAATTTACTCATTATTAATTAAATATAAAAATAATATAAAAAAAAAATAGTGTGTATTTATTTTTTTTCTTTATCAATATAGGTCCGTTCGAATACATGGATAATAAATTATAAACTTGTTAAAACTCTTTCTCGTAAGTAGTTACCATTTGGAGATCTTTATTCTTACTATTTTAGATGATTTAAATCCACGTTCAAGAGTTTGTCTCTATAACTATTATGGAGCCCAAAATCAATTTTTTTTTCTTTTTGTAAGTTCCTTTTATAAAGGGAGGTCTGTTTTATTTTATTTTTTAAAAAAATAATTCATGTGTAATCTTATTAACACGTTATTGTTTTTAGTTTAACGGCTAGATGGCTGCACTTTGGTTTTTAAAGTCCACGTTGCACATTAAAAAAACCTATATTTCAAATATATACAGTGTAGGCAAGAAAACTAGGCATTTTGGTTTGGGATTACAAGAAAAATGTAACAATGCATGCAATATTAAAAATGAAATATGTAAATTCTAGACCAAGATGAGTCGCCTTTTGAAGGAGAAAATTATTATATATTATATCTTAGGCTAAAATATAAGGAACTCCCTCCAATTATAGGTCAAGTTTAGAAAACTCCTCTGTGCTTTCAAACTTATCAACTCGACTCCCTAAACTAACAAAATAGTATATAATAACATTTTTGTTAACCTATCATTTAAATAATTGATGAAAAAGTAGTCATGTGTTGATTTTTTTCATTAATCTCACCTTAAATCATTAATATTTATCCTTAAAATCTTCTTTATGCCTCTCTCTCTGGGCACTCATTAACTTCACATCACCATTTGAAATTTTCACAAATCGCTCAAATGGTGAGGTAGGATTAATGAGTGCCTAAAAAAGAGACCTAGAGATGATTTGAGGGACAAATATTAATGATTTAAGGTGAGATTAGGAGAAAAAATCAACACATGACTACTTTTCCATCAATTATTTAAATGGTAGGTTAACAGAAGGATTATTATACATTGTTTTGTTAGTTTAGGGAATCGAGTTGGTGAGTTTGAAGGTACAGGGGGATTTTCTAAACTCGACTCATAATTGAAGGGAGTTCTTTGCATTTTAGCCTATATTTTATTTATCGAGGGATTTATGAGATTGGAAAATTATGGAGATTATTCTGGTACTCATCCTTTTTTTTAGGGTACCGATATCCAGGGTGAGTTGTCAAGCATTCATTGGTTGTTATTATTCATCTACAAGCCCACCACTTCACCTGGCCTTCCACACTCTTCATCATCATTATTCATCTATCAGCATTAGTGTAGCAGAATCATAGCCAAACACAACATCATTAATTAAGGCCACCATCTACCTTGCTGTTGGAACCAAAGAACCTTATGAAATTAAGATTGGAACCATACTAATTAAATATTCATTACCCCATAAAGTTTTGAAGATAACAAAAGTTTCAATTTAGATTAAATAAGTAAAAGACTCACGTAACTTGTTTTGTAACTATTTCTAGAAGAAAACAAAGTGTTAACAAACAGTTACTTATATGTGCGTCCATTCTTATCTGAGCTAAAGGAAACTAAGTATGCGTCCAAAGCCTTTTGAACTGTTTCACAAGTTTTATTATATTAGATCGTCTAATGTTTTTCTTACTAAGCTCAGGATTCAAAGTATTCGTCCAATGTCAAAATTCAAATGTGAAGAAACTGTTCGTCATTAAATGCTGAGAAGGACTCTGACAGCACACACTTCAAAAGAAGTCAACTGAGCCGCTTAGCTGACATTGCTAACAACTACAAAGACCTGCGAATAAGGAACTTTCTGCGCGCTCAGACAAGTCAGAAGTAAGCTATCATATTCTTAGACATTCCTGATAATCAAAGTGTCTTTTCAGAAGAAGCTCTACACGTTTTCATCTTAGGCATGTAATACTACTCAGAACGGTAATAAATGTTTCCGTTGGACGAAAAAGCTTATGAAGACTGCTCAGATTGCTCTCACCTATAAATACAATTATCTTCGAAGAAGATAGAGAGAATCCATCTGAGTAAATCAAAAGTGGCAAAGGATTAAAGCTTTCATTCTTCTTAGTATTCAAACTCTTGTAAAGAGATTAAGTCTTGAGATTTATTTTCAATCCTCAACTATAGTGAGTTAAAAACTCAAGCACTTCTATACCTTTTTCTTTATTCAATTTGGTGTTTAAGCCTGAAGAGGTGGACAATACTTGTAATCTTTGTATAAGATTAGTAGAAAATCCTTCTGGTGAAGAGACTAGACGTAGTTCTCGGTTTTGTGGGAGTGAACCAGGATAAACATCTGGTGTAAGCTTTTCTTCCCTCTCTTGTGTTTTAATTTTTCACTAACATCTGGAGATTGCCATTGTTTTCTTAACTAAAGTGTTGAGATAATTCTTAGAACTCTTTCATTCGTTTAAAGTTATTATTCACAAAATTGTTTTAGTGTCCAATTGGACTAAGAATTTTTCTTCGTCCATTGCCTGTTTGTTTCCTTTGTAAAAAGTTTTCCAAAAAGGTTAAGAAACACAATTCATCCCCCCTTCTTGTATTTCATTTGTTTACTTCAATTGGTATCAGAGCTCAGCCTCTTGGGTTGAGTATCTAATAATACAGAGGAAAAGATCCAGTACACCTTTAAATGGAGAACGAAGGACAAGCTGTGAACAGACCACTTCTATTAAATGGAAACGACTATGATTACTGGAAGAAGAGGATGATCGCATTTTTTGATACACAAAATATGGACATTTGGGACCTAGTCCAAAATGGCTATCAAATACCCACCAACGCAGAAGGACAGGAACTTCCTCGACTACAATGGACGGAAGGACAACGAACTAGGCATCAGCTCAACTCAAAAGCCAAACATTATCTTATGTGTGCCATCACCAGATCGGAGCACGACAAAGTTCATAGTTGTGAAACAGCTAAAGAGATATGGGATACTCTGACCTTAGCACATGAAGGTTCCTCTCAAGTCAAGGAATCAAAGATAAGCATGCTGGTTCATCAGTATGAGCTTTTCAAAATGGGAGAGCATGAAAACATTGATCAAATGTTTGGATGATTCCAAACAATAATCAATGGCTTGAGATCTCTGGGAAAGACCAATGATAATCAAGATCATATCAGAAAAATTCTAAGGAGTCTTTCCAGACAGTGAAGACCCAAGGTTACTGCCATACAAGAAGCAAGCAACTTAGCTTCTCTTACTATGGAAGAACTCCTAGGTTCCCTTAAAGTTCATGAGCTTGAACTCCAAGAAGAGGAAAGTTCAAGAAAAGGGAAATCAATTCCCTTAAAGCTCACAAAGGAAGTGCGTCCAAAGCACTTAAAGCTGAAGAATCTTTAGATGAGGCCGAGTCATCTGGAGAAGATATCTCAGACAATGACGAGTTATCTTTCATCTCCAGAAAGATACAAGCAATGTGGAAAAAGAAAGGAGGTATGCGAGGAAAGCACTTTGGACAAAGACTTCCAAAGGACAGGACTGAAATAAAAGACAAGAGTCCAATCATATGCTATGAGTGCAAGAAGCCCGGACACATTAAAGCGGAATGCCCTTCACTAAACAAGGAGAAAGAGAAAAGGAGATTCTTTCCAAAGAAGAAAAGAGGATTAATGGCCACCTAGGAAGATCTTGATCTTTCAACTATTGATGATGAAGGAGAAGCAGAAGAAGAAGCAAATCTATGTCTCATGGCGAACACCTTGTCAGAAGAAGAAGAAGATGAGGTAACAAACTGTGATCTTGATCTTCAGAATGCATTTGATGAGTTGTTAAATAATTCATCTATTTTAGCAGTTGAATATAAATCCCTGAAAAGAAAGTTTTCAAAATTAACCAAAGAATATGGAAAAATGTCTTCAGAAAAACAAGAACTTGAAATTTATTGTGAAAAATTAAAAACCGAAAATGCTCTTTTGAAAAGAGTTAATGGAGGACCTCAGTAAATTTGTGAAAAGCACCAACAACATAAACATTTTACTCAGGTATTCAAGAGATCCTCGTGACAAATCTGGATTGGGATATCAAGATACTGATAAAAAGTTTTTTCAAAAAACTACTACCCAACCTAAATCTTTTAAGAATGGTTATAAAAAGAACGTTTACCCTTCCTCTAAAGATCTCTTTAATAAAAGGTCAAAATATTATGGATCTCCAAGAGCTAACCATGCAGGACCCAAAAAGATATGGGTACCTAAGGATATGATAATTCCTCTTGCAGATGTGCTTAGCAACAAGAAAAAGACACCTGTCATGGTACCTGGACAATGGTTGCTCACGGCACATGACGGGAGAAAGGTCTATGTTCCAAGACATCAAAACTAATTCAGGCGGCTCCGTCACGTTTGGAGGAAACCAGAAAGGTAAAATAGTTGGAATAGGTAAGATTGGTAAACATCCTTTTCCCTCTATCGATAATGTTCTTCTAGTTGAAGGATTGAAACATAATCTGCTTAGCATTAGTCAATTATGTGATAGTGGATCTAATGTTTCATTCAATCAAGGAGAATGTATAGTTAAAAAATCTGACGGATCCATACTCTTCACTGCTAAAAGGCAAAACAATCTATATAAAATTGACTTGGAAGATCTTTCAGATCAAAATGTATCATGTCTAGTTTCCATGAAAGGAGAACAGTAGATATGGCACAAGAAGCTTGGTCATGCAAGTTTGAGATTAATCTCTAAGCTAAATAAGCATAACCTCGTAAGAGGACTACCAAAGCTTGTGTACAAACCAGACGTTCTCTGTGAAGCATGTCAAAAGGGGAAACAAATCAAAAACTCTTTTGAGTCCAAAAACATCGTTTCCACCCATAGACCACTAGAATTGTTACATCTTGATCTATTTGGTCCAACAAGAACTTCTTCACTAAATGGAAAGAAATATGGATTGGTCATTGTAGATGACTATACTAGATGGACATGGGTTATGTTTCTAGCTCACAAGGATGAGTCTTTCAAAGTCTTCTCTATTTTCTGTAAAAGAATTCAAAATGAAAAAGGCATGTGCATCAACTCAATCCGAAGTGATCATGGAGGAGAATTTGAGAATGAGAGCTTCCAATTGTTCTGTGAAGAAAATGGTATTCATCACAACTTCTCTGCCCTAAGAACACCACAACAAAATGGTGTGGTAGAAAGAAAAAATAGATTTCTTCAGGAGATGGCTAGAACAATGGTCAATGACAACTCAATCTCTAAACACTTCTGGGCTGAAGCTGTTAACACTGCGTGCTATATTCAAAACAGAATATATATTAGACCTCTTTTAAACAAGACTCCATATGAATTGTGGAAAGGACGAAAACCCAACATCTCTTACTTTCATTCTTTTGGCTGTCAATGCTTTATCTTGAATACTAAGGATTCTTTAGGAAAGTTTGATGCTAAAGTTGACTCCGGTATTTTCTTATGATACTCAGAAACATCTAAAGCATATAGAGTATATAACTCTCGGTCTTTAACTGTTGAAAAATCTGTTCATGTTAAATTCAATGAAAAAAAGCCTGATAATGATTTGTCAGAGTTAGATGAGTCCTTTGCAGAGTTAAACCTAAAAGACAAAGGAGAAGGATCAGCAACCCAAAACAAAGAAGCATTGGACGATGAAAGAAAAGAAGAAACAACTGATGGTCAAAGAAGTTGGCACTTCAAAATTTATCATCCAGAACACCAAATCATTGGTAATCCAGATGATAAAGTGCGTACAAGATCTACCTTCAGAGAATACTTAAATGTAGCCTTCATCTCTGAAATGAAGCCAAGAAAAATAGAAGAAGCACTGAAGGACGAAGGATGGATCTTAGCCATGCAAGAAGAGCTAAATCAATTTAAAAGAAACGATGTTTGGACGCTGGTTCAAAAGCCTAAAGACAAGCCCATCATCAGCACAAAATGGATATTCAAAAACAAATTGGACGAAGATGGTAAGGTTGTTAGAAATAAAGCAAGGTTAGTAGCCTAAGGTTACTCACAATAAGAAGGTATTGATTTCACTGAAACTTTTGCTCCTGTAGCTAGATTAGAAGCCATACGCATCTTACTTTTATTTGCTGCTCATCATAGCATGAGACTTTATCAAATGGACGTAAAAAGTGCATTTCTAAATGGTATAATCAATGAAGAAGTTTTCGTTAAACAACCACCTGGTTTCGAGGATGAAAATTTCCCTGAGCATGTTTTCAAATTGAAAAAGGCTTGTACGGTATAAAACAAGCTCCTCGAGCCTGGTATGAAAGGTTAAGCACCTTTTTAATAGAAAGCGGTTTTTCTAGAGGAAAAGTTGTCACTACTTTTTTTCGAAAAGACAAAAACTCAAAATTTATTTTAGTTCAAATTTATGTTGATGATATTATCTTTGGAGCTACTGATGAATCTCTTTGCAAGGATTTCTCCAATCTGATGCAGAAGGAGTTCGAAATGAGTTTAATGGGAGAATTAAAATTCTTTCTGGGTTTGCAAGTGAAGCAAACATTGGACGAAATCTACATTCATCAGACAAAATACACAAATGAACTTCTGAAGAAATTCAAATTGGACGATTGCAAAACAATGAGCACACCAATGCATCCATCGTCCACACTAAGATTGGACGATAAGGATAAAAAGGTGGTCGAAAAGGTATACAGAGGTATGATCGGATCACTCTTATATCTCACTGCGTCCAGACCTGATATAATGTTTAGTGTGTGTCTTTGTGCACGTTTTCAATCTGATCCTAGAGAGTCACACTTAATTGCTGTAAAAAGAATTTTCAGATACTTGAAAGGAACTACTAATCTCGGTTTAGTATTTAAGAAATCTCATGAGTACAGATTAATTAGTTTTTGTGATGTTGACTATGCTGGAGATGGAATCGAAAGGAAAAGTACAAGTGGAGGATGTCACTTCATTGGAGGAAATCTAGTATCATGGTCCAGCAAGAGACAAAGCACAATTGCTCTATCAACAGCTGAAGCTGAATATATTTCTGCGTCCAATTGTTGCTCTCAACTACTCTGGATCAAACATCAATTAGAAGATTACAACATCTTTGAAAGTAAGATTCCTTTACTATGTGATAATACTGCTGCAATTAACTCATCAAAAAATCCTATACTACACTCGAGGGCAAAACACATTGAAATCAAACATCACTTTATAAGAGACTATATTCAGAAAAGTGTGTTTGATATTCAATATGTGGATACAGATCATCAATGGGCAGATATTTTCACAAACCTCTCTCAGAGGATAGATTCACTCTTATTCGAAAACATCTAAGTATGCATTTTGTAAAGAATTATTCTTGCGTCCATTGAAGATCTGCGTCCAAAATGCTTTGTACTTGTTAAATGGTGTAGTAAATTTCTTGATAAGACATAAATCATTTGCATTTATCTTGTTTGAAACTTTTCAAATTTCCCACGCTGAATCAGTTTTTGAAAGGTCACGAAAAGTAACTTTTTACTGCGGACGTGACAGTTGCTTTTAATACACATTTAATGTGTTTGTTTCTCTTTAAAAAAAAGGGGAAAAACGATTCGTTTTCTTTCAGAAACCTTTCAGTGTAAAAACCTACCTTCTTCTATAAATATTTTCCTTCTTTTCAAGATCAAATTTTTACGCCTTCAAGCCTTGAAAGAAAACCTTTGCAAAAAGAACCTTAGCAAACTTCTCTTTCTCTCTCTCAAGTTCCCTATTCCTTAACCCTGAGAAATGGCCGGAGGAAAGACCCTTGATGTTGAAAGAGCCGAGGTATCGGTTGAATACTCGTTCCAAACTTCAATTTTAGCAGAATGTGGAATAGATATCAAAGAATGTCTTGTTGATGCTGGTTAGGATAGTTACTTCAGAGAACCGGTGGAGGTTTATCCAGAATTGGTGAAAATGTTCTGGAAAGACGCATTTGTTTCTGCGACAGAGGTCAGGGGGTGTGTATTGGGAAAACCCGTTGTGGTTTCAGAGGTAACCATCTCCAACGCCACACAATGTTGGTTGGAAGGAGCCACCATCACTTCAGACTGGGAAAAAGCTTTTGGGGGAACGGATGCTGTTTTTGACACCTTACTAAAGGAGTCATCCACGGGGAAGATAACTGCATCCAAGATGAATGACAAGGCAAGAGTATTGCATTAACTTCTGAACAAGGCAGTACTCCACAAGGCAGGGTCCAAAGATTCATTCTCTACAGTTCATGCCTTCTGCTTGTATCATCTGATGCTGTGTCAACAGGTCAATCTCCCTTCCCTGCTTTTTAAGAACTTCAAGAGAAGTATGCAAGGAAAAGGGAAGAAGATCACCATCTCCTATGGTGTCCTCCTAACCAAGATCTTCAGAGATCAAGGTATCTTTAGTCCCCATGAAACTAAAGATGTTGAAGAGGATATTTGGACGGATTCAAGAGCAACAAATCTTTGGACGAAGCAATTTGCTAAGGATGAAACTTCAAAGCGTCCAAGACTTTCTGGACCAGAAAGAGCCTCTAATTCCTGCAAAGGCTGAGAGCCCAAAGAAGAAATCACCATCCGTCCAAGCCATTCCCAAGCGGAGACTCATAATGGACAATGACTCTGATGATGACCAACCCATCGCTAAAAGGATGAAGGTTGCGTCCATTGCAAACATCCCAAAGGGAACCCGGACGAAGCTACCCATCACAAGGAAACCTTCTTCCAAGCTTGCGTCCATTCCTAAGGAACCCCTTCCTACCATTCCCTCTTCCTCCACTTTACCCTCTTCTCAACCAGAACCACAAACCTCCTTCGCAACCTCTCAAATAACTTCCTCTTCCTTAAACACTGAACCTTTTTCGTCTCAAACTCACATAATCCCTTTCAAACCTTCTTCACCTTCACCCTCACAAAGGACCTTCTCCAACTCCTCCTACCTTAACCCCTTCTCTGTAGGCGTTACTCCCCACATTATCCCTTCTTGGGAATCCAAGGACTCTTCTCTCTCACTCACAGCAAGACGCTCCCGATGCTGTGATGGTTGCTCAACAAAAGTTCACATCTTCCCTAGTGACCTCTCCTTCAAACCAGTCACTTTGGAAGAAATGGATCGGTATGCAAGTCCTTATGACACCATCCTTGTCAGTGTCATTAAGGGGAGTCTTCTGTTGAAGGATATGAGATTTGTACCCCCTTCTATGATCATCTCTTCTGCAACTGCCATCAAGATTCAGCCGGATCGGGTTTGTCCAAGGTTGCCCATGGTGGATTTGAATAAAAACAAAGACTTGAAAAAGTATAGAAGCCAAGCCACCTTTCCCAAGCCTATCCACTTCAAACCAAATTTTGGGAGCTTAAGTTCTCCTGATGTTGATGTTGATTTCTTGTGGCAAGTTTCGAATAAAGGAGAAGCTGAGGAGAACGAGGCCAAGACTTTCTAGGAAAAGCACATTTGGGAATGTGAGCAACAAGCGTCTTCTTCAGGTCTAAGCGATGAAGATAAGGAAGATACTATAACCGTGCCTGGCCAGAGCTTCCAGTGTTTTCGTCCTATCTATATGGTAGATGATCTTCTTGGACTGCCTCTGAACTCGCCGTTGCCAATAATCTTCTCTTGTCCAAGCTATGTATCTGGACCTCCGTCTGACAACATAGGCAGGCCTTATCCCTGGGATCAAATGTTTGGATACCGGAGAGATTCTCTTCCTTGGGATGTTGACCTTCCTCTGTCTGAAGACGAAGTTGAATCTGTTGTGCAGCAAATGGATGTGACCCATCCTGCTTCCACCACTGAGTTAGCTATTGTGGAACCACAACCTTCTGCTGACACTCTCACCCAAGTGCCCCCAGCTTTTCAAGCCTACGTGAATAATCAAATGGACTTAATGTACAAGAGAGTTGAAGACCTCCTCAAATCTCTTTTTCAACAAGGGCCACCTCCTCCTCCTCCATCTTCTTCCTCTTAAATTTTATTTAGCCAATTTTTTTTGATTATTTATTTTATTTGACAATGATGTTTTTCTTCTTTTTGTCTGATGACAAAGAGGGAGAATAATTGGAATTTGACTTGTTACAAACTTGTTTTATAATTTATACTGATTCAATGAAACTGTGAATTTTTTTTCATCTGGTTATTGCATCATCCTTGTCTCGTCTATTCTGTTGCCTTATATAAATGCTTTAATTGAAATTGTGACTACTCTGCTAATACACTGTGTTGCTATGAAGGATCTGCTCTAAATATTAGCATGGTTTATTTCTTTTCAAAAGGTATTGTCTCTGTTAACGTTTCTCTCTTAAGTACTAAACTTCGATACAGAAATAATGTTACTTGCTCTTGAAACTTGTTTCGTAAAAATAAATTTCGTGTACTACGTCCAACAGACTCTGCGTCCAACAGACTCTGAGTCCATCTCTTTGAAATGTTTTTCTTAGGGGGAGCAAATAATGTCTTAAAAAGAATCTGTGTTCATTCAAATTAATAGTTTTGTCATCATCAAAAAGGGGGAGATTGTTGAAACCAAAATCTTATAAAAAAGGTTTAAGCACTAATATTTAAAAGCTGTAGCTTTCCCTGTTTAAGTTTTGAGGATAACAAAAATATTTACTAAGTTTGAACAAGTAAGTGTTTCGACAATAGTATTAACAAAACGATACTTGTATGTGCGTCCATTCTGTTCTGAGCTTAAAGAAAACTCATTATGCGTCCAATATGCTATTTTGTTTTGTGCGTCCAATAAATGTCTAAATATGCTTTGTGCGTCCAATGATTGTCTACATATACTTTTACTATTGGTGCGTCCAATATTTGTATGTATATACTGTTACTATTTTTATTGGTTCGTCCAATACTATCATTTTGCCAAAGCTTAGACTCAATTCTCTATTACAAAGTTCAAGCTCAAGCTCTCGTCCAAGTTAAAATTCAAAAATGAAGAACTGTTCCTCATTAAATGCTGGAAAAGAACTCTGACAGCTCACGGCGACAGAAGAAGTCAACTAAGCCACTTTTATTGACATTGTCTAACAACTACAAAGATCTGTAAATAAGGAACTTTCTGCGATCTCAGACAAATCAGGACTTTGTTATCACATGATTGGAAATCTCTTAGAATCAAAGTCACCTGTTAGAAGAAGCTCAGCATGTAACATCCCTAAATTTCATATGCTATGATTTAGCTAAAATCTTTGGATGAGTTGTATGTTCTGTTATAGAAATGGTAATAGATTGAGTTAGAATGGTTAATTTAAGATTCTGGCTATACCGGTGAACTCGGTAGAACCTAAGGAAGAGATAGGTGGAATCTAAACTCTTAGATTTACTCTGGCTAAGTTAGGACCTACTGGTAAATTTAATTTTCTTCAGGACCTATTGGGAATTCTTAGAAATCACAAGGGTATTTTAGTCTTTTAACACCTCAGTGGCAATTTGGTATTTTTCCACATAAGTGGGGGGCAAAGTTGACAAAGCAACTTCACCCCCTTGTGGTTAAGAGGGCCGGCCAGCCTAGGGGGAGACAAGATGCTCATCTTCTCCAAAATCTCTAAGTCTCCATAGCCAAAGCTTGCTCCAAGTTCAAGGGTCCAAAGTAAGTGTTTTTATGCACCTTTTGGCTTAAGTCCTTTGATGGTTATTGATCACTATGATATTTTCTTCCATCCTATGGTATTAGTTTCTTGAGAAACTCATTTTTATCTCTAAGAATCAAGAACACCCATGTCTAAAAATTAGTTGTTTTGGTTGAGTGTTTTGAAAGAAGTTGAAGGGAAGGTTGCCTTGACTACCAATCCCATCTTGGAATCAAGTTAGGAGCACTTCAAGGTGAGTGTGGATTTACTTGTGCTATTGTATGATGTTCTTAGAGTGAAAGTGTATGATAAAGGATTAAGCTTGAATCTAGGGTTTTCACCTATGCTTGAGGTTGGATGTGTTTTTATTACATGTTTTCAAGGATTAGGGTTTAGGAAAAATGAGTGGTATGGTTGGTATACTTGATGGATTTGAGGACATGATTTCTAAGGGAAAACTTGGGTTTTAGGTATGTGTTGGGCGTGGCACTATTCCTGCCCAGAAGGCCAACCACGGCCGTGGTCCCCACCACGGGCTGGCCGTGGTTGGCTCTGGAAAGAAAAATGTTGTGTGCTGAAATCTGACCACGGGTGTGGTGGCCACCAAGGGCTGGCCGTGGTCCAGACCACAGGCGTGGTGCCAACCAGGGGCAGGCCGTGGTTGTCTCTGTTTCCAATTTGTTGAGTTTTGTTTTATGAACCGTGGCCGTGGTTACCACCACGGGCTGGCCGTGGTTGACTCTGTTTGTGTTATTGTGGTGCATATGCCTAGGGTTTTGATACCATATGCTAGTTTAGGATTAAGGATGACTTAGCATTATAATGAGATGTATAGCTAGGTAAGAATGCTTGATAGAAGTGACTTAGCACTATAATGAGATGTGTAACTAAGCAAGAATGCTTGATAGAGTTGAGCATGATGGTTATGTGTTGTATATGCTTAAATTGATTATATGTAATGTTATTATGATGATATTATGAATGAGCATGATATGAGTATGAGAACATTGCATTGCATAGCGAGATGGCCTAACCGGAAAGGGTTAGTGTACAAGACAGAGGGGTGCCTAGTTGATGAGCTAGATGGAAATGAAATAGCATACCTAATTGCATTGCATTGCGAGGTGGCCTAACCGGAAAGGGTTAGTGTACAAGAATGAGGGGTGCCTAGCTTATTAGCTAGAAGGAAACAAAATTGACATAACACATTCATATGCATATTGCGAGGGCCTAACCGAAAGGGGTTAGTGCACAACAAGAGGAGTGAAGAAAGAAAAAGTGTGAATAAAAGGTGTGAACATCATGTGCATTCATTCATTGCATTGGTTGGTTGGTGTTACTTGACATATTGTGAATTGTGTTATACTTGCTCTCTACTTACATTTATACTTTATCTGCAAGTTATTCATATTCACTGGGAAGTTGTTCTCACCACCTCTTTCTCAGATTCGCAGGAACACCCAGGACCCTCTACAGGTTAAGTACAGAGGATTCTGTTGATTTATTTTTTTTGGGATTTGTATTTTGGTGGAGTTAATCTCCGTGATGTATCTATAACAGGATGTGCATTATTCTGATGTAGATGTTACAGGGAACTGAATACTACTTTTGATGTACTCGGTTCTGTATATGTTTAGTGTGCTCAGTCAGGATAGTGTTCGGAATACACTTGTATAATATTGCGTACTCTGATAATATTTTTGGTTGAGATCTGAGATCTCTTGATGATATATGTGTATGTGTATATATATAATATATGTACTCTGGTTGGTTTGAAATGGTTGTTGGAAATTCGCTGCTTATGTTATAGTTTTGTGTGGTAATGTTTAAGAAACAAAGGAAACGCTGCCGAATTTTCTATATATATATATTCCACGTAAGGCTTATGGTTGGTAAATAACATAGTAACTAATAGGTCTTACATTTTTGGTATCAGAGCAGTTTTCGTCCTAGAGGACTGCAATATATGGGTCTAGAGTTATACTGAGCACTTATGATGTATGCCTATAGCTTTTCATATACTTCTGATATATTGCATGTGGGGAGTTGGGACTGATCAACCCGATATTTTCTGTGCTATATACAGAGTTATGAGTGGACTAGGGCGAACACGTAGTGGAGGCCGAGGCCAACCCACTGCAAATACTAATGAAGGTGATGATCTGGTGGCTGTGCTTGCACATTTGGCTCAAGCCATAGACCGTATGCCTGGACCCCAGCATGATGGCAATCCTAATGCGGGACTTGTCGTTCCTCAACAGTTGGGACTGACGGAGTTCTGCAAGAGGGATCCCCCATCTTTTCATGGGAACTATGACCCAATGGCCGCTGAGAGGTGGGTGAAACACCTTGAGAAGATCTTCAAGGCCATGCAGTGTACTGAAGAGCAGAAAGTTATCTTTGCTGCTTATAAGTTGGAGGATGAAGCTGAACATTGGTGGGAAGCTACTCATCCTGGATTACTCCTACGTGAGGATCCCATCACTTGGGAAACATTTAAGACGGCATTTCTGCGAAAGTAGTAGATATATTTAATGCTACTCAGAACGGTAATAAATGTTTCCGTTGGACGATGTAGCTCATGAAGCCTGCTCAACTTGTTCTTTCATATAAAAAGGAGCAGCACTTGAAGAAGAAGAGATCTTTGCTGAAGCATCTTACAAAGTCTAAAAAGCTTTATCTCTTCTTGGACTTCCATATACGTGTAAAAAGAAAAAGCCTTGAGATTTTTTATTGTCTATTCTCATTTGTTAGTGAGTTTACAACTCAAGCATTCTTCTTCTCATACTTATTCACCTTAGTGTTGTAAGCCTGAAGAGGCTGTGTATAAAAGAATACTGGTGTGGTTGAACCTGAAGAGGTTGAAAATACTTGTTACCTGAAGAGGTGTATAATACTTGTAATCTCGAAAAAGATTAGCTGGAAAATCCTTCTGGTTGAAGTGACTGGACATAGCTCTTGGTTGGTAAGAGTGAACCAAGATAAATCCCGTGTGTAAGCTTCTCTTCTCTTCTAGTGTGATTTATTTTTTCCACTAACCTTTGGGGTTTACTATTGTGTTTATTAACAAAGACTTTTTAATTGGTTATTTGAACTTGTTAACTGTTTCATTAAAAATCTTTTCAAAATCCTTAGAGTCCAATAGGACTGAGCAGTGTTGTTTCTACATTCTTTACTTGTTAACCTTTATCCTTCGCTGTGTTCAATCATTTGTTAAAAGGAAAACTTTTAATCAAGAAAAAGGGTTAAGAAACACAATTTAACCCCCTTCTTGTGTTTCACTTGGTTATTTCAATCCCTTGGATTGATTATAAGAGTCTAACCTTCCATGAATGGGAAGAAAGAACTCAGAAGTAAAAGAACAAAAACGAAATTGTAAAGAGAATGGAGAAGAAGAGAAAGAAAACTCTCACAAATACTCAAACTTTCTTCAAACTTACTTAAAATTGAATGATGTATAATACAAAGAGAATGACTCTATTTATACTAATCCTAGAAGCCAATTTGTAATTGAAAATAATCTGAATGCAAACTGTAAAAACATAAAAATTGTCAAATATGGAAGCTCGATGCATGGTTGGTGAGTTAGTGCATGATAGGTGGGTTGGTGTATAATTGGTGGTTTTTAGTCAGCAACTCTTTCCGCTTTTCAGCTTGATTTTCATGACCTAGACGATGCATTTTAGCTTAGAGGTCTTCATAAAAGTTGTAGCCAGTTGTCTCCTTGAACTTTTGGCTTTGGAATCATGCCATTTGGACTTTTAGAACTCCAGATATGCCAAAAACACTGTACCTACCTCAAGTTAGGTTAGCAGAACGTGTTTCCAAATTCAAACAAACTTGTAGCTTCATAATCATGCCTAAGACGACATCTATTAACTAAATGGTCTTCAGTGAAGTTGGAGATATGGGTCTTATCTTTTCAATAGCCGAGTTTTAGTTTCAAAGGAGGCCTATAGCCCACTATATAGTCCAATATGTGCACACTGCTTAGATTCCAGTGGCAGCAAACCCACTCTGCATTGCAAGGATATTTTGGACCCTTAGAAGTCCGATCAAGCTCTTGAACTTTTTATGAAACTTGTAGAGCCTCGTCTTAACTTTTCAAAGACACCAAGATCACCTCAAAATGGATCACCGAGTCCCAAGTTATGGCATAACCATGGAGGAAATGTCAAAATGCATTAAAATCCAAGAATTATTTATAATTTGCATTAAAGCCCAATGAGGCCCAATAACATTAAACTCATCTAAAATACTAATATCGGGCACAATAAACATCTAATAAAGCCTAGTACAAAGCTAACATAAGTGTCTCAAATTGATTGATCAGTCAGCTCGTGAGTTTGCTCGTGGTTCGGTTCGTTAACAACTCAATAAGCTGATAATTTTGACTCGTTTGTTAAATGAGCCGAGCTTAAGTTTTTATATGTTCGATTCATTAATTCGTGAGCTGGTTCGATGTATGTATATAATCTATTTTTACAATAATAATAATAATAATAATAATAATAATAATAATAATAATGCTTTAATTTAATGTATATTAACATTTTATTTTATTTTTAGTCTGACTAAATTATTTTTTAAATAAATATATGTAAAAAAATATAAATTTTATTGAAATATAAATTTGAACTTAACTCATTTAGTAGTACAAGCTTAATTAATATAAGGCTCAATATTGGCTTATGAAATCTAAATATTTCGTGAGCTTAAAGTAAGTCGAGTTTGAGTCAAGAAAATGAGCTTGATTTTTTCGTGAGCTGAGCCTAAACTAGGCCTAGCTCGACTCAACTCGGCTCATTGCCAGCCCTACTCCTTACATCAGATTATAGACTTCTCGTTTGTAACTGATAAAAAATTTAAACTAAATTATTGTCGTGATTTAAATAATCTGGTTAGATTTAGCTTGTAAAAATAATATGTCAATAAGATAAAAAATAAAAAAATGTACAATTATAGTTATATGCGAGGTTAGATAAAAATTTATTAATATAATACTGTATAAAATAAAAAATAAATTTAAATTTTGTATTTATTATTTATATAATATTATTATGGATAAATTTTCATACATAATTGTGCAATTACGCAATACGTATGATATTAATTTGGGTTTACATGTGTAGTAGCGGAAGGAAGGGGTTCCATGCACAGAAACTTTTAGGTAGATATAATCTATTATAAATATTATATTTAATATTAAACATATGTAAAATTATGTAAATTATGTTATAAATACATTTATATTTAAAAAATAATATTACATATGTTAATTGTCAAATGAAATGGTTATGATACACTATACTTATTTAAAAATTACTCTTTCCGTGATCTACGACCTCCTATTTCTAATTTTTTTTAAAATAAAATTATATAATTTTATATTTAATTATCCAAAAAGAGTACCCAAAGTATATAATATTTAAAAAATTTTAAGATAATTTTGTTTAACTTCTCCAGTACCATCTAATGTAATTCATGAATTTACGAGAAAGCACGTAAAATAAAGCTTAGAAACCATCTTGTAGTGGTTGGAGTGAATCGGTTATTTTGAGATTATTTTAGTATTTAATTTTTTTTAAAATATTAATATTTACAGTTATCAAGTATTTATTAGTTGTTATTTATATTTAATAAGATTTTAAACATTTATTGTGAAATTAATAGTTAATATCATTATTTATATTTAATAAATTTTTAAATATTTATTATAAAATTAATAATTAATAAATTATTAATAATTTACTATGTATATCAAATTCATTAAAATATATAACAACTCTCAATTATTTTAAATATCTTATCTTAAATTTAATTCTTAAAACAATATATATAAAAAAAATACAATTGAATGGTTACTGCTTCAAACACTTAATAATACTCTGAGTTTAGTCTTGCGCCTTTTAAACGATAAGATATCTAGTAATTAAAAAGACCCCTAAAAGCAATTATTCTCGAACAAGTAGCCACATTATTATCAACAAGAGATAAAAAAAAAAAAAAATAATTTAGTTCTGTTAGTAAGAAAGTATTTTAAATTTAAATCTATTGAATTAATTAAATATTAATTTAATTTAATAATTAATTTATTTATAATTTATAAAATATTATTATTAAAGTATAAATAAATTATTAATTAATTTAATTTATGAATCAAATTAAAACATTTTCTTAACCCAAGCCAATCTGCGACGAAAAGCCACATTATTATCAGCAAGAGACAACTCATATGGGTCCCTTGATTTGATTGATGATAATGAGAAAACTTATCAAATGTTCATTATCACATAATAGTTTAAAAGTATGTTTTGGGAAAAATTAATTTTTTTTAAAATATTTTTTTTTATAAAAAGTTGTTTTTATATAAAATTTATTTTATTTATTTAAAATATGTTAAATTAATTATAAGTTAAAATTATTTTTTTATAATTAAAAATAACTTTTGTAAAAAATTATTATTTTAAACTTTTAATTATTTAATTTTAGATAATTTCAAAATTTTTTTTAAAAAAATACTTATTTACTCTCAATCAAATAACTTTTTTAATCATTACATATATATTTTGGTAATTTAATACATAAAAATAATTTTTTTATACAATCCAAATAAAATTTTTTATCATAAAATCAATTATGAATTAACATATCGAAACATAAATTAATTTTTTTATAATTAATTTTCTTAAAAATTAATTATACACATAATCAATTTTTCATATAATTATTTTTACAATTAATTTAAACACATACTAAATGACAGATAATGAACCATAGATCTGCCTTTTAAAAAAAAACAAAAAAACAAAACCATATATCCGCTACCACATTATGCTCGAGATAAAATTTTACTTTAAATTTAATTATTTAAATCAAATAATATTATAAAAATAATTTATATGTAATAATATATAATAAATAAAAATATCTCTAAAATATTAAGTTTTTATATTAAAAAAATATTAAATGATTACTTGGTTGAACTAGATAATTTTTATCAAAGTTGACCGTATTCCAAACTAAAATATCCTTTATCCACTAATAAATAACCCAAGCCAATCTGCGATGAGAAACCACATTATTATCAGCCAGAGACAAGGATTTGGATCCTCTTCAAGAGAAATAAAGAGAAAATAAATTTTAATATTTAAAATATAATTTATATTTGTCTCTTTCTCTTTCCTACAAGACGAGGATCCAAATCCCAGAGACAACTCACCTGGGAAAACTGTGATCAAATGCTCATTCTTCGTCAAAAGAAATTGTCACAATTTTTTCAGATAGAAATTTAAATAAGAGAAAACGGGGTCATATCTGCTACCACACTATGCTCAAGATAAAATTGGGGTTGCACTGTTAAAATTTGACTACGGTTTAATTGATTTAACGGTGTTATAAAAATACTTTATATATAATAATATAAAATAAATAAAAGTATTTATAAAATATTAAGTTTTTATATTAAAATTTTTTAATAATTAATTGATCCAACTAGAACTTTTTTATCAGCGTTACCTGATCTAAAATAATATCATGATAAATTTAATATTAAAATTGAATTATAACTATATATGTATCTAATTCACAGAAGCAGAGGATTACACTGGCTTAATTAGGGTGCTTATAATCTGTTTTGGTCCGAAAATTTGGAATCCTAAAATGTTTAGGTCAGATTTGAGTCTTCTTTCTAAAATTGATGTATTTTTTAGGTTAAATTTAGGTTATTTTTTAAGTTATTCTGAATTGGTTTAGTATTGAATAAATTTTTATTTTTAAATTTTTATTTTATATATTTTTATGACATTTTGTTTAATGTTGACTTTAATTAAAATTATAAATTTTTATAATTTTAATTATTATATTATTTACTTAATATATAATCATTAATTAAATTAAATCTTAACATGAATAAAAAATAATATATACAAATAAATTTATACAATAAAATAATTAAAATATTTTTTATGTATCTTAATCAAGTTAAATTAATTTCTGTCCTAACCCAACTCAAAGCTTAGAACTTAATATAATTGAATTTGAATCATAAAAATTAACTTAATCAAAATTTCTGATTAAGATTAAAGTTATAATTAACCTGACTCGACCCCACGATAAGGACTCCTAATTGCAATTTTCTACCCCTCAATGATATGGTGTGCCAAAGTGATTCGATTTCGGTTTCCCATATAATCAACACCTGTACACCGATCACGTTATCTTAAAGACAAAATTTGTCTTTGATCAAGATTTATTTGTTTATTATGTACTCTTATGAGTTTTATATATATTTGATAAATTATTAATTATTAATTTTATAATAAATTTTAAAATTTTTATTAAATATAAAATACAACTAATAAATATTAAATAATTTATCTTAAATATTAATATTCTAAAAAATAATATAAATATCAAAATAATTCCCTATTAATTAAGAGTACGATACCCCTTAACTTTTTATTTTTGGTACATAGTGCCCTTTAACTTTTACTGGGGATAGAATCCCGTCCTTAGATCTGTTCCCTTATTTCGAAATCTTTTTCCTTGTCACATGCACGATTATTCTCTTCTTTTGCTACCTGCCTCACTGCCACTGGCCATTGTTCTTGCGTGCAGACATGTGTCCCATTAATCCGTCTTTTATTATATTTATGTTTATCCTAGTTTTATTACTCGATGTACGGATTTGTTAAATTAAGTGTATATAAATTTTAAAATAATAATGTGTTGTTTATTGTAATATTTTTTATATATGTTTTTTTATTAGATTTATGTAAAAAATTATTTAATCACTTTTTAAACTAATTATATTATCAAAAAATCATAAAATTTATAAAAATTAACTTTAATATAAAATAAATAATATATCTAGTATCTCTCAAAATATTTTTTTTAAAAATAATAATTATAAAATATTCTTCACTTAATATTTTTGATTATTAGTCTTTAATAATGTGAAATAACTTTATAATATTATATTACGTATAATAATTCTATAATATTTTAATACATAAGAGTTAAACAAAATTATTTAATTTATAATTAAATACATTTATTACTATTTAATTAATATGTAAAGTAAATAAAAAATACGAATTATATAACTGTAGAAAATAAATGTACCCAATTTTTAAAATTTACCAATAAAACCATAAAATCTGAAAAAAAAAATAGTATAATTTAAACTTTAACCTACCCTGCATCAATAAAACAAAAAGAAATTACCATATCATAGTAAACTGTTCCCTTATTTCGAAAACTTTTTCCTTGTCACATGCATGACAGCGAGAGTATAATCATGGAATTATTCTCTTCTTTTGCTACCTGCCTCACTGCCACTGGCCATTGTTCTTGCGTGCAGACATGTGTCCCATTAATCCGTCTTTTATTATATTTATGTTTATATTATTTTAATCAAGTTTTATATTCAAATTTTGAGTTATTATAATAAAAATCATAATTGTACATATTTTTTTCTTTTACATATTTTATAATAAATGAGTGACTTTTATCTTTCTTAATTTAAAAAATGTGAAAAGAATATATAACTATCATTTTTCTTAATAATACTTTTATAAGTATAATATTTAAGATAATTTATTAAATATTTATTAATTATTAATTTCATAATAAATATTTAAAAATTTATTAAATATAAGAATAAAACTTATTTTATAAGTGTTTATGATATTATTCTTCAATTAAAATATAATATGTGTATTATTTTTATAAATTAACATTAAAAGTAAAAATGATGTGGTAATAAAGTTAAAAAATAATACTCATATTATATTTTAATTAAAAAATAATGTCACAAGTACTTATGAATTTTCTCTTAAATATAATCAATAACTAATAAATACTTAATAATTTACTTTAAATATTAATAACTAAAAAAATGAATACTAGAATTATCCATCGTTCACAGTGAAAGATTAATTTTTTTGTGCAAGACGTATACACATGATTTTTTTAAAACTGAAATGGAGCTACGCTTGGGCAAAAATTAATGTAAAAGTCATATAAAAGGGTGATATTCATAAAGTGGCAAAGCAACCAAGTCGATAGAAAGGCAAAGTAGAAAGTGGTATTAATTCAAACTACAAACTCAAATGGGTGTTTGTAGTGGTAGTCATTGTTTGAGTTTTCAAAAATAACATATGATATAACTTTTAGAGAGGCCAATTTGAAAATAACTTTATCCATTGTGTTTAGTAGTTTAAAAAAATTAGTTTTCTATTCAATTAAGTATAGGATTCACATTCTAAAAGTGTAAACTAAGTTATTTCCTGGTCTAAAAGGTAAGATACTAATTTTTATAAAATACGGTAAGGTATGTAAAGTAAAAATTTTTCACAACTGCGTTTTTTCTATATACATCATCTCAAAGATTGAACATGTGACAAAATATTTAAAATAATTAAACCTTTTTTACTTAAAACAACACAAATTGATTAGTAAAGGATACACTTAGATAAAAGAAAAAACCCCAATATTACGCACTGAATTTAACTCTCAAAATTGAGAGCCATTAATTTACCCTAAAATAAAGCCCTTGCTATTATTGCCCCTTTAATCTAAAGTCACCATTTCTAATATTTATGATTTGTTTTGTCTTTTTCTTGAGTATCATGTCCCCTACTAATTAGTTTGTCTTAAAATTGGGTGCGGTGCCATGCTATTGCCATCCACTAGTACAAATAACTAGGTAATTTATCTTAAAATGGGGTGTCATGCCATTGCCATCCACTGGTATAAATAGCTATAAGACTAACACTAGGCTTCACATCCTAAGCCCAACGTTGTAGCAAGCATTACTCAATACAACGCCATGGCCATCTCCAACACAAACCTTCTTCAAACCAAGAAACCCATCTCCCTTCCTCTACTTGCCTTCATAACCTTATTCCTCATGCTGCTGAACAGGGTGAACTCATCAGACTCACTCTCCTTCACCTTTGACAACTTCAGACCAGATCAAAGAGATCTGATCCTCCAAGGCGATGCCCAGATTCCATCAGGTAGTCACTCCCTACAACTTACCAAGACAGACACTAGTGGTAAACCAGTAAGAGGCAGTGTTGGCCGAGCCTTGTACTATACCCCTGTGCACCTCTGGGACAGCAGCACAAACAGGCTCGCAAGCTTTCAAACCACCTTCACCTTCATCCTCTCATCACCCACAAATAATCCAGGTGATGGTATTACCTTCTTCATTGCACCACCTGAGACTACCATCCCTCCGGGTTCTTCTGGAGGGCTCCTAGGACTCTTTAGTCCTGAAAATGCTCTCAACAACTCCTTGAACCAAGTTGTTGCTGCGGAATTTGACACCTTCGTTAATAACAACTGGGATCCAAGTCACAGACATATTGGAATTGATGTCAACACTATCAAGTCCTCAGCTACTGTAAGATGGGAGAGGAAAAATGGGTCATTAGCCAATGCCCTGATAAGTTATAACTCTGCCACTAAAAAACTAAGTGTCGTTTCTTCTTATCCTAATACTCAAGCCAACGAAGATTACACTGTCTCTTATGACGTTGACTTGAAGACTGTTCTTCCGGAATGGGTTAGAGTTGGTTTTTCCGGTTCCACAGGAGAATACATACAAAATCATAACATTCTCTCATGGACTTTCAATTCAAACTTGCAGAGCAGCAAGGCCAACAAGGACGACATGTTTATTAAGCGTTATGTGTGATTTGGTGGACTTTCTATCTTGTCATGCATGTATGATATGCTAATAAGGACAAGAGTAGTCGGTAATTTACTTACGTTTCAGTGTTTTTTACGTTGTGGCCATCTATGTACCAAAACTTGTAAGTATTAAATATGTTTGTCATGTGCCTTTTAAGTATTAAATATGTGTTATCAGGCTGCCATGTACATTTTTGCCCTTTTACTTAGTTTTGTCATGTGCCTTCTAAATTGTTTCTTCTGGAACAATTATATTTGCATATTATTTTTTATACTTAATTAATAATAAATAAATATTTAATTAATATAAATTTTTATAATTAATTATTTATAAATTTGGTTAACAATAAATAAATTATTGATTAATAAAAAATATCGTTTGGTTAAAAATTATGAACTTGTAAGTGATTGGTTATCAAAATTTATTAGCCAAACGATATATTGTATTAATTAAAAATTTACTCATTATTAATCAGATATAAAAATAATATAAAAAAATAGTGTACAATTATTTTTTTTTCTATATCAATATAGGTCCGTTCGAATACATGGATAATAAATTATAAATTTGTTAAAACTCTTTCTCATAAGTAGTTACCATTTGGTGATCTTTATTCTTACTATTTTAGATGATTTAAATCCATGTTCCAGAGTTTGTCTCTAAACTATTATGGAGCCCAAAATCATTTTTTTTCTTTTTGTAAGTTCCTTTTATAAAGGGAGGTCTGTTTTATTTTATTTTTTTAAAATAATTCAAGTGTAATCTTATTAACACGTTATTGTTTTTAGTTTAACGGCTAGATGGCTGCACTTTGGTTTTTAAAGTCCATGTTGCACATTAAAAAAAACCTATATTTCAAATATAAATACAGTGTAGGCATGAAAACTAGGCATGTTGGTTTTGGATTACAAGAAAAATGTAACAAAGCATGCAATATTAAAAATGAAATATGTAAATTCTAGACCAAGATCAGTCGCCTTTTGAAGGAGAAAATTATTATATATTATATTTTAGGCTAAAATAAAAAGAACCCCCTCCAACTATAGGTCAAATTTAGAAAACTCCCATGTGTTTTTAAACTTACCAATCCGACTTCCTAAACTAACAAAACAGTGCATAATAACCCTTTTGTTAACCTATCATTTAAATAATTGATAGAAAAGTAGTCATATGTTATTTTTTTTCACTAATTTCTCCTTAAATCATTAATATTTATCCTTGAAATCTTCTTTAAGCCTCTTTTTCTAGACACTCATTAACCTCACACTACCATTTGAAAGTTTCACAAACGGTGAGGTAGGGTTAATGAGTGCCTAAAAAAGAGACCTAGAGATGATTTTAGAGATAAATATTAATGATTTAAGGTGAGATTAGTGAAAAGAATCAACACATGACTACTTTTCCATCAATTATTTAAATGGTAAGTTAACAGAAGGGTTATTATACATTGTTTTGTTAGTTTAGGGAGTCGAGTTGGTGAGTTTGAAAGCACAGTGGGATTTTCTAAACTCGACCCATAGTTGAAGGGGGTTCTTTGTATTTTAGCATATATTTTATTTTATCAAGGGATTTATGAGATTGGAAAATGATGGAGATTATTCTGGTACTTATCTATTTTTTCAGGGTACCGGTACTCAGGGTGAGTTGTCAAGCATTCATTGGTTGTTATTATTCATCTGCAAGCCCACCACTTCACCTGGCCTTTCACGTTGTTCATCGTCATTATTCATCTGTTGGCATTAGTGTAGCAGAATTATAGCCAAACACAACGTCATTAAGGCCACCATCTACCTTGGTGTCTAAAGCTCACTGATCGGGGCCTGTTTTTGTCTCCGGGCACCAACGATCTCCTTGCATGAGCTACCTGGAGCTTGGAGACCCAAATTGCAACATAACAACACCAAATAATGGTGGAATTGATGGTTCTTTGCCAAGAAAAATTCAAATGAGATGTTATAATATTATTTAATTAATTGGGGGGAAATTATCATTTTGTTTAAGGGGCTAAGTAAAATCAATTTTTTTTAAATGTATGTTAGTACAAGGGAGGTAATTGTAACAACAACACATAAATTAAGGAAGGACAATGTCATTTCTCAAACCAGAGGAATATGAGGTGTAATAAACGTTAACCTCAGAGGAAGTGAGTGTAATTTTTCCTTTTATATATATAAAAGTTGGCTCATACAATGAGAGCTTTCTAAGTAATCATTGTTAGCAATTGATTAATTGATTCTTCGAATCTCTACTCATTATTGGATATATAAATTTACACAAAATTATGTGCATGAATTTAGAAATAATACCTTTTGAGTCTCTGTCAATTAATATATGCATGTATTTAAACAAATTCATGTAAATGAACTTCGACATCGTCTCTTATTCTACACAATCAAAATAGTGTGTGTTTGATTTAACTTTTAGAACCTTAAAATTATAGTTTTAGCAAAAGCTTCAAAAAAAAATATTTTTTCAAACATGAAATACTTTGACGTGTTGTCATACTCACTTTATTACTTAAGTCTATTAAACTAAAATTCATAAATTTAATTTACAAAATATTAACTGAAAATATAAATATGTAAATATCCATGCAAGCTCAACGACTAGTTGCTTTACACCATACACTACTTCCTCTTCCACTACTCAAGCTATCTTAAAACAACATCACCCAATCAAATCTCCTCTTTGTTGATGTTCCTTTCTCTCCATGCAAGTTCGAGTCACCAATCCCCTCCATTGACGCTAAAATCCCAATCATCTTCTAGGATCAAGTTCATACATTTGGTTTCTCTTATTTTTTTGTGTCTTAGTGCATGTATGTTTTTGATTATTTTACACTCAAAAACAGTTTTTTTTTTCAAAATCTCTCTCTTGGACATTTTGATTATAAGCTTTTTTCAAGCAAAAAAAAGGCTAATCCAAACATGTTTTTAGTATTTTTTTAATCATTTTAGCTTTTTCATTGCTCTTCCCTAGCTTTTGGATTCGGTCAAAACAACTTCCAAAGCCTCCTTTCACGCAAGTTGGGATTCGCGCAAGAAGCAAGAAGTAAGAAGCAAGAAGCAAGAAGCCTTTGAGTTGCAGGTCTGGTCGAATTGTGCCAAAATGACCTCTACTGCTGTTAGAGTCTTATCAATATTATCATGTGCACTTCGAATCGAATATGTTTTTATCTACCGCATGCCAAAACAAACAAGGTAAAAAAAAAAAAGAAAATCAAAACCCCAAATATCACAAAGATTAAGATTAACAGTTTTGTTTTGTGCCCTGCTCCTGTCTCTTCCTTGGATTGCGTACCCAAGCTCAGAGTGAGAGTAAGAAAGAGTAGAAATGGAAAAGGCGGTGAAGGAGAAGGAACCGCAAAGTGCTTCCAAAGATGAGCTTTTATTGGTCAAGCTTCTAGCTCCTTCTGCTTAAAATAAACTGGTCTCTTTTTTTCTTTTTTTCTTCGTTATTCTTTTTCTTTGTACTCAATCTCATTTTCTATTATTATTATTATTATTATTATTATTATTGTTGTTATTATTGTTGTTATTATTGTTATTATTATTATTATTATTATTATTATTATATGTTGGTTAATTACTATTATTATGTCTGTTATTGTGGCTTCATTTATAATTTTCATTGCTTCAATTATGTTACTAACACAATTACTAAACCAATGCGCAATGAGAATTTGCTGTGATGCGATAAACCAATTTTGGGAAGCCTAGGGGAGGTAACCAAAGTGGGGAGTCATAGTTAATACCACTATTTTTTTAATATTAGTTGTGGAAATATGTTTGCCCCAATGGTTTATTGTGTTATGTTTTGATGATGACAAATACATTACAAAAAGGATTACAAATATGCTACATATGTGCGTGATGAGCTATATTGGATAATGCATGGTTATATATTATCTTGTTGTTCCTATTATAAGAATCATGCATTAAGTTTTGTGTAGCATCATTGATAGGATATATCCAATGTACTTGATAAGTGATATAATTAATTATTGGATATGTGTCTATATGTGAATCATATATGCATGAAGAACTTTATAAAGTTATATACATGTGAATCATGCATATTTAGTTATTGAGTTATGGATTTGGACTAACCATGGTTTTCAAGTGAGTTATGCTTTGTAGGATAGTCCAAGTATCAAGAGTGAGCATTGGAATAAGAAAGTGAAAGATCCTATTTATGCTCAACTCAAGAAGAAGGAGAATGAAGAGATGAACCAAGCATTTAGAAGATTTGAAGAGAAGAATTCTTGGAAGCTTGGATTGCATCAAGAAGCCTAAGGACTCATTTGGGCATATATTATCTTATAGGCAATTCTCCTTTGTAAGGATAGAGGTTTTTACATGAAGAGAGCTCAAATATCCTTATTCAATCTTGACAAATGTTTTTAACATGATAAAATGCCCAGCAAACAAGTTTTGAGAAGTTAGTCTTGGTGGTATTTTAAAATTATGAAAAATAGCCAAATCTGAATTTTGAAAGCTGACCTATGGTCACTATTTTTATCATAACTTTTAAAATACTTTGAGTTTTGATCTGAAACTTATCTCATATGAAAGTAGACTCAAAGAGCTTTCCAACGCATGGTCATTTGCTTAATTTGGATAAGAAACGAAGAAGTTATGACATTTTTAAGAAGACTACTTTCCGGATAGGAATTGTAGTCGACTACACAAGACTTGTAGTCGACTACAAGACCTTGAAAAATTGACATATGGTCACTATTTTTATCATAACTTTTAAAATACTTTGAGTTTTGATCTGAAACTTGTTTCATATGAACGTACACTCAAAGAGCTTTCCAACGCATGGTCATTTGCTTAAATTGGTTAAGAAACGAAGAAGTTATGATCATTTTAAAACGACTACTTTCCCGAGTGGAATTGTAGTCGACTACACAAGACTTGTAGTCGACTACAAGACCACCAGAAATGGATTGTAGTCGACTACAAGGTTGTGTAGTCGACTACAACGTGCCAGAAATGCCTGTAACGACTATAAACGGCTAGATTTCGAAATTAATCATTCCTAAACACCACCAACGGCAATTTTATCACTTGGGCTATTAATATATGCTAAGATTGAAGCATTAACAAGTTGATGAACACCCATTTGCAAATCATTATGAGGATTTGATCATTTTCTATCAAAATCAACATTTGAGCTCTTCATTTTCATAATCCCTCTATCCATTAGTTCTTCAAGTTGTATTATCTACTCTTTGAGAGAGTTTATCATTTTCTATCAATCATATATACTTGTAAGAGGGTGGATAATCCCTCAAGAGAGTTCAAGGGTAGACTTCCCTTGAAGAGAAAAGAAAGAGGCTCAAGCATAAGGGTGGAGGATCCCAAAGTGTGAAGAGTGCTCTGTTTTTGTAAAGGTTTCTCAAGCACCTAAGTTACAAGCTTGAAGAATAGTGGAAACCTCAAGTGGATGATCTTGGGGCTGGATGTAGATCACAAGAAGTGATTGAACCAGTAAAATATTGTTTGCACTCTCTTATCCCTCACTCTCTTTACATTCTAGCAATTTACATTTAACTACTTATTTGTTGAGTTCTCATGATTGCTATAATTATTGATCTACTGCATATCTTGTGATATTTCTACTTAGATCATTAGAACTTGATATATATCTTGTTTGCTTGATTTATATATATATCTAAGTTATACTCAAGGTATCTACATTGATTGACAAATCTTCATAAGAGTAAGGCATTCATTTAAAACCCAATTTGCTCACAGAAGCAAATTGTAGTCTACTACAAGAAAAGTGTAGTCTACTACAAGACTACTAGAAACTCAACATTAGTGTTTTATTTGTTGATCTTGCAAAACCACTTTTAGGGGTTTATTGTAGTTGACTACACACTACTACACACTACTTGCAGTCTACTACAAGGTTTCAACCAAGTGATTTTCTATCTTGGTTTGTTTCCCACTAGTCTCAAATTAATCACACTATAATTTACATTGTTCAATATACTTATATGTGATTGATATTATGCATTATATGAATTGTTAGTAATATGAAAGCATGAATTGTTGTGAAATATATTTATTCCACTGCATGTATTGATTGGGTGCATCAAAATGCACAATTGCACAAAGTTGAAATAAAATTTGTGATCACCCAATTCACCCCTCTCTTGTGTGATGGTTGCCCTTGGCTAACATTAGTTAATTGCATATGTGATGAATGATGTGATAAAACAAAGGTTAAACAAAATGCACTTTGAGACACATTTTTATGCATTTGCATTAGCACTTCAATCCACATTGTGGACTTGTGACTTTGGTTGAGTTTCAAGGTAACACTTACTTTCAGTTTGAGCTGTATTAGGAGTTGATTTTTATACTTTATGGATGCGACTTTTCTTTATAATCTTATAATTTTACATTGAATAGGTTCATGGCTTGGGCATGTATTTTCTAAGACTAAATGAATAGGCACTATTAAATATGCTAATAATTAGACATTATTGCACTTATATATACGTCCACTTGCAATTATTATACTGGTTTCAATCCTGCCTGAGTTAATATGCAGAGGCTGCATTATCAAGTCATATAGAACTAGCATCACCAGTCTGGACTATTGTTTGATATGCCAGTACTTTTGTAATAATCTGATTCAAGGTTTAGGTTTCATCTTGTTGTCCTGTTTTTTCAGCTGCAAATAAGAGATTGGATTTTGAAATGGCTTGCTTCTTGTTTTTGTTAGTTATGCTTGTGATACATCTACTTCGTTTTAATTTTTTTCTTTCATGTTGCTTGCTTATTGATTTATGCCCAATTTGAGAACAAATGCCGTGTTATAACATATCTATATTATGCTTATTTGAGGGGTCCAATCTAAAATGTTGCAATGGTTTGGTAATCCTCCACAACTTTGTTTAATTAGTTCAATTTATATAGCTAAATTAATTGATTCACATCACATTTATTTAAACTTATTAAATATGTAACAACCTACTAAAATAAAAGAAAAATCCTTGGCTTTGTTCACTAGACCTGAACATTCATTAAGAAGTACTTGGTTTCTTAAGTAACTGTGAAATGAGAAAGGGTTGGTTATAAACTTTAAAACTGAAATTCAACTAAAATCTCATTTCCCTTAACTCAAAACTTTGAAAGGATGGATAATGAATTAAAACTATACCCCCCACTTATAAGAATAGAGATTAAATGTACATCTATCCTTACTCATTACAGGTATGTATCTAGGGGTTTTGACTATATGTTCTTCTGCAGAACTAACCCTACTGCAAAGGTGATTGGGTTTTCTAGGAGCCTCTTAAAATCCTGATATTTTTACCCTAATAATATTTGCATCTTATCTTTTATATGCCACTGGAATCGGGTCAAACAGATTTCTTTAGCCCAAGTTATGCAGCACCAATTCAGGTTTCATAGGCAAATTGGAACTACATTAGGATTCTTAAAATCCTAATATTTTTACCAGATAAAAGGTGATACCATAGATTTCAAATGCCACTAGTAGCACCACTATTGGAGATGTATACCTCATTTTATACATCCAAGTAGATAGGTTGTTAGAACCAATGTTTTAAAAGCCGGTTGAACCGGAGAACCGAGTAAGAGAGTGGTTCAAGGTTCAATCGGTTTAACCGGGGGTTGAAGCAGTTATATATATAATAACTTATAAATCTACATTAATAAAGAGATAAATCAATATGTCAAATTTCAAGATTCAAGTTCAAACTTCAAATATCAAGTTTCAATCTCAATATCTTGTTCAATAACAAAGAAACAGACAACAACAAATCCTAATTACAAAATTAAACTTTATCTTGCTACAGGGGAAAGCAAACTAATCATGTTAAACACCATTCACTTATGGTACCCCTCAAACACAAAGAAAGCATCTTCAACACATCCATGAGTAGCCAACCCACATATCATAGCATTTAAAGTGACAATGTTTCTCTCAGGCATATCATCAAACAACTTTCCAGCCGTCACAATCACCCCACTCTTTGCATACATGTAAATCAATGCAGTTCCAAGAATTATTCCCACATCAGCCCTTTTCAATTTCATAAAGTCAAGGATCCTTTCCCCCAGCACGACACGACTCGAACAAGCACAAGCAAACAAAACTGAAGCCAAGGTTGCACTATTCGGCTCAAACCCTTCTACAACCATTCGATTAAAAATGCCAAAGCCTCGTTAGAACAAAAATTCTGAGCATACCCACTAATCAATAATCATCGTCGTTCAAAGACTCAAACTTTTGTGAGGAACTTCATCAAATAGAAAGCGTAATCCGCCAAATTATCTGAAACAGTAACACTGCAACAAACCATTAATCACGTGCAAATCAAAACCAAACTTGAATTTCAGAACATGGGCATGAACCTATTTGCAAGCTGGTAAGGAGTGCAGGCTAGAACAAGCCTTGAGGAGGAAGGGATAGGTGTGCTTTCCCTGGTAAAATGTCGAGGCCTCCTCATGTTTAAGCAAAGAAATAGGGACTTAAGATGGTTGGAGTTCAGCAATCTCCTTGTTCTGTCACCGACATTGGAATGTTGTAGCTGAACGAACGAGTCACTGCCGCTGAACCGCTCGAGCGTTGCTGCCTGCTGGTGCCTTTCCGTCATCATGGAGGCACATTTAGCGTTATGTTGTGGTTCCGTCGAAGAGCCATGCCGGCGTCGTGGGCCTTGCCAACGTTGTGGAGCCTTGCCGCTGCCGCCGCCTGCCGAGTGTTGAGTGTCGAAGAGAAAAGACAAGTGCAGCGCTAGGGTTCTTTTAAAAAAAAAATGTCAACTAACGAACCAGAAGGTTCACGGTTAGCCGGTTTTCACCAGTTTCACTGGTTTTTTTTTTCAATTTTGAGTGGTTTAACCACTCAAGCGGTTCATTGATTGAACCATAACCCGTAAAGTGTCCAGTCCATGGTCCAACCAGTTCGGTTGAACCGATTTTTAAAACACTGGTTAGAACCTCTATTATGCATAAATTGTGTTATTTTCAATTTAAAGCTGGTTCCAAACGACACAATTAAAAATTCTAAAATTTTATATCAAGATAGCCCCTTATTTTATATTTTCTATGCCATTGATTTCATATTAAAAGGAGTTCTACAGCCAAAGTTTTGCAATTTGAAACACAGGTCGTTAGAATCCCAATTTTGCATAAACTGATATGTTTTCAAATGTAAACAAGTATTAAACCGAATAAGGAAAAAAATTCTAAAATTTGAACTCAAGGTAGTCTTATTTCTTAGCTTTCTAAGGGAACAAACCGCATGTCATTTAGAGCTATAGAACCCAAGATATGTATAATTTAGTACAAACTGTTCAAACTTGAACAACAAGTTCAGCAGCATTGAGTAAGAGTCATTCTTAATTATGTGGAATACCTTGGCCTGGAAGGGTTTTGATATGATACCAAATTGTAACAACCTACTACAATAAAATAACAACACTTGGCTTTGTTCACTAGACCAGAACATTCATTAAGAAGTACTTGGTTTCCTAAGTGACTATGAGATGAGAAATGGTTGCTTCTGGTGCTTCTATTTGTCTTGTAAATATAAAGTTCGTAATAACTTTTTTCGGGTGTTACTATTGATATCTTTCCAAATATGTATTTTCAAGAAATACCTTGGGATATTCTTTTCCATGATACTGTCGTGGTCGTTCATAGTTGTCGAGAATGATAACAATATTGGTTCACAGGTGGAGGTGCAGTATCAAGAAATAGATCAATCTTCCCTTGCTTGCTTTGAAGTGAGTTTGATCTCATATCTCCTTGACTTCAATCTCCGTTTTTTGTTAATTTAGTTATAATTTTGTCTAGTAAGCTCTCTCTTTACAATTTTCTCTAGTTACAATTTATGAAAATGTTCAGAATATTGGGAAAAGTATTAATGTTCTTTCTGATTTGGATTATCATAATGTTGCGCAATGATGTGATTTTGTTATACTCTATAAATTCGTTTTTAAGACAGATACATATAGTTTTTTACCAAATGTTTGTCTTCCATTATTTCAGCCAAGCGGTGCTGCAAGTGAGCCTACTTTATCAATGGATGCAAGAAGATCATCGGGTGGCAGTAACACGAATAACTAACCTCATTCTTCATGATTTTTTATGTTTATTTATTGTGGGACTACTTTAGGTTACTATGGATTTGAAGTTGTAATGTTTAAGTTACTATGGATGAATGAATTATAATACTTTAGGTTACTATGAGGATTTGAAGTTGTCATGTTTATCTTACTATGGATATTTCTAATGAAATTTGACTCACATTATATGGGTAGTTTTGTAAACTTAACAATACTTGTAATTGTATAGGTTGAATGTAATTTGAAATAAATGGAATATGCAATACAGGTTTGTTGAAAAGTAAAGGGAAAAAAATCTCATAAATCATTTTGCAGCAGTTATCAACTCCCAAAATAAAAATATGAAATTATAACAATCGATTTGAGGAGGTAAAAACCCCCTGCAAAATGATTATGCAAAATTTCTGAGTTAAAATTGTGAGGGTTACAAACCACCGCAAATACAAGATGTATATTTGTGGTGGTTGTCACAGTAGTCTCTAAAAAATTGCTATAAGCTGCAAGTATATTTGAGAAGGTAAAAAACAACCGCAAATTGACTTAAAAACTGTCACAAATTAACGTATTTCTTGTAGTGGAAGTTCTTGCACGCCAAGAGTATCATCACCAGTGATAATCATATCATCAACATACTAGAGTAACAAAATAGTTCCTGTAGAGGTGGTATGAAGGATGAGAGTAGAATCATATGCATTGGACGAAAAACCAAATTGTAACATAATAGTGCTAAACTTGGAAAACCATGATCTAAGAGCTTGTTTAAGGCCATAGAAAGCTCGACGAAGTCTACAAACTTTGTGTGGAGGATATTCAAAACTAGGGGGTGGTTGCATATATACTTCTTTAGAAAGATTGCCATTGAGGAAGGCATTTTTGTCATCCATGTGCCATAGTTTCCAATTTTTAGCTGCCACAATTGTAAGGAGACAACGTAACGTAGTAAGACGAGCAGCAGGTGCAAAAAATTCTTCATAGTCAACACCATACTCTTGTGTATACCCTTTTGCTACCAATCGGGCCTTGTAATGTTCTATCAAACCATTATAATAGGTTTTGATCTTATATACCCATTTACAGCCAACAGGAGTCTTACCAAGTGTAAGGTCAACAAGATCCCAAGTATGTGTTTTCTTAAGTTCTTGGATTTCCTTAGACATAGCTTACTACCCCAAAGGGTCAGAATGCGCCTCACGAAAAGTATGAGGCTCATGAAAAAAGCTAAGAGTAGAAAAGTAGTGAAAGTCACAAAAATGAGAGGGAAGTTGAGTTACCCTGGTGGATTTTCTTAGTGAAGTAACAGGTAATGAATCCTCAGAAGGAGGAGCAATGCACTCAAAAGAATCAAGATTATCTGCAAGTTGGGTTAAGACAATTGTAGTAGGTGGAAGTAAGTCAAGCTCACCTTGTGATTCTTCATTCGAACAAGAAGGAAACAATTCTGTAGAAGGGTTAGTAAATAGAGAAGCAGAAGATTGAGAAGATAGAAAATAAAAATGATAAAGAAGAAAACAGTTTGTGTTCCCAAAAAGCAACATGACAAGAGATACAGAGACGTTTGGAGAGAGGATCCCAACAACGACATCCTTTATGCTCAATACCATACCCAAGAAAGCAACAAAGACGAGATTGTGGTTCTAATTTAGAATGTTCATGAGATTGAAGAAAAACAAAACAAGCACATCCAAATGCTTTTAGAAAATGAAAATCAGGAGCAGTACCATAAAGATGTGTGTATGGAATGTCATTCATTACCAATAGTAAAAGAAGAATGACGGTTAATGGTGAATGATCAATCAATTTGAGACACTTATGTTAACTTTGTATTAGGCTTTATTAGATGTTTATTGTGCCTAATATTAGTATTTTAGATGAGTTTAATGTTGTTGGGCCTCATTGGGCTTTAATGCAAATTATGAATAATTCTTGGATTTTGATGCATTTTGACCTTTTCTCCTTGGTTAGGCCATAACTTGGGACTCGGTGATCCATTTGAGGTAATTTTGGTGTCTTTGGAATGCTAAGACAAGGCTCTACAAGTTTCATGAAGAACTCAAGAGCTGGATCAGACTTCTAAGGGTCCAAAATATCCCTGCAATGTAGAGTGGGTTTGTTGTTATAGAAATCTAGGCAGTGTGCACATATTAGACTATATAGTGGGCTATAGGCCTCCTCTTGGGCTAAAAATTGGCCATTGGAAAGAGAAGACCCATATCGCCAACTTCACTGAAGACTATTTAGTCAATAGATGTCATTTTATGCATGATTATGAAGCTACAAGTTGGTTTGAATTTGGAAACACGTTCTGCCAACCTAACTTGAGGTAGATGCAGTGTTTTTGGCATATATGGAGTTTTAAAAATCCAAATGGTATGATTCCAATGCCAAAATTTCAAGGAGACAACTGGATACAACTTTCATGAAGACCTCCAAGCCAAAATGCACCGGCTAGGTCATGAAAATTAAGCTGGAAGTCGGATAAGAGTTGCTGACTAAAAGCCACCAACCATACACCAACCCACCAACCATGCATCAAGCTTCCATATTTGACAATTTCCATGTTTATACAGCTTGCATTCAGATTATTTTCAATTACAAATTGGCTTTTAGGATTAGTATAAATAGAGTCAATCTCTTTGTATTATGATAATTCAATTTGAAGTAAGTTTGAAGAAAGTTTGAGTATTTGTGAGAGTTTTCTTTCTCTTCTTCTTCATTCTCTTTACAATATCGTTTTTGTTTTTTATTTCTGAGTTCTTCCTTCCCATCCATGGAAGGTTAGGCTCTTATAATCAATCCAAGGGATTAGCTATCTCAATGTTTAATTTGAAGATCTTGTTTCGCTTGTTCATATTGCTTAATTGTTATTCAAGTTTCTCTTCTTCCTCTTTTGATTTTTATCTAGATTGAATTGCTTAATTTGATTTAGATGTTGATGTGGTAATAGCTTTTTTATCATGTATTCAAAGAGGGTCACATAGAATAAACAATTTATTAAAGTTTTTTGATGGATTGTTTAGTTTGGTTAAATTCTGGATCTTAAGTTAATCTATGTTTGGATGATGCTTACTTTATTTAACCTTGGTTAATTAAATCCTAGATGCTTATCTAGTAGAGGATTCTTGGATCATGTTGAGGTGTCTTGATATGATCTAAGGCCAAGAATATGGTTAGCAATTAAGTGAATTCTTTGTGATCAATGATGGATTAAACTCAAGATCGGTAAAATTTCGTTGGATTGGTTAATTTGTTTATTGCATTTCTTTAATTCAACTGGTATGTTTTCTTTTCAAATCATCAAAACCCTCTTTTAATTATCTTGATCTGATTAAATCTTTGTTCTTTTTGGATCCTTGAGAGACGATTCAGTTTATTCTCTATACTACAAATTAGTTTGTGAACCGATAATTTTTATTATTTGACAGGTCTCGACAACCTCTTGTCAGTGAACACAGAAGTAAAAACAACTTCACCCTAAAATTGTTCAGGACAAGAAGAAGAAACGAGAAATGCATGTGTAATGTTCAACATGCGCTGGAGTTTATGCTCGACACGTCCATTTTGTTGAGAAGTGTGGGGACAAGAATGTTGAATGATGATGCCCTGAGACTGTTAAAAAGCAACATGATCACTAGCTTTGTATTTGCCAACGTTATCTGTATGCAAGATTTTAATCTTTTTAGAAAATTGAGTGGACACCATGGTGGCAAAAGAGAGATAAATCAAAGATAATTCAAAATGATGTTTCATTAGATATACCCAAGTATAACATGAATAATCACAAACAAAAATTATAAAATACTTAGAGCCTCTCATTGTTACAGTAGGAGCAGGACCCCAAATATCTGAATGTATCGAATCAAAAGGTTCACAAGAAGTAAAATCATAAGAGGTGAATGGAAGGGCATGTTGTTTAGTTAGTTGGCATGACATACAATCAAAGGACTCATTACAGACATTACCCAAACAACCAAAAGAAACTAACAATTTTAAACGACTTAAAGAAGGATGACCATGTTCAGAATGCCAAATCTGTAAAGGTAATGAGCTAGTAGTTGATGGAGCAAAACGACGAGAAAGATGAAGATCAATGAGCTCAAACAAATGTCCAACTTTACGGCCTGTCCCAACTCTTTGGCCTTTCTAATAAGCCTGTACAAAACAACCCAGTGGATTAAAAGGTAGTTCAAGACCCATATCAACTAGTTGACCCACAGATAAAAGGTTCATGGTAAGATTAGTGTTAGAAAATGATGCACATTCTAGAATCTTCAAGAGTAGCAGCAAGCTAAAGTCAAGTCACAATGGTTGGTGCTTGGAGAAAAAGTTAAAAGAATCTAGAAGTCTCCAGAATATTCTAGAATCTTGAAGAACATTTTAGACTACTCTAGAACATTCTAGAACCTTGTAGAATATTCTAGAACACTTTGGAATAATCTAGAATCTTATGGAAGGTTCTAGAAAACTCTAGGTACTAAGAAATCTCTAGACTCTTAGAGAAGACTCCAAGACCCTCTATAAACCTCTAGAAGGTTGTTGATCAATCAATTTGAGACACTTATGTTAGCTTTGTATTAGGCTTCATTAGATGTTTATTGTGCCCAATATTAGTATTTTAGATGAGTTTAATGTTGTTGGGCTTCATTGGGTTTTAATGTAAATATTGGATAATTTTCGGATTTTGATGCATTTTGACATTTCTTCCTTGGTTAGGCCATAACTTGGGACTCGGTGATCCAATTGAGGTGATCTTGGTGTCTTTGGAAAGCTAAGACAAGGATCTACAAGTTTCATGAAGAACTCAAGAGCTGGATCGGACTTCTAAGGGCCCAAAATAGCCTTGGAATACAGAGTGAGTTTGCTGTCACAGAACCATCTAGGCAGTATGCATATATTGGACTATATAGTGGGTTATAGGCCTCCTCTTGGGCTGAAACTTGGTCATTTGAAAGATAAGACCCATATCTCCAACTTCACTGAAGACCATTTTGTCAATAGATGTCGTTTTAGGCATGCTTCTGAAGCTACAAGTTGGTCTAAATTTGGAAACACGTTCTTCCAACCTAACTTGAGGTAGGTGCAGTGTTTTTGGCATTTCTGGAGTTCTAAAAGTCCAAATGACATAATTCAAATTGGAGATTTTCAAGGAGACAACTGGCTACAACTTTGATGAGAGACATCCAAGCCAAAATGCACCATCTAGGTGATGAATTTGGAGCCAGAAGTCGGATAAGAGTTGTTGACTAAAAGCCACCAACCATACACCAACCCACCTACCATGCACCAACCCACCAACCGTGCATCAAGCTTCCATTTTTGACAATTTTCATATTCTTATAGCTTGTATTCAGATTATGTACATGTACAAATTGGCTTCTAGGATTAGTATAAATAGACCCAACCTCTTTGTATTAGAGGCATTCAATTTGGAAGTAAGTTTCAAGAAAGTTTAAGTATTTGTGAGAGTTTTCTTTCTCTTCTTCTCCATTCTCTTTGCAATTTCGTTTTTGTTCTTTAAATTCTGAGTTCTTCCTTCCCATCCATGGAAGGCTAGGCTATCATAATCAATCCAAGGGATTAGCCATCTTGTTGTTTAATTTGGAGATCTTGTTTTGCTTGTTCATATTGCTTAATTGTTATTCAAGTTTCTCTTCTTCCTCTTTTGATTTTTATCTAGATTAAATTGCTTAATTTGATTTAGATGTTGATGTGGTAATAGCTTTATTATCATGTATTCAAAGAGGATCATAAAGATTAAACAATATATTAAAGCTTTTTGATAGATTGTTTAGCTTGGTTAAATTCTAGATCTTAAGTTAATCTATGTTGAATCGTGCTTACTTTATCTAACCTTGGTTAATCAAATCCTATATGCTTATCTAGTAGAGAATTCTTGGATCATGTTAAGGCTTCTTGATGTGATCTAAGGCCAAGAACATGGTTAGCAATTAAGTGAATTCCTTGTGATCAATGATGAGTTAAACTCAAGATCGGTAAATTTCCTTGGATTGGTTATTTCTTTAGATTTGTTTACAACTTTGAATCTCCTACTTTTATTAATCTTGTTAATCAACAACAAAACCCCCCATTTTCTAATTATCTTGATCTAATTAAATCTTTGTTTTTGGATCCTTGAGAGACGATTCGGTTCATTCTCTATACTACAAATTAGTTTGTGAACCAGTTATTTTATTTGATAGGTCTCGACAACTTCTTGTCAGTTGTATGTAAATATCTTAGAGTAAGGAGGTGGGAAGGTTCTAGAACTTCATCACCACCATATACTTGACTTAATCTCTACCGTCCATTGAGGAGGTAGAACTACTATAAATAGGTAAAGCACTTGCACAATTAGTGCAAGCCAAAACCAAAGCCAAAGCCAAAGCCATCAAGACTATACATACTAATAGCCTTGTATCTCATTCCATCAATAAAATTTTCTTTTCTACAACTATTGTTCCTTACAAACTAAACTCATATAATTAATCATCCTTTCTAAAACTAACAAGTGGTATCTGAGCTACGTTCGGTCATATACTGGGCGTGGCATTCCTAGCCTTCAACTACACCTCATCTAACAATTGTTCTACCCATAACCATGACTATCTCAACCATCAATATTCTAGTCCCCATTTTGTCTGAGGACAATTACAAGGATTGGTATAGTCAAATGAAGACATTTCTCCAAGCTCAAGACTTGTGGGAAATTGTTCAAGATAGTTTTATCAGTCCTGGAAATCAATCTACTCTTTTCGCTGCAGAGCAAAAAAAAAATAAAGGAAGATCAACAAAAAAATTCTATAGCCCTTTGCTTCCTACAGCAAGCGATGACCAAGTCAATTTTTTCAAGAATTAGAGACGTGTCTTCATCACAAGAAGTATGGTAGAAATTTGAGCAAGAGTTTCGTGGTGATAAAAAGGTACGCATTTTGCTCCTCTAATCTCTAAGGAAACAATACGCAAATAAGAAAATGAAAGATTATGAGACAATAAAAAATTACTATACAAGAATTATGAGGTTAGTAAGTGAGATGAAAGCTTATGGGGAAGATTTATCAGATCAAAAAGTTGTAGAAAAAATATTAATTAGCTTGCCTGCTAAATTTGATCCCAAAGTGTCTACAATTGAAGACACAAAAGATCTGTCGCCATTAACAATAACAGAATTAATCAGCTCACTACATGCTTTTGAGCAAAGATTGGCTAGCCGTGATGAAAATTCTATGGAAAATGCTTTTCAGTCTAAGCTCAATATAAAGTCTCAGAGTCTAAATAAAGGAGGAGGAAAAGAACAAGAAAATTCAAGAAGGGTAGAAAATTTTAGAAGCTTGGAAAATAAAAAGGGAAAAATCAAACAATATCCTTCATGTGGTATATGCAAAAGAAATAACCACTTGGAGAAGGATTGTTGGCATCAAGGAAAGCCACAATGCCACAACTGTAAAAGATTTGGTCACATAGAGAAAGACTGCAGATTAATGCTTTGTTTGGACGAGGAGAGAAAATGAGAAGAAAGAAAATGGGAAGAAAGAAAATAAAGAGAAGAGAAAATGAAAAGAAAAGTGAGTTTTCTCTTCATATGTTTGGATGAAAAGAAAAAAGAAAGAAAGAAAACAAAAAGTAATATATTTTATATTTAGTTTTATAAAAATTATATATATAATTTTATAAAATGACATTTATATCCTTATTATATATGTAATTAATTATAAGTATATCTTATTTTTCATTTTACATTTATAAAAACACCTCTTATAAATTACATAAATAAAAATATTTTAAAAAGAAGATATTGATACACAAATTATAAAATTTAATTTTAGATAACTTGTTCAATTTTTTGTGTTAGAAAATTAGAAGCTAAAAATAAATTTTCAAAAATTAACTATGACTATTGGTTAATGCTAACACATGAACATAAACTGAAAAAGCATTCATACACGTAAGTCTTCCTAAAAAAATCAAAGCATTGTGAAATTGAAATTAAAAAGAAAACGACCCTATACTTCATATATTTTAAGGGATAGAACTGAAATGTAAATTTTTTTTTAAATACTTTGTTATTATTTTATTAGTGACTAACTGATCATATATGGATATAATTTATCGTAATATTATTTAAAAGAAAAAATAGCTACTAGCCCTCACCGCACCCATCCCCCTCCTCATCACTCACTCACCCTCACCACCATGGGTGTTGTAAGGGCACATTAATTGAACTCACACACACCACACAGATGGATAATTTTGATGATAGAACATTGGTAATGGGTAACGTGCAATGGACAAAAGTGGAAATTTACAATACAACTCTCGTCTTTCCCATTTTCTTCTCATAGGAGCGAAGAAAACATTTGTGTGGGGCCCATGGGTATTTTTTTCTTTCATCTCTATTTTCTCTCTATATCCAAATAGGAGAAAAGATTAAAATCTACCCATTTTCTCTCCACCCATTTTCTTTCCTTCCCTTTTCTCTCAAACCAAACACAGCATAAAGATAAACCACCGTACCAATTTCTCTGAAGAAAAAGAAAAGGAAGATAATCTCTTCCATGCATCCCAAGCTAACAGAGAGATAAAAGATGAAACATGGTATCTTGATAGTGGTTGTAGCAATCACATGACTGGTGACAAAAGCGTATTCCGCAATATAGATAGATCTATAAGATCTGAAATTCAACTTGGAGATGGTACGTTGGTGGAGGCAAGTGGCAAAGGCACAATTGCCATCAACACCAAGAAAGGTACGAGGCTTATCAATGATGTTCTACTAGTTCCTAAACTTGCCCAGAATCTATTAAGTATTGGCCAGATGATGGAGAAAGGTTATGCCCTACACTTTGAAGGAGATTATTGCACAATATATGACAACAAAATTAAAAATCTTCAAATAGCAAAAGTGAGAATGAGAAATAGAAATTTTTCAATCAAATGGAGCTATGCTACGGAAACTTCATTAAAAGCACAAGAAGACGAATCATGGCTCTGGCATCGAAGGTTTGGCCACTTCCACTATCGCGGGTTAAAGATACTACACCAGAAACAACTAATGAGAGATTTGCCAAACATGAAAGAGATCAACCAAGCATGTGAAGGTTGTCTACTTGGTAAACAACATCGTCAATCATTTCCTTCTAGGAAAGCATGGCAAGCCAAGGAGTTATTGGAGTTAGTACACACTGACATTTGTGGCCCTATAAGGACTCCATCTCTTAGCAACAACAGGTACTTCATCTTCTTCATCGATGATTACACTAGAATGACGTGGGTATACTTCCTTCGTGAAAAATCAGAAGTCTTTAAAATTTTTAAGAAGTATAAGAACTATGTGGAGAAACAAAGTGGGAGAAGTATTAAGGTGCTAAGAAGCGATCGAGGAAAAGAATACACCTCTAAAGAGTTCGACAAGTTCTGTGAAGATGAAGGAGTGGACCATCAATTGACTGTTGGATATGCTCTTGAACAATGGAGTATCAGAAAGAAAAAATAGAACAGTGATGGAGATGGCACGTTCAATCTTAAAAGATAAAAACTTGCCAAATATCTTCTGGGCAGAAGCAGTATACATAGCAGTATATCTACTAAATCATTGTCCTACTAAGGCAGTAGAAAACAAGACTCTTATCGAGGCCTGGAGTGGACAAAAACCTTCAGCAAAGCACTTGAGAGTCTTTGGCTGCATGTGCTATGTTCATATTCCAGCAGCAAAGAGAAGTAAACTCGACGAAAAGTCAGAAAAAGGAATTTTCCTCAAATACAGCTTGCAATCAAAAGGCTATCGAGTATATAACCTACAAACCAAGAAGTTGATAATCAGTCGAGATGTGGAGTTCAATGAAAACGCTGCATGGAATTGGCAAGAAGAAAAGGAAGGAAGAGGAAAAATTATAGTTCCCCAATTACAGTTCGAAGGGCTAGAGCAACAAGAAAGAGAAGCACTAGACTCCATAACTACAACATCTTCACAATCAATTTCAACAAGCACTAATTCTCCTCCAAGGAAAATGAGACCACTACAAGAGATTTATGAAACGTGCAACTTCGCAATAATCGAACCAGAAAGTTTTGAAGCAGTAGCAAAGCAAGAAGAATGGAGGCATGCAATGGAAGAAGAAATCATAATGATTGAGAAGAACAACACATGGGAACTAGTGGAGAGACCAGAAAATAAAGAAATCGTCGGAGTAAAATGAGTATACAAGACGAAACTCAATCTAAATGGCTCAATTCAGAAGCATAAGACAAGGCTTGTGACAAAAGGCTCCTCGCAAATACCAGGTATAGACTATACAGAGACATTTGCCCCTGTTGCTCGCTTGGATACAATAAGAGCACTAGTAGCGCTAGCAGCACAAAAGCAATGGAAGATCTATCAACTAGATGTAAAATCTGCATTCCTCAATGGAGATCTACAAGAAGAAATCTATGTTGAGTAACCACAAGGGTTTGTGATCGAAGGAAAAGAAAGCAAGGTACTACGATTAAAGAAAGCATTATATGGACTCAAGCAAGCCCCTAGAGTATGGTATAGTTGCATTGATGGGTACTTCACAAATCAAGGATTCAGGAGGAGTCTGAGTGAGCCAACATTATACATCAAGACCCAAGGACATGGAGACAAGATCATTGTTTCTCTGTACGTGGATGATCTCATCTGTACATGAAATAATGAGAAGATGATTTAAGAGTTCAAGAAAGATATGATGAAGACGTTCGAGATGAGTGACTTGGGATTGATGCAATATTTCCTCGGCATAGAGAAAAAGCAAGAGAAACATGGAATATTCATTTTCCAAAAGAAATATACACAAAACCTCTTAAAGAAGTTCAAGATGTACAGCTGCAAAACTGTGGCGACTCCACTAGTGACAAATGAAAAACTAAGGAGAGAAGACGATTCAGAACAAGCAGATGCCTCCAAGTACAGAAGTCTCATTGGTAGCCTACTCTACCTCATAACTACTAGACCAGACATAATGTATGCGATGAGCCTACTATCAAGATATATGCAAAGCCCAACTCAAGTACACTATGGAACTGCAAAGAGAATACTAAGATACTTGCAAGGCACATTTGACTATGGAATATGGTATAAACCCATTCCATATTCGAGGTTAATCGGGTTCACAACAGTGACTGGGATGGATCTGTGGATGACATGAAGAGCACTTCTGGCTACGGGTTTACACTGGGTTCAGGATATTTCTCATGGGCATCCAAGAAACAAGACACTATTGCACAATCATCAGCAGAAGCAGAGTATATCGCAGCAACAATGACAACAAATCAAACGATATGGCTAAGAAGAATACTTGAAGATATGGGAGAACGACAAAATGATCCAACTGAGATCTTCTGCGACAACAAGTCTACAATTGCAATGACTAAGAACCCAATACACCATAGCAGAACAAAACATATTGAAATTAAGTACCACTTTGTCAGAGAAGCAACATGCAAAGAAGAGATTGAACTCAAATACTGTAATACAAAGGAGCAAGCTGCAGACATTTTCACTAAAGCATTACCAAGACAAAGGTTTGAACTACTACGAGAAATCCTTGGAGTTACACAAATGTGCATCGAGGAGGAGTGTTAGAAAATGATGCACATTCTAGAATCTTCAAGAGTAATAGCAAGCTAAAGTCAAGTCACAATGGTTGGTACTTGGAGAAAAAACTAGAAGAATCTAGAAGTCTCCAGAATATTCTAGAACCTTGAAGAACATTTTAAAGCACTCTAGAACATTCTAGAACCTTGTAGAATATTCTAGAACACTTTGGAATAATCTAGAATCTTATGGAAGGTTCTAGAAAACTCTAGGCACTAAGAAATCTCTAGACTCTTAGAGAAGACTCCAAGACCCTCTATAAACCTCTAGAAGGTTGTATGTAAATATCTTAGAGTAAGGAGGTGGGAAGGTTCTAGAACCTCATCACCACCATACACTTGACTTAATCTCTACCGTCCATTGAGGAGGTAGAACTACTATAAATAGGCAAAGCACTTGCACAATTGGTGCAAGCCAAAACCAAAGCCAAAGCCATCAAGACTATACATACTAATAGCCTTGTATCTCATTCCATCAATAAAATTTCCTTTTCTACAACTATTATTCCTTACAAACTAAACTCATATAATTAATCATCCTTTCTGAAACTAACAATTAGGGACATGGAAAATATCTTAAAGAGTTAAAGTAGGAGTGGAAATATGACCAACATGACGAACATGCATAGAGGTTCCATCAGCAGTGTGAATAGGAGGGCCAAGGGACAAAACTTGTTGTAGACTTAGAAGAGAAAATAGAGTCATTAGCACTCATATGGTTGCAGCAAGCTGTGTCAAAGAACCAAGTATCATTACCTTCTGTGACAGCAAGAGTAGCCGTAGAATTATTACCATAAGTAATCATTATTTGTTAAAGAATTTGCTGGAGATCATTCAAAGTGACAGTGTGAGGAGCATCAGGGTAGATGGTGGCCGAAGAAGTGGCAGAGGTGGCAGCCACAGCAGCAGGTCGCTAGTTCTTTGACATATTGCTCGTATTGGGGCTCCGGTTTTGAGGTCTTGTAGGACAAACAACAATTATATGTCCAGGTTGTTTGCAGTAGTTGCTTGTTATTGGAGGTCAAAAAGATACGTATGTCCTGCCTTCTTGCACTTGGTGCATGATTTAGATGAGGAAGACATAGTTGGAATAGCAAAGGCAGGATTAGGAACTGGTGATGCAGCAAGAACCATATTAGTACGTTGAGCTCTCATGGTTTGAAATCTGATTTCTTCAGAATGCAACTCAGCAACAACATTAGTTAATGTAGGTAATGGAGAGCGATGGAGAATATTAGCACGCACAAGTTCCATGCCATCTCGTAGGGCCATGAGAAATTGGATGAGCCGCATTTCATCCTGATAGGTCTTAAATTTTTCATTGTCCATAGTAGAATTCCATTTGGGTTTTGACATAGCTAATTGATCCCAAAGAGAACACATTTGAGCTTAAAACCTACATTATGAAGATGGTTTGCCCTAGTGGTTGACGTAGATTATGAAGATCTTGACAAATCTAAAAACGATATGTTAAATTGCCAGTCATATACCGAGAAGATAATAAATCCCATACCTCATTTGCCGTGTCATAATTCCCAAACTCCTCATCAATGCTAGAAACAGAGGAATTACGGAGCCAAGTGATGATTTGATGATCGTTACTGTCCCAATCACCCAATCGTCCATTGAATTTCGCATCAGACTCATCTTTTTCTTTGTTTGGAGCAGTAATATCTTCAGTAACGTAGCGCCATAATTTCCTTTCTTTTAAGAAGCTTTTTATCCCTTGTGACCAAGGAATGTAATTTGTGCCATCCAAAATTGCTTCAATTGGCCGAGAGATGTCGGTGGGGGTCTGTCAAAAGGTAAGAGACAAGGACTTGATAATTGCAGAAAAAAGGAAGAGAGCAAGTCAGATCTGGAGCCAATAATCAAATATAACAGGTCAAGGAAAAGAAAGAGCAAGTCAAATCTGGAGCCAGTAATCAAAGGTAGCGGGCCAAGGATGAAAAGGTTGATAATCAGAAATTAGCTCTTGATACCAAGTTGAATAAAAGAATGAAAAGTGTATAATTCTGTGTGTTTCTATTACAGCAGTACCAGTCTTTATATAGAACTTGATCTCCTATATTTGACTATATAAGACTAATAATTTGGAGAAGACTACGGCAAACAACCAGAAGATTAAGGAATAGAAAGGGCTATTTCCTAAACTAATATACACGTGATCAATATGATTAAGGTAGAAGAACGTTCTGGAATATTATCTAACACTATTTATCTACAACAAGCCAAAACCACTTATGACTCCTTGCTTGCTATTAGAAATGCCATCCTTAAATATGATTTGATCTTCAGATTCTACATGGCTAACCCATTGGTTATGACACTCGTTCTCAATATCACTTCAAGCTAATACTTCCCTCCTTTGTAAAACTCTGCACTTTGTTGCTCTCCTTCCAATCACACTTGCTGATCACTCCTCTAGTCCTCTTCATATGTTTCTAATAATTCCTTTTTGCTTAATGATAGTCTTCATGTTCCTATAATCAAGTCAAGTGCATGAAGGACATGAAGACTAATCAACACCTAATCAACTGTACTCCTTTCCAGAGTCTAGCTTTCAACTTGGTTCTCCTTCCTATCGTCAAGTCTCCTTCGTTGCAGCAATTGCTCCCACTTAATTGTGGCTCTGAAGATTGGGTCATCCAAGATTAAATGTTCTTCGACTTCTGTCAGTGAAATAAGTTCTCATGTAATCCCAAAAATAAAGAATATCTCTCTGCCATTCAGGTAATGTGGGAAAAAAAAATTGTTTTCCTTTCTCCAATAAACATGAAATGTGTAAATGCCCATTTGAAATAATTCATTATGATATTTGGACTTCTCTAGTTCTCCTTTATTAGTTGTCACTATTGTCTTATTTTTCTTGATGATTATACTCGTTTAATTTGGGTTTTTCCCTTACATAAGAAATTAGATACCTACTGTAAATTTGTTGCAGTTTTTTTTTTCAATGGGTCAAAACCTAATTTAACACTTCAACCTCACAATTTCAAGCAGACAACAGTGGTAAGTTTAATAACACCTCCTTTCATATGCAATTCTCAAGGCATTTACTGATGTTTCTCTAGTCTGTATATATACTTTACAACAGACTGAACAGAGTGATAGTGTATATTAGAAAGGGCTTATACACTCTTAAATATGGTTCGCTCATTACTTTTTCAAATTTCAAGCATAACCATTGCTTGCCTAATTCATAATCTTCTACCAACTACATCTCTTGACAACAAAATTCCTTTCAAACGTATTTAATTATGAACCTCAGTATTCTCATCTCAGGGTCTTTGGCTCTATATTCTATACCAATCTCAGTGCTACCACACCCTATAAGCTGTCTCCCAGATCAACTCCATGCACCTTCCTTTCTTTGCCATAAAATTATAATCTCAGGCCACATTGCATTTTGTGAATATATGTTCCCATATTCTTAATGTTCCCATCACCCGGCCTCTTCGTCCTCTATATATCTCCTACACCTTTTCAAATCCTTCTGCTCTGTTATCTCCTCCTTTTGGTCTCTGTCCTTAATCTCCTGAAAACAATTTATATTCACATCTAACTCAAGTTCCTCTAATTCCCAACGAGTACACAACTCTATTACTTTCTGCATGGTCATTGCCAATACACCCCACTGCACATTCAAATACTAGTGCACCTTCAAACTCTACCTCGTCTCCTCTACAGATATCATCTTATCGTCAACACCTTTCACTTCAACCCCATCGCATACCCTTCCTTTATTCCTGAAACAAAGAACAACACCTATTCTTGAGACTAAAATATTAAAAGAGGCCTGCTATTTTCCTGAATTGCTCCATGCAATGAGAGAATAATATATATCATGCATTACTCGACAACAAGAATTGGTCTCTCTTGTTCCCCCACCTTCTAATGAGAACATTGTGGGTTCAAAATGGTTTTCAAAGTGAAGAGCAAATTTGATGGCACATGGAACGCTATAAAGTGTGATTAGTTTCTCAGTGCTATTCTCATAATTGTATGTATGTTATTCACAAAATTACTATTTAACGATGATTATTAAGTCATTGAAATAAATTTATTAAAATAACATATAAAACTTGTCACTTTTGTAAAGAATTAAGCTCCATATTCACCAAAAAATATATATGAAACTCTATCTCTAGTTACAGAAAATAAAATTAGTGCAATTGCTTTCTGTCTCTTGATTTATCAGTTCAATTGCACTTTTTTGTCGAGTTACAAAATTTCAGAATGTTTCCCTTTATGTAATTTGAATTTTTGCAATATAACATGTTTTTCAAATTATATTAACTCTCACAATTTTACACCAACAAAGCGGCTAGTTAGAATAGTAAGTGGCTCCAATCCTAAAGTTTTGATTCTTGTAGTCATCATTGTTGGGATGGCTTATAACCATCACACTCCTAAGTCCAAATGAGATTAATCTTATACACAAAGGGTATAGAAATACTTGTGGGTTAAACCAAGAAAAAAAACTCTCACAATTTTATTAGAATATATATTGTTGCAATCCTCCCTAAGGAGCACCACGGACACCGTCACAAGCAACTAAATCTCAAAAAAAAAAAAACCGGAAATCGCCACCAATTACTTTTTCCATTTGAAAATAGAATTGTATAATCAGATACCTAAAAAAAGTAGTCTGTGTTTCCTAGTATAGGTCCGGGGTTAATTCTGGGTAAGGGTGGGAATAGGTCAGTAGCCTAACAAAGACCTACGGTCTAACATATTTATTTATTATATATACATATAATTAAAAATCTATAATACTTATATAATTTATTAGTCATATATTAATATAATAGAAAAATTACACTCACCTCCCCTAAGTTAATGCTTATTACACCTGACACCCCTCTTGTTTGAGAAATTACATTAGCCTCCCTCAATTTATACGTGTTTGTTGCACTTTATGATAAACATATTTTATATGCATAATTTAGCACATCTCATTGATCTATTCTTATGAAATTATTGCATATATGAAGTGAAAATTGCATAATTCCTCATATATTGGTTATGTTGTTACAAATTGAGCAGAACACCCGAAGGACCATTCAAAGCAGTTGTTGAACCAAAATATCATGAACTTGGATGTTGATATCAGTATAGCTCAAACAGAAGAGAAATGAAGACCTAAACTCAGTGAATTTTGGGTTACATCAAATTCAGGACAAATCAGAAAATTCCTGCTCAAACCTATACTCGGTTATTTGGTGATTTCTCAAGATCTAACCGTTGGATGTAGCTGAAATTTTGATATGTCATGCATGACATAATTTTCTATGACTTTCATAGAAATGAAGATTTCCATATTAGCATCGGAAGTGGGTCAAAATTAGGCAACAAGTTGGTGGCTGTCATTATTGATATAATCTGAGTAGTTTCGGAAAAATGGTCAGAACTCAAGATCCAACCGTTAGATCTAGCTGAATTTTTGACATGTTCTTCATGACTGCATGTGCTACAACTTGCATGAAGAGAAGATTTCCAAATTATGACAGGAGAAATGACGAAATTGGTAATCTTCGGAGCTGAAATTTCAACCCATGTGCAAAGAGATTTGACAAAATTGTAATTGAATAGTTCTAGCCTTTGCCTATAAAAGGAAGGCATTTGCCACACTTAAGGGCATCCCATTTCTGAATTCTCTCATTGTAGTTTGAGTTAGGGGTAAAACTTTGATAAATTGTGAGATTTATACTTTGATTTCAATGTTAGATCTTCCAATTTGTTTAAAGTAAATCCCAAAGCACTTGTAGTTTGTATAATATAATCTTCATCTTATTCAAGTTTCTTCATCTTGATATCTAGTTAAGGTTCTTCCTAGAGTTAGGGGTGAAGCTTTCATAAATTGTGAGATTTATACTTTGATTTCAAGGTTAGATCTTCCAATTTGTTTAAAGTAAATCCCGAAACTCTAGCCCGTTGTGTTCTTGTCAATACCAAACAACCACTTTCATTTCTATCATGCTTTTCACTTATTCTTTTGTTTCCTTTAATATAATGAGTAGCTAAATTTCTATACTAGGATTGCAATTTGAACTCACACGTAATTTGATTCGTTTATCATATCCGAGAGTAGGTTGATTATCTTGAATTGTTTATCTTACTTGTTCTTAATGCTTTTAATTAATTGGCCATTAATTAAATTGAATTGATAAACCTTAAGCAACTTGACAAAGGGATTTTGGTTTTAGATCTAAGTAAGATAACATATGATCTTTGTGCGAAAGCCTTGAGTTCATATAGGATAGACATATACCTATATGACATATGTAACTATTAATGAAATCGAAACTTAATGAATTCTTGATTATTTGATAGACATAGACATATAGTTTATCATTAATTAAGGATATTTCTATTTGACCATCGAAAGAGGCTTATAGATAAGTTAAGGATTTCTAGTTAACAATTCAGATAATTAATTGATCTTAGATAGAAGTAAATGAATCAAGTAAAGTGTGAGGAATAATTGCAATCCTAGGCTTGGTTAATTTGATCATTAAATTCTTCTTCTTGTATACTTTAATTTTTAATCTTTCATAACACTTCCTCTTATTAAGTTGTTTAAATAAGATTGAGTTTTGTAAAATTTTAATAGATAGTTAAATTTAGAATTAATCCCTGTGGGTTCGACACTTTCTTACTATTATATTACTTGATTTGCGATAACGTATACTTGCGTTCTGATTTACCACATCAAGTTTTTGGCGCCGCTGCCGGGGATTAATTCTTTATTTTACTACTATTAATATTAACATACTTGGTCTTAATTTAAACTTGTTCTTTTATTTCTTTTTAATTTTTCGAATTGTTTTATGCGCAGTGCTCAAGACAAGGAGTTGATTCCTCTTAATCCTGAGATTGAACGAACTTGTCGCAGAAACAGAAAAGAGCGTCGTCAAGTGTTATTGCAACAAAGAAGAATGGCTGACGATAACAGAAATCAAGAACTTGGGTTAGCTAATCAACAACCTAGAACTCTTAGGGATTATATAATTCCTACTGCTGATGGAGTTCATTCAAGTATTGTCAGACCTCCAATACAAGCTAACAATTTGGGGGTTTGCCTCATGAAGACCCAAATGCTCATATAGCAAATTTCCTGGAGATCTGTGACACTTTCAAGCACAATGGATGTTCTGCAGATGCTATTCAGTTAAGAATTTTTCCCTTTTCACTAAGAGACAAGGCTAAAAGTTGGTTGAATTCTTTACCCGATAGCTCTATCACTACTTGGGATATGTTGGCACAAAAATTCTTAGCTAAGTATTTCCCTCCTGCAAAGAGTGCAAAGTTAAGGAATGAAATTACCTCTTTTCAGCAATATGATTCAGAATCATTGTATGAGGCATGGGAGAGATTCAAGGATCTACTTAGAAGATGCCCTCATCATGGGGTACAAAAGTGGCTTCAAGTTCAAACTTTCTATAATGGCTTGACTAACTCTCTGAGGTCAACCATTGATGCTGCTGCTGGTGGTGCATTGATGAACAAAACTGTTGATGAAGGTTATGATTTATTGGAAGAGATGGCTTCCAATAACTATGAATGGCCTACTGAAAGAGCATCACAAAGGAGAGTGGCTGGAATTTATGAAGTAGATACTTTATCTGCTTTATCTGCACAAGTAGCTGCACTGACCAAGAAGCTAGACTCAATTGGGAGTCAATCCAATCAACAGTCAATACATGCTATTCAGAGCCCTTTCTTGATCTGTGAGTATTGCTCTGGACCTCATTCTGTTGATCAATGCTCTTTTAATTCTGAAACTGCTAATTATGTGGGTAACTTCAATCGGCAACAACACAACCCAAATTCAAATTTCTACAATCCCGGTTGGAGGAATCACCCAAATTTTTCTTGGAGAAACAACCAAGAAGCTTCATCATCAGCTAGACCAATGGGACCACCTGGGTTCCAACAACAAGCTCCACAACAAGAGAAGAAATCTGTAATGGAAGAAGCCATCTTACAATTGACTAAGAGTACTCAACAATGTATGAATCAACTCCAAAGTCAATGAGCTTCTATCCGGAATCTTGAGGTTCAAATAGGGCAATTATCTGGTTTTATGAATAATCGCCCTCAAGGTAGTTTGCCGAGCAACACGGAGACCAATCCTAAGGGAGGTAATAATGAACAATGTAAGGCTGTTACCCTCAGGAGTGGCAAAGAACTGGATGAGCCCATTCAAAAACCTGAAGAAAATAAAGATGAGAAGATTCATGAACAATCAAAGAGCAATTCTGAAGAGCTTTTTCTATTGAAGAAATCTGAGAAGAATGAACCCCCTCCACCTCCATTCCCATAACGATTTCAAAAGCAAAAGATGGACAAGCAATTCAACAAGTTTCTAGAGGTATTCAAGAAACTTCATATTAATATTCCTTTTGCTGAAGCTTTGGAACAGATGCCAAGCTATGTCAAGTTTATGAAGGAAATCTTGTCCAAAAAGAGAAGACTTGGAGATTTTGAAACTGTTGCACTTACTGAAGAGTGCAGTGCCATATTACAGAAAAAGCTTCCGCCAAAGCTAAAAGATCCAGGGAGTTTTACTATTCCTTGTACTATTGGAAACAAATTTTTTGGTAAAGCTTTATGTGATTTAGGAGTTAGTATAAATTTGATGCCTTTTCTGTTTACAGGCAACTTGGATTGATGGAGGTGAAACAAACCAATCTAACTCTACAATTAGCAGATAGATCTCTCACCTACCCAAAAGGAGTGGTGGAAGACGTTTTAGTGAAAGTTGACAAATTCATATTTCCTGCTGATTTTGTAGTATTAGACATGGAGGAGGATCGAGAGGTTCCAATCATTCTTGGGAGACCTTTCCTAGCTACTGGTAGAACTCTCATAGATGTACAAAAAGGTGAGCTGACTATGAGGGTACAAGATCAAGAGGTAACATTCAATGTCTTTAAAGTTATGAAATATCCTCAAGAATCTGATGAATGCTTCATGATTAATGTTATTAATGATAGCAAATTCGAATCTAGTACTATTGGTTTTAGTACTGATCCTTTAGAAGATGCTATTATTAATCTACCTTGTGAGGATAGGCAGGAATCCCTTGAGTTTGTGCAATGGCTTAATGCATCACCATCTTACATTCATATCGGAAAACAATTTGAGGATTTGGAGTTGTCCATGAAAGATGGGACTACAATGAAATCCTCAGTTGAAGAACCACCAGAGTTGGAGCTAAAGCAACTTCCTGATCATTTGAGGTATGTGTTTTTAGGAGAATCTTCTACCTTACCAGTTATTATCTCATCTTCTCTTAATAGTGTGCAGGAAGAGAAATTGCTAAGATTGTTGCGAGAATATAAGAAAGCCTTGGGATGGACCATAGCAGATATCAAAGGAATAAGCCCATTTATCTGCATGCATAAGATTCTCCTAGAGGAATGATCAAAGCCCACCATTGAACATCAAAGGAGGTTGAATCCGATAATGAAGGAAGTAGTCAAGAAGGAGATTATTAAATGGTTGGATGCTGGAATCATTTACCCCATCTCTGATAGTTCGTGGGTCAGCCCAGTACAATGTGTACCTAAAAAGGGAGGTATGACTGTAATTACCAATGATAACAATGAACTAATCCCCACTTCTCTGTATTTGGTGATTCTTTTAACCTTTGCCTTAATAATCTTGCTTTAGTGCTAAAAAGATGTGTAGAGACTAATCTGGTACTAAATTGGGAGAAGTGCCATTTTATGGTTCAAGAAGGAATAGTCCTTGGCCATAAAGTTTCTGCTAAAGGGATTGAAGTTGACAAAGCAAAGATTGAGACAATTGAAAAATTACCTCCACCTACTTCAGTGAAAGGCATTCGCAGTTTCTTAGGGCATGCAGGCTTCTACAGACGATTCATTAAGGATTTTTCTAAGATCTCTAAACCTTTGTGTAATTTACTTGAGAAAGATATTCCTTTTGAATTTGATGAATCTTGCCTTGAAGCTTACAGGATTTTGAAAGAGAAGTTGATTACAGCACCAATCATTGTAGCACCAGATTGGAATATCCCATTTGAACTCATGTGTGATGCTAGTGATTTTGCAGTGGGGGCAGTTCTTGGTCAAAGAAAGAACAAAAAGATGCATGCCATTTACTATGCGAGCAAGACCTTGAATGATGCTCAACTCAACTATACTACCACAGAAAAGGAACTTCTTGCTGTGGTATTTACTTTTGATAAATTTCGATCTTATTTAATTGGAACAAGAGTAATTGTCTATACAGATCATTCAGCAATCAAGTATTTGATTTCCAAGAAAGATGCTAAGCCGAGGTTGATCAGATGGATACTCTTGTTACAAGAATTTGATCTTGAGATTCATGATAGAAAAGGAACAGAAAATCAAGTGGCCAACCACTTATCTAGATTGGAAAATGACAATAATGAAGGAGGTAAAGTGCAAATTAATGAGTGTTTTCCTGATGAACAACTCTTTACCCTTCAAGGTAATATACCATGGTATGCTGATTTTGTTAATTATCTTGTAAGTGATATTTTACCTCCTGAGCTTAACTGACAACAAAGAAAGAAATTTTTGCATGATGTTAAATACTATGTTTGGGATGAACCTTTCTTGTTTAAGCAATGTGCAGATCGAATTTTAAGAAGGTGTATCCCCAATGAAGAAGTTGATAACATCTTGCATCAATGCCATTCATCTGATTATGGAGGACACTTTAGAGGAGAAAAGACAGCTGCTAAGGTGTTACGGTCTGGTTTTTATTGGCCATCATTATTTAAGGATGCTTACTCCTTTCTTGTAAAATGTGACAAAGCCAACGGATGGAAATATCTCTAGAAGACATGAGATGCCCCTCAATAACATCTTAGAAGTGGAGATCTTTGACGTATGGGGTATTGATTTCATGGGTTCTTTCATCTCATCTTTTAATAACCTCTATATTCTTGTTGTTGTTGATTATGTTTCTAAATGGGTTGAAGCAACTGCTTTACCCACTAATGATTCTAAAGTGGTGTTGAATTTTTTGAAGAGAAACATATTCACTAGGTTTGGAACTCCAAGAGCAATAATAAGTGATGAAGGGAGTCATTTTTGCAACAAATACTTTGGAGCCCTTCTTGCTAAATATGGAGTGACTCATAGGGTGGCAACTGCATACCATCCTCAGACTAGTGGCCAAGTTGAGGTTTCTAATAGAGAAATCAAGAGGATCTTAGAGAAAACTGTGAATCCCACAAGAAAGGATTGGTCCAAGAGATTGGATGATGCATTATGGGCTTACCGAACAGCATACAAAACTCCGATTGGAATGTCACCATATCGATTGGTGTTTGGCAAAGCATGTCACCTTCCAGTGGAGCTGGAACATAATGCGTATTGGGCTATCAAAAAACTCAATTATGATATGAAGCAAGCTGGAGAAAAGCGTTTCCTCCAACTCAATGAGATGGATGAGTTCCGTCTTCAGTCTTACGAAAATGTCAAATTGTACAAGGAGCAAACAAAAAGGTGGCATGATAAGAAGATTGTCAAGAGAGAATTCCAGGCAGGGCAAAAAGTCTTACTTTTCAACTCGAGGTTGAAATTATTTCCTGGAAAACTTAGATCAAGATGGTCAGGACCGTTCGTGATAGTCAAGGTGTCCCCATTTGGAGCAATTGAAATCAAAGATGAGAAAACTCAAGCCACGTTTAAGGTCAATGGTCAAAGATTGAAGCATTATTGGGGAGGACCCATCGATTGGGAAAAATCTTCAATCACGCTGGCTGACAATGAATGATCTTTGACAGATTACTTTTCACCGGTTAAATGGCGGATAACGGTACTCCGTGAACTTTGTTCGGTCCCTTCAGTTACCCACAAATACTGAAATCTGTATATAATTTTACTCATTTCTCTTTCCTTCTTTCTTCCCAAATGGATAACAGGCTTGTTAACTTACACAAGCAATTCCCTTCTCTTCCTCAAAATGCTTTAACTAACATTTATT